>CM074721.1:150090150-150690150 GCA_037306005.1 Rhinophrynus dorsalis
TCTCTGTCGTCCAATACAGGTTACTGGTAACTCTGATGTCCAACCATTGAGTTTCACAGAGGCGGGAAGAAGAAAAAAAGGACCAGGTGCAAGGCCCCCAAAGTCACCAGAACCTCTATGAACCAACCGCTCAGAGATCCCAACAAAACTGAATTGCCAACGGACACCAAACAGGAGTAAAAACACCCCAGGAACTGTTACACAGCACACTGAACTAGAGCGAACAGGGCTCAACAGTAAAGGAAGCACCAAGAACCTAAGGAGAAGATCCTAGACAGGCAAGACTGCTTCTAGGACCTGCTTCCCAAAGCTGGCATCAGCCGAAGCCAGCATATCAACCCGGCAGTGCTTCGAAAAGGTGTGCACAGAGGACCAAGTGGCCGCCCTGCACAACTGATCGGCAGAAGCCTGATTCTTATAGGCCCAAGCCAATGGACCTGGTGGAATGAGCTGTGACCCGAAAGGGAACATGCTTATTCCTCAACTCGTAAGCCCTACGAATAGTGCACTTGATCCATGATGCAATAGTCACTTTGGATGCAGGTCTTCCTGCCCTAGGACCCTCAGGAATGACGAACAGAGCATCAGTCTTCCTGACTGATTCAGTGCGATGGACATAAAACTTGAGACAATGCACCACATCCAACAAGTGGAACTCTCTCTCCTTGTCAGAGGAGGGATTAGGGCAGAAAGAGGGCACCACAATCTCCTGACTGATGTGAAACTCTGAGACCACCTTCGGTAAGAACTCAGAGGTGCGAAGCACCACCTTATCCTTATGAAACACCAGATAAGGTGGTTTACAGGACAGAGCTTGCAACTCGGCGAACAGACAATCGCTAGAAGAAAGGCCATTTTCCACATCAAGATGTAGAGGAATCGTAGCCAAAAAGACAATGGGAGGACGTTGAAAAAATCCCAATACCAAATTAAGGTCCCACTGAGGAGCTGGGCTCCGAAAGGCAGGACGCACATGAGCAGTGCCTTGAAAGAAAACCCCGACATCAGGAAGGGTAGCAATGCATTTCTGGAACAAGACAGTGTCTGAACCTTAAGAGAACTCAGACTGAGTCCCTTATCCACACCGTCCCGCAAAAAAGCCAGGACAGTGGGAAGATCAAAGTCATGAGACAGATCTCTGTCAGGACACCAAGACAAATGTCGACCAGACACGGTGATTGCCTGTTTCTTCAAAGATCTTATGGGCACTAAGCATAGTAGAGACCACAGCAGAAGAAAAACATTTTCAACCTCCAGAGCGTCAAATTGAGCCGATGAACATCTTCCTTTCACAGGTAACCCTGCAGAAGAAGATCTAGAAGAGAGGGGAGCAGAAATGGCTCCGCAACAGATAGTGCCAGAAGCTCCGGATACCAGGAATGCCAAGGCCAATCCGGAGCAATCAGAATTACTGGACAATGTTCCACTTTCAAATTCTGTAATACCCTTATCAACATTGGGAGAGGAGGAAAAATGTAGGCCAGAGAGAATGTCCAAGGACTGGACAGTGCGTCGACAGCCAGAGTTAGAAAGTCTCTCCACTGAAAGCAAAACACCAGAACCTTCCTGTTGTGTCTCAGAAATGGGGGTACCCCTAGTGGATCTGATGTCAGAGTTAGGAGTTGAAACACCTCAGGATGTAGCTCCCACTCTCAACTGTGTGACGACTGAGGAAGTCTGCCATGATGTTGTCTATGCCTGGAATGTGCACTGTGGAAATGACAGGAACATGAACCTCTGCTCAGGACAGAATGGCCTTGACCTCTAACCAAGCGGCGAAACTTCTTGTTCCACCTTGTCTGTTGATGTAAGCCACTGCCATGGCATTGTCTGACTCCACTCGGACTGGACAGTCCTCCAGTTGAGACACCCAATGACAGAGAATGAAGGAAAAAAAAAAAAAAAAAAAAAAAAAAAAAAAAAAAAAAAAAAAAAAAAAAAAAAAATCGCTCGAAGTTCCAGGATGTTTATAGGGAGAAGGGACTCCTCCATGGACCACTTCCCTTGAGCGCTGAAGCTCCCCAGAAAAGCTTCCCAGCCCAAGAGGCTGGTATCCGTCATGACTGTGGTCCAGTAGGGAATCAGGAAGGATCTCCCCTTCAGTAGTTTGGAAAGGTCCATCCACCACTCCAAGCTCAACTCGACATGAGGAGGAAGGGAGACCGACCGCTTCTGATGATCTGGTCGATCCCTGCAAGTCTGTATCACAAACCTCTTAAGTTCCCTGGTGTGTGCTATGGCAAATGGAACCGCCTCTATTGTGTAAATGAACTTCCCCACCAGAGAAGACAACTTTGGAACTGGGATCTGATCCAGAGACAGAATCGTTGAGACTCTGTGGGCAATTTGATGGGCTACCTCGTCCGGTAGAAACACCATGCTCCTCTGAGTATCGAACAGAAGACCCAGGAAGATCAGTTGCTGGGATGGGACAAGATCTGACTTGTCCAAGTTGACAATCCAACCGTGATTAGCAAGGACTTGAATGCAGGTCTGAACCTGCTGATAAAGAAGGTCCGCAGGAGGCGGCTTTCAAAAGCAAGTCGTCCATGTAGGGAGTCACTGATGCAGTCCCGATGGACGATGGATATCAAGGCCCCCAGAACTTGTTGGAAAACCTGAGGGGCCGTCGTCAGACCAAATGGAAGAGCTGAGAACTGAAAATGACCTCTGTCGCAGGCAAATCTCAGGTACTGCCTGCTCTCCTGATGAATTGGTATGTGCAAATACGCATCCTGAAGATCCAGAGAAGCTAGGAACTCCCCTGGATACATGGCAGTAATCACTGTGTGCAAAGACTCCTGACGATAGTGAGTCTTGATCACAAAGTAGTTGAGATCTTTCAGATCCAAAATAGGGCATCATCCGTCATTTTTGGTCACCACAAAGAGGTTTGAGTAAAACCCTAAACCCCTGTCTGAAGGAGGCACTGGCTCCAGTACATCTTTGTCCAGAAGAGCCTGAATAGACAGCCTCTCTCGACATTGAGGAGAACGAGAAAGATGAAAGCGAAAAGGAGGAAGAGAAAAGAAAGGGATCTTGGATCCCTCTGTCACTACCTGTAAAACCCATGGGTCCGATACCGAATCCTCCCAAATCCCGCGAAAGAGGTGGCGACGACCACCCACAGCGGGATGCAGACCCGGGTTCGGTGAGCAGTCTTGGGAGCCTTGGGCTTTGAGACAGCCTTGTGCTTCCATTGCTGCTTGGGCTTGGAGGAGGACGTGGAGCTGATGGAACCGCCTGGTTCGTCGAACATGTCTCAGTTCGAAAGGAACGAAAAGGACTGGTTACGTTTAAACGGCAACTTCTTCTTAAAGACCAAGTATAGAAGAGTACTCTTACCCCCTGTTGCCTCACTAATTAGTTCCTTAAGATCAGGCCCAAAACAAGGAAGTACCCTGAAAAGGCAAAGAAAGCAAGACTTTCTTGGAAGCAGTGTCAGCAGACCAAATCTTGAGCCAAAGCGCACGCCGGGCCACCACAGAGGTAGTGGGGGCCCTTGCCATCATGCGGACAGCATCAAAAGCAGCAGCAGAGATAGTGCTGCGCTTCAGAGATATTGGCAAGACGACGCAATTACTCCGAAGTAGGTGCATCCTGACGGACAGCCGTAGTGATTTGTTCAGTCCAGACTGCAATAGCCCGGTTAACCCACGCAACAGCAAATACTGGAAGCATAGCAGTGCCAATAGAAGCTAAAATGGACTTGATGGAAACTTCAAGTTTGTCAGTCCAATCCTGCAGAGCAGAAACATCAGAAACAGGTAAAGCAGTAGATTTAGACAGTCTAGATGTGTGTTCACCTCAGGGGGATGAACCCATTTAGCCAGTTCTGCTTCAGAAAAGGGATAAAGCTTAGCAAATTTCCTGGACATAGAAGACGACTTGTCCGGATTTTTCCACGTGTCAAACCAAAACGGTCAAGAGAGTGGGGTTAGGAGGAAAATAAGGGGATTAAAGCAGGCGCCTGAAAAACAGAGGGATCAAAAGGGACCCTCTGAACCAGGGGAATGTTGAGCGTGGTTAATACAGCCCTGATCAGGCCCTCACAGCAGAGGGTTCAGGATCAGCTTTAAAAAGGGTCCCCAAGGGACCTGGAAAACTCCAAAATAGTACCATCCTCAACATCCAAATCTTGCAACAATTCCTCCTCAGAAGAATCTGACACATCAGGTGCCCCCTGCGGTTTAGGCAGGGAGGATTTGATAGTAGAGGGGGTCTGCCATAATTGAAGTGCCCCCTGTATCTGGGATGGAAAGAGTTGTAAAGTGGACCTAAGGTCTCTAGTCGCAGCCTTAAACTCTTGCACCCAAGCTGGCTCAATAGCATGGCTGGAAGTCCCTGGGTTGCTGTCAGGAACTTCAGAACATTCTGGGCATAAATGACCAGAGAACTCTAGGTAGCCCTGCATGACAGGAAGAGCAATGCGCAATGGGGAATACCGATACCCCAGCCTCCTTAGTCTTAGGTCTAGTCCCTAGCTCCAGCAGTACAGACATTCTCACAGTGTCAAAATAACCAACTGTACAGTAAATCACCCAGTTGTAGTGTGTGAAATTAATATTTCACCCCAGAAATGCTAAATATAGACTTATCTGGCAGGCGAAGGGTTAATCTGCAGAGGAGAGAAGAAGATTCCAAGCCCTGCGTAGGATACTCGCTGAGAAAAGCTCACAAAATGGCTGCCCCAACAGGAGCCAATCAGAAAAAAGGCGCAAAACAAGCGCTCATGGGAAATGTTTTTCCCAAAAAGTACCCCAAAGCAGTGCCCAAAGCCCCCAACACACTTGAACTATAAACAGGATGATAGAGCAAGGGTAGACAATTAAAATGAGCCCACTCTGAAGTTGCTGTGTGAAGCGGTTGCATAGATACATCCCACACAGTGTTGACCCATAGAAAGTAAATGGAGCTATGGAGTCTATGTGGTAAAGCGCGCCTTAAAAGGCACGGTACACAATTTTAATAAGTTAAAATAGGAGTTAAAAACATGAAACATGCAGGGAACATGTGTGCATATTAAGAAAACACTAACCCAGTAAGGAAAGTGTCAGAAAACCCCACAAAACGTGTCAAACCATTAGACAAAGGGTTAAGTTACCACATAAACCTGCTCCAAATACCCAACAGACATACACATATATACCCAATGAGTGCAGGAGTGCGCAATAAGAACTCCCAAATACAAGCCCAGCAAAGGGGCACTGTGGGACAAGTGGACCTGCAGCACTCAAAGGGTAGCTCACCTTTCCTGCAGATCTTCCATCTTCAGATTACCATGCAGCAAGAATTACCTCAGCGGGTAATCCCTGGGGAAGCACTTGTAACCAAGGTTTTCCCCCTCAGGGCTTAAAGTCCACCAAAAAGCACCTGGATACTGAGCTAGCCACATTGAAGGGCATTTGTCAGTCATGGTAATCTGGCTATGGTGGTATTCCTTATCTGACAGAAAACCAAAAAAAACTAAAACTAGTGACAAATGATCTCCACCTGGTGTTGTCGCACCCAGGAACAAATCATTCTGGAGCTAGCTGGCTAAGCTGCAGCCTAGGAGGGAAGGGAGGCTCCACCCCCTGCACACATTTAGAGAAATGTTCCTGCCTACTTAAATGGGCAGATCAACTCCCAGAGTTACCAGTAATCAGTACTGGACGACAGAGAAAAATCGATGTCTTACCGTTAAATAGCTCTGTCTAAAGTAATCCATTCCAGGATGGACTGGCATGTTAGTACGGTCTGTGTGCCTGCACTGTCAGTCCCTTCCGGTGACCATATGGTGCACTGCAATCTACTCATTGGAGACCGGGACTGATGGCGCAGGCACACAGACAAGATGTCTGCGTTGTAGCCTGGGCTCCAGTCTCCAAACAGGACAGATTACTTTAGACAGAGCTATTATTTAACGGTAAGACATCCATTTTCAAGTTAGTCTCCATGAGTTTAATGAATGCATGGCGACTTAGTATTACCTGAAAGTTCCACTTTAAAAATTCCTGATATCAACTGGAAGTTTGAGAAATGTCAGAGTGCTAAGAGAAGCAGGTACTTGAGCATGCTTAGTGATAGCTACATGTCACAAATTATGGAAGTGCTGACAAATAACAGACATAGTGTCCAATATAAAGGTAGGTGAACAGTTGTGAAAGTGTGATAAAATGTAACAATGTTGTGATATCAGTTTGGCAAACATACAACAACCGGATATGTTAAGCATTTTGGCTTCATTTTAGAAAAAGCGAACTTCAAAAGGTCGAGCATCAAATGCAACAAACTGGGATAAATTCTTTAAAAGGTAAATATACTGAGGAAAAAATGGTCAGAATTTAAAGGTGGCTTGCAGAAGTGTATGAAGTGGAGAACAAATGCAAAAGTAGTAGATCACAGCCAGTGTGATTAAAGGGATAGTAATACCTTGTTTTATCTTTATTTTATAAGCATATAAAAAAAAAAAAAAAATGTATAAGTTCTCTCAAACCTTTATGGTTTGAGAGATCTACACAAGCAAAGTTCCCCCCTCCCCTTTTACCTAGTGTAAGCCATCTCTTCTCAGATGTGGAATGCAGTCCATAGGCCAGACAGATAACAGAAGGGGACAATCTTCTTCCTATGAGAACAATGAAAGCCCGCCCCCCCCCAACAAGTTTTTAGGGTTCTTCCCTTAACTGAAGATTGTCTAAAGGGCAGACTAGATGGACCAGGTGGTCTTTTTCTGCCGTCAATCTTCTATGTTTCTATGTAACTGAAGATTGTCCCTCTCTGCAATCGACCTGGACACCTCCCTTCTGCTCTGGCTGAACAGCGTTACATCAGTAAAAGGGGCAGAAGGGGGATACTTTGTCATTGAATTACTCTTGAACTACAACTCTGACAGAATTAAAATAACACTCTCCAAAGTCCAAATACCATGATGATTAATTAGAGCTGCTTTTATTATGAAACATTACTATCCCTTTAAATGCAAAAGTAAAGTAACAGCAGAGGAAAAAAAAAAAACCCAAACAGGACATAGTGGGCTATGTATGCTAGTATTGGGATTAGTATTTATTTAGCACTTTTTGATCAAAAGTAGAAATCAGATTTCCTAACTCCAAATGGCAAAGGATTTTAGTCTTATCTGTTACATACTTTGCTCTTAGTCTATATAGCTTACAGGTAACTCTGGGAAGGCGACCACCCCTTTAAGTTGGCAGAAACAATTCTTTGAAAGAATGCAGGGTGGAGCCTTCCTCTCCTCCTTGGCTGGGCACTAGCTATTCCCCTCCAGTCAGATTTGAGACAGTCAACCTAGCTAGCTAGATAGCAACAAGAGGAAAAAAAAAAAAAAAAAAAAAAAAAAAAAAAAAAAACACAAACTCCTGCAAGCATGAAAAAGAAAGGACTCCCACAACCAGCCACAGGAGAACCAAGCATGTTCCCTTGCCAGGATGAGAGACCTGTAAGCTATAAGGAAAAGGAGAAAAGGATTTAACAGGTAAGACTAGAATTCTCTCATCTTTTGTCCATTATAGCTTACAGGTAACTCTGGGATGTACCAACAGTTTCCAGAGTAGGAAAGAAGGCAAGGACCAAGCACCAGTCCCCATGATATCAGAGCTCTCATGGACTAGTCAGATCATGGAATAGCCCAAACTAACAGTGTCAATGGACACGAAACAGTAACTAAACACAGCACACTGAACAAGAGCCAACAGGGCTCAACAGTTAAAGATCTCTAAACACAGGAAGGAAAATCCTAGACAGGCAGAACAGCCTCCAGGACTTTCCTGCCAAAACTGGCCTACAGCCAAAGCCAGAGCATCAATGCTATAGTGTTTGGCAAATGTGTGCACAGAAGACCAAGTGTCCGTCTGGCACAACTGATCAGCAGAGGCCTGATTCTTAACATTCCTAGGACCCTCAGGAATGAAACAATGCATCAGTCTGACAGACTCCGTGCAGTGTACATAAAACTTAAGACTTCGCACCACATCCAACAAGTGGAGATCCCTCTTGTCAGATTTAGGGGTCAAGACAAAATGAAGGCAAAACAATCCCCCGATTCTTGTGGAACACAGACCACCTTCGGAAGAAATACCTGTGCGGCACGAAGAACAGTATTATCCTTGTGAAAAACCAGGAAAGGCGGTTTGCAGGAGGCGGCCTGCAGCTTAGCAACTCTGCGAACATACGCTTGCCAAAAGAAAAGCACTATTCCAAGTCAGAAGAAGACAAGGAGTGGTAACCAAGGACTCGAAGGGAGGCTGCTGCAAGACTCCCAGAACCAGATTAAAGGCCCCAATGAGGAGTGGGATGCTTAAAGGCGGAGAGAGTATGACAGACACCCTGAAAGAAAACCTTGACACCTGGAAGAACGGCAAACATCTTTTAAAAAAACAAAAAACAACGTCTGAACCTTCAAGGAACTCAGGCTATGGACTTTGTTCACACCATCCTATAGAAGGACAGTCGACAGTTCAAACTCATGATCCCTGTCCAACACCAAAGGTGGGAGATAAACCAAATCATGTGGTAAGCTTTGGAGGAAAAATCTTTGAACCGAATCTTGGTGGCGACCTCAGAAGAAAACCTCTCTTCCTCAAGATAGTGGATTCAATCACCAAGCCGTCAAATCCAGAAGCTCCACATCCTCCTTCCACAGGTAACCCTGCAGTAGGAGATATGGTCTGTGTGGAAGCCGAACCCAAGGTTGCTGGGGCCAGTATGGAGCAGCGAGGATGACCGGCGTGTCTTCTCCATCGGTAGCTTCTTCAGAACCCTGGGGAGCAAGGAAAGAAGGAAAAATGTAGGCTAGATGAAACTGCCAGTGAATTGACAGCATCCACTGCGAAAGCCAAAGGGTCCATCCAGCGGGAGCAAAATATCATAACCTTCCTCTCTGGTGGCCATCAGGTCGATCCAGGGAAGTCCCCATTTCTGAACGATGAGGTCAAATGCCTCTCAATGAGGCAACCACTCTCCGTTGTCCACGGTGTGTCGACTTAGTCAGCTAAGACAATTTCAACATCTGGATTATTAGCTAGAGAGATGGCAGACACAGTCTTCTTCCAAGATTAAAATGGCCTTTACCTCCAACCAAGCAGCAAGACTTCTGGTGCACCTTGCTTGTTGCTGTAAGCCACAGCTGTAGCGTTGTCTGACTGGACACGAATTGGCCAGACCTTTAGATGAGACGACCAATAACTCAGTGTGGAATATCACCTGGAGTTCTAGAACACTGATGGGCAGAAGAGACTCCTCCACCGACCCTGGATATTCAGGTGACCCAGGACCGCTCCCCAACTGGATATGCTGGCATCCGTTGTCACTGTGGTCCAAAATGGGATCACAAACTGTCTTCCTTTGCGCAGTTTGGAGAGATTCAACCAAGGAAGACTCAGCTCTACATGTAAGGGAATAGAAACCAACAGCTTCAAGAGATCCAGGTACCCATTACAAACCTCTAGTACTCCTGCGCGGCCATTGCAAATAATAATGGAAATCAGTCTCCCCACAAGAGAAGGTCAGTGTCTTAAATGGAATCGCAGGCCAGAACATTGGAAACATTGTTGGTGACCTGTTGAACCACGTCCTCTGTCAGAAGGACCATGCCCTGCAGGGTATCGAACAGAAGACTCAAAGACCTCTCTGGGATTGGGTCTGACTTGTTCATGTTCAGAACCCAATCATGAAGGGAGTGCGTGAATGCAGTCCTGCACCTGCTGGAGGAGTTACGCAAAAGGGGCCTTCAAGAGCAAGTTGTCTATGTATGGAGTTACTCGAATTCCCCTCTCGTGCATGACAAATCAATGCACCCAAGACACGAACAAACACCTGCGGAGCTGTAGTCAGACCAAAGGGGAGAGCCAAGAACTGGAAGTGCCCCTTGTTGCAAGTGAACCTGAGGTACAGCAGGCTCTCTGGATGAATAGCAATGTGCAGGTAGGCATCTTGCAGATCCGAGGAAGCCGGAAAACTCCCCTGGACACATTGCCACAGTGTTGGTAATGAGTCTTGACCAAAGGAATTGAGATCCTTGAGGTCCAGAAAAGGACAGCAGCTACCATCCTTCTTGGAAGCCACAAATGGGTTGGGATAGAAGCCCAAACCTATTTCTGGTTCGGGAACCGGTTCCAGAACTTCCTTGTCCAAGAGCCTGGATAGCTGTTTAAAAAAAGTTTTTCCAGTTCCTGAGGGGGATTTGAAGAGAATCCTGTACCCTTCTGAAACTATCTGTAAAACCCACGGATCCACAATGGTGGATGTCCATTGTCTGGTGCGTGCGGACCGGGGTTCAGAAAGTCATGCCGAAGTAGGTTTGGGCTTGGAGTAGGAGCACGGGGAGAAGTTTGCCCCGTGCATCTCGCCCTGGTAGGCATGGAGAGGGGGGGGGGGGAGCTATACCTGCGAAGCAGAGGCTGCTTCTTAGGAATCAAGGGCAACAAAGTATTCTTGCCCCCACAAGCCTTCGCTAACCAGATCTTAAGCCAAAGGAAACATCTGGCAACCAGAGACAGGGCAAAGGCCTTGGTCTCAAGCCTGATTGTGTCAAAGATATCAGTAACAATGCTGAGCCTCTGAAACGTTAGCCAAAAGACGTAGGTCAGCTGTAGGAGCACCGACAGGCAGCCTCTATTAGCTGTTCCACCCAGATCGCAATGCCCTATTCATCCAAGCTGAAGCAAAGGTAGGTCTCATGTGGCCTTCAAAATAGCCTCCAGCTTCCTGTCAGTCAAATCCTTGAGCAGAAGCATCCGCCACAGGCAAAGCCGTGGATTTAGAAAGCCTAGAGATGGAGGCGTCAACCTTCGGAGGAAAAGCCCACTGAGCCAATGCAGCCACAGAAAGGTGTACAATTTAGCAAACCCCTTAGGCAGAGATAGATGCTTGGTCAGAGGTCTTCCACTCATCTAGAACAACCTGGTCAAGAGTGGGATAGGGTGGAAAGACTGTACATTGCTTCCTGCACCTTTGAAAAACGTCAGAAGTAGATGGAGGTTCCGCAAACTGCAGGAATATTAAAAGGATCTAAGATAACATTAACAAGACTCAGAAGAGGGCTCCAGGTCAGCCTCAAAGGGGTCCCCAAATATTTAGAATAAGCCCTTTCAGAGCACTCATCCTCGTCTGAATCCACCAAGTTCCTCATCAGGAGTCTGACACATCAGGTATATCCTGAGGTTTAGGGGCCACAGATCTGAATAATGCCAGAGGCTTCCAGAACTGGAGGGCCCCATGAGAGTGCATAGGGAACTGTGTTAAAGTCTCCTGAGTCCCATAACCAAAGTGGCTCAAGCATGGCTGGATGGCCCTGGCAGAGACGCAGGGGCCACAGCACATGAAGGGCATAAATTATCCGATTATTCTCTAGGTAGCCCTGATTGACATGAGGAGCATGAGTAATGGGAGTCAGAGACACCCCAGCATCCTTAGTCTTGGGTCTAGCCCCAGGTCCTAACAGGTCTGAAATCCTGACAGGAAATAAAGTGTCTGACAGTATAAGGAAAAAAAAACACAATACCCCCTGAAAGAGCTAAAAAATACACTTATCTGGCAAGCGAAGGGTCAAACTGAGGAGAGTAGAAGGATCCAAGCCCTGCATAGGATACTCGCGAGAAGAAAGAAAATAGCGACTGAACTGTAAGCCAATCAGAAAACAGCCTGAGAAAAGGGCGTTTATGGGAAACAGTTTCCTCTCACAATACCCCAAGTACCCCGCATCACCCCAAGACACTAAGGATGTGCTCCAGAGTGTAGGGCAAGGGCAGACAAGAGGAGCCATCTCTGAGCTCGGTACATGGAGCTGTTGCACAGATATGTCCCAAATAAAACTGTCCCATAGAGATCAACCGAGCAGTGCGGCTATGCAGTAAAACGTGCCAAAACATTTAAGTGTGTCCTAAAAGTTGTAACACATAGGGGACAGCTGAACAAGTGTACAAAACACTGAATGCAAAGGGAAATAAGTGAAAATGTCCCCCAAAGCACCAGACATGGCAAGGAAGAGGTTAAAGTACCACAAAAACACTCTAAATGCTCCAAAGATATTATGGAGACTCCTGTACGGAGGGGAAACAGTGGGACAAGTGGACCATGGCATTCAAAAGTTTCCTCACCTTTTTTTTTTTTTTGCAGATCTTCTGCCTTCAAATTACCATTGAGAATGGGAGAAGCCTCAGTGAGACTCATACAGGGGGAGACATGCAAGGTCTTACCCCAGGGCTGGAAGGTCCACAAACAGAACCTGTTAACTGAGCATTCCACCATTACAAAGTCAGTAATGGTAATCTGCCTAATGGGGCATTTCTACACCCCATAACTAACAAAATAATAAAACTAAAAACTAAGCAGAACTGTTTTCTGTAGCCTCTCTCTGCAAGGAACAAATCTAACTGAAGGGAAATAGCTAGTGCCCAGCTAAGGAGGAGAGGAAGGCTCCACCCTGCATTATCTCTCAGAATTGCTCCTGCCTACTTAAAGGCTCTGTCTCCCTCCCAGAGTTACCTGTAAGTTATATTTGACAAATAATTTTTCCCCCCATTCAAAGTAGAATTTGAAATTGCTGAAATAAGGTGTTTTTAACCTTCTTGTGGATCAATAGCAGTAAACAAGGGAAAAGGGTTGGACTTGATGGATGCAAGTCTTTTTTCAATCTAGACTACTATGTATATATATAAAAAAAAAAAAAAAAAAAAAAAAAAAAAAAAAAACACCCCAACATGCGTCCATCAAGTCCAGCCCATGCCAAACACCCCTGTTGATCCAGAGGAAGGCAAAACACTGCTCACCTCAAAGCAGCAAGACCATCTGGATGGACAACAGAGAGGGAAAATCTTCAGTGAACATTAGGAAAAAACATGCCCTCTTATCAAGGGGTTAGGGTTTTCCTTATGCTCACAGCCAGAAGATTGTCCCTCACTGCAAGCGGTCTGGTCAAGTGAACAGATTTCACATCAAGGGGAGACACAATCACTCTTAAACTACAACTCGGGCAGTATTGAAATAATACTCTCCATGGCACAAGTACTATGAAGATTAATTGGAGTTTTTTTTGTCAAAATTACTATCCCTTTAAGGTCTTCCACTGTGTGTCCCACTCTCTGATCCAGATTTGATTAGGTGATACTTCCCTAATCCCTTTAGCAATGTTGAATATTCACCATTGTTATCTGTGATATTCGTTTGGTGCCGTGGTTGCCTTTGACACAGTACACAATGGAAGCAGGTTTTAATTTTATTAATCTGTTCCTGCCCTAATTCATGCCTCTCACTACAGGCTCAGTGCCACAAAATAGACATCACTGTATTGCCTTTAAGAAGGGGACTAAAATAAAACCTGGGAATTATAGACCCTTGAGTGTAACCTTTAGTGGGAAAACTGCAAAGATATAATAGGGGATTACACTGCAGAAGATTTACAGGAATCAACATGGTTTATTGAGGAATAGTGCTACTTTGTGATAGTCGCCGCACACATGCTCTATGTTCATAGGAGGGTGCTGAAGATCCTTGGTTTGATATGTAAACTAATGACTTATTGAAGAATCCAGCACTCCAAATCGATTAAAACTTAATTTTATTCTTCACATTAAAAACATAAAGTCGGCATTTGTGTCCGACGTTTCAGACCTCCCTGGGTCTTTCTTCAAGGACAACCACATACCTTACTGAGTAAACTCCTCTTTTAAAATGTATTCCTGCAGACATTTGGCGCCGGTTCCGATCGTTCAGTTACTATAGTAACTCAACCCAAACATCCGGATCGGCTCCAAACGTCTGCATTTTGTTATTAATCCTCAAACGTTTGAATATTCATTCCTTCAATAATAAAAGAATATGTCCAATCTATACAATAAAAGCAGTCATAATCTTAGTCACTACTAGCCACCTGTTCAAACAGTGTACTAGACTGAAGTGCTCATTTAACCCGTTAGGTGTTAAGCTCCGGAGGGTATAGATCCAAAACATCTCGCGTTTAGCGAGGCGAGTTTCTCTATCCCCCCCTCGTGGATCCTGTTTTACAACTTCAAACGGTAAACACCTCAAGTCTTTCACACTGTGTCTTTTAGCTACAAAGTGTCTAGTGACAGGAGCTCTCTTAAGCTGCTGTTCTGTGGCAATATTGTTCAATCCCCTTGTGATGAGAGATCGGTGTTCCCTCAGTCTTTCTTTGAACGGCCTGCTCGTTTTGCCTACATAACACATTTGACAGGGACAAATAAGCAAATATATCACATGTGACGTGTTACATGTGATGTGATCACTAATAGTGATTACATAGTTTATTTGATGTATCCTGCCGCGCAATATGTGGACTATATATTACAGCCCCTGATACAATCTACCACAACGTTCATTAAAAGATACCACACATTTTCTTAACAAATTGCGGCATACTACCCTGGATTGGGATGACATAATACTGGTAACGATGGACGTTGCCAGCTTATACACCTGCATCCCACATGAGGGTGGTAAGACAGCAGTTTGGCAGTTAATGGAATCTAGCTCGAAATTCACCCCCGAGGATATCAATTTCATGGTTGGTTTAATTGACCTGATATTGACACAGAATTACTTTAAATTTGAAAATGTCATTTATCTCCAGGTATCCGGGACGGCGATGGGTTCGCCCATGGCCCCGGCATATGCTAATGCATACATGTGGAAATACGAACAAGAAAATATTCTACAATCCACATTTTGGAGACATATCAAGTTTTATGTTAGGTATATTGACGATCTTTTCATATTATGGGCCGGGGATGAAATAGAGCTTCTAAAATTTGTGGACATTCTCAATAACCTAAGTGAACCTATTAGGATGACGTTAAGTTATAGTAGGGAGGAGATCAATTTCCTAGATGTATTAATTAGAAAATCGTCTAGGGGTATTTATACAACACTGTACAGAAAACCCACAGACTAACACTCTTCTTAATGCCAAAAGTCAGCATCCGACAGCGTTGAAGAAAGGGTTACCCAAGTCGCAATTGATGCGGGTGAAAAGGATAGTTTCAGAACCCTATGAACTTGGGAAACAGTTGGACAACATGGGGTTAAAATTCATTGAACGGGGATACAAGACGCAAGACATTCAGGAATCCCTCATTGAGGTGACAGAGATGGATAGGGAACAACTTTTGAAGGAGAAAATTCCAATAAGGAATGAGGATGAACGGATGGTCATTACCACCACATACTGTGATGTCACCAGGACATTTAGAAAATCTGTATTAGACCACTGGGAGATATTAGAAAAGGATCCCTTAGTTGGTCATATCTTTAAACACAAACCAATGTTTGGATATAAAAGAGGCAAAAGCATTAAAGATGAATTGGTTAGATCGGACCCTGTAGAAAAATACAGTATACTCGAGGGGTCCCAAACATGTGGAATTTTTAAATGTATAGGATGTGTGACATGCAGACATATGATTAGTGGGATAAAATTCGTTGTACCTAAAATAAACTATGTAATCACTATTAGGGATCACATCACATGTAACACGTCACATGTGATATATTTGCTTATTTGTCCCTGTCAAATGTGTTATGTAGGCAAAACGAGCAGGCCGTTCAAAGAAAGACTGAGGGAACACCGATCTCTCATCACAAGGGGATTGAACAATATTGCCACAGAACAGCAGCTTAAGAGAGCTCCTGTCACTAGACACTTTGTAGCTAAAAGACACAGTGTGAAAGACTTGGTGTTTACCGTTTGAAGTTGTAAAACAGGATCCACGAGGGGGGGGATAGAGAAACTCGCCTCGCTAAACGCGAGATGTTTTGGATCTATACCCTCCGGAGCTTAACACCTAACGGGTTAAATGAGCACTTCAGTCTAGTACACTATGTTTGAACAGGTGGCTAGTAGTGACTAAGATTATGACTGCTTTTATTGTATAGATTGGACATATTCTTTTATTATTGAAGGAATGAATATTCAAACAATTGTTTGAGGATTAATAACAAAATGCAGACGTTTGGAGCCGATCCGGATGTTTGGGTTGAGTTACTATAGTAACTGAACGATCGGAACCGGCGCCAAATGTCTGCAGGAATACATTTTAAAAGAGGAGTTTACTCAGTAAGGTATGTGGTTGTCCTTGAAGAAAGACCCAGGGAGGTCTGAAACGTCAGACACAAATGCCGACTTTATGTTTTTAATGTGAAGAATAAAATTAAGTTTTAATCGATTTGGAGTGCTGGATTCTTCAATAAGTCATTAGTTTATTGAGGAATAGATCATACCAAACTAATCTTTTCAGGTTCTATAAAGAACATAGTAACAATTGAGGCTGGGAAAGGCAAAAAAAAAAACACAAACCTGTCCATCAAGTCCAGCCCATACCAAGCCATCTGGAGCAATTTCCAATTTAGCCCTAAGTGGTATTAAAAAAAAAAAAAAAATTTGCTTTCCGACTCCAAATGGCAGTCGATAGTTCCCTGGATCAACAGCCTATCTGCTTTGCAGCCATCTGTCTTTCAAATAAGCAATGGCTACCTATCTGGAAGTACAACATCCCAAGACAAAGAATTCCATAGTTTTACAACCCTTACTGTTTTAGTCAAAAACACATTTCCTCTAGTCTTAATGGATGACCTCTTGTTCTTAGCTCAGCTCTTTGCATAATGCATTGACTAGTTCTTTCTATTGACCTTGGATGTATCTGTATCACCCCTTAGACATCTCTTCTCTAATGTAAACAATTTTGCTAGTCTCTCTTTATAACAGATCCTCCAATCCCTTTATCAGTTTTGTTGCACCTCTCCGTACCTTTTCCAGTTCAACAATGACTAACGACTAGCACCCAAAATTGTACTCCATATTCTAGATGAAGCCTAACCAATGAGTTATACAGAGGAAGGATAATATTAGCATCCCTTGCATCTACACCTTTTTTATGTGGGCTAGTTAGTACCCTATTTGCTCTTGCAGCAGCTGAGTGACTCTGCACACTGCTGTGAAGTCTATAGTCTATCAGCACTCCTAAAAATGGTAAGGTAGATGATGTAGTATACAGAGATTTTGCAAAGGCATTTAAAGGGGAACTACCACCCCAAATGAAGGGTCTACAAATAATTAGCCATTTAGCGATAAGCGCACCAATGGTATTAGCCTGCACAATTACCACGTTAGTTGTAAATCTACTTGTGTAGAGACGGACAGCCAAGCAAAAGCGCAGACATCTGCTGGTCAGTCCCAGTCTCCTCTAGGAGGCGTTGCATGGTACCTTTATGTACTAGAAGGGACAGCACAGGCGCGCAGAGGACTATAAAGCACTATTGCCTGGATAACATTTTGTCACTGTACAATTCATTAGTAAGACCTCACCTCAAATATGTAGTGCAGTTTTGGGCACCAATTCTGAAAAGGGATATTCTAGAACTGGAAATACAAAATTAAATGAAAGACTTGACATATGAGGAACATCTAGACAAAAGGTTTGTTTACTCTAGAGAAAAGACAACTAAAGGGCCATATGTTCAAAGCAGGGAATCAGCTTTTGTCACTTGTAACAACATTTCACAGTACAGTGTCGTTGGGCTCGATATTTTCAGAGTGTTGATTGTTGTCATTTTAGTACGATTCCTGAATGAAATTGTCGTACATAAAGACAAAAAAAAGCAGCAGGGAGGAGGAGCCCAGGTATATTGCAGAGAGGGACAATCTTCAATTAAGATAAGCTGAAAAAACTGTTAAGGGGCAGGGTTTTCATTGTTCTTACAGTAAAAAGATTGTCCCTTGCTGTTTTCTGTCTGGTCAAGCAACCAGATTCCACATCTGAGCTGAGCAGTGTTACACTAGGTAAAGTATCCCCCCTCCCACCCTGACAGTACTGAAATAGCACTCTCTATGGCTCAAATACTATGAAGATTAATTGGAGCTGTTTTTGTGAAATGTTACTATTCCTTTAACGAGAAGGTTTTTTTTTTTTTTTTAAACACAACAAGGTCTGTAACATTGTGGAATTCCTTTTCCCAGGACTGAAACGTTGCTGATATTCCATGCCGTTTTTGTCGTCGTCCACCATATGGTGTATTCTTTGTGTAGGTTTTAAAGCAGAGCTACCACCTCAAACAATTTAACTTCAATAACTCCCCATCTGGGGACCAGCAGCTTAGTAGCGCTAGTCGCCAGAATTACCTTATTCAAAAGAAATATATATTCTTCCCAGGCTGACAGCAGCACAGAATGCTGACATCTTGCCATAGTGACGTCCACGCACCCGCGCTGTCAGTACCATCTGGGTCCAGGAGACGTTGCTAGGAGCCGTTCAGATCTGGAATGGACTGACAGCGCAGATGTCCACACTCCGTGCTGCTGTCAGCCCGGTAAGAAGAAGAAAAAAAATTTACAAAAAGGACATTTCTGCACAACTGAGTATGCAAGACAGATGAATGTATTACATCTGTAAGGAACTAGAGGGTTGAAAGAAAGTTACGCTGCTGCATATATAGTGATGAAGTCAAATACTGAACGTTTAAAATTCAGCAACCTCACAGAAAGCACGCTTTTATGTGTTATATACCACTACTGATGTAGTGAGAGGGATAAGAGCAGCCCTGCAAACCAAAGATACAATGAAAAATTTTCAAATAAGCAGTTTTGAAGTTACAATCACCTCAAACAGAACTACAAGCGTTGCAGGTTATAGACAAAGTTTAATAGAAACTACGGGAAGACAAACACTTTAAATCAAGCAGAACAATACTACCACAGAACTACAGACCATATATATATATATATATATATATATATATATATAATTTTTTTTTTCCCCTCCTTCGTTTCACACAGAGCACACACTCCAGTCCAGACCCAAAAAAAAAAAAAAAAAAAAAAAAAAATTCAAAATGCAAAGTTTCAGCCAGAGATCCTTGCTCCTTCCTCAAAACAGAACAGAATCTCTGGCTGAAACATTGAGAATAAAGTTTTGAACTCTCTCTCAACCAAATACACAGGGATAAGGGTTTAAAAATGGGGCAACCTCAAATCTTTAACAGGATTTAAAAAGCATATTGAGAAGTGGGGAAAATAAGTTCTAGTTTCAAGTTAACAGTGATAGCTTAAAGTGAACACATTATGACAAGTCAGGTTCATTGTAAAGACCTTTTAAATTCACCTCTATTACATGAAACAGCTGTTAATGTGAAATACTAGTTTACTTTGTTTCTGCAAGCTGCACGAAATGTCTGGCACAACTGTGCCAAATACAAACATTTCACACTACCCTCCTTAGCAACTGCAACAGTATAAAATTTTTTTTTTTTTTTTTTAAAGGGATAGTAATACTTGAAAATAATTGTATTTGATATTGCAGCCCATATAAAAAACATGAAAAATGATATGTCTCATCTCCCAAACCTTTATGGTTTGGGAGATAGTCACAAGCAAAGTTTCCCCCTGAGTGACATCACCGTTCTAGCTCTCAGAATCCAGTACCGGGACCGGCTGCAGCTCTCCAGAAGTGCCAAAGATCACAATCTTTAAAAAGAGTCTCTTCATTGGAATGGTCTACAAAGTGTGCTTGTAAGCCAGGCACACTTTGTACACAGTTCCAGTTTAGTTATTTTTAAAGATGTGAACTCAACACTGTTATAGAACTGCCGGTTGATCGGATTCCACATCTGTCCACTAGATGGCAGACTTGGCTGGAACAGCCAGGAAAAGGGAACTTTATTTTACTTGTGAATATCTCCCAAACCATGATAAGACATTTTTTAATGTTTTTCAAGGGCTACAATATCAAATAAAATTATTTTCAAGTATTATTATCCCTTTAAGTGTAAGCATTCTTGACTGGAGGGTCTTCATTTTCTTCAGAGTCTAATTTAACTAATGAGGAGCGTATCAAGCGGTGATAATTGGTATAAGGAGAACAGCTTAAAGGGATAGTAATACTTTGTTTTATCTTTATTTTATAGGCATTAAAAAAACATTAACGATACAAGTCTTATCTCTCAAGCCTTTAAGGTTTAAGAGATATTCACAAGCAAAGTACCCCCCCTTCAGCCACATCAGAAGGGAGGTGCCCAGGTAGACTGCAGAGGGACAATCTTCAGTTAAGATAAGGGAAAAAAAAGCTGAAGAACTTGTTGGGGGGGGCTTTCATTCTTTTCATACAAAGAAGATTGTCCCCATCTGTCCGGTCTTACAACCAGATTCACATCTGAGAAGAGATGGCTTACACTAAGAAAAAGGGGTGGGAGGGGGAAACTTTGCGTGTGAATATCTCTTAAACCATAAAGGTTTGAGATATAAGACTTATATCATTCTTCATGTTTTTTTAATGCCTACAAAATAAAATAAAGTTAAAACGAAGTCTTACTATCCCTTTAAGTGTTAGCAAGTGACAGGTGGCCATCCTAGCTGGTATTCTATGTTGCGTAACTAACAAAGCTAAGAGTCACTCATTTAACATAACGCTGGTGATTTGCAAAGCTCTTTCAGGTGAGCCAAACGTACCATGAGCTACACTTTAACCCTTTGAGTGCTAGAGGGGTATGGAACACATTGCAAAGCAATGCTTTCCGTACCCCCTGGCACCCAAGGGGTTAAACAATAAAACACTTAAAGGGATAGTAACACTTCGTTTTAACTTTATTTTATTTTGTAGGAATTAAAAAAACACGAAGAATGATATAACTCTTATCTCTCAAACCTTTATGGTTTATGAGATATTCACAAGCAAAGTTCCCCTCCCCGCCCCTTTTACCTAGTGTAAGCCATCTCTTCTCAGATGTGAGTCTGGTTGTATGACAGTACAGATAACAGAAGGGAACAATTTTCTTTGTATGAAAACAATGAAAGCCCTTCCCCCCCTTGACAAGTTTTTCAGCTTTTTCCATTATCTTAATTGAAGATTGTCCCTCTCTGCAGTCTACCTGGGCATCTCCCTTTTGATCTGGTTGAACAGGGGGGGGATACTTCGTTTGTGAATATCTCAAACCATAAAGGTTTCAGAGATAAGACATATTCTTCATGTTTTTTAATGCCTACAAAATAAAATAAAGTTAAAATGAAGTATTACTATCCCTTTAAACTAAACCCATAGTGTAGCTAATAAACCCAGTCACGAATCCTTGGTTCTGTACAAGCGGCGTAACAAAGAAATCGTATGTAGCTGAATCTTTATACTTTTTTTTCCCGCTCTAATCCAGTCTCAGAACGAATATAAAAAACGGTAAAGTTTTAGAGCGTCACTCTTGCCTAAACACACAAAGTGACGGCTGTTCTTACACTGTTCGAGCCTATTGTAAAAGTGTGGCTGTTTTTCTTCCACAGCCCATACGATTGTACAATAGTGGCCTTTAGAAAGAGCTTCCGCCACCGTAAGAGTTTCCTCCGCCATAGCCTCCACTGCCATATCCACCACCGCTTCCACCATATCCTCCACGGTAAGGGCCTGAGCTGTTAGTGCGTCCCCAGGTACCGCCAGCGTTTTTCAGTGGTCCGTAGGAGGACTGGTGTTGATTGTACCTGCCAAAGCTGTTGTAACCATTTCCATAGCCTCCCTGTTCGCCATAGCCTCCGCCGTAAGAACTATAGCCGTAGCCACCGCCAAAGCCTCCTTTGCCGCCAGACACGCCGTTCAAGTCTCGAGAGACTCCGCTGCCACCTCCACGCCCCCTTCCGCCTCTACCACCTCGGAATGGCCTAGGGGAGCTCATCTGGATATCTTCTTTCGGTACAGCTTTCTTCACCTCCACACGGTGGCCGTTGATGGGATGAAACTTTACAACCGCAGCCTTGTCGGCAGAATCATGGTTAATGAAGTACACGAAACCGAAACCGCGCTTCTTTCCAGACATTTTGTCTGCGATTATCTCGACTTTTTCCACTTGGCCAAACTGTGAGA
The DNA here is from genome assembly GCA_037306005.1 of Rhinophrynus dorsalis. Taxonomy (NCBI): domain Eukaryota; kingdom Metazoa; phylum Chordata; class Amphibia; order Anura; family Rhinophrynidae; genus Rhinophrynus; species Rhinophrynus dorsalis. The sequence goes on from CM074721.1 coordinate 150,111,996, forward strand.
AGTGCTCAAGCAAATCTTCTTCTCCGACATCCTCTTTTAGACCACCGACAAAAAGCTTCTTTACTTTAGCGTGAGCCCCAGGCTTTATAGAGTCTTCTCTTGACACGGCCCGCTTTAGCTCGACGTTACTCCCATCTACCACGTGTGGTGACGCAGCCATAGCGGCATCGGCTTCTGCTGTACTTGAATAAGTCACGAACCCGAAGCAGCGTGAGCGCTTGGTTTGAGGGTTAATAACCACAACGCAGTCGGTCAGCTGTCCGAAAGTTTCGAAATGCTCTCGTAGGCCATCTTCAGTAGTCTGCACATTAAGTCCTCCGATAAACAACTTGCACAGCTGCGACGTTTCCATATCACCTGAGTTCATTACAAAGTGCGGATGTAATTGAAAGTAAAAAGAAAGAGGGTGGAAACAATGTTCCTTGTTATGAACCAGTTTACAACCGAACAGATAAAATGATGATGATAGCCTCGCTTCTTATCACAAAGACTTTCGTGTAACGCTTCCGATCACGTGAACCGGAAATAAGCTCATTACCCGACGTCAGAAGAAAAGCGGTCATTTATTGGTCTCTTTCTGTACGATTGCGGATATGGCTGCAATGTATTGCGTATTGTTATGGACCAAAGCTTGCGCCACCACTGGCTCTTAAGGCGTCAATGTTTTGCAATCTCGTTACTATTTTGAAAGGATTCTAAATAAACAGCCGTATGATAGTAAATCCGGTTGCTATTTTGTTGTCCAAGATCATTAAAGACTGTATAGCCGAATAGACTCTGGGGAAAATGCTCCAAAGCGGATAAACATCAAAGTCGTTATGAATTATGAAATTATTAACCCGTTGAATGCTAGAGTGGGCTCTGGTGCCTTGCTTCATAATACTTTGGAAATCTGCTTAGCAATATTATGGCTCCACAGGGCCCTAGATTGTGCATACATTTGGGGGATCTACTTAACCGAGCAATGTAGCTCCAAATATCCCTGTTTGAGTCTCACATCTTTCTGTCCATTTTTTTTGCCCACGCTGGTGTTCTTTTTAGGAGATTAGACAGTGTATTATGTAAGGCGCACACACACAGACCCACCCTTATCCACATACTGTGGGCTGTGGTCCCACACAGACACACTGTAAAATAGCCTCACACAATCATCCTCCACTCTTCTTTACCTTGGTGTAACTTTACTGTAGTCTAAAAATAAATCAATATTTTTCTGAAAAAAGACGGGGTACATAGCTATAAGGACAAAAAGAATTATGTAGCAAACGAAAGCACATTGTGTGTGGGAGGTGTGTTCTAAGGTTTCTCTCTCCCCAAATTCCACAGATTACTCGGCCTCATAGAACCTCCTCTGGTCACCCTCACCACACACTGCCCACACCTGTCCACCCTCACACCTTTTTCACCCTCACACACTGACGACCTTGTCCACACGCCCCACCTCCACACTGTCCAACTCCACATTGCCCAACCTGTCCTCCTCTACACCCTGTCCTTCTCCTCACATTGTCCACCTCCACACACACACTGCCCACCCCATCCTCCACACAGTGACCACCCTGTCCTCCTCCCCACACTGTTCACCTCTACATTGTCCACACTGCACACCTCCGCACACACTGTCCACCCCATCCTCCCCCACAAACTGCCCACCCTGTCCTCCTCTCCACACTTTCCACCTCCATATTGTCCACACTGCCCACATTGTCTACACACTGTCCATCTCCACCCTGTCCACACTGCCCAGCTCCACACACACTGCCCACCCCATCCTATACCACAAACTGGTCCACCCTGTCCTCCACACACATTGTCCACCTCAATACTGCTCCTCCCACACACTGCTCATGTCCACACTGCCCACATTGACTACACACTGCCCACTTTGTCCAAAATGCCCACGTTCACACACTGTCCACATTGTCCACCTCCATACAGTGCCCACCTCCACCCTGCTCAACTCATCCTCCTCCACAAACTGTCCACCTCCACACACTTCCCACCCTGTCCACCTCCACACTGGCCACATTGTCCACCTCAACACTGTCAGAATAAAATTACCCTTAGAATTTATATTATATACAGATTTAAGCATTATTATTATATACCTCTTCTAAACAGGAAGGTGTATCCTGACTGGTGTTATCCAAATACAGAACAGGCACTTACTTCAAGTTGAGAAGTGCTGAACTCTGGAGAGGTGCCCTGCTGCTGCCTGCGTTCCTGCTCCACTTGCTCTTTGACTGCCACACATGTCCTGCGTAATAGTGCTGCTCCACTGTCCTATGCACTACAGCCAATGAGAGAGGAGTTTCCTGGCAAGATTCTCCTCTCTCATTGGCTGCTATTTTAACTTGTTGGGAAAGCACTGGGCGGCAGATACAGATTAGGTGTTGCCGTCTGTGCCTTACTATTGATGCAACTCAGGGGCGGATTTACATCTCAGGAGCCTGTAGGCACAGAAGTCTGAAGTGCCCCTCCCCCCAAAAAAAATAAATACATAAATATGGGCAATGTTAGACTGGCAAATGAGATTACATTGCCATATAAAATCCCTTGGTAACAGTGTCCTAATTTTTTGTCACCTTTGAATGCTAGTAAAGTGTCCATCGTAGGAGCTGTCTGCAGCATCCAAGGCCAAAGGGTATGACAGCTATATCGTGCGACTGCTTCTCTGAGGTAGCTAAAACTTTATACTCACAGAACTCCGTCTCCTGTTTCAACTCTCTTCATACCAGAGGAGTTGTGCACGCATCCGTCATTCACCCTGCTGAACGGCTCACCAGACATGAGACATGATGCATCAAAAGGTTGGCTAATTTAAAGAAAAAAAAAAAATGATCCCAATGACAGGTGCCCCTCTGTGGGGTGCGCCTGTAGGCAGATGCCTACTCTGCCTTATTATAAATCCAGCCCTGATGCAACTGCATATTTAGCTAGACTCCAGATCCTGGGATACATTCTAGCTGGGGACAGTGCCCTTAACTGATCACTCTAGTTTGATTAGGTGGGGGCGGGGTGTCAGTATGTGTGGTTGTATGGCTATAGCAGGACAATGCTGGTGGTTATTATGTGTGGTCCTGTGGTTACCAGTGCAGTGAGATAAGGCTAGGGAGGTGAGTGTGTGTGGTTCTATGGCTACAGTGTGTCGATCATGTCGCACACATGATGGCATCACACGCTGTCAATCACGTCACACACAGTATGACTTCACACTCTATACTTTTTTATAGAAGAAGCTGCCAGTAGTCTAGTGCTCAGTTGTACTGGTCCTTTGGTAGTGTTAACAGTGGTTTACCTTCTCTGTTCCTAGTTCATGATCCTTGGCTTCCATTTTGATCTTAATCCTGTGCTGCCTGCCTCTGACCTTGGACTGCCTAACCACTCTCTTGGATTTCCCCCTTTAGCTTTGTTTGTTGGGCTTTTGTCTGTGCCTGCCTGCTTTTAAGTCAGTCTCATCTAGCCATCAAGCTATACACCTGTATACCTCTACATTCAGCAGACTGTTCAGCTTTAACCTTGTATAAGCTATACACGTGTGTCCCTCTGCCTACTGCCTTTAGCAGACTTGTTCAGCTTTAACCCTGTAGAAGCTATACACCTGTGTATCTCAGCCCACTGCCTTCAGCAGTCTGTGTAGCTTGACCCTGTACAAGCCATAAACCTGTATAAGCTATAGACCCTGTTTACCTCAGCTTCCTGCCATCACCTGTTGTTCAGTCTTACTCTGTATTCACTATTACTGTCTATACAGTCATCTTTCTGAGGTTTGAGAGATAAGACTTATATCGTTCTTCATGTTTTTTTAATGCCTACAAAATAAAATAAAGATAAAACGAAGTATTACTATCCCTTTAAGTGATTTCCCCTGTTGGATGGTGTATACAAAAAAAAGTACATTCACCTTTGCTTAAGCTATTACAGTCAAGCAAATTTCCTTTCATAGTATAACGCTTAACTGATTAATTTCTTTGTTGCACATAGCAAATGACCACTTCATTTTATTGTAGAGATTTCCCCTATTGGAGGGTACATATGCCGAGCGCATTGACCTTTACCTATGTTATTAAAATCAAACACATATTGTGTTGCATTTCTCCAGTGTTCAATATGGCACATAACTGGTTAATTTATTAATCCTGTCTTTATTAGGTTCATGTACAAGATCTATTTGCCTATACATATCTTGTCCACCTTAGCTTTAAATTTGCATTAAATATGGCACTTGACAGGTTAATTTGTTCATCTTGTCTTATGAAGCCACTATTAAGAATCAAAGCATTGTGTACCTAATTCCAGGGATGCCTTGGCCTACAATAACAATGCATCGAAGGGCTCACACAGCTCCGTTAGTGTAATAGATACATTGTAAAATGCTCCAAGATACTTTGTTCAAGATAGTTAAAGCGAGCGACTGCCTGGGGGCAAGCGCCGTTAAGGTTCTCGCCCCCAGGCATGTCAAAATGGTGGCCATGGCGGTCCAGCATGCAAGAGGGGGGGTGGAATAAAGGATGGTACATGATGGGCCTCCACGGCTGGTGGAAAAGGTAGGGGGTGGGATATTTCACACCTGGCAGGGGAATGTGTATGAAGGGGAGGCCAGCTAGGCTGGCCTTACATTGTTACTAACCTGTCTGATTTTTGTCTTGCATGAGTGTGGATCATGGAGAAGAAGCTGTTGCCTCAACATAGAATCTCCCTGCCGAAGAGGTACCGCCAAGAGCCATTGTCGTTTGGTAGGGCGGCCCTGGTTTCCAGGCCGCGGCTCCAGCATCCCTCCTTCTGTGTCTTCCTCTGTCCAGTTTTCCCAGGGTTCTCCCCCTTTGCATGCTTCCTTTTTGACTTCTCCCTCTTTGCTTGATCCCTCTGTGTCTGCTCCTCCTTGTCCCGTTGCCCCTTTGCCTGCTCCCTAAGTGCCTACTGCCCGTTGTCTGTTGCCCCTTTGTCAGTTCTTCCGGTTCTCCTTGGGGCTTTGTCTGATACTTTATCTTCCACGGCGCTACAGCGCGTGGAGACAGGGCCGGATTTGCCATAAGGCAAAGTAGGCACCTGCCTACAGGCGCACGCCACCGAGGGGCGCCTGCCAATGGGATTTTTTTTTTGTTTTAATTCTTAAAAAAAAAAAAAAAAAAAAATAGCCACCTCGCTGGCTGCACCGGCGCCCACTCCATGTTGCCCTCACTTTGCACCCCCACCCCCCTGTTGTCTATTTCCTACCTCCCTGGCAGATCTGTCGTCTGTGCCTCCTTTGGCACAGACCTGTAAGTGCTGAGCTCCCTCGTCGGCTCTGTAGAAATGCAGAGCGCTGGGAGATGACATCATCTCCCAACGCTCTGCATTCCAGAATAGGAGACCGCACGGGAGCTTCAGCAACTACAGGACTGTGCCCAAGGAGGCACAGACAACAGATCTGCCAGGGAGGTAGAAAACAGACAATGGGAGAGAGGCAATGTGAGGGCAACATGGAGATGGTGGGGGCAAGTTGGAGCCGAAGGGGGGCATTGTGAGGGCAATGTGAAGCTGATGGGGTCAATGTGGAGCTGATGGGAGGCAATATGAGGGCAATATGGAGTTGAATGGGGTAATGTTGAGATGATGGGGCAATATGAGGGCAATGTGGAGCTGATGGGGTGCAATGTGAGGGCAATATGGAGTTTTGGAGGATTGTGGAGATGGTCGGGGGGGGGTCGCTTCAGATATCTGTGCCTACAGGCTCCTGAGATGTAAATCCGGCCCTGTGTGGAGATGGGAGATTCTTTCCCCATTGGTTTTGGCCCAGGGGTGGGGCAGTCATGGTGCTCTAGGCGGGATGGGATGCTAGTATTTGACCCCAATGCTTTCATCACCACCTCAGATGCGGGGTCTGGCAATGAGATCGAAGCTATCATGGTGGAAGAGAACAGTCCTCTCCTCTCGGCGGCTCAGGTGGTGTGGGACTGAAACAGGAAGTTGCGTCAGACATGACTTCCTGTTTGGAGACTGCAGCTTCAAGCACATACGCGCTGCTCTTGGGAACCAGGAGGCAGGCTGGTGGGGCTTCTGAGCAGGGAGCCCACTCCTATGGAAAGCTTGACTCTCTGCCTAAGGTCAGGGAGACCAAGAGGAGGAAGGTGGGGTTGGGGGGTTCACCAGCATTGGGCGGGTCCCTTTATGGGGGGTGGTTCAGATGGTTTTGGGGGACAAGGTGGCCATATAGGGTGTGGTCCTGTTTTATTTAGGAGTCCAGGTGCCCATAATGGGGGGGTAGTGCTCTGGATCCTAGGGAGTTTAGTGCCTGGCAGCAGGGGTCTTGGGGTGTGGGCATGGGTAGAGGGGTGTATCTGGCCAGTGGCAGGGCTGGCCTCAGCAGGCCAATATGAGGGGTTGGGGGTTTGGTCCTTATGGTGCTCCCTGTTGGGGGTTAGGTCGGGGTAGAAGTAGCAGGGCGTCCTAGTAATGTGCTTTCATGTGATGCAGATAAGGTACCGGCTTCTCAGGAAGCAGCAGCAGGAAATACACAAGCCCAAGAAAGGGTGGAGGAGAACCAGGAGCAAGCTGAAAGCAGTCAACAGCAGGAGGTGGACGCCAGCAAGAATGGTGAGTCAAACACTATTGTTAATAATGTGTTAAATGGGGAGGAGGACTAGTCCCTAGTTCCCTGAGGAATCAGACTCCTCTGATTCCTCAGACGATGGCTCTAAAGAGGGTGTGGTGTACAAATGTATGCAGAAATGTGTGAAGGGTTTGCATTTAAAGAATGGTAAGAAGGAGACAAAAGAGGTTAAGAAGGGTTTGAAGTTAGCAACAGCAGGGGATACATATGCATGCGCAATTATGTCTTTGCACGGGCATGTTACGGAAAAAGTACAGAAGAGGATGTGGGCAGGCAAGTATTTCTGTGTGTTTGAACTAACTAGGGAGGCAGTTCGGGAGAAGGTGGAGAATGGTGATAAGGAGGGAAAGGGGTGCTCCCCCCCCTCTTATAAGGGTATCTTGCAGTGGGTTAAAGGTTTTGCAGTGTAAGCAAGTGTGTATTTGGAGACTAAGCCACAGGAGGCCCAGAATTTGTCGAAGTATAGTGAGTTGATAGTTGACTTATGCATTAAGCATGGTGGTTCGGTATGGCTGGACTATGATAAGGATTTTAGGACTAAGAAAGCGGCAAGTAAGGCATTGAGTTTTGGACAGAAGGATATGAAAATATGGGCTAATTTGGTGATGGGGGCAGGACCTAAGAGGGTGGTGAGCCTGCCTCTGAGGGCTGGCAGGCAGGGGTCAGGAAGTTGTGCACGGCAAAAATTTTCTGTTAAATTCTATTTCGGACCATTTTTTTTTTCTAATTCATCGACTCCGCATTTCGGATCCAACCTGTTGACCTGAATGAAATATGACAACAGTCCGAATTATTAATTTTAAAATACCTTTAAAAATACAATAAAAAATGAAAATTAAATAAATGGAACCATCTCCAGGGTCTAAATGAAGATGGTGGAACAGGGTAAGGTGGGAATTTAGCCTTATGGTAGTATGGATGAAGTAGATGAAGTATAGATGTTACTGCCATCCACGAGAGTAGCCTTCACTACCAGATGCAGGACATGTGCTGAGCAGCACACAGCCACAAATCTGCCATCCCGGAGAGCCTTTATCATGTTAGCTGCACCGTCTGTAACCACAAACCCCATTTGTGCCTGTGTGCCTGCCTGCTCCCCTAGCCACTGCGCCTCTATGTTCTGCAGTGCTTTGCGAATGTTATCTGAGGTGTGCTGCTGATCCATTACCTCAGCATGGGGGAGGAAAGAGCGGTGCCCCTGCTTAGCTACTGCACCTGAAATTGTTGTCAGTAATGCTGTGTCTTGCAACACATTGGGCTGCCACCAAATGTGCCGTCAATGACAGGAAGCTATGCTGGCCACTCAGAGCACTCCATAAGTCAGTGGTAAAGTGTACTGACTGGCCACCAGCCTTTCCTAGCAGGTCCTTCAAAAGTCCAACGCATGACCAGTATAGTGAGGGCACTATAGTTCTACTAAGTGTGGTGCAGGATGGAATTTTATATCAGGGTGCGACAGCCTCCATAAGTTGCTGGAAGGGCTCCCCGTCCACCAAATTAAAAATAGCACCCCCAATGGCTATGAACTATGCAGTGAGGCGTGTGATTTTTCGGGACTGCTGTCTGCATATCCGCTTTGAATGAAACCCACCAACATCTTCCGGTGTGGCCTGTATTGATTTTGGGGTATGACTGTCTACTCTTAGGACCAGATGTGGAATGATCCCCTTGCCCTTTCTCCTGCCTACTGGTGGTGAGTGTGACACTGGTATATGCAGTAGTGCCACTTTCTACACTAATCAACACTGACTTGTCGTAGTTATTCAGGTGTTGGTTCATCCCAGAGGTGGTTAGATGAACCAACACCCTCCCACGGATGACTTCCCTGCCACACAATTTGCATTTCATTAGCCGGCCATCGCTAAGTGCCACAAAATGGTCCCATGATTTGGAGCAATGGATGACTCTGGAAGGTGGTGGAGAAGAAGAAACTGAGGTGACACTTTCTTTATCTTCACATTCTGGAGCAACGTCACTTTGATTTTTCTTTCTATGTACTGTTACAGGGGTACCAGTAGACCTAAAGATGGCAGCAGGGATGTTGGGACTGGGATTGGAGGAGGATAGTGGAGTAACAATGGTACTGGTGGCGGAGACTAACAGCTACTGCCTGGCTGGGAGACTCAAATGGAACTGGAGAGGCAGGTGTTGAGTTGTCAATAGAAGACACAAGTGTAACTGGAGTAACAGGAGGAGTACTATGGGAAATCAAGGTCACTGGAAAAATCAAGCTCAGGGGACAAATCAATCTTAGGAGGCCTTGATCCCTCATATTCTTCTTCTACCTGTTGTAGGTTTTGACAGGAAGAAAAATCATCATCAGCAGCAGATTTTGTGGAAACCTGCTGAATTCCCTCTTCTGCCTAGTGGCTACTGGGAAATGGTAAACTATCTCCCTCAGTAACATTTTCTGGAGTAGATATTCTCTCAGTGGCAGTGACAGTGGGGGCAGGAAAAATGTTATCCAAATACTGCAATAATTTCCATTTGGGCTGCTTACACGGATGTTCGCTATAAAAACGTTACACAAAAAAAAGTGTTACACAAGCTAGGTGTCCCAAGGTTTATATACTTAATAAAACCCAGCGCTCCAATGTACATAACTCTTTAGGGCAGAAAATTATAAATCTGCTCCCTTCTAATGTCCGAGGTCTATGATAAATTATATTATTCCAAAACAACCACACAGTACAGGAATGTTACATTAATATAGCTACAATCTTTCAAAGATATAAATCTCGTTCTTCTTCCCTTTCTTCAGAATTCATATAGGGAACTATGTAGAGCACTCTTATGATCGCATTAAACTACTGTAAGTTTATAGCATATAAAAATATCACTCACATAGATGTCTTCAAATGATGGAATAGGAACTCTTTTATCCAATCGTGCTTTTTCACAATGCGGATTCAATTCGAACATAAAAAGGAGAAATATAACATAGCGTAATCTGTAATACAGTATAAAAGTCCAAATTCAACAATTCTCTGACACATATAGGGAATTGTCTCTTATGGATATTTCAATAAAATATTGGATCAAACGTAATGATTCATTCACTATTGTAGGAAATAGACTTCACAAATGTGTATTTTTCAAAGAATCTTGTACAAAACAGATGTATTTCTCTGAGGATCTACACGAAACAAAATATCACTCACTCTGCTGCAATATTGCTTGAATGACACTTAGTCAGACAAGCTAGTCGCGTGTGCGGGATAATGATTGGTTGCCTGCACTCAACCATAATGAACTTCGTCTCCCAGTATCCTCAGCGTGTATGTAAAAGTCAAGATATACTCACACTTATAGTTCTGCCTGGGAAGTTAAATTATTTCCCAGGACTTGGAGAGCATATGAGGGAATATTCAGACCGCCCTCACTCGGTCACCTTTCGGTCTAGAAACAGGAGTAAAGGTCCGAATACCGTTTCTGTCTAAGCTCCTTAGCGTTACTTGCCCAGTATATATCCAGGGCCTGTAAATATAACAAAAGAGTAAATCAAATAAAATAGATACATTTATTAAATACAGATGTATTATTACAAATACTAAAAAGTAGCACTTTAACGAACCAGCGTATAGTGCCACATAAGTATCCTCACAATAAATCTAAACAATGGAGGAGCTAAATCAATAAGCTAAATAAAATAACCGGTAAATATTCCAACACGTTTCGTGTTGATAAACACTTCCTCAGGGGTATAAATTGATTCAATAAAACACACACACATATATATAAGATTTCTTCCTCAAATAGCGGAAATTGAATTCAAATCCCTGTCAATCTCAATTAGTGCAGTTTCAATGTAATCAACATTTTTCCATTAACGTCTGCAACCAATTAAGATTCAATTCTCTCAATGTCAACATTGTTACAAGGAGTTTTAACCCTTCATATATCAACCTTAATCTCCTATTACTACTTCACTACATAACATACAAATTCATACATTTTGTACATTATTATCATCTGTAACCAGTTAAAATAGAAGTCCCTCAGTATCCTCCTTATTAAAGGGAGTTGTAACTCTTCGCATACCCACTATAATGTCTAATTACCATCTCACTTAATATCATATTATTTGATACATTTTATGCATTATTATAACCATTGTACAATTAATTATTGCAAGTAAAATCACACATTCAAATGTCACATTTTAAAATAACATAATAACTGAAGTTCATCAGTGCCCTGTGCCCTGAAAGACTGAGATTGGATACTTGCTGGAATAATAGCATAAGAATATTGTGTGGTGTGGTAAGGAAGAGGTTAAAAACAAATCTCTCTGAGTTTTGTTTTCCCTCTTTGCTGTGATAAATAATTGAAGTCTGGTGTGGTGGGAGTGACTAATTGCTGTGTTTGTAATTGGTGGATTCCTGGCTTATATAGCAAGGAGTGAGAGAGCTCTGTAAGTTCATCAGTGCCCTGTGCCCTGAAAGACTGAGATTGGATACTTGCTGGAATAATAGCATAAGAATATTGTGTGGTGTGGTAAGGAAGAGGTTAAAAACAAATCTCTCTGAGTTTTGTTTTCCCTCTTTGCTGTGATAAATAATTGAAGTCTGGTGTGGTGGGAGTGACTAATTGCTGTGTTTGTAATTGGTGGATTCCTGGCTTATATAGCAAGGAGTGAGAGAGCTCTGTAAGTTCATCAGTGCCCTGTGCCCTGAAAGACTGAGACTGGATACTTGCTGGAATAATAGCATAAGAATATTGTGTGGTGTGGTAAGGAAGAGGTTAAAAACAAATCTCTCTGAGTTTTGTTTTCCCTCTTTGCTGTGATAAATAATTGAAGTCTGGTGTGGTGGGAGTGACTAATTGCTGTGTTTGTAATTGGTGGATTCCTGGCTTATATAGCAAGGAGTGAGAGAGCTTTGTAAGTTCATCAGTGCCCTGTGCCCTGAAAGACTGAGATTGGATACTTGCTGGAATAATAGCATAAGAATATTGTGTGGTGTGGTAAGGAAGAGGTTAAAAACAAATCTCTCTGAGTTTTGTTTTCCCTCTTTGCTGTGATAAATAATTGAAGTCTGGTGTGGTGGGAGTGACTAATTGCTGTGTTTGTAATTGGTGGATTCCTAGCTTAAATAGCAGATACATAGTGAATACTTGAACGTGTGAATCTTGCCTCAGTGTGTAAGTGCAGAAGGGTGGTAAGTGTGGGAATTTAAAACAGGGGGAATTCAAGTGCAGAAGGGTGGTAAGTGTGGGAATTTAAAACAGGGGGAATTCAAAGACAGGGGATTACACAGGGAACACATTTATCAAACTTATTGTGCAGCTATTTTTGCCTGCCTGCCTTTTTATCTTGTGGTAACTGGCACATATGAGTGGTAGCATGATTGTCCATTTAACTCAGTGCACAAACTGCCATATGTTTGCACAACTGGAACAACCGTTCCAGGGTGCATACCTCTGTGGCAGATGTGAGCAAGTGGTCTCCCTGGAAGCTCGTATTAGAGATCTGGAGGGGCAGGTTGCAACATTGAGAAAGATGGACAATCTTGAGAGGGTTCTGCTGACTGAGCAGCAGGAAGCGGTGGTAGGTAGTTCTGGGGGTGGAGACTGCACAAAGAAAGAGCAGGTAGCCAGATGGGTTACAGTTAGACATAGCAAGGGGGGTGGACAGAGAAATAGGGAGGACACTCCTGTGTTTACTAATCCTAACAGATTTGCTACATTAAGTAATGATGTTGGGGATGCTGACACAGGAATGTCTTTGCTGGAGAGGACTTTTCTCTCTAACAGCCGAGTGAACAGCCCCTCTAGCACGGATGGGATCCAGGACTCAGGCAGACCTAGACAGATGGTGGTGGTAGGGGATTCTATTATTAGGAAGACAGACAGGGTAATCTGTCGCCAAGATCGCCACAATCGTACAGTTTGCTGTCTCCCGGGAGCTCGGGTTCGACATGTGGCTGATCGGGTTGATAGATTGTTGGGAGGGGCTGGGCATGACCCGGCTGTCATGGTACATGTTGGTACTAATGACAAAGTCAGTGGAAAATGGAGGTCCGTTAAGAAGGATTTCAGGGACCTAGGATATAAGCTTAAGCAGAGGACCTCTAAGGTAGTATTTTCTGAAATTCTACCTGTGCCACGCGCTATATTAGAAGGGCAACGGGAGATTAGGGAGTTAAATGCGTGGATAAAGACTTGGTGTAAGCAGGAGGGGTTTGGGTTCCTAGAGCACTGGTCAGTCTTTTCCCTTGGGCGCAATCTTTATAGTAGTGATGGATTGCACCTTAGTGGAAGGGGGGCCACGGTGCTGGGTGATAGGATGGTTAGAAGGCTGGAGGAGACTTTAAACTAGAAAGGGGGGGGGAGGGAGCTGCAACACAGGCTGGGGAAGATAGTATAATTGAGGGAATGGGATTAGAGAAGGGTCATGGGGATGGAGAGAGGGAATGGGCTAGTTCATCTAATAGGGAGTTGCCATTGTTACAGCCTGATAAAAGACAAATACATCCGAAAAAGAAAGAAATCTTTAAGAATGGCAAAAAGATAAAATGTATGCATGCAAATGCTTGCAGTCTGGCTGGTAAGATGGGGGAGCTAGAAATGATTGCATGAGCAGTATGATCTGATTGGAGTGTCTGAAACCTGGTTAGATGATACGTATGACTTGGCAGTCAATCTAGAGGGTTATTCACTTTTTAGGAGGGACAGGGTTAATAAAAGGGGAGGAGGGGTATGCCTATATGTAAAGCAGGCCTTAAAACCTAGTTTAAGGGAAGATATAAATGAAGGGTCCAATGAAAAGGTAGAGGCCTTGTGGGTTGAAATACACACTGGGGGCACACATAATAAAAAGATATTGGTGGGGGTTTGCTACAAGCCACCTAATGTTGGGGAGTTGGAGGAAGCCCAACTTTTACTGCAATTGGAAAAGGCTGCTAGGTCAGCAAAGGTAATTATAATGGGAGATTTCAACTACCCTGAAATTGACTGGAGCAATATGACTTCAGGCACAACAAAGGGAAATATTTTTCTAAGTATGATAAATTATAATTTTATGTCCCAACTAGTAGAGGAGCCAACTAGAAAAGAGGCCTTGCTTGACCTAGTGCTCTCAAACGATTCTGACATTGTAAACAATGTGCAGGTAAGGGAACATTTGGGCAGCAGTGACCACAATATTGTATCCTTTGAAGTTTGTTATGAGAAACCCAATAGCAAGAGTTTAACCAAAACATTCAATTTCAAAAAGGCTAATTTTACAAAGTTAAAAGAAGCTTTAAAGGATATCCAGTGGGATGTCATTTTCAAAGATAAAAATGCACAAGAGTCATGGAATGTATTTAAAATGCTCTTGGGCAAATATACACGTCAATATATACCATTGGGGAATAAGCACAAGAGAAGTAAAGCAAAACCAATGTGGATTAATAATGTGGTTAGCAGGGAAATGAGAAATAAAAAGCAGGCTTTTAAGGTGTTTAAGTCAAATGGGTCAGATGCATCATTTAAATAATATAAAGAATGTAATAAAATCTGCAAACATGCAATTAAGCTAGCTAAAATAGAAAATGAGCGAAACATTGCAAATGAGAGCAAGAAAAACCCTAAACAATTCTACAAGTATATTAACAACAAAAAAGTTAAGGTTGATATTAGTCCTCTTAAGACTGAAACAGGTGAATTGATTAGTGAGGATAAAGCTATGGCTGACACCCTAAATACGTTCTTTGCTTCAGTATATACAAAGGAAGCAGAAATGACAAGCTGTGGGCAAACAGACAAAACCATGGAATTTCCTCCAACATCTACATGGCTTACTGAGGACAAGGTCCAAAAGAGACTGGAAAGGGTTATAGTGAATAAAGCGCCTGGACCGGACGGTATACACCCAAGGAACTTAGTTCAGTAATAGCAAAACCATTATACTTAATATTTATTGATTCGCTTTCATCAGGCATAGTGCCCTGTGATTGGAGGAAAGCTGATGTAGTTCCATTGTTTAAAAAGGGAGCAAGATCCAAACCAGGAAATTATAGACCTGTGAGCTTGACTTCCATAGTGGGTAAGATACTAGAAGGGTTATTAACTGACAGTATTCAGAACTATGTGAAGACAAACAATATCATTAGTAGGAATCAGCATGGTTTCATGAAGAACAGATCATGTCAGACTAATTTACTTGCATTTTATGAAAGAGTGAGTAGTAATTTGGACAGGGGAATTGCTGTTGATGTAGTATACTTGGATTTTGCAAAAGCCTTTGACACAGTGCCTCACAACAGGTTACTGCATAAATTAAAAGGCTTCGGTTTGGGTGGTGTTATCTGTACATGGATTGAGAACTGGTTAAATGATAGATGGCAGAGAGTTGTTGTAAATGGAACTTTTTCAAATTGGTCTAGGGTTATAAGTGGGGTGCCGCAGGGTTCAGTCCTGGGCCCAATGCTTTTTAATTTGTTTATTAATGATCTAGAAGTGGGAATTGAAAGTAGCATCTCAATCTTTGCTGATGACACTAAGCTATGTAAGGAAATACATACAGAGCTCGATGTTTTTTCCCTACAGAAGGATTTAGATAAACTAAGTGAATGGGCAGAAAAGTGGCAGATGTCATTTAATGTAGATAAATGTAAGGTTATGCATTTGGGTTGTAGAAACAAACTTGCTGCATATACTCTAAATGGGAAACAACTTGGGAAATCCTCATTAGAGAAAGATTTAGGTGTACTGATAGACAATAGTCTTCACAGCAGTGTGCAGAGTCACTCAGCTGCTGCAAGAGCAAATAGAGTACTAGCCTGCATAAAAAGAGGTGTAGAAGCAAGGGATGCTAATATTATCCTACCTCTGTATAAATCCTTGGTTAGGCCTCATCTAGAATATGAAGTACAATTTTGGGCGCCTGACATTGCTGAACTGGAAAAGGTGCAGAGACGTGCAACAAAACTGATAAAGGGATTGGAGGATCTGAGTTACAAAGAGAGACTAGCCAAACTGGGTTTGTTTACATTAGAAAAGAGACGTCTAAGGGGTGATATGATTACCATTTACAAATACATTCAAGGTCAATACAAAGAACTATCCAATGAATTATTTATGCAAAGAGCTGAGCTAAGAACAAGAGGTCATCCATTAAGACTTGAGGAAAGGCGCTTTCGACTAAAACACAGGCAGGGATTCTTTACAGTAAGGGCGGTAAGGCTATGGAATTCTTTGCCTCGGGATGTTGTGCTTGCAGATAATGTAACTACATTCAAAAAAGCAATGGATGCCTATCTAGCACAGAACAATATTGACAGTTATGACAGATGGCTTCAAAGCAAATAGGATATTGAGCCGGGAAACTATTTGACACACACACACACACACCTACACTGGAAATTGCTCCAGAGGGCTTTTTGTTGCCTTCCTCTGGATCAACGGGAGTGTTATTGGCATGGGCTGGACTTGATGGACGCATGTCTTTTTTCAGCCTTATCTACTATGTAATATCTCTTTCTTCATATATGATAGCATAAACAAAATTATCCGTCCTACACCAACTCTTACTAATCTATTATATTTATAACACATCGTTTATTAATACTTTCAAAAAACAATTTAAATCAATTCCAGTGTTCAGTCCTTTCGGTGTCAATGTTTTTAATTTATAAATCCACTCAGTTTCTTTTTTAGATACCGTATTCATTGTATTATCACCCCTCCAATTTGGTTCTATTTTGTCTATGGCTGTAAAGGTTACTCCTGAGGGATCTTTATTATGTACATTTTTAAAATGTTCTGAGACACTATGTGTATGGACTCCTTTCTTTATATTTCTCATATGCTCTCTTATCCTAATATTGATGCTTCTTACTCTTCTGCCCACGTATTGTTTTCCACAGGGACATTCAATAAGATAAACTACATTTTTGCTCTTGCAACTAATAAAGTGTTTTATACTAAAGATTTCTCCTGTCTGGTTGGATTTGAAAGAGTTAATGCAACGTCTACTGTCTTTACTGGTTCTACATGTGATACAATTGCCACATTTATAAAAACCTTTGATATCTTGCTGAAAATAAGATTTTTCAGGTCCAATATGATTTATGAAACTGGGTGCCAATTTTTGTTTTAAGTTTGTACACTTCTTAAAAACAATACTTGGTTTATCATGTAGATACTCTCTCAAATCAGTATCTTTTAATAAAATGGGCCAATATTTTTTCATAATTTTATTAACTTCCATATGATCAGCACTATATTGAGTTATAAATTTTATTCCTTCATGTTTTTCTTTTTGATTATCACTTCTGACCTTTCTTTTAATATTCTGTAATCCTAAAACTTCTTCTTTCACATTCCTTAAAGGGGAACTACCACCCCGCAATAACTTAACATGCATTCATTCTTCATCTGGCGACTAGCTGCTTAGTAGCGCTAGTCGCCAGAAATATTACCTGGTTCCAAAGATTTTGCCGTTTTACAGATGCTCACAGGAGCAGGAAGCATGGACATCTCGTCACAGTGACGTCAGTGCGCCTGCACTGTCAGTCCCTTTTGGAGCCAAGTGGCTTTTTTAACGTTGAATACAGAAACAAAGGTGACTCTCCCATGCGGTGGCAATAGGCACCCTGCCTGCCTACACCACTATGAGAATGGCTGTTGTGTCACTCTGAAAATTATTCAAGCAAATTCCTAATGTTAATTTTAATATGTTTAACACAGAAACCAAGATGACTTTCCCTTGTGAACGCAGTAAGGTACTAGGCCTGCCTGTAGGACTGTGAGACTGGTTGTGTCACTCTGAAAATCATTCAAACAAATTCCTAATATTCATTTTAATGTTGAACACAAAAAAAAGGTGACTCTCCCTTGCAGTGGTAATAAGGCACCCTGCCTGCCTAGACAACTGTGAGAATGGCTGTTGTGTCACTCTGAACATTATTCAAGCAAATTCCTAATATTAATTTTAATGTTTAACACAGAAACAAAGGTGACTCTCCCTTACGGTGGTAATAAGGTACTAGGCCTGCCTACACAACTGTGAGAATGGCTGTTGTGCAACTCTGAAAATTATTCAAGCAAATTCCTAATATTAATTTTAATATTTAACACAGAAACAAAGGTGACTCTCCCTTACGGACTCAATAAGGTACTAGGCCTGCCTATAGAACTGTGAGACTGGCTGATGTGTCACTCTGAAAATTATTCAAACAAATTCCTAATATTAATTTTAATATTTAACACAGAAACAAAGGTGACTGTCCCTTACAGACGCAATAAGGCACTAGGCCTGCCTATAGGACTGTGAGACTGGCTGTGTCACTCTGAAAATTATTCAAACAAATTCCTAATATTAATTTTAATGTTGAACACAGAAACTAAGGTGACTCTCCCTTGCGGTGGTAATATGGTACTAGGCCTGTCTATAGAACTGTGAGACTGGCTGATGTGTCGCTCTTAAAAAATTCTTCAAACAAATCCATAATATTAATTTTAATATTTAACACAAGAACAAAGGTGACTCTCCCTTGTGGACACAATAAGGCACTAGGCCTGCCTATAGAACTGTGAGACTGGCTGATGTGTCACTCTGAAAATTATTCAAACAAATTCCTAATATTATATATAAAGGTCTAGTGCACAAAATATTCTAGATAAATCACATGCACAAACACAGACCACAACCGAGGTGTACACATGCCATAAAACGATTTTAATAAAAATCAAATTCCCTAATACAACAATGAATGAATATAAAGATATTTGTAATGATGGGTATCTTAATATCCAAACCCAATTTCCACCATCTGGAATGGGTATTGGATCACTGACCCATTTTATAATATATATTACAATATCCAAAATCAGCACAGATCTGAATTAGCTATAGATCGTGCCAGCTCTCACTCACCCCTCGTGAACACTGGTAGCAGATGATTAATCTCTCCGTAGTGCAAACAGTCACCCGCAACGTACAACAGACCGTTTAAACGGTCTCAATAAGTACAATACGCAGGCACTGCTGCCTCCACGGGATGACCCACAATCCGCCAACGACGTCACTTATGGTGCATATGAGACTCTGCACGATCTCCTCATTCTCAAGGAAAAAAAACTTTATATATATATATCCCCACAGGCAAATGTATCAATAATACAAACTTCTATTTTTTACAAAAATCAACCAATATTGATATCATATATGGTGAATAACCCAAAAATGGAACCAAAATATACACCAAAACAATTGTATGAAAAATATAAGAAAAAAATATAAAAAATAAAGAAAAAAATATATAAAAAATATAAAACTCCACAGGTGCAACTTGCAAAAAAATATGTATGTATCCTAAAACGTCTTGAAAATAAGATCGATCTTACAAAGATTCCATCCACCTTCAATGCTGTCAACGATATATATACACTACGTGTGTATCATTTTATACTTAGTGTGTGGCAATTCAATATGTTGGAATGAATTGTTATACCCCAATAATTTAATAAAATTGGGTACCTGTGACTTATCCAAGACGTCAGTTAGAAACATGTGAAGAGGCTATATTTGAACTTCTTACTCTCTATACATGTCGGATGAGTCCAAGCCAGCTTCTCTCTGCATATTCGCTTCTTTAACAAGTAACTGACCGTTGATACAAATTATATACTTTGTAGTCACTTACGGTTACCCTCCGGATCCTTCCTCACTGGTCACACCATCCACCGTTCCAGATTGTAATCACAGTAGATGATGTATATTGGGGTTATATTTTCACCTTCCTCGGTCGGCATCTCTTCCTCCGCTCTCCTGCCAATTGCCTAACGTCCCAACACACTTGTATTAAACACACCCTGAAACGAAGCTAGGTGGCGGCCGTCCACCATGCGTATAGCTTCATTAAAGACAATTTGTTGACAATGATGTTAGACTCTTCTATGCCAATTGCCTAACGTCCCAACACACTTGTATTAAACACACCCTGAAACGAAGCTAGGTGGAGGCCGTCCACCATGCATATAGCTTCATTAAAGACAATTTTTTGACAACGATGTTAGACTCTTCTATGCCTATGGAGGCATAGAAGAGTCTAACATCTTTGTATGTATGTTCAGAACGGCGACAGCGAGCATCGGTTCTGATTCTGGGTCATTCATTTGTGCACTGGGTAGCAAAAAGGGCAGAAGTTAGAAGTTATGTACACAAGTGGGTTTGACAGGAAAGCACACTAGCATCCAATGGCTGGGGAAGAGAGGAATGAGGCTGAGAGATTGGCCAGCAATGATTGAGACATAGCATGGCCGATGGGATAAGCATGACCTCGTCATCATACAATGACTTGACCGATCTGAAGTTGTTAGACTTGGTCTTTGCACTGCAGAAGGCGATTGAAGGTGAGCAGGCGAAATGGCCAGGGGCTATGGTAGTTTGGTCTAGCATTGTTCTCAGGGTGGTTTAGCAAGGCTCCCATCCGAAATGAGCCCATTAGGAGTAAGGTGAATAGAACCATTGAGAGGTTTGTGTGTTCTCTTGGTGGTTTTGCAGTTTCTCACATGGAGTTGCACCCTAGCTGCAAGGTTTGTACAGGGGAGATGGGTACACCTGTCCGATATAGGTTTGGATATATTTAATTCAGATTTACAGGATGCTGTGGAGAAGTGGCAGGTGAGGTGGCTGTAAAAGAGGGCGAGGTAGAATACCTTTGCCCGCTTTTGGGTGGCGGCTATATGGCATTCCCTGAGCCGGGGGGGGGGGTGTAAACACCCTAGAAGGTTGCGGTTTTACGGGTCTAGCTGGGAACTGACTATGTGGTCAGACTCGTCAATGGCAGGAAGGGCATGGGCCTAGCCACCTGGTTGGGTTATGGTACAGCAGCAGGCACTGACTTTGTGGTCAGGCGTGCTGAAGGACCAAAGAAAATGTGGCTAGCGCCAGGTATATGCAGGGGGAGGGGCATGGGGACCAAAAGACATTTTGGGGATGCCCTGCTGATCCTCTCTCGATGGCTCCGGTGGTGTGGGACTGAAACCGGAAGCCTTGTCAGACGTGACTTCCGTTTTGGAGACTGCAGTTTCTAGCACATGCGCTCTGCTCTTGGGAACTGGGAGGCAGACTGGTGGGCTTCTGAGCAGGACACCCACTCCTATAGAAAGCATGGTGCTCTGCCAAAGGGGGGCCAAAAGGAGGAAGGGGGAGTTGGGGGGTCACCAGTATGGGGCGGGCCCCTTTATGGGGGGTGGTACAGTGGTTTTTTGGGGACAGGGTGGACATATGGGGGTGGTTCAGGTTTTGGGGGATTAGGTGTCCATATAGGGGGTGGTCCTGTTTTTTGGGGGGTCCAGGTGCCCGTATGGCGGTAGTGCACAGGATCCTAGGGGGTTTAGTGCTTGGCAGCAGGGGGGCTGGGGGTGCGGGCATGGGTAGAGGGGTGTATCTGGGCAGTGGCAGGGCTGGCCTCAGCAGGCCAATATGGAGGGTTTGGCCAATATGGTGCTCCCTGTGGGGGTTTGGTCAGTGGGGGTGATGGTTATGGGGGTTGGGATTTTGGGGAGCCGAGTCCATGGATGCGGGGGGGGCAATCTCCCGGCATAACTGTGGGAGCAAGTGCAGCCAGTGGGTTCTCAGGGGGCTGGTAGGGTGGATAGACATGGCCGAGGGAATAGGGCGAAAACAGTAGCAGGGCGTCCTAGTAATGTGTTTTCTTGTGATGCAGATAAGGTACTGGCATCTCAGGAAACAGCAGCAGGAAAGGAAATACACAAGCCCAAGAAAGGGTGGAGGAGATCCAGGAGCAAGCTGAAAGCAGTCAACAGCAGGAGGTGGACGCCAGCAAGAAAGATGAGTCAAACGCTATTGTTAATAATGTGTCAAATGGGGAGGGGGACTAGTCCACTGAGGAGTCAGACTCATCTGAATCTAAAGAGGGTGTGGTGTACAAATTTATGTGGAAATGTGTGAAGGGTTTGCATTTAAATAAAGGTAAGAAGGAGACAAAAGAGGTTAAGAAGGGTGTGAAGTTAGGAACATGTACATGCATGTACATGTTAAGGAAAAAGTACAGAAGAGGCTATGGGCAGGCAAGTATGTGTATGTTTGAACTAACTAGGGAGGCAGTTCGGGAGAAGGAGGAGAAGGGTGATAAGGAGAGAAGGGGTGCACAAAATCTTACAAGGGTATCTTGCAGTGCGTGAAAGGTTTTGCAGTGTATGCAAGTGTGTATTTGGAGACTAAGCCACAGGAGGCCCAGAATTTGTCGAAGTATAGTGAGCGGATAGTTGACTTGTGCACTATGCATGTTGGTTCAGTATGGCTGGACTATGATAAGGAATTTAGGACTAAGAAAGCAACAAGTATGGCACTGAATTTTGGACAGAAGGATATGGAAATATGGACTAATTTGGTAATGGGGCAGGACCTAAGAGGGTAATGAGCCTGCCTGTGTGGGCTGGCAGGCAGGGGTCAGGAACTACAGCAATGAGGGCAGTGTGTTGGACCTATAATGAGAAAAGATGTCCTAGAGGTTTTGCTTGTAAGTTTAAGCATGCGTGTAAGGTGTGTGGGGACACTCACTCAGTGATGGATTGCAGGTAAAGGGGACATGATGAAAAAAAGCAGTCCTTTCATAAGCCTGGAAATGGAGAGATCGCCTATATGGGTAAATGAGTTAGCATACTCAGATAGGGGAAGGGATGCATGGTTGTTGGAGGGGTTTACAGAAGGTTTTGTTGTCCCAGTTATTGAGTCATTGTTGAAAGGTGGCAAAGGGAAGAATTTGAAGTCTGCTTATACTCATACAGTGTTGTTGCAAGAAAAAATTGATAAGGAGGTGGGGTTAGGAAGGATATCAGGGCCTTTTGATATAAGTCCAATTGATGGTTTAGTGGTTTCTCCTGTGTGGGTGGTACCCAAGAAGGAGGCAGTCAAGTTCAGGTTGATGCAGCATCTGTCATACCCGGAAGGTGGGGTCAGTAAATGATGCATTGCAGGAGGAGGCTGTAGTGTGCAGCATCAATCATTTGATGAGGCATTGGAGATAGTGAAGAAGGTGGGCCCAGGGGCCTTGTTGGATATAAAGTCATCATTTTGGTTGTTGTCACTCAATCTGCAGACTTTTAAGTATACTGGTTGTTGTGGGGAAGTTTTGTGTGGATAAGTGTTTGCATATGGGTTGTGCTGTGCGTGTTTTGAGGCTTTTAGTTCCTTTGTTCATTGGGCTTTGGTGAGGCAAGCTAAGATGGGCACAGTGGCTCACTATTTGGATGATGTTTTGCTGATAGGGCAATCTGGTTAAGTTGTGTGCAACGGGTTGCTGGAGGAATTGTTAGCGCTGTTAGGCAAGCTGAGTGCACCTGTGGCAGGGGACCATGTCATACCTGAGTATTGAGATAGATGCCATGGAGGAGAGGTGTAGGCTGCCAACCAATAAGGTAGTGAAGGCAAGGCAGTTGGTGAGGCAGGCCAAGGAGGCAAATAAGGTGGAGGTATATAATGTGCGGGAGTTGCTAGGGGTGTTGAATTTTGCTTGTCGAGTGATTCCGATGGGCAGGGTGTTTAACAGGAGATTGGAAAAGGACACAGCTGATGTGACAAAGTGGCACTTTAAGATTAAGATGACAAGGCAGTTGAGGGCAGATTTGCAGGTTTGGGACAGGTTTTTGCAATACTTTAATGTGATATGTCTTTGGCGGGGCCCTGAGCAGTCTATTGAGGAGTTGCAGTTGTTCACTGATGCCGCAAGGGCAGTAGTTTTTGGAGCGTATATGGAAGGGGATTGGTGCGCACATTGGTGGCCTGTGCATCGGGTACAGCAAGGACTGACAAAATTTGTCTCATTAGTGGACCAAAATTACTCTCTTCCAAATTACCTATTTGCGCTGTTATGTTTATACCTAAATAATTAAAACTTTTAATAGCTTTATCTATTCCATATCTTTCCATCAGTTCTCTTTGTTATTCTTTCGGCACATTTTTAGCCAAAAACATAGATTTATTAGCATTCAATATATAACCCGAATACTTACCATTACATCATCAGCGTAAAGATTTAACTTTATATCTCCAATTGCCTTTAATTTCCTCATTCCTTCTTATTGAAATGGCTAGTGGTTCAAGTGATAAGACATAAACCAAGGGTGACAAGGGACATCCCTGCCTCGTCCCATTTGTAATATTAAAGCATTCTGAATATACCCCTGAACTTGTTAACCTAGCCTTTGGATTATTATATAATGCTTTGATCGCATCCAATATCCATCCAGATAAGCCAAAACCTTCTAAAGATTTACATAAGAACTCCCACCTTACCCTTTCAAAAGCTTTTTCTGCATCTAACGACAGGGCCAAGGTGGGAGTCCTTGTCTCATTTGCCCAATTCAAAACATCTATAATCTTTCTTATGTTGTTCCCTGCTGACCTACCTGGTATAAACCCCACTTGATGATTGAACAAGATTTGATATTTCTTTTATCCTTTATGCCAATACTGCTGAATACATTTTTACATCAGAGTTCAACAATGAAATTGGCCATGTAATGGAATGGGGGAAATATTTGCTCTTAGAATTTCTTCTGGGGACTTTCCCTTTTTATCAAAATCATTAAATGCTGCAGTTGAGTCTTCCACTATATGCACCTTTAATAATTTATAAAATTTACTGTCAAAACCATCTAGTCCTGGAGCTGTGTTTTCTTTAGGTTTATTTATACAATACACGACTACCTCCATCGATATTTACATTAAATTTTTCTAATTGCTCTGGATCCAGTTTTGGCAATTTTTTCCCTTTAACCCTCTGAGTGCCAGACAGGTACGGAATGCATTGCTTTGCAATTCATTCTGTATCCCTCTGGCACTCAAAGGGTTAAAGTAAGCATCCATTAGCACATCCTGCTCTTCATAATTTAAATTGTATAAGCTAGAATAATATTCCTTAAATGTTTTACTTATCCCTTCCGGACTTAAAATCAGTTCCCCTTTATTTTTTATTTTTGTTATTATTTTGTTTACAACATCTTTACGTAAAATATTCTTCATTAATCTATCAGCTCTATTACCTCTTAAGTACCACTTTATCTTAAAATATTCAATATTCTTTAATACTTTTTCCATTGTGTACTCATTTAGTAATTTCTCTATTGCTTGTTTTCAACAGATATATGCTCTGAAGGTCTTTTTTTATTTAATTGTTTAAGTCTATCTAAGGATATATTTAATTCTGCCCATGTTGGTTTTCCCTTCTTTTTTTCAATTAAACCTAACTGTATTAAATATCCTCTTATTACTGTTTTATACGCACACCATATAGTTGTAGGTGTTAACATCTCATTCCTATGTTCTGAAAAGTATAAATCCGTAATTTTTTTAAATTAGTTCCAAATTTTCAGGTTTCCTCAACAAATATCCATTCAACTTCCAATTCAATTTTTTACCATCAAATCTATCTGCTATTTCTAATAGAATTGCACTATGATCTGACCAACACACATCTTTTATATATACTGTCCTCACTGATTCCAAAATGTTCCTGTCTCCCAAAAAATAATCTATTCTTGAGTACGTATTATATACCCTTGAAAAACAAGTACAATTTTGTTCATGTGGGTGACTTATATTCCATATATCATACAATTGATATTCCCTTATTATCTTCTGAAGATATCATATTTTATTTGAGATCTATCTCCAGAGGAAGTCCAATCTACTTTTGGATCAAACACAAAATTTAAATCCCCAATCCTATATAATAATTTGCTAAATAGTTTGTAATGACGCAGTCATGCACAGTAGAGACTGCTGCGCATGCTGCAGTCATGCGCAGTAGAGACTGCCCGTGACGAGGTTGATACAGAGCGGGGCGCTCCGGAGGTCTGACTTTGGAGAGTCCAGCTCTGTATCAGCCGCGGTGCAGGCAGTCTCTACTGGGCATAACTGCACCGCGACCGGCCGACACTGTGGCCCGTGTACACGGGCTCTTCAGCTAGTTATTAATAATGCACCTTGTTTGATCCTCTCAAATCTTTTTTACCATGTTTCCAATAAACCCTACCGGACCATTATTAGGTGCGTATACATTCACCAGTGTATACATTTTGTTGTTAATCTCTACTATTATTATAATATAACTTCCATCTATTTCTACATCTTTATATTTTATATCTACTGAGACTTTATTCGAGAAAAGAAAAGCAACACCTCGCTTCTTTTTTCCTTTCATTGATGAACTTATTATTAATGGAAATTGCATCAAAGTCAAATATAACTTATCCTCGGCTCACCAATTTGTTTCTTGTAATGCGCAAGTCGTTGTTCCCTCTTTTCTCAACAAATCCAGCAATACATGTCTCTTTAATGGTGAGTTTAACCCTTCAGCGTTTATAGAAATTATTTTAATTTCCCTTGGATTTTATTTTCCAAATCCTCCCATCCTTCCATCCTGTAGTGGTTCCTTAAAAAATCTCCACCAAACACATTACAAATACAATACAATGAACTTATTGTATTTACTACTCTAGGTTCATCCACACAAACGTTTACGTTAAAAACACAATTGTTCATCCTTTCCCACTCTAGGATGCACAATCAGGACTATCCCCTTTAGAGCCCTATCGAAACTGCTTATTTCACAAACTAAAAATTTAAGTTTCCAAAAATGGATCCCTCTTATGTCTTCTAAGGTCCTTACTAGAACCAGTACAAAAGAAGGCCACACCACCCTCCATATAAAGGAAGGTAAAAAAGAAAGAGAGAGTAATAGAGAAAAAAACATCCACATCTTACTTTCACTCCTTTATAGGATCCAACTTTTACTCAGTCATAATTATTACCTAACCCGTGCTTCCCCAGTTCATGCTCCATAATTTATCTTCCTTCACCCCACTTCTCCCCCTCCCATGAGGTGAAGAGAGAGGAATCACACACCAAATCCCTAAAAACTAAACATATCTCATGTCTTCACATACCTTCCCCTACCAAAAAAAAAATTTCCCACTCCACCTATTTATACTTAATAGTACAACAAATCACTACTAAACATTTATACACCCCTCCTCTTTATATTTACCCACCCTGCAAATCCCTTTAACTCTCCCCTTCTCCCCCATTCCTCTCCCCTCCTCTCCCCTAATTAAGGAAGGAGACAAACATTGGAAACAGGCCAAAAGGGGGAGAAAAAAATTCCCCCACCCTATTTTCACTCCTTTACTCATTATTATTACTTATCATTATTATAACCTAACCCGTGCTTTTCCCAAATTCATGCTCCATAATTCCTCTTCCTTCACCCCTCTTTTCCCCCTTCCATGAGGTGAAGAGAGAGGAATCACACACAAGCAATCCCTAAAAAAATAAACAAGTATCTCATGTCTTCACATATTATCCCCTTCCCAATTATTATCTGCATATTTTATCACCATAGTAACCTCTAATACATCAAAAAATGTACTCACTCCACATTTTTATACTAAAAACGTTATCACACCCCACCTCTTTATATTTACCAATCCAACAAATCCCTTAGACTCTCCCCCTTTCTCCCGGAAGGAAGGAGAAGGGCATCAAGACAGAACAAACAGGGGAGACACACAACCGCTCTCCAAATTAAACACATATCGCATATCTTAACATATTATCCCCTTCCAAATTATTATTTGCATATTTTAGCACCTTAATAACCTTTGATACATCAAGAGATTTACACACTCCACATTTTTATAATCCACAATGAGACAGATCACTACTAAACATTTACAAACCCCACCTCCTTATATTTACCAATCCAACATATCCCTTAAAGTCTCCCCTGTCCTCCCATTCCTCTCCCCTGTCCTCCCCCAGACTAAGGAAGAAGAAGGGCATCAGAAACAGAACAAGAGGGGAAAGAAAAAAAAACCAAAAAAAAAACCTACTTCCCACTAACTTCCCTTTCAAATACCTATCTATATCTTCCCTCAAGTATTTTTCTCTATGCATACCTGGGCCTGCTCCGGATCTCTAAGAACTATCCTTTGCCCATCTCTTTGGGTACTCAAACTGGCAGCGAATCCCCATTTGTATTTAATACCTTTATTTAATACCTTCTGTCACATTTCTAAAGTCACCTGTTTAAAACTATTCCTCTCATGCCTAGTTCTGTACAACCACTCCTTGATTTCCACTTATAACAATCCCCAGAGATGCGAGGTATTCCCTCATAAATTCTTCTAGTTTTTCAATCGTTATTTCCTCTGGTATATTTCTTATTCTAACATTATTCCTCTGAGATCTATCTTCTACATCTGCTAATTTAATTTCCATCTCCTCCAATTTTTTCCACATCTGCTCCTGCATCTCCCCTTGTTTATCACAAGAAAACTGAATACTCTCAACTTTCTCCTCCACACATTGTACCCTTCTTCCTATTGCTACTATATCCCGCCTTATATCCCTAGAGCACACCTGAAATTAAAGGGATAGTATTGCTTCATAATAAAAGCAGCTCTAATTAATCATCATAGTATTTGGACTATGGAGAGTGTTATTTCAATTCTGTCAGAGTTGTAGTTCAAGAGTAATTCAATGAAAAAGTGTCCCCCTCCCATCCCTTTTACTGATGTAACACTGCTCAGCCAGAGCAGAAGGAAGGTGCCCAGCTTGTGAAGGGGGCAGGGCTTTCATTGTTTTCATAGGAAGAAGAATGTCCCCTGCTGTTATCTGTCTGGTCTTACAACCAGATTCCACATCTGAGAAGAGATGGCTTACACTAGGTAAAAGAAGCAGGAGGGGAAAGTTTGCTTGTGAATATCTCTTAAACCATAAAGGTTTGAGAGATAAGACTTATATCATCCTTCATGTTTTTTTAATGCCTACAAAATAAAATAAAGTTAAAACAAAGTATTTCTATCCCTTTAATCCTTCATCTGATCCATTTCTTCAAAAAGTCAGCAGTAATTACCTAATTCCCTGTTTCCAAAGGTGTCTCCATATGACTCATGTCTCCCATTTCTTCCCTCTTACTTTCGTCTACATGTTGTGATACATTGCTTAAAGCGGTCTCATTTAAATTTAGATTTTTCTTGGTGGGGGAGGATAAATATTATAAAATCATATGTCCTACCAAAGTGGCTTTACTATTTTAGATTAATACCATTAAAGTTCTCTATGCATTGGTTAAGAATGTTGCAGTTTTTTTTGGAGTTTATTTGGAAGAAAAAAACAAACTAGAATTAGTTATAAAACTGTGTCATTAAGAGAAAAGAAAGGTGAAATGGGGGCTCCAGATGTGACGGCCTACTGTGAAGCGAGTAGGTTGGCACATGTAATAACAACACAGCATAAGAGTGCAGCATAAGAAAGATTTGATGAACAGTAGGAATTTGCAAGATTTTTTTTGGACACCAAAGAAAAAATATATATATTTTTTTGAAAAATATTATAATATTACAAATATCAAAATGCATAACTTCGTACAAATTTTATTTTATAATACATTCATACTTCCATTCACACCTGCTCATGATCGTAGAGGTCGGGGCCAGCGGGCACCTGACATTCCCACATGGGATTTTTTAGGAATATTTTAGTGCCAACCAAGGGCACAATATTTCCTGGAAACGTCCCTATTTCCCCATATTCAAATAATAACCTTTCTCTATTGTATATTGATAGTCCATTTGGACTAATATGTCTCTCCAATTTAGTTCATCTGATTTATTCCAATTTCTAGCTATTGTTATTTTTATTGCTATTAATAAATGTATTAGGAGACTCAGTTGTTGTTTAGGCTTAACTGGAATATCTATATGGAAAAGAAAAGCTCTTGCAGAAATTACTTCACCTATAGGGAACATTTCATTTAAAGTTTTTTGAAGTTCTTTATTCATAGAAATCAGCCTCTCACAGCTCCACCACACATGACCATTAGTTCCACTGTGTGAGGAGCATCTCCAACAGATGTCTATATTATTCCTATTTATTTTACTCAATCTATGGGGGACAAGGTACCACCTATATATTATCTTGTAATGGAGCTCAACAAGTGACACACAATGAACATTTTGTTTTACCAGATGTATACCCTTGATCCAATCTTCCCACATAAAACTCTCATTAAGTTCCCTTTCCCACTCAATCCAGGGGGGAAGACTATCTTTGGGTTCTAATTCCCTATAAAGGTTCACCACTCTAGATACCCACTTCTTTTTTTCCCATAAATTTTATTATTGCATGATTGTGTACAATGATCACAGTTGAAACAAAGTATTTAATCCTCAGATATAGAAACAGGTCTCTGCATGGCAAATTATATTTCTCCTGGAGTTGAGAGAACGTCATAATCTTTAATTGATCTAATATGTCCGAAAAAGTCAATATCCCTTTTGATTCCCAACTCCTCAGGTCCAAATCTGCGATTTCTATCTTCAGATTTTGAATCGGTGTTAGTGGGAGTATTGTATGAGAGATATTAAATATTTGCTTCAACTTATTCGTAGTGATCATACAATCCCTAATTATTGGATTCAGAGCTACCTGGTTACCGGTTTTCCTACTCAATGGTGTAGTAATCCAAAAGAGATTGCTAAGATTATATACGGTTGAAGTAGTCTTCTCCATCTCTAACCAGCTGGGTGAGTCCATAATCGGACTCATCCAACTAAAAAAATGCGTAACCATTGACGCTTCATGTAATTTAATTAGGTTTGGATAGTTGACCCCCTCCCCCCATATTCCGCAAATTTCTTTTGGTATTGTAAAAGTTCTGTCCTTACTCTTAAAGGAAGTGTTCTTAATAGGTATAAAACTTTCAGAAGAATATAAGCATTTACTACGTCCATCCTTCCTAACGACGTTATTTCTAAGCCTCTTCAAGACATCAGTTTATTTTTAATTTCCTTCAGCAAATTCATTTAATTATATTCCACCAGTTTCTCCAGATCAAACATTATCTTAAAGGGATAGTAATACTTCATTTTAACTTTATTTTATTTTGTAGGCATTAAAAAAACACGAAGAATGATATAAGTCGTATCTCTGAAACCTTTATGGTTTAAGAGATATTCACAAACAAAGTATCCTCCCCCTGTTCAACCAGATCAGAAGGGAGATGCCCAGGTAGACTGCAGAGAGGGACAATCTTCAATTAAGATAATGGAAAAAGCTGAAAAACTTGTCAAGGGGGGAAGGGCTTTCATTGTTTTCATACAAAGAAAATTGTCCCCTTCTGTTATCTGTACTGTCATACAACCAGACTCACATCTGAGAAGAGATTGCTTACACTAGGTAAAAGGGGCGGGGAGGGGAACTTTGCTTGTGAATATCTCATAAACCATAAAGGTTCGAGAGATAAGACTTATATCATTCTTCATGTTTTTTTAATGCCTACAAAATAAAATAAAGTTAAAACGAAGTTTTACTATCCCTTTAATTCCCAAGTGATCAATGTATTTTCTATTCCAATCAAAATAATATTGTTCTTTTAACTTTGATCTGATTCTGTCCAGTGTGATAACCATAAGAATTTGGGTCTTATCGAGATTTATTTTATAGCCCGAGAATCTTCCGTAAATGTCTATTATATTAACCCCTTCAGTGCCAGAGGCTTGGGCCATTTCCTGTATCCTGCAGGCCAGACAATTTTTCAGCATTTTTGCTATCCTTCTGTTTAGGCTTGATTTATTTTACTCTGGGAATTTCTAGTTATATATGGAAAACTATATATTGTGTTTTTCAGAATGAATTGAGCTTTCTCATGGTACCTTACATGAAGAGAATTTTGTCATGATGACAAAAAAGTGAAAATTTACTTATTTTGCTAAAATCACATACTATGTATCAAAAACATTTACCTTGATTGTGGAAGTTTAAATTATTTGAAAAAGCCCTGAGTCCTCCAAGTAAAAAAATACCAAATTTGTATAGTTTTACCTACGTCCATGGCTATGGTATTTTCAACTTTATGAACCAATATGCGCATTCTAGGGTTTTTGTGGTAAAGCTACCCTAAAACAGTGGAATAACTATATAAAACTATGTTTCTGAAAAGTAGACAACCTGCTGCATCTAATGAGGGGTAACTTGCCTTCTTGCCCCAAGCCTGTTGTGCCCAAATGCTTCCAGAAGTTGGCACTACAGGAAAAAAAATGGCATTTTCTTACATTTCTGCCCCTTCAACTGTACTGAAATCTGTGAAACCCATGGAATTTCCAACTGTATTCATTAGCTAGTGCTCTTTCGAGAAAAATGACACCTCATTGGTATGAGTCCACCTACCTTAGGGGGTGCTACAAGTACAAAACTACACCTACTACAACCTGTAATTTTTCTAACATTTTCTCAAACATTATTTGTCTATACAAAAAGGGTTATAACAACTACAGAAAGAAGACAACCTGCCACATCTAATGATGGGTGAATTGCCTTCTTACCCCAAACCTGTTGTGCCCAAATGCTTCCAGAAGGTGGCGCTATAGGAAAAAATGGCATTTTCTTACATTTCTGCCCCTTCAAATGTACTGAAATTGGTGAAAACCATGGAATGTTTAGCTGTATTCATTAGCTAGTGCTCTTAGGAGAAAAATGACACCGTATTGGTATGAGTTTACCTACCTTAGGGGGTGCTACAAGTACAAAACTACACCTATTGCAACCTCTATTTTTCTAACAGTTTCTCAAACATTACGTGTCTGTACAAAAATGGTTATAACAACTAAAGAAGTGAAGAAAGGGAAGACAAACCTGTCGCATCTAATCAGGGGTGAATTGCCTTCTTACTCCAAGCCTGTTGTCCCCAAATGCTTCCAGAAGATGGCACTATAGGAAAAAAATGGCATTTTCTTACACTTCTGTCCCTTCAAATGTACTGAAATCTGTGGAAACCATGGCATTTCCAACTGTATTCATTAGCTAGTGCTCTTAGGAGACAAATGACACCCCATTGGAATGAGTCGACCTACCTTAGGAGTGCCAGAAGCACATAACT
The DNA here is from genome assembly GCA_037306005.1 of Rhinophrynus dorsalis. Lineage (NCBI taxonomy): Eukaryota > Metazoa > Chordata > Amphibia > Anura > Rhinophrynidae > Rhinophrynus > Rhinophrynus dorsalis. The sequence continues at coordinate 150,144,486 of CM074721.1, forward strand.
ACACCTACCTGTTTGCTTCCTCGAAAAATGGCTGCTTGTACTAAAATGTTCATAACTGTTCGAGTATCACGGTGCTCGTGATTTGCTGCCTTTCCTGTCCGTTACCTGAATGGCTCTCCATTGGCTGTCTGCTTTCAATCCGCCCAGTATTGCCTATTTAGACTGGGCTTGGGCACCCCTTGGTTGCTTTTTCGTGGTGTCTCTATGTCGCCTGCACCTGCATTGTGTTCCTGAGCTTCCTGGGCCATCTACTATCTTTGCTCTCCAGTGATCGCCTGAGTTCCTGTCTGACAGCTTCCTCGGTTCCAGCTTCCGTTCCTGATCCGGTTGGGGTTGCTGTTCCTGCTGCCATTCCTGCTTCCTGTCCTGTACCGGCTGTGTTCCTGCTCTTGGATGCCTGCAGAGTGTCTTCTTCCTCCAGTCGCCTTTGGCGACATTTTCATTCACTTTGTTTGTGTATTCCAGTACGCGGGTACTGGTTCGCTCCATGTTAACCGGCTGCTTGCTGCGTTCCTTACAGCACCGGTAGAGACTGTGTAACTCCAGTACGCGGGTACTGGTTCGCTCCATGTTAACCGGCTGCTTGCTGCATTCGTTACAGCACCGGTAGAGATTGTGTAACTCCAGTACTCGGGTACTGGTTTGCTCCATGTTCACCGGCTGCTTACTGCATTCCTTACAGAACCGGTAGAGATTGTGTAACTCCAGTACACGGGTACTGGTTCGCTCCATGTTAACCGGCTGCTTGCTGCGTTCCTTACAGCACCGGTAGAGATTGTGTACTCCAGTACGCGGGTACTGGTTTGCTCCATGTTCACAGGCTGCTTGCTGCGTTCCTTACAGCACCGGTAGAGATTGTGTAACCCCAGTACGTGGGTACTGGTTCGCTCCATTATTTCGTTGGGTTCTCTACATCTTTATAACCCAGTTGGTCTCTGTCGGTCCATTATATGCGACTGGCTAGTTACACCTTATGCCAGTCGCTGAGGCCATCCCTGTCTGTGTTCCAGTACTTGCAGCCTCCAGGCTGCCTTGCCCGGTATGTTGGTAAGGCCGGTATAACCTATTCCATCTTGTGCCAGTCTAAGGTTGCCTTACCTGGTATTGGCAAGGCCGGTAGAGCCTCATTCCTCGTTGTACCAGTCTCACGGCTGCCTTGCCCGGTATATTGGCAAGGCCGGTAGAGCCTCATTCCTCACTGTACCAGTCTTAAGGCTGCCTTGCTCAGTATATTGGCAAGGCCGGTAGAGCCTCATTCCTCATTGTACCAGTCTCACGGCTGCCTTGCCTGGTAAATTGGTAAGGCCGGTAGAGCCTCCTTCTCCTCGGTTGCTAGCCTTCCAGGCTGCCTTGCCCGGTATATTGGTAAGGCCGGTAGAACCTATTCCATCTAGTGCCAGTCTAAGGTTGCCTTACCCGGTATTGGCAAGGCCGGTAGAACCTGTCTTACATTCTGTATACCGCTACTCACTATGACTATGTATTAAGATATATGTTACATGTGTATGCTAACCCGCGAGGGTTCCCCTTTAAACTTTTCAATAAAGTTGTGTTTTTATCTTAACTCTGTGACTGAGAGTCATAACAAACTTTGACAGTACGAAAGGGCCATGACCTCAGATAATAAGAGTGATGGTAATACACAGAACATCCATTGGAGGATGGATGTACATGAACAGTGCCTGGATCAGCTAGCGGTAGCGATCCAAACCATTATTGAACGTACAGTACTCACGGACAAGTCCGCCCCGAGTCCGGTGGTCTCCCCAGGTTCGACACCGGAGAAGGATACCATGCCCTCAGGGGCTGCGGTCAAGGGGTTAACCGCTTCCGCCCCTTTACCACACAGATATGATGTGGAACCCAGCCTGTGCAGAGGGTTTATTAACCAACTTGAAATATTTCTGGAACTAACCTCGCAGGCCTTTCCTAATGAAAGCAGTAAAGTTGGGTTTATGATATCCCTACTGACTGGCAGAGCCCTGGCATGGGCCAATCCCTTATGGGAGAGTGCGAAACCGTGCGCAAAGAATTTCAGGGAATTTGTGCAGTCATTTCGGAGAGTGTTTGAGATCCCTGGTAGAACCGCCTCTGCTGCTAAACGCCTAATGGAGATACAGCAGGGTAGGCGTATGGTGGGCGATTATGCCATTGAATTCCGCACCTTGGCAACAGAGGTAGGTTGGAACAATGAGGCATTGCTGGCTGCCTTTGCTCAAGGTTTGAGCAAGCAGATCAAAGATGAAATCGCAGCTAAAGAGTTGACAATTGATCTAGATGAATATATTGATTATGCTATCCTAATTGACACTCGGATCCGTGAAAGATTTATGGCTAAGGACTGTAGGAAACGGTCAAAAAATAACGGATCTAGCAGTTCATTTTGCCCACCCATCCCTCCCTTGGCATCTAAGTCCAATGAACAGTTATGGGAATCAGGTGAACCTAGGCAATTAGGCTTCACCAGGCTAACCAAGGAGGAAAGAGCACATCGCAGGAGGCAGGGGTTGTGCTTATACTGTGGCAAAATTGGGCACCTGCTAAGATCTTGTCCCATACATCCAGGAAACGAACACACCTAGGGTACCTTGGGGGACAGGCCCTAGGTGATGTTCAACCGTCCCCAGGTTTGATCACTCACAAACCCACCATACAGGTGGTACTCTCTTGGGCAGATCACTCAGTGGAGGTTCTGGCCCTGGTTGACTCCGGCGCAGCTGGATATTTTATGGATAGTGCTTTTGCTGAACGGCATAAGATTCCGCTGATCGAGAGAGAATCCCCTCTCGCTATTGAAGCTATTGACGGCAGACCTCTAGAACCTGCACAGGTTACCTTTGAAACAATGCCATTACCTATGACCATTGGGGCGCTTCATAAAGAGGAACAGCAGTTCCAGATTATCAATTCTCCACACTACGCAGTCGTTCTGGGATTTCCATGGTTGCAACTTGATAATCCTCAGTTTGATTGGCAAAAGTGTGAAATCTCTGCTTGGTCTCAGTATTGCATGGAGCATTGTGTGTCCCACTCGGTCAAGATTCTATGTACCTCCCCTTCACTGCCAGATGAGTATCAACATTTCAGTGATGTATTTAGTAAGGGAGAGGCTGGTACCCTACCACAACACAGATCCTATGACTGCACTATTAATTTGCCTTGGGGGGTGGTGCCCCCTAGGGGACGCACATATCCATTGTCTTGTGATGAGAACCAAGCTATGGAGGAATATATTTCAGATGCCGTCAAGAGAGGGATCATAAAGAAATCCACCTCTCCAGCCGGGGCCGGATTCTTTTTTGTGAAAAAGAAGAATGGCGAACTGAGACCATGCATTGATTACCGTGGCCTAAATAAATTAATGTCTAAGAATGCTTATCCGATACCACTTATCACTGAATTATTTGACAGGTTAAAAGGTTCCTCAATCTTTACTAAATTGGACCTACGAGCTGCTTATAACCTGATTCGGATCAGAGCTGGTGATGAGTGGAAAACGGCCTTTAACACTAGATCCGGGCACTATGAATATCTAGTTATGCTTGGTCTCTGTAATGCACCCGCAGTATTTCAAGAATTTATCAATGATATCCTCAGGGATATGCTGCAGTCCTGCGTTGTTGTCTACCTGGACGATATACTCATTCATTCTGAAAACATGTCACAACACATTAAAGATGTGTCAGAAGTGTTGCTCCGCCTACGTAAAAACAAATTGTATTGCAAATTGGAAAAATGTGAGTTTCCCAAAACCAGTGTGCCCTTCTTGGGGTTTGTGATTGGCAAAGAAGGCATTGCCATGGATCAGGAGAAACTGGCGGCAGTTTTGCATTGGCCTCGGACCAAGGGCCTTAAAGCTATTCAGCGATTTCTGGGTTTCACCAGTTATTATAGGAAATTTATTAAGAACTTTTCAACAATTGTTAAACCTTTGTCTGACCTTACGCACAAGGGTGCTAATCCATCCCAGTGGTTGGTGGCAGAGGAAGATGCTTTTGAGAGATTGAAATCTGCTTTTACTAACGCTCCTGTGTTATCCCACCCCAACCCATCTCTCCCGTTTACATTGGTGGTTGAAGCCTCAGAGATTGGGGTTGGGGCAGTACTTTCTCAACGACCTGTTAAAGGAGGAACTCTCAGACCATGTGGGTTTTTCTCCAAGAAATTGTCTGTGGCTCAAAGTCACTATGAGATAGGTGACAGAGAATTATTGGCCATCATTCTTGCCCTTAAAGAATGGCGTAATTTACTAGAGGGCACAAAAAATCCAGTATTAATTCTGACTGACCACAAAAACTTGACCTATCTCTCTGAGGCTAGGTGGGCGCTGTTCCTCTCTCGATTCAATTTTGTTGTCTCATACCTGCCTGGTTCCAAGAATGTTAGGGCTGATGCCCTGTCTAGACAGTTTGAGCCTGAAGTAGACAGAGACGAGGTCCCAGCACCTATAATACAGCCTGATCGTATATTGGCTACTTTACGCACAAGTATCACTTCACCACTGGGGGAAGAGATATTGGCCTCCCAGGCTACTGCTCCACCAGAGACCCAAGTGGGCAAGTGTTTTGTTGATGAGCCATTTCGCACTCTTTGCTTGAGACATACCATTCCTCTAAAGCTGCGGGGTAGAGATCAATTGAGCTGGTCTCTCTCACAAGTCTTTTGGTGGCCCTCCCTGAGAGCAGATTGTGCTGCGTTTACCAATGCCTATGCCACCTGTGCCCGTGCCAAGACCCCTAGACACCTCCCTGTGGGCCTACTCCAGCCGGTGCCTAATGGCGAACGTCCCTGGTCCCACGTTTCCATTGATTTCATGGGAGAATTGCCAGTGTCTAGAGGGTATTCCTTCATACTTATGGTGGTGGACAGGTTTTCGAAAATGGCTCATTTCGTGCCTCTCCATGGCCTTCCCTCTGCCAAAGAATTAGCGGTGGTTTTCGCTAAAGAAGTATTTCGGTTGCATGGAGTACCCAGAGTGCTGGTGTCCGACCGGGGGAGCCAGTTTGTATCCAGATTTTGGAGGGCATTTTGCGAACAAATGGGCATCCAATTGTCCTTTTCCTCTGCCTATCACCCCCAGACTAATGGGGCCGCTGAGCGTGCCAATCAGGGACTGGAGCAGTTCCTGCGCTGTTTTGTTACTGACCTTGGGCAGAGTTCGCCAGGAACTGCGCAGTTAACTCTTCATCCGGGAGCTCCCCTTTTCTGATCAATTATGGGTTCCAGCCCTGTTTGCTTCCGGATTCATTCCAGTCGCAGCAGATTCCAGCTCTGGATGAGCATATCGAGCAGCTCCGCTCCACATGGGCACAGGTTCAGAGGGCACTCAGTCAGTCTTTCCAGCGCCATCAGCGTCATGCCAATCGTAGACGGCTGCCAGCGGTTTCCTTCCAGGTTGGGGGCAGAGTGTGGCTTTCCTCTAGAAACCTCAAACTACAAGTTCCGTCTAATAAATTGGCCCCCCGATTTATTGGTCCTTTTAGGGTGATTCGTAAAATCAACCCTGTCTCGTATGCTTTGGACATTTCTGCCTCCATGCGTATTCCTAATGTGTCTCTCCTCAAACCTCTTGTATGCAACCATTATACTAACATAGTAACATAGTAACATAGTAAATTAGGTTGAAAAAAGACACAAGTCCAACAAGTTCAACCTTCGCCTCATACCTCAGTAACTGAGAATTTTATAGCTTTCCTGCTACCAATTAAATTAATCTTTATCAGACCTTCCTGATCAGCCTACTGATAAACAGTATAACTCTGTATGTTCCCTTTTGAAAGAAATGTATCTAATCTTCTCTTAAATGTATCCATTGTATCTGCCATAACTACCTCCCTGGGCAATGAATTCCACAATTTGACAGACCTTACCGTAAAAAAAACCTTCCTCTGCTGAAGTTTAAACCTCCTTTCCTCTAATCTCAAGGGGTGTCCCCTGGTCACCTGATCAGGCCTTGGAATAAATAGCTCACAGCAGAGATCCTTGTATTGACCTCTCATATACTTGTACAATGTGATAAGGTCTCCTCTTAGTCGTCTTTTCTCTAGAGTAAATAAACCAAGTTTGTCCTGTCATTCCTCATCTGTCAAGTCCTCCATTACCTTAATTAATTTTGTTGCTCTCCGCTGTACCCTCTCTAGTTCTAGTATATCCTTTTTCAGAACCGGTGCCCAAAATTGCACTGCATACTCAAGGTGAGGTCTTACCAATGATTTGTATAATGGCAAAATAATGTTATCCACTCTTGCTTCAATACCTCTTTTTATGCAAGACAGGACTTTGTTTGCCTTTGCTACTGCTGTTTGACACTGGTCACTGTTTCCAAGTTTGTAGTTGACAAGGATACCCAGGTCTTTTTCTAGCAACGAGTCACCTAAAATTATTCCATTAAGTTTATAAGTAGCCTTGGGATTGTTTCCTCCCAAATGCATGACTTTACACTTCCCCACATTAAACTTCATATTCCACGTTTGCCCAATCTGACATTGTATGTAAGTCCCTCTGTAGAGAGAAAATATCCTGTTCTGAATTAATGACTTTGCATAATTTAGTATCATCTGCAAATATTGATATTTTGCTTTCTATATCTATTTCCAGGTCATTTATAAACATGTTAAAAAGCAGCGGACCCAATACTGAACCCTGAGGTACTCCACTCTCCACTTTAACTGTACTGGAGAATTTTCCATTTACAACCACACACTGTTCCCTATCCTTCAGCCAGTTTTGTATCCAATTGCAAAGGTTATCTCCTAGCCCCAATTTCCTTATTTTATACACCAGCCTTCTGTGTGGTACTGTATCAAATGCCTTTGCAAAGTCTAGATATACTACATCTACTGCCTTGCCATTGTCAAGGTTGCTGCTTACCTCCTCATAGAAGCTGAAAAGATTAGTTTGGCATGATCTATTCTTCATAAAACCATGTAGTCCCTTATTATGCCTTCTAATAGTTTTCCCACTACAGAGGTCAAACTCACTGGTCTATAATTCCCAGGTTCTGTTTTAGTTCCCTTCTTAAATAGAGGCACTATGTTAGCTCTTCGCCAATCCTGTGGCACTGAGCCTGTGGTAATAGAATCTTTAAAGAGTAAATATAGGGGTTTTGCTAACACTGCACTGAGTTCCTGAAGAACCCTTGGACCCGGTGCTTTGTCGGTCTTAATTTTGTTCAGTCTTCCCATGACATCTCCCTGAGTTAACCCAATATCTATTAATTGTATTGTTTTATTTGTTACTTGCGGAGGCTCTTCTACCATTCCTTGCTCCCTTGTATGTACTGATGCAAAGAAAGTGTTTAAAACATCGGCCTTTTCCTTATCCTCACTAACCAACTCACCCATCTCATTTTTGAATGGTCCAATGCACTCCCTCTTAAGTTTTTTGCTATTTATATATTTAAAAAAACTTTTTTGGATTAGTCTTGCTTTCCCTTGCAATTCGAGTTTCATTATCTATTTTTGCTACCCTAATTGCCTTTTTGCAATCTTTGTTGCACTCCCTGTATTTTAAGAAAGATTGTTCAGTTCCTTCTCACTTAAATAATTTGAATGCTTTTTTTTTCCTTGCCATTTCCTTCTTTACATGTGCAGTTAACCACATTGGCTGTGACTTACTTCTTTTACACTTGTTCCCCATTGGTATATACTGTTGGGTACATTTCTGCAACCTAAATTTGAATTCTGACCATTTTTCCTCAGTATTTTTGCCTTTAAATAAAATATCCCAGTCTATGTGTTGCATTGAGGCCCTTAACAATTTGAAGTTCGCTTTTTTAAAATTAAAAGTTTTGGTTGAACCTATACATTTTTGCTTTGCCAGACAGATCTCAAATGTAACCATGTTGTGATCACTGTTTCCCAAATGTTCTCTTACCTTAATATTGGATACCATTTCTGTGTTATTAGTGATCACTAGGTCCAATACATTGTTATTTCTTGTCGGCGCTTCCACCATTTGTGACATGTAGCTTTCACGAAGCGTGTTCAAAAACCTGCTACCCTTAGCACTCTGACAGGTCTCATTTTTCCAGTTGATATCTGGATAATTAAAATCTCCCATAATTATAGTATGCCCAAACTGGGCAGCTTTCCTCATTTGCAATAGCAGTTGGGCCTCATCATTGTCATCGATATTTGGTGGTTTGTAGCATATGCCCACCAACAACTTTTTTTTTACCTTTCACACCACATGTAGTCTCGATTTCTACCCACATGGACTCCACAGTTTGGCCAGTTTCCTCACTAATATCACCTCGCAAAACTGGATTTAGCTCTGTTTTCAAATATAAGCACACACCTCCACCTTTTCTATTAATTCTGTCTCTTCTAAACAGGGAATAGCCCTCTATATTTACAGTCCAGTCATGTGCATCGTTCCACCATGTTTCTGTTATTCCAATTATGTCCAATTGCTCATTAACCGCCAGCAATTCTAGTTCTCCTATTTTATCTACCATACTTCTTGCATTTGCTAGCATACAATTGATTTTGAAGTCTTTACATATATTAATTCCTACATGCCTTTTTTCTTCACCTTCATTTACTAGGAGTTCCTCCCTACTGACTAAATTTCTCCCCACCCTTTCTCCACCCCCCTGGTCATTTACTTGGACCCAGTTCCTATCTGCTCTATCTACCCCATTTTTGCTATCTATACCCCCATCTTTCCTAGTTTAAAAGCTTCTCCAAGCTTCCTAGCATTCTCTCCCCTAACACAGAGGCTCCTCTACCATTTAGGTGCAATCCATCTCTTCCATATAGATTGTACCCAAGAGCAAAGTCTGCCCAGTGTTCTAAAAACCCAAAACCCTCCTTCCTACACCATTGCTTGAGCCATGCATTAAGCTCCCTGAGCTCCCTCTGCCTACCTGCACTGGCGCATGGCACAGGTAGTGTTTCAGAAAATACTACCTTAGAGGTCCTTGCCTTAAGCTTGCACCCTAAATCCCTGAAATCATTCTTTAGGGACCTCCATCTTCCTCCTATTTTGTCATTGGTTCCAATATGTACCAAGACAGCTGGATCACTTCCAGCCCCTCCCAATAATCTGTCAGCCCTGTCCTCAACATGCCGAACCCGAGCACCCAGGAGACACTAACCCTGTGGTGCCAGGGCCTATAGATGTTGAAGGTCAGGAGGAGTATGAGGTTCAGAGTATCTTTGATTCCCGCAGACTTAGAGGAAAATTGCAGTATTTGGTACACTGGAAGGGTTATGGTCCTGAAGAACGACCCTGGGTGGACAGTAAGGACCTTCATGCTCCCAAATTACTGCAAATTTTTCATTCCAAGTACCCTCAGAAACCAGGTCCCTCTTCTAGGAGAGGGGGTCTTTGAGAGGGGGGTACTATCACGGTGCCCGTGATTTGCTGCCTTTCCTGTCAGTTACCTGAGTGGCTCTCCATTGGCTGTCTGCTTTCAACCCGCCCAGTATTGCCTATTTAGACTGGGCTTGGGCACCCCTTGGTTGCCCTTTCGTGGTGTCTGTATGTCGCCTGCACCTGCATTGTGTTCTTGAGCTTCCTGGGCCGTCTACTATCTTTGCTGTCCAGTGATCGCCTGAGTTCCTGTCTGACATCTTCCTCGGTTCCAGCTTCCGTTCCTGATCCGGTTTGGGTTGCTGTTCCTGCTGCCGTTCCTGCTCCGGTCCTGCTTCCTGTCCTGTACCGGCTGTGTTCCTGCTCCTGGATGCCTGCAGAGTGTCTCCTTCCTCCAGTCGCCTTTGGCGACATTTTCATTCACTTTGTTTGTGTATTCCAGTACGCGGGTACTGGTTCGCTCCATGTTAACCGGCTGCTTGCTGCGTTCCGTACAGCACCGGTAGAGATTGTGTAACTCCAGTACGCGGATACTGGTTCACTCCATGTTAACCGGCTGCTTGCTGTGTTCCTTACAGCACCGGTAGAGATTGTGTAACTCCAGTACGCTGGTACTGGTTCGCTCCATGTTAACCGGCTGTTTGCTGCTTTCCTTACAGCACCGGTAGAGATTGTGTAACTCCAGTACGCGGGTACTGGTTTGCTCCATGTTAACCGGCTGCTTGCTGCGTTCCTTACAGCACCGGTAGAGATTGTGTAACTCCAGTACACGGGTACTGGTTCGCTCCATGTTAACCGGCTGCTTGTTGCGTTCCTTACAGCACCGGGAGAGATTGTGTAACCCCAGTACGCGGGTACTGGTTCGCTCCATTATTTCGTTGGGTTCTCTACATCTTTATAACCCAGTTGGTCTCTGTCGGTCCATCATAGGCGACTGGCTAGTTACACCTTATGCCAGTCGCTGAGGCCATCCCTGTCTGTGTTCCAGTACTTGCAGCCTCCAGGCTGCCTTGCCCGGTATGTTGGTAAGGCCGGTATAACCTATTCCATCTTTTGCCAGTCTAAAGTTGCCTTACCCGGTATTGGCAAGGCTGGTAGAGCCTCATTCCTCGTTGTACCAGTCTCACGGCTGCCTTGCCCGGTATATTGGCAAGGCCGGTAGAGCCTCATTCCTCATTGTACCAGTCTTAAGGCTTCCTTGCTCTGTATATTGGCAAGGCCGGTAGAGCCTCATTCCTCGTTGTACCAGTCTCACGGCTGCCTTGCCCGGTAAATTGGCAAGGCCGGTACAGCCTCCTTCTCCTCGGTTGCTAGCCTTCCAGGCTGCCTTGCCCGGTATATTGGTAAGGCCGGTAGAACCTATTCCATCTAGTGCCAGTCTAAGGTTGCCTTACCCGGTATTGGCAAGGCCGGTAGAGCCTGTTTTACATTCTGTATACCATTACTCACTATGACTATGTATTAAGATATATGTTACATGTGTATGCTAACCCGCGAGGGTTCCCCTTTAAACTTTCCAATAAAGTTGTGTTTTTATCTTAACTCTGTGTCTGAGAGTCATAACAAACCGTGACATAGAGACATGAAGGAAAGGTATAAAAGATATACCATTTTGGAACAAAGACATTCTCTCGCATCAAATGAGGGGTCACTTGCCTTTCTATCCCTGGGCTGAAGTGCAAAAATATTTCCAAACTTTGGCGCTATAGAAATAAATACATTTTTTTTTTACATTTCCACCACTTCAAAGATACTAAAATCTTTGAAAACCGTAACATTTCCTGCTGTATTCAGTACCTTCTACCAACATGAGAAAAATGGTAGCCCATTTGTGTGGGTTAACATACAATATGTGGGTGCTAGGAACACGTGCGTAAACCTGACACTTTTGTTTTTGAAATTATCTGCTTGCACTAAAATGGTTATAACCATAATAGATATGCAGGAAAGGTAGAGAAGCAATGCCATTTTGGAAAGAAAACAACCTGCTGCATCTAATGATGGGTCACTTGCCTTCTTACCCAAAGGCTGGTGTGCACAAATACTTCCAGGAGGTGGCGCTAATGAAAAAAAAGGCATTTTCTTACATTTCTGCCCCTTCAAATGTATGGAACTCTGTGAAAACCATGGAATTTTCAACTGTATTTGTTAGCTAGTGCTCTTAGGAGTCAAATGACACCCCATTGATATGAGTTAACCTACCTTAGGGTTAACTCATACACCTACTACAACCTCTGATGTTTCTAACATTTTCTCAAACCTGACTTGCATGTACGAAAATGGCTATAACACCTCTAGAAGTGAAGAAAAGTTAGATAAACAATGCCATTTTGGAAAGAAAACAACCTGCTGCATCTAACAATGGGTCACGCCTTCTTACCCTAATACTGGTGTGCATAAATGTTTCCAGTAGGAGGCGATATAGGAAAAAAATTGCATCTTTTACATTTCTGCCCCTTCAAATGTATGGAACTCTGTGAAAACCATGGCATTTCCAACTGTATTTATTAGCTAGTGCTGTTAGGAGTCAAATGACACCCCATTGGTATGAGTTAACCTACCTTAGGGGGTGCTAGAAGTAGAAAAGTACACCTACTACAACCTCTGATGTTTCTAACATTTTCTCAAACCTGACTTGCCTGTACGAAAATGGCTATAACACCTTCAGAAATGAAGAAAAGGTAGATAAACAATACCATTTTGGAAAGAAGATAACCTGCCGCATCTAATGAGGGGTCACTTGCCTTCTTACTCCAATACTGATGCGCATAAATCTTTCCAGAAGGAGGCGATACAGGAAAAAATTGCATTGTTTTACATTTCTGCCCCTTCAAATGTATTGAAATCTGTGAAAACCATACAATTTTCAACTGCATTCATTAGCTAGTGCTCTTAGGAGTCCAATGACACCCCATTGGTATGAGTTGACCTACCTTAGGGGGTGCTAGAAGTAGAAAACTACACCTACTACAACATCTGATGTTTCTAACATTTTCTTAAACTGACTTGCCTGCACGAAAATGGCTATAACATCTTCAGAAGTGAAGAAAAGTTAGATAAACAATACCATTTTGGAAAGAAGATAACCTGCCACATTGGATGAGGGGTCACTTGCCTTTTTACCCCTAAGTTAGTGTGCACAACTATTTCCAGAATGTGGTGCTACAGGGAAAAAAAACATGTTTTTTTTTACACATCAGTCACTTCAAAGATACTAAAATGGTTCAACGGCGTGGGATTTCATAGGAGGACTTCTTGCCAGTCTAAGAAAAATGGCACCCCACTGCTGTGGGTTGACATACCAATTTGGGTGACAGAAGCGTAGCTACCAGTGAAACAGGGATGGGAAAGCAAACCGTGTATGTGTGATTTTATGGCTAACAGATGACAGAAGCTAGGGCTTCAGCTGGTGTACATGCGGACCAGTGTAACAAAATGTGTGGGAGAGTGAGGGGTTAGGCAGTGTGTGTGGGTATGACCAGAGGAGCAAGGATGGTGGTGATGGGGGGGGCAGTGTCTGATATGGGGGATCTGTGACTACTAGTGTGCACTGTATGTCTCCCTCATACAAAGTTTGATTCCCAGCCTGAATCTAGTGCATACTGGTACTTTGAGTCTACCAATAGGCAGTGGAAACAGGCTGGGGAATGGGACTGCCAGTTGGCTGTGAAACTAGGCAGGGGGATATGGTATGTGTGGGGGGGAATTGGAGGCATTTTGTGCGAATGCCACAGGGGTGCCCAATGCACTGCAAAGCAATGCGTTGAACCCCCTGTTGCACACAGAGTTTTTCTTTTAATTATTATTTTGTATTCATACCTCGTTGGGGAGGCGGTATCAGTAACACTCCTGGCGTCCCCCATCAAGGTCTAAAAACATAATAATAATAAAATAAAAAAAAAGCGTGTGTGTGTCACAGGGGGTCCAATGCATTGCAAAGCACTACGTAGGACCCTCCCTGTGGCAAGTGCATTTTTTTGGGCTTTTCCCCCCAATATTTTTGTGTAGTCTTCGTTGGGGGCATCAGAACCTATACAATGAGGTCTGAATAAAAAATAAAAGGAGATTGCAAAGCAATGCATTGGACCCTTGTGGCATAAAAGTGTTAATTTTTTTTATCATTACTTTGTATTCAGATGGCCACCAAACAAGCTCTAATTACAAAGTAGTGATAAAAAGTAGCGTGTGCCACAGGAAGGGGGTCTGCATTGAACCCCCCTCCCTGTGGCACAAACAGGGTTAATTTTTTTTTTTTAATCTATTTTTTTTTTATTATAGACCTCATTGAGGGGCATCAGGACCCCCCTAATCCCCCACCCAATGAGGTCTTACTCAAAAAAAAAATATGTCCACAAAAGAAGTGCCACAGGGGTCTCCAGCGCATGGCAAAGCAATGCATTGGATCCTTGGGGCACTCAGAAGGTTAACTTTTTTATCATTACTTTGTAATCAGAGCTTGTTGGGGGGCCATCAGGACCACTCCTGATGGGCCCCCCAACTATCTCTGATTACAAAGTAATGATAAAAGCCGTGTATGTGCCACAGGAGGGGAGGGGTCTGCATTGGACCCCCCTGAGGCACACAGAGGGTTAATTTTTAATGTATTTTAATCTTTTTATTATAGACCTCATTGAGGGGTATCAAGACCCCTTCTGATCCCCCCCATGAGACCATAGCAAAAAAAAAAGTTCTCATCAAAATAAGTGTCCCTGTGAGTGCCACAGGGGTCTCCAGTGCATTGCAAAGCATTGGATCCTTGTGGCACTCAGAGGGTTAACTTTTTTATCATTACTTTGTAATCAGAGCTTGTTAGGGGGCCATCAGGACCACTCATGATGGCCCCCCAACAATCTCTGAATACAAAGTAATGATAAAAGCCCTGTGTCCGCCACAGGAGGGGATGGGTGCATTGGACCCCCCTGTGGCACACACAGGGTTAATTTAAAATTTTTTTTAATTATAGACCTCATTGAGGGGTATCAGGACCCCCCTGATCCCCCCACTGAGGTCTTGCAAAAAAAAAAAAATGCCCCCAAAAGAAGTGGGACCCCTGCGGCACTCACAGGGTTACTTTTATTTATTTCATTTTTTTTTTTATCAGACCTCGTGGGGGACATCAGGACCCCTCCTGGTGTCCCCTCAGTTAATGATCTCCCAGCTGATCGGCTGGGAGATCAATATGGCAACCGCAGGAGAGCAAAAGCTCTCCTGCCCTTCTCCCCTACCACCGGTAGAAGTGAATGGGACCAGGGAAACTTTCCTAACGTCATCAATAATCTCCTCATGAAGCATCAGAGGGTAATGTCTGAAACTTCTTTATTATCATTCATTTCTAAGAAGTTTTCTGCTTCTTTTTCTAAATATGCCACATTATGTAGCGCATTCATCAGACTTTCATTCAATCTCCATCTACTTCTATTCTGATATTCCTTATTACTTTTTATGGTCAAAAAAGACCGGCGCATGGTCTGTCCATGCAATAGTGCCAATTCTGGAATCCATAACGGCATCTAACATTGGGATTTTTATGAAAAAATAATCGATCCACAAGTAAGTATGATAGACCTGAGAGTAAAAGGTATAATCTCTCTCCCCTGGATTAAGTGTTCTCCTAAAGTCAAATAATAAATTCTGAGTTATAAATGTTTGAAGTGTGAATCTTGTTGTTCCCCATTTAGTTTGTCTGTTCTTATCCAATTTATTATCTACTACTGAATTAAAATCACCTCCAAGGATAATATTTCTGCATGATGATTGATCCAATCTACTCATAATATTTTTTAAAAATCCGGTTGGAACTGTATTTGGAGCATACAAGTGTACTATTGTATAGGTTATATCTTTTATTTTAGCTATTAAGATCTGATATCTACCATCACTATCCTCCTCATTATGAATCCGCTCAAATTTAAGTTGATTGGATATTATTATGGCAACACCTTTTTTTTTTAATAATCCCTGTAAATTAGCAGTGGGAACTTTTTAAATTTCCATTATTTTGTAGAATGCGCTATCCATTTAATAAATTTATATAAACATCTTCTTTTTGTGGAGAATTTAAACCTTTTACATTCAGTGTTGCAATTTTAAGTGACAGAATCGTCATGTGTATCCCAAATTGCCTTCGTCCCTCTACCCCGGCCCCCCATCGCAATCCCCTGTGTAGGCCTGTATAAATCTAGGTACAGGACTCACAGAGCTTGCTCACAAATAGAGCGTGCTCTATACGAAGTGCTCTGGAATAAGTGCACAGTTTGTGAAACACAGCAGTTAGTGCAACACAAGAGTTGGAGGAACACAGGTAAATTAATTGTTTACATTTTGTGAGAACTCACATTTGCACCATACATGATGAGCAAGTTTGGAGATCTCACTCAGTGCACATCTTGCCATCTTGCCATATGTATGCATGCTTGGAACAGCAGTTCCAGGGTCCATACCTCTGTGGCAAATGTGAGCAAGTGGCCCTTCTAGAAGCTCAGATTGGAGCTCTAGAGAGTCATATTGCAACACTGAGAGATATTGACAACCTTGAGAGGAGTCTCTTGCTCACTGAGCAGAGTCTAGCTGGGTCACCTAGCAAAGAGGGAGGAGATCAGCTACAAGAGAACCAGGCACATAGCTGGGTGATAGTTAGAAGTGGTTGCAGTGGGGGAGGGAAGAGGAAGAGGGCAGCCAGTCCTGAGTTTTTCCATCCCAACAAATTTGCTCATTTAAGTGAAGATGGTGGGGAGGCGAACCCAGAAGTGGAATTGCTAGAGAAGACTGTTCTCCCTAACAGCCGGGAGAACAGCTCCTCTAGCACAGAGAGGATCCATAGGAAAGTGAACCCTAGGCAGGTTGTGGTGGTAGGGGACTCCATTATTAGGAGAACAGATAGGGTAATCTGTGGCTCTGATCGCAGCAACCGAATGGTTTGCTGTCTCCTGGGTGCCCGGGTTCGGCATGTTGCAGACAGGGTGGACAGATATTGGGAGGAGCTGGAGAGGATCCAGCTGTCTTGGTGCCAATGACAAAGTAAGAGGAAGATGGAGAGTCCTTAACCCTTTGAGTGCCAAGTGGGTACATTGTACGAGTTTGGACAGCTGTACCCGCTGTGCCAAGCTCGTACGATGTACCCACTAAAATGCGGTCACTGCATGAGCCGGTATAACCGGCATGCAGTGGCCGCATTTTAAAAATAAAATAGCTGGGCAATCGTGGGGGGACATGAGGATCACTCCTCATGTCCCCCCTGTTATTGATCTCCCAGCCGATCGCGCTGGGAGATCAATAAAAGAAGAGGAGAAGCGCAGCTGAGGCGCAGCTTCTCCTCTTCCTTGTCTCCTACCCGAACTTCCGGGTAGGAGTGGGCGGGACCGGGGGAAGCCTCCCAACGTCATCAGTGACATGTCACTGATGACGTTGGGGAAGTTTCCCGGTCCCATTCACTCCTACCGGTGGTAGGAGTGAAAGGCAGGAGAGCTTCTGCTCTCCTGCAGTCGCCAAATTGGTCTCCCAGCCTATCGGCTGGGAGATCAATTACTTGGGGGACACCAGGAGGGGTCCTGATGTCCCCCACGAGGTCTGAATATATTAAAAAAAAAAAAAAATAATAAAAAAAAAAAACTAACCCTGTGAGTGCCGCAGTGGTCCCCAGCACATTGCTTTGCAATGTGCTGGAGACCCTTGTAGCACTCACAGGGTCATTTTTTGGGTTTTTTTTTTTTTTTTTTTTTAAAGACCTCATTGGGGGGATCAGGGGGAATCCTGATGCCCCTCAATGAGGTCTATTATTAAAAAAAAAAAAAAAAAAATTTTTAACCCTGTGTGTGCCACAGGGGGGGTCCAATGCACCCCCCCCCCCTCCTGTGGCACACACAGGGCTTCTATCATTACTTTGTTACTAGAGATTGTTGGGGGGCCATCAGGATTGGTCCTGATGGCCCCCCAACAAGCTCTGATTACAAAGTAATAATAAAAAAAAAAATTAACCCTCTGAGTGCCAGAAGGGTCCAATGCATTGCTTTGCAATGCCCTGGAGGCCCATGTGGCACTCACAGGGACATTTATTTTGATTCCTTTTATTTTTTTTTTTAAGACCTCATTGGGGGAATCAGAGGGGTCCTGATACCCACCAATGAGGTCCATAATAAAAAAAAATGTAAAGAAAAAAAAATTAACCCTGTGTGTGCCACAAGGGGGGCCAATGCAGCCCCCCTTCTGCGGCACACACAGGGCATTTATCATTACTTCGTTATCAGAGATTGTTGGGGGGCCATCATGATTGGTCCTGATGGCCCCCCAACAAGCTCTGATTACCAAGTAATGATAAAAAAAAAATTAACCCTCTGAGTGCCACAAGGATCCAGTGCATTGCTTTGCAATGCCCTGGAGACCCATGTGGCACTCACAGGGACATTTATTTTGATTCCTTTTATTTATTTTTTTTTTTAAGACCTCATTGGGGGGAATCAGAGGGGTCCTGATACCCACCAATGAGGTCCATAATAAAAAAAATGTAAAGAAAAAAAAATTAACCCTGTGTGTGCCACAAGGGGGGCCAATGCAGCCCCCCTTCTGCGGCACACACAGGGCATTTATCATTACTTCGTTATCAGAGATTGTTGGGGGGCCATCATGATTGGTCCTGATGGCCCCCCAACAAGCTCTGATTACCAAGTAATGATAAAAAAAAAATTAACCCTCTGAGTGCCACAAGGATCCAGTGCATTGCTTTGCAATGCGCTGCAGACCCCTGTGGCACTCACAGGGTCACTCTGTTTGTGGACATATATATTTTTTTTACTAAGACCTCATTGGGGAGGGATCAGGGGGTCCTGATGCCCCTCAATGAGGTATATAATAAAAAAAAATTAAATCAAAAATTAACCATGTGTGTGCCACTGGGAGGGGGGGTTCAATGCAGACCCCCTTCCTGTGGTACACACAGGACTTTTTATCATTACTTTGTGATCAGAGCTTGTTTGGTGGCCATCTGAATACAAAGTAACGATAAAAAAAAATTAACCCTTTGTGTGCTGGACACCCCTGTGGCACATAAAGGATTTTTTCCCCCTTTATTTTTTATTTAGACCTCATTGTATGGGTTCTGATGCCCCCAACGAGGTCTACACAAAAATATTGGGGGAAAAAGCCCCAAAAAATGCACGTGCAACAGGAAGGGGGTCCAACGCAGTGCTTTGTATGAGGGGACATACAGTGCACAATGGTAGTCAGAGATCTCCCATACACACTATCAGACACTGCCCCACCATCACCACCATCCTTTCTCCTCTGCTCATACCCACACACACTGCCTAATCCCTCACCCTCTCACACATTTTGTTAGACTTGTAGTCACAGGTCCGCACATACACCGGCTGACGTCCTAGCTTCTTTCATCTGTTAGCCATAAAATCACACATACACTGTTTGTTTTCCCATTTCTGTTTCACTGGTAGCTACGCTCTTGTAGCGTAAATTGGTATGTGAACCCAGAGCAGTGGGGTACCATTTTTTTTTGGCTGGCAAGAAGTCCTCCTAGGAAATCCCACGCCATTGAACCATTTTAGTATCTTTGAAGTGACTGATGTGTAAAACAAATGTTTGTTTTTCTTTCCTGTAGCACCACATTGTGGAAATAGTTGTTCCAAATAACTTAGGGGTACAAAGGCAAGTGACCCCTTATTAGATGCGGCAGGTTGTCTTCTTTCCAAAATGGTATGGTTTATCTACCTTTTCTTCAATTCTGAAGGTGGTATAGCCATTTTTATACAGGCAAGTCAGGTTTGAGAAAATGTTAGAAACATCAGAGGTTGTAGTAGGTGTAGTTTTCTACTTCTAGCACCCCCTAAGGTAGTTCAACTCATATCAATGGGGTGTCGTTTGACTCCTAAGAGCACTACCAAACAAATGCAGTTGAAAATTCCATGGTTTTCACAGAGCTCCGTACATTTAAAGGGGCAGAAATGTAAAAAAAAGCATTTTTTTTCATTAGCGCCACCTCCTGGAAGCATTTGTGCATACCAGCCTTTGGGTAAGAAGGCAAGTGACCCCTCATTAGATGCGGCAGGTTGTTTTCTTTTCAAAATGGCATTGTTTCTCTACCTTTCCTGCATATCTATTATGGTTATAACCATTTTAGTGCAAGCAGATAATTTAAAAAACAAAAGTGTCAGGTTTACGTTCGTGTTCCTAGCACCCACATATTGTATGTTAACCCACACAAATGGGCTACCATTTTTCTCATGATGGTAGCAAGTACTGAATACAGCAGGAAATGTTATGGTTTTCAAAGATTTTAGTATCTTTGAAGTGGTGGAAATGTAAAAAAACCTGTATTTATTCCCATAGCGCCACCTTTTGGAAATATTTGTGCACTTCAGCCCAGGGGGTAGAAAGGCAAGTGACCCCTCATTTGATGCGGGAGAATGTCTACTTTCCAAAATGGTATACCTTTTATACCTTTCCTTCATGTCTCTAACAGTTATGGACATTTTAGTACAAGCAGCCATTTTCGAAGAAGCAAACAGGTAGGTGTAGTTATGTGCTTCTGGCACCCCTAAGGTAGGTCGACTCATTCCAGTGGGGTGTCATTTTTCTCCTAAGAGCACTAGCTAATGAATACAGTTGGAAATACCATGGTTTGCACACATTTCAGTACATTTGAAGGGGCAGAAATGTAAGAAAATGCCTTTTTTTTCATTAGCGCCACCTTCTGGAGGCATTTGTGCACTCCAGGCTTGGGGTAACAAGGCAAGTCACCCATCATTAGATGCGGCAGGGTGTCTTCTTTTCAAAATGGTATGGTTTGTGTACCCTTTCTTCACTTCTGTAGTTGTTGTAACCATTTGTGTACAGACAAGTAATGTTTGAGAAAATGTTAGAAAAATTTGAAGTTGTAGTGGGTGTCGTTTTGCACTTCTAGCGCCCCCTGAGGTAGTTAAACTCATACCAATGGGGTGTCATTTTTCTCCTAAGAGCACTAGCTAATGAATACAGTTGGAAATACCATGGTTTGCACACATTTCAGTACATTTGAAGGGGCAGAAAAGTAAGAAAATGCCTTTTTTTTTCATTAGCGCCACCTTCTGGAGACATTTGTGCACTCCAGGCTTGGGGTAACAAGGCAAGTCACCCATCATTAGATGCGGCAGGGTGTCTTCTTTTCAAAATGGTATGGTTTGTGTACCCTTTCTTCACTTCTGTATTTGTTATAACCATTTTTGTACAGACAGGTAATGTTTGAGAAAATGTTAGAAAAATTAGAGGTTGCAATAGGTGTAGTTTTGTACTTGTAGCGCCCCCTGAGGTAGGTGAACTCATACCAATGGGGTGTTATTTTTCTCCTAAGAGCACTAGCTAATGAATACAGTTGGAAATGCCATGGTTTTCACACATTTTAGTTCATTTGAAGGGGCAGAAATGTAAGAAAATGCCTTTTTTTTTCATTAGCGCCATCTTCTGGAGGCATTTGTGCACACCAGGCTTGGGGTAACAAGGAAAATCACCACTCATTAGATGCAGCAGGTTGTCTACTTTCCAGAAATATATAGTTTTATATAGTTATTCCACTGTTTTAGGGTAGTTTTACCACAAAAACCCTAGAATGCGCATATTAGTTTATAAAGTTGAAAATGTCATTTTGCGCTGCTGGTGATTAGGGCTCTACGCTAGCCATGGACGTAGGTAAAACTATACAAATTTGGTATTTTTTTACTCGGGGGACTCGAGGCTTTTTCAAATAATTGAAACTTTTTCAATCAAGGTAAATGTTTTTGATACATAGTATGTGATTTTAGCAAAATGAGTAAATTTTCACTTTTTTTTGTCATTATGACATCATAGCTTTTTGCACGATGTAAAATTCTCTTCATGTAAGGTATCACAAGAAAGCTCAATTCGTTCTGAAAAAAACAATATATAGTTTTCCATATGTAACTAAAAATCCCCAGAGGAAATCAAGCCTAAACGGAAGGATAGCAAAAATGTTGAAAAAGTGTCTGGCCTGCAGGGTTCAGAAAATGGCCCGAGCCTCTGGCACTGAAGGGGTTAAAGGTAATTTTAGGGATTTAGGCAGTAAGATTAGGAACTGGACCTCCAAGGTAGTATTCTCAGAGATACTACCTGTGCCATGCGCTACGCCAGAGAGACAGCGGGAGATTAGGGAGCTCAATACATGGCTGAAGTCTTGGTGTAAGAAGGAGGGCTTTGGGTTTTTAGAGCACTGTGCTAACTTTGCTTTGGGGTACAATCTCTATAGCAGGGATGGATTGCACCTGAATGCAAGAGGGTCTCAAGTGCTTGGGGAGAGGATGACTAGACGGTTAGAGGAGATTTTAAACTAGGAAGGGGGGGAGGGGCCAATAAATACTGGGATAGATAGTATAGAAAGGGAAGGCGATGTAGTTAATAACCAGGTGGGAGGATCTGGGGGCGGGGTTAGTACAGATGATAGGGAGAAGCCTATAAACCACATCAAAATTAAATCACAAATGGAACACAGCAGTGGCATAAATTGTATGCTTGCAAATGGCAGAAGTTTAACTGGTAAAATAGGGGAACTGGAGCTGATAGCTGAAATTGAAAACTATGACTTGATCGGCATAACAGAAACATGGTGGGATGACACACATGATTGGTCAATCAATTTGGAGGGCTACATGTTATTTAGAAAAGATAGGTCAAACAAAAGAGGTGGTGGAGTCTGTCTGTATGTCAAACCAGCATTATTGCCTCAATTGCGGGAAGATATATGTGATGACAGTAGTGAACATGTGGAATCCCTGTGGGTTGAAATAGTCACTGGGGGTAAAACTGCCCAGAAAATAATAGTGGGTATTTGTTATAAACCACCAAACATTGGTGACCTTGAAGAATCAAAGCTATTAATGCAAATAGAAAAGGCTTCTCAAATAGGGAGAACTATAATTATGGGGGATTTTAATT
Source organism: Rhinophrynus dorsalis (assembly GCA_037306005.1). Taxonomy (NCBI): domain Eukaryota; kingdom Metazoa; phylum Chordata; class Amphibia; order Anura; family Rhinophrynidae; genus Rhinophrynus; species Rhinophrynus dorsalis. Next base: position 150,166,734 of record CM074721.1, read on the forward strand.
ATCCAGAAATAGACTGGAAAAATGGAACAGCTAATTCTGCTAAAAGCAGCAAGTTTCTGAACTTGTTGAATGACAATATTTTGTCTCAACTAGTGCAGACCTCAACCCAAGGGAATGCATGTCTGGATTTGGTAATAACTGACAATGAAGAATTTATCTCTAACATCCAAGTTAGGGAGCACTTGGGGAATAGTGACCATAACATGGTATCGTTTGAGATTAATTCAAAAAAGCAATTTGGTATGGGTTCCACCAAAACACTGAATTTTAAAAAGGCCAACTTTAGCAGGTTTAATTCATCCCTTGGTCTTGTTGACTGGGATAAAATATTTTCAGGAAAAAACACAGAAGGTAAGTGGAATGCCTTCAAAATAACATTGCAAAATTACACATATAAATCTATCCCTGTTGGAAACAAATACAAAAGAAGCAAATTAAAACCAATGTGGCTAACTAGTAAAGTAATTCATGAAATAAATAACAGGAAAGCAGCATTTAACCCCTTAAGGACCCTTGACGTACCAGGACCATCAAGGGTAAATGTGCTCCCGGTCCCGGTACGTCAAGGGTTAAACTCTTCCATCGCAGCCGCACGGAGCGATGGAAGAGTTCAGCCAGCTTGTTACTAAGCGTCCCGGTATCGGGACACTTAGTAACAAGCCATTGAAACATTGTTGCAACATGCGATTCGCTTCAAAAGCGAATCACATGTTGCAAAACCTGAATGACAGGGACAGTATTTGTAAATACTGTCCCTGTCAGATCTCTCTGTCTCACTCCACCTTGCACACTGCTGAGGTGGAGAGAGACAGAGAGAGATGGTGTTCCAGTGTTCCTGGAAAAAAAAAGTAAAAAAAAAAAGTTTAAATAAAGAAAATTAACCCTTTGATCACTGTTCTGCAGTGATCAATAAGTTCCCCCATCTGGTCACTCTTGGAGTGATCAATTTGCTCCAGATCAGTGTTTTCTGATCTGTAGGACACCCCCCATCCCCCTTGAATTTTTTTAGATTTTTTTAAAATTTTTAATTTTTTTTTTTTTTTTTTTTTTTTTTATATGAATAGTAAATATAGTTTTAAGTATTTTGGTAGGTAGTTTGGTAGGTTTAGTGTAGACATGTGTTAGGGAAAGTTTTAGGGATAGATTTAGGTTTAGGGAAAAAAAAAATATATATATAATAAGTGCAGTTTAGGTAGGTAGTTTACTTGGGTTAGGTAGGTTCAGGATATACGTAGGCTAGGGTAAGATTTAGGTTTAGGGATAGCGTAAGAAAAAAGAAAAGTTTTTTTAGTAGGCAAAATGCAGCGCAGTTACAGCGTTGAAGAGGCATATGCCTTTTTGGCGTCTGACTCTGAGGCAACAGACACTGCGTCAGATTTTGACATAGCGCAGTTTTCAGAAAGTGAGAGCAGCTCTAGTAATGACGCTGGGCCTTCTGTCAAGAAAAGACGCACTGCCCCAAGAGCTACTCTGGCAACTGCCCCAGCACCAGCCAAAAGAACTGCCCAAAGACCTACCAAAATACCTGCCCAAACAAATGCTCCAAGTGCTGCCCCAAGAGCTGCCCTGGCAACTGCCCCAGCACCTGCCAAAAGATCTGCCCAAAGACCTGCCCAAAGAAATGCCCCAACACCTGCCACTCCGGATCCTAATGAATGGGTATCAATTTATGCCCACAAATCTCAGAATTCACAGGCAACCCAGGGATTCAAATTGATGTGGAAGGATTTACCCATGATCATTTTTTTGATTTGTTTTTCGGGGAAGACATTTTAGATGAAATTGTGTCCCAAACCAATTTGTATGCAGCCCAGTATACTGCCGCCAACCCTAAGTGTGAAAAACGCTGTTTTTTTTTTTAACTTACGTCATGGTTTACGAGGGATTGGTGGTAAAATGGCTGTGTATAAAATTTGAAAACACACCTAAAACGAGAGCCTGGGGTGTCTATTTTCCAAAAATATACACTTTTGGGGGGGAAAATTAAAAAAGAGCACTGTTACACAGCCCCAAATGAGACATGGCACCAGTAACGCAAGCTGTGAAGATTCAAAGTGGGAACCTGGAAACGCGCATGTTCCAATTTGGCCCCCGTAGCTCCCCCAAACCATGACAAAGCTATGCGTATGGGGTATTGCTGTACTCAGAAGAAGGAGCTGAACACTAATCAATTCACTTTATAAAATCTTCACCTATTCTGTGCTTGAAATTCACATCAACATTGAAGGCAAAGTGTGAAAAATGCTGAATTTTTTTTTACTTACGTCAAATTTTCACAGGATTGGTGGTAAAATGGCTGTGTAGAAAACACACCTAAAACGAGAGCCTGGGGTGTCTACTTTCCCAAAATATACACTTTTGGGGGTAAATCTTAAAAAAGAGCACTGTTACACAGCCCCAAATGAGACATGGCACCAGTAACGCAAGCTGTGAAGATTCAAAGTGTGAACCTGGAAACGCGCATGTTCCAATTTGGCCCCCGTAGCTCCCCCAAACCATGAGAAAGCTATGCATATGGGGTATTGCCGTACTCAGAAGAAGGAGCTGAACACTAATCAATTCAGTTTATAAAATCTTCACCTATTCTGTGCTTGAAATTCACATCAACATTGAAGGCAAAGTGTGAAAAATGCTGAATTTTTTTTACTTACGTCAAATTTTCACAGGATTGGTGGTAAAATGGCTGTGTAGAAAATTTGAAAACACACCTAAAACGAGAGCCTGGGGTGTCTACTTTCCCAAAATATACACTTTTGGGGGTAAATCTTAAAAAAGAGCACTGTTACACAGCCCCAAATGAGACATGGCACCAGTAACGCAAGCTGTGAAGATTCAAAGTGTGAACCTGGAAACGCGCATGTTCCAATTTGGCCCCCGTAGCGCCCCCAAACCATGAGAAAGCTATGCATATGGGGTATTGCCATACTCAGAAGAAGGAGCTGAACACTAATCAATTCAGTTTATAAAATTTTCACCTATTCTGTGCTTGAAATTCACATCAACATTGAAGGCAAAGTGTGAAAAATGCTGAATTTTTTTTTTACTTACGTCAAATTTTCACAGGATTGGTAGTAAAATGGCTGTGTAGAAAATTTGAAAACACATCTAAAACGAGAGCCTGGGGTGTCTACTTTCCCAAAATATACACTTTTGGGGGTAAATCTTAAAAAAGAGCACTGTTACACAGCCCCAAATGAGACATGGCACCAGTAACGCAAGCTGTGAAGATTCAAAGTGTGAACCTGGAAACGCGCATGTTCCAATTTGGCCCCCGTAGCTCCCCCAAACCATGAGAAAGCTATGCATATGGGGTATTGCCGTACTCAGAAGAAGGAGCTGAACACTAATCAATTCAGTTTATAAAATCTTCACCTATTCTGTGCTTGAAATTCACATCAACATTGAAGGCAAAGTGTGAAAAATTCTGAATTTTTTTTACTTACGTCAAATTTTCACAGGATTGGTGGTAAAATGGCTGTGTAGAAAATTTGAAAACACACCTAAAACGAGAGCCTGGGGTGTCTACTTTCCAAAAATATACACTTTTGGGGGTAAATCTTAAAAAAGAGCACTGTTACACAGCCCCAAATGAGACATGGCACCAGTAACGCAAGCTGTGAAGATTCAAAGTGTGAACCTGGAAACGCGCATGTTCCAATTTGGCCCCCATAGCGCCCCCAAACCATGAGAAAGCTATGCATATGGAGTATTGCCATACTCAGAAGAATGAGCTGAACACTAATCAATTCAGTTTATAAAATCTTCACCTATTCTGTGCTTGAAATTCACATCAACATTGAAGGCAAAGTGTGAAAAATGCTGTTTTTTTACTTACGTCAAGTTTACGAGAAAGTGGTGGTAAAATGGCTGTGTAAAAAATTTGAAAACACACCTAAAATGAAAGCTGGGGGTGTCTACATTCCAAAAGTATACACTTTTGGGGGGAAATCCTAAAGTGCAGCACTGGAACATAGCCCAAAATGAGTAATGGCACCAGTTAACCAAGATGTGAAAATTCAATATTTGTTCAAAATTGGGCCCCGTAGCTCCCCCAAACCTTGAGAAACCTATGCATATGGGGTATTGCCATACTCAGAAGAAGGAGCTGAACACTAAACAATGCATTTTTAAAAATCTTCACCTATCCTGTGCTTGAAATTGACATCAAAATTGAAGTGCAAGTGTGAAAAACACTGTTTTTTTAACTTACGTCAAGATTTACGAGCGATTGGTGGTAAAATGGCTGCGTAAAAAAATTGAAAACATACATAAAATGAAAGCCTGGGGTGTCTACTTTCCAAAAATATATACTTTTGGGGGGAAATCTTAGAGTGGAGCACTGTTACACAGCCCCAAATGAGACATGGAACCAGTGATGCAAGCTGTGAAAATTCAAAGTGTGAAACTGGAAACACGCATGTTCCAATTTGGGCCCCATAGCTCCCGCAAACCTTGAATAACCTATGCATATGGGGTATTGCCATACTCAGAAGAAGGAGCTGAACACTAAACAATGCATTTTTAAAAATCTTCACCTATCCTGTGCTTGAAATTCACATCAACATTGAAGTGCAAGTGTGAAAAACGCTGTTTTTTTAACTTACGTCAAGATTTACGAGCGATTGGTGGTAAAATGGCTGTGTAAAAAAATTGAAAACATACATAAAATGAAAGCCTGGTGTATCTACTTTCCAAAAATATATACTTTTGGGGGGAAATCTTAGAGGGGAGCACTGTTACACAGCCCCAAATGAGACATGGCACCAGTGATGCAAGCTGTGAAAATTCAAAGTGTGAAACTGGAAACGCGCATGTTCCAATTTGGGCCCCGTAGCTCTCCCAAACCTTGAGAAACCTATGCATATGGGGTATTGCCGTACTCAGAAGAAGGAGCTGAACACTAAACAATGCATTTTTAAAAATCTTCACCTATCATGTGCTTGATATCAACAGTAATATTGAAATGTAAGTGTGAAAATTGCAAAAAAAACTAAATATTACCACAATTTTGAAATTTTTTTCTGGAAAAATAGCTGCATGAAAAACTCCAAAATTCTCCTGATTATTTACCTTATGTTGTGTAGTTTTCAGAAACATATACCATTGTGGGACATTTTTGGTTCTGGCACCGTCAGCTAAGCTATGATGCTCACATGCCAATTGTTGAAAAATCACAAGTTGGAAATAACGGCAGCCATCTTGTAATATTTACCTTGTAAATGTGAGTAAAGGACTAAAATAGGCATATGGGGTACTCTTATATTCAGGAGAAGCAAATGAATATATTTAGGGGTATTTTTTTTTCATTAACTAATAGTATGCAAATCCTGACAGAAAAATGTAAGCAAAATGTTGTTTTTTTTCAATTTGTTTCCTCTTTTTTTCTATTTTAATCAAATTAAACAATGAGGTATTCATATAATTGTGGTATCAAAAGAAAGCCCTACTTGTGCTTAAAAAAACAGTATATAATTTATGTGGGTGCACAAAAGGAATTAAAGAGAAAATATGGTTGAACAAAGACATAGTCAAAAAAGTCAAAATTGCTCCGGTCCTTAAGTCAAATCTAACTCAGATTTTCCCGGTCCTTAAGGGGTTAAACATTACAAAGCTGAGGGATCAGCAGAGGCATTTGCAGAATACAAAAATGTCAACAAAACCTTTAAAAAGGCTATTAAATTAGCTAGACTGGAGAATGAAAAAAATATTGCTAAGGAGAGCAAAAGCAACCCCAAAAAATTCTTTAAATACATTAATGACAAAAAATTAAAGTCTGATAATGTTGGGTCCTTGTTATCTCTGAAACGGGTGAGATGGTCAAAGGGGACAGAGAGAAGGCAGATATTGTAAATAATTTCTTTTCTTCTGTTTTTACCAAGGAAGACCCAATGGACAAGAATCTGCAAACTGCTTTTACAGAACAGTCACAGCAAGCATGGGACTTGGCTAACATAAGAAAAAGTGTTAAAACAATTGAATGGTGTTAAAGGAATAGTAATACTTCATTTTATTTTGTAGGCATTAAAAAAACATGAAGAATAATATAAGTCTTATCTCTCAAACCTTTATGGTTTAAGAGATATTCACAAGCAAAATTTCCCCCTCCCGCCCCTTTTACCTAGTGTAAGCCATCTCTTCTCAGATGTGGAATGCAGTCCATAGACCAGACAGATAACAGAAGGGGACACTCTTATTCCTAAGAAAACAATGAAATCCCTGCCCCCATTGACAAGCTTTTCAGGTTTTTCCCTTATCTTAATTGAAGATTGTCCCTCTCTGCAATCTACCTGGGCACCTCCCTTCTGCTCTGAGGTGAGCAGTGTTACATCAGTAAAAGGGGCGGGAGGGGTACACTTTGTCATTGAATTACTCCTGAACTACAACTCTGACAGAATTGAAATAACACTCTCCAAAGTCCAAATACTATGATGATTAATTAGATCTGCTTTTATTATGAAACATTACTATCCCTTTAAGGTAGACAAAGCTCCGGAGCCAGATGGTATACACCCACGGGTACTTAAACAGCTAAGCCAGACTCTGGCCAGACCGTTATATTTGATTTTCAGGTATTCTTTTATTTCAGGTATGGTGCCCATGGATTGGCATAAAGCAGATGTGGTGCCCATATTTAAAAAGGGATCAAAGTCACAGCCAGGAAATTACAGACCTGTAAGCTTGACATCTGTGGTAGGGAAGCTGTTTGAAAGGTTGCTAAGGGAATATATTCAAGAATTCTGCTGGAACAGGAATATCATTAGCAATAGCCAACATGGCTTTGTGAAAGACAGGTCTTGTCAAACTAACTTGATCGCATTTTATGAAAAAGTAAGTAATACTATAGATGCGGGAGCGGCGGTTGATGTGATCTATTTAGACTTTGCCAAGGCATTTGATACAGTTCCACACAAGAGGTTACTGTACAAATTGAATGAAATAGGCCTAGGGGAAAATATTTGTGTGGATTGGAAATTGGCTGAAAGATAGAATGCAAAGAGTGGTAGTAAATGGCAAGTTCTCCAGTTGGATAAAAGTGATAAGTGGAGTACCTCAGGGATCTGTCCTGGGTCCTCTTCTTCTTAATTTGTTTATTAATGACCTCCCAGAGGACATAGGGAGCCATGTATCAGTGTTTGCCAATGACACAAAATTAATTAAGGTAATAAAGTCTGAACTGGAGGCAAATGAGATTCAATACAGACAAGTGTAAAGTTATGCATTTTGGGTATAATAATAAAAATGCAACATTTAGTTTAAATGGTGTTTCTCTGGGGAAATCTACTAATGAAAAGGATTTGGGAGTAATGGTAGACAATAGACTTAGCAGTAGCATGCAGTGCCAGCTGGTAGCTGCAAAGGCCAATAAGATATTGGCATGTATTAAAAGGGGTATTGACTCAAGGGAGGAAGATATAATTATGCCTTTTAGAGGTCCATGGTAAGACCCCACCTAGAATATGCTGTTCAACTCTGGGCGCCCTTTCTGAAAAAGGACATTATGGAACTAGAAAGAGTGCAGAGGAGGGCTACAAAACTAGTAAGGGGAATGGAAAGTTTTAGTTATGAAGAAAGGCTAGAAAAGTTAAACTTGTACACACTAGAGAAACGGCATCTTAGAGGGGATATGATAACACTATATAAATATGTTCAGGGCCCATACAAAGAGCTCTCCAAAGACCTGTTCATTAACAGAACAGTACACAGGACAAGGGGCCACCCGCTTAGACTTGAGGAAAGGAGATTTAATCTACAACAGAGGAAGGGTTTCTTTACAGTAAGGACAATAAAGGTATGGAATTGACTGCCTGAGGAGGTGGTGCTATCAAATACATTAGATGCCTTTAAAAGGGGCCTGGATACTTATTTAAAAGAGCATAACATAGAGGGCTATGTACGTTAGTATTGGGATTAATATTTAGTTAGGGCTTGTTGATCCAGGGAGAAATCTGATTGCCATTTGGAATCAAGAAGGAATTTTTTCCCACATTTTAAATTGCTATAGTGAGGGGGTTTTTTTGCCTTCTTTTGGATCAACGATGGTAAACAGGAATAGGAAAAGGGTTGAATTAGATGGACGCAAGTCTTTTTTCAACCTATGTTACTATGTTACATACTATCCATTCATTCTTCAAACATTCCCAATTCCACCAGCTAAAGAACATTTTTCCAACGCTGTCCAGCTAATACCTGAGAATGTCGCAGGATTGAGAGTCATATGCATGGAGCATTAAGACAATGACAATATTTAAATACTAAACCCCAAAAATTAATATCAATTTACCAATTACTTCCTACATTAAATTTTTTATTGCTTCTATATTACTCCCCAACCATGCTACGGATGTGGCAGTGGACCAGTGCCTTGGTCCACTCGTTGTCCCAGCCTGTGTTTCCTCTCCATACAGGGGCAAATGTGAGCTCATTTATGCTCTGGCACTCACTATGGGTATCTTTATTATTCTCTTAAGAGGGCTTTGGAATGAGGCTGGCTCCTTTTCCAGTTTATTTTATTTGATTAACCTTCTCTGTACTGTTTGGGGCTACTAGGAGTGTTTTGGGGGCTTATTTTCTCTCTCCCACACTACTTGGATCCTGTCCAGTGAAGGGTGAGGAAAGTGCCTATACTGTTCCTCTCTGGTCTTGTGAAGGTGTGCTATTCTATCAGTGTATGGGAGTGCTCTGCACTGCCCTCACATCTACCGTGTAGTCCCAGGGCCATTCCATTTCTGACCACCTGCCTGGTGACTCCACTGTTCCTTCCTGGTATCGTGAAGGTGTGCCACTATCTACTGCCACTTTGTGTCATTACCATACTACTGTTATGTCATTTGGTGCCACCAGCCTGTTGCCTTATCTTCTGTCATTCATCATATTTAATAAAGTTTTATATTAAGTTCATCTGTACTTGTCAGTGTGTTCATTTCCTAGTCACACCGTGACGATATCCTTATGCAGAAGTTCACTCTCCTTGCTTTCCTCCTCCAGATTAACCCTCTGCTTGCCAGATAAATGTATTTCTGGGTATTTAGGGTTATTCTCTTACTCTGGGGATGTTATTTAATATTTTTACTATCTTTGGTACACTTTTTAGGAAGTTTGTCAAACTCTAAGGGCCATGGGGTAAATCTAAGGCAAAGGATTTAGGAACTTCCCTTTCTCCCCTCATGCCACACAGCCTATGTAGAGAATATTCAGGGTCTGTAGGGACAGTGGCCCCTACTACTTCACTGAGCCCCTCTAGCATCAATCAAGAGCCTGCATGGGTTAAGATACTGCTCTCTTCAGTTGCCCAGTTTTCTTCCTCTGTCCAGGGGTTACTTCAGTCTTGGAAGCCTATGTCCACATTTAAGCACATTGCCCCTGTATCCAGGTGTCATTTTCAGGTTATTGGGGTTTCCGTTGAGGAAGAATTGCCTTCATAGGATGATGACGATGGGGAATATGAGGACATGGATTCTTCCAACTATGGAGTTTCCTATGAGGCTGATCCACTCCCCTTGGCCGAGGGGCTTATCAGAACAGTCATGGAGACCCACCAGCTCCCTCTCTGGATATTTTCCAGAGGCATAGACAGTCTTCTCCTATGTTTCCACTCAATAACTCTTTTGATCAGATCCTTATGGAGGAGTGGAAAAATCCTGATAAGAAGCCTTTCCCCAGTGAGTGCTTTTCTAAGCGATATCCTTGTTTTCGGCTGAGGCGTTGGAGCAGTGGGCTTCTCTTCCTGCTGTGGATCCCTCTATTTTAGTGCTGGAGAAGAACACCTCCCTCCTGCACGGGGACTCAAGGAGCCAGCGAATAAGAGGCTTGATTCTGAGGAGATTTTTGACACCACCAGATTCTCTGTGAAGGCCTCTGCTTTTTCTGTTGCTGCACGTCATGCCCTGTGGCTTAAAATTTGTTCTAAAGACAATAAGTAAGTCCCTTTATGAGGATGAACGGAAACAGATCATCAGTGATGCTACTGGTGTTAAGAGCACTTGCCTTAGATCTCCACCAAGCATTCCTCTCTGGTGAGGAAGATGCATATTTTTCATCTCCCCCACCAAACAGAGGGGGCACAGAGGGTGCAAAGCCTCTCAAGAACGCCCTGTCATAAAAGCCAGGCAAGCCTGACTGCCCAAGTGATCAGTTTCAAAGTTTCAAATCCCTTCCTCCATACCAGTTCTTTTTGTGAAATGTTCCAAAGGATCCAGACAAGGCAAGACTGTTCCAAGAGGAAATGGACTCTGTGCCGGAAAAACAGATGGTGGTGCCAGTCCCAGTTCCAGAGCACTCTTCAAGTTTCTATTCCGACCTGTTCATTGTTCCCAAGAAGGACGAAAGCTTCCAACGGTAATGCAAGAAAACTCAGGACAAGTACTACTAGGTAACACCAACTTTATTAGGCAACAACAATGAAACAGAAATATCACAACAAATGGTATAAAGAGAAGCGCACAACGGAGCAAGCAACAACTACCAGAAATAGAAGACTGCTTCCATGTGATTCTCTTGAGATAGGTCCCAGTGATGGGACAAAGGGTAGTCTTCAATGCCACAGGTCCGCACCTGGGAGAAGCCAGACAAAATAGGAAGGCCACCAGGAGCAAGTCTGCCAGAGCCACAACGCTGCACCAGGTTGGGTATCTAACTTCACGGAAGGCCTCCCAAGAGGATAGTTAGAAAGAGCTACAGGTCAGCGCCAGAATGGGTGGTCAGACAAGCCAGAGGTCATGCACGGAGCGAGTAGTCAGACAGAGCCACAGGTTCGCACCAGAAAGGATGTCCACTGAAGCATTGGTATGCTGGAGACGCAGTGGACAGAGCCTCAGGTCAATACCAGAACGGGTAGTCAGACAAGCCAGGAGTCAAACACGGAACGGGTAGTCAGCCAGAGCCACAGGTCTGCACCAGAACGGTTCTCCAACTAAGCCAAGGGTCTTACACGGAGCGGATAGTCAGACAGACCCACAGGTCAGCACCAGATTGGGTAGTCAGATAAGCCAGATAATACATGGAACACCAAGAACTAGAACTGCACTGGACACCAACGAAAGGGCGACTAAGCCCTGTGTCCAGGCAGTTTAAGTACAGTGGTAGACAGGAAGAGGAGGAGTAAAAAACACGTGTCTGTACCTTTAAATGGAGTGAACGTTCATGCCCTTACACGTGCACCCATAGCTGACGTCACCAGCCAAGCCGGGACACCGACAGCAGAAGCGGCAGGAGCCGCGCGTGGAACTAGAAGTCAGCAGAGCCGCCAGGATGCGGGACGCGGCCAAGCCACAACGGAGGCAAAGGATGCGGCTGGAGCCACTGGAAGATTAATGTGGTCAGCTCGAGCAGCCGCCGCACAGGTACCCTGACAGTACCCCCCCTTAATGGCCCCCCCTCACAGACCGGGGTGTGGCCTATCAGGAAAGCGGGAGTGAAATTTTTGAATCAGGATGGAACATGTACATCTTCGGAGGAGACCCATGATCGTTCCTCAGAGCTGTAAACCCTCCAGTGCACCAAGTACTGTAATCGTCCCCTAACTTTCTGGGAATCCAACATAGTCTGTACCTCATATTCATCATGATCTCCCACCCGAATGAGGGCTGGGCGAACCATAGTAGAAGTGTAGTGGTTGCATACCAATGGTTTAAGCAGGGACACATGGAATACATTGTGGATTTTCATCGTGCTAGGAAGCTCCAGAGAGTATGCCACTGGATTGACTCTACGAATGACCCGAAAGGGGCCGACAAAACGAGGAGCCAGCTTTCTACAAGGTACCTGGAGGTTGAGATTACGGAAAGACAGCCATACCCTCTCCCCTACTTGAAAGGTGGATGCAGGTAATCGCCTATGGTCAGCCTGCCTCTTGTGTCGTTGCATCACACCACATAGGGTATTCTGTACTCGTACCCAAGAGGAACGGAGAACCCGTAAGTGCTCATCCAGAGCCGGAATCGCTGTCTCAGGAAGTGCAGATGGTTGAAACCTATAATTAATTAGAAATGGCGAATTCTGAGATGAGGAGTTAATAGCACAATTCCTGGCAAACTCCGCTCAAGGTCAAGCAGCCCAGTTATCGTGATGATTGCTTATGTAACAACGAAGTAATTGTTCGAGGCTTTGGTTGGATCTTTCGGCAGCACCATTCGATTGAGGGTGGTACGCAGAGGAAAAGGCAAGCTGAATTCCCATTTGAGAGCAAAAACACCTCCAGAATCTGGACACAAACTGGCACCCCCTGTCAGAAACAATAACCTTCGGTATGCCATGGAATCAGAATACCTCTTTAGCGAAAACCTCGGCCAACACCTGGGCAGAAGGCAATTTTTTGAGGGGTACAAAGTGTGCCATTTTGGAAAACCTGTCCACTATCATCAGGATTACCATGTAACCCAAGGAAACTGGAAATTCCACCATGAAGTCTATAGACAGATGGGACCATGGAAGGTCCCCATTCGGAATGGGTTGCAAGTGTCCCACAGGCAGGCTTCTTGGGGATTTGCTTTGGGCACAGGTTGGGCAAGCTGCTACGAAAGCAGAACAATCCTTTCTCAGACTTGACCACCAGAATAAACAAGAGATAGCCGATATTATCTGATCGTGCCCAGTATGACCAGCAGTCTTGGAAGTATGGTACGTTTCCAGGAGTTTAGTGCATAGCTGGACTGGCACAAAACATCTCCCTCTAGGTTTCTCTGCCGGGACAGAAGCCTGGGCCGCCAAAATCTCCTCTCCCAAAGGAGAGGTGATACTAGTTCGAATAGTGGCCAGAATACGATCAGCCAGAATGATCGGGGAAGGAGGGGTCTCTTCCCTAGAATAGGAACAATATTGGCTAAATAGTGTGTCTGCTCTGATGTTTTTGGAGCCTGGAAGGTATGAAACAGCAAAGTGAAATCTATAAAGAAATAGTGCCCATCTGGCCTGGCAGGCAGACAAATGTTTGGCCTCTGACAAGTAGGTCAAATTTTTATGATCCATAAGGATCAGGATCGGTGCACAGGTTACTTCTAGAAGGCAGCACCATTCTTTCAGGGCCAATATTATAGCCAGCAGTTCTCTATCACCTATGCCTTGGATAATTTCTTATAAAAATATCCACAGAGAAGGAAAGCCTTTCCCGGAGCCAAGCGCTGAGACAGGAAGGAGCCTACTCCCGTCTCAGACGCATCAACCTCCAGCGTAAAGGGCAGGGCAGGATTAGGGTATACTAATATTGGTGCAATAGAAAATGCTGTTTTATGCTTTTGAAGGCAAATAGAGCACTGTGAGACCAACTCGAGGCATCAGCGCCCTTGCAAGTCATGCCTGTAAGCGGCTTGACCACTGAAGAGAAGTTTTTGATAAACTTCCTGTAATAGTTTGTAAAGCCCAAGAACCTTTGAAGTGATTTTAGTCCTACCAGATGAGGCCATTCCAATATGGCGGATAACTTTTGGGGGGCTCCATCGCAAAACCAGAGGCAGATATCACATACCCCAGAAAGGGCACTTGTGACTCTAGTTTGCAGTATAGCCCATTTTCTCTCAACAGCCGTAGTACCCTTGACACATCCGCATGATGAGTCTCCAAAGTGAGGGAATGGATAAGTATGTCATCTAGGTATACGACAACAGAGGTTTGAAACAAATCTCTCAGGACATCATTGATCCGTTCCTGTAAGACAGCAGGAGCATTGCACAGCCCGAAGTACATAACTAGATATTCATAATGACCGCTCCAGGTGTTAAATGCTGTCTTCCATTCATGTCCTTCCTTAATACGGACCAAGTTATATGCTGCCCTTAGGTCTAGTTTGGTAAACACCTTAGAACCCTTTAAACTCTCGAAGAGCTCAGTGATTAAGGGTATAGGGTAGGCGTTTTTTGTCATCAATCTATTAAGTCCGCGAAAGTCAATGCAGGGATGCAGCTCCCCATCTTTCTTTTTTTTTTTTTTTTTTTTTTTTAAACAAACAAAAACCCTTCACCAGCCGGTGAGGTAGACTTGCAGATCATACCTCTGGAGAGAGCATTGGACACATACTCCTCCATGACCCTCATCTCCGCCACAAATAGTGGATATACACCGCCCTTGGAAGGAGTTGCCCCTGGAATCAAATTAATTTCTCAATCATAAGGCCTGTGAGGAGGCAACGCACCTGCTTGTGCTTTGTCAAAAACATCCCTGAAGGCCATATATTCCTCAGACAGGACGTACAAAATAGTCTCGTAGGACGTGTGAGACAGGTCTTAGTACAATTCATGGCCCAGGACAAGATGTCACAGTTGCGTCAATCAATCCTGGGGTTGTGAGCATGTAGCCATAGAAACCCCAGGACAATGGCATAATGGGGAGAATTAGTAACCTGAAACTGCAGGGTTTCCGTGTGAAGGGCTCCTACTCTCTGGGTTAGAGGAAGCGTCTCTGAGTTATGTGGGAGGGTTGTAGGGGCCTTCCATCAATGGCTTCAATCTCCAACGGAGAGGAGAGCGACTGCAAGGGAATAGCGTGCTTGCCAGCAAAATCAGCATCAATAAAGAAACCTGCAGCTCCTGAATCCAGCAATGCAGGCACAGACACAGAAGAGTTGGCCCATGATAGGATAACCTCCAGCATAGGTTTACCCTTTACCATCTCCGGGGACTGAGTGATTCCACCTAAGATCTGTCCCCGACAGGATCCTAGGTGCGGGTGTTTCCCGGATGCACCGGACATGACCTTAAGAGGTGACCAGGTTTCCCACAGTACAAACGGAAGCCCTCTTTCCTCCAAAAGGCCCTCTCCTCCCTGGTAAGGCGAGTGGCCCCCACCTGCATGGGTTCACTGCCGGAGGGGTCAAGTCCAGGAGGTGTGGGAGGCGAGGGAGGAACGGGTCGGTGAGTAAAGCTGGGTTCCAATTGAGATGGAAGCCTATACAGGCGTTCCTTGAATGAGGGTCTCTACCGAATACGTGTGTCAATCAGGATGGTAAAAGAGAAAGATCGTCCAAATCTCTAGGCAAGTCACGGGCAGCAATCTCATCCTTGATCATATTACACAGCTCTTGGGAGAAAGCCGCTACCAAGATCTCGTTATTCAAGTTCACCTACGCCACCAAAGTACGAAATTCTATTGCTTCCTCAGCCACAGTTCGAGCGCCCTGGCGGATGGTCATAAGGTGTTTGGAGGCCAAGACCTGACGCCCTGGTATGTCAAAAACTCTAGGAAAGTGCCCACAAATTCCGTAAATTTGTATACAATCAGCTTATCCATCTCCCATAGCGGATTGGCCCAGGCCAAGGCCTTGCCAGACAAGAGAGAGATCAGAAATGCCACTTTACTCAGTTAGGGAAACTATGCTGTACCATCTCCATGTGTGTGTGTGTTTAGAAAACCACGACAGAGAACTGGGTCCCCATCATACCACTGTGGAAGCAGAGCTCGACTGGAGAAACCCCTGATCATGCTTGCATCAGGGGCAGTAGGGGCAACCCGTGCCGAGGCAGAAGCAGCGGAGGCCACCGGTTGTTGGACAGAGCAGTCAAGGTGTGCCGCCATATGGTTCAACAGAGTTTGTAATGCTAGCAACGTACGATCAATACATTGATCTTGAGCATCAACCCTGGTTATGATATTCTGTAAAGAAGGTCCGCACCTGGGAGAAGCCAGACAAAATAGGAAGGCCACCAGGAGTAAGTCTGCCAGAGCCACAAGCCCGCACCAGGTTGGGTATCTAACTTAACGGAAGGCCTCCCAAGAGGATAGTTAGATAGAGACACAGGTGAGCGCCAGAATGGGTGGTCCGACAAGCAAGAGGTCATGCACGGAGCGAGAAGTCAGCCAGAGTCACAGGTTCGCACCAGAAAAGATGTCCACTGAAGTGTTGGTATACTGGAGACGCAGTGGGCAGAGCCCCAGGTCAACACCAGAACGGGTAGTCGGACAAGCCAGGAGTCAAACACGGAATGGGTAGTCAGCCAGAGCCGCAGGTCTGCACCAGAATGATTCTCCAACTAAGCCAAGGGTCATACATGGAGCGGATAGTCAGACAGAGCTACACGTCAGCACCAGGTCGGGTAGTCAGATAAGCCAGATAATACATGGAACACCAAGAACTGCACTGGACATCAAGGAAAGGGCGACTAAGCCCTGTGTCCAGGCAGTTTAAGTACAGTGGTAGGCAGGAAGAGGAGGAGTAAAAAAACATTTGTCTGTACCTTTAAATGGAGCTCACGTCCATGCCTTTAGACGTGTGCCCATAGCTGATGTCACCAGCCAAGCCAGGACACCGACAGCAGAAGCGGCAGGAGCCGTGAATGGAACTAGAAGGCGGCAGAGGCTCAGGATGAGGCTGGAGCCGCTGGAAGAGTAATGCGGTCGGCTCGAGCAGCCGCCGCACAGGTACCCTGACACCAACCCATTCTGGACCTCAAGTGCCTCAACAAGTATGTGGACGATATGCACTTCAAGATGGAATTCTTGCATTCTGTTATTGCGGCAATGTGGCCGGGAGAATATCTGGCCTCCCTGCATCTTCAGGATGCTTACTTATACCTCCAGATACACCCAGACAGTAAACACTACCTGCATTTTGTATTTGGTTGGCACCAGGAGGATCAAGTTGGCTGTCCTTGCCCTCATAAATTCGAAAAAATGTATAAAATTTAACACCAAACTTGGAGTGCTTGGAGGGGATGTATTGCTTGAACCCTAACCTGCCTTTATATTTCATTAGGGATTCATGTATACTAATTTGTTTTTGGGGCATATATACTTGGGCAAACTTTTCTGTATATGATTTATTAGGGGACAAAGTTTGTACAGGCTGTCATACTGGGGGTGTTCTTTTTGGAGGCACAGGGTATTATCATTAAAATGCATAAAGGTCAAAATTACTTCAAATCTAGACCTCGTCATTGTCTTGGAGAATATAGGGGTATCAAATATGGGGGTTTTGCTCAAGTAGGATCTGATACTTGACTTTTTTATTATCCCCATTGACATTTTTAGGGCCCAGAATTGCTTAAATTCTATGATGTCTGTGGGTTTCCATACTTCTTGCTTAACAATGAAAGCTGAAGGGTTGGCAGCAATATACTGGGCTGCATACAAATTGGTTTGGGACTAGTGATGAGCGAGCACCCCAATGCTCGGGTGTTCGGGTGCTCTGACCGAGCGCCCCCGGAGGCTCGAGTGCTCGGCCGAGCACCCGAGCCCCGTTGAAGTCAATGGGAGGACTCGAGCATTACACCAGGCACCCCCTGCTCTGATGAGGGGAGGGTGCCTGGTCCATAGGAAAAGGGCAGAAAAAGATGGAAACACCACAGAAATGGTTCAGGGACAGCATAGGGAGGATGTCTGGATGCATCTTGGACTCCAACATCGCTGCTGGGAACGATCTTTCGCCCGTAGTACGCCATTTTTACAGACTGACCGTAAAACACACAAAAAGGAAGATAAAAACGACTTTAGGCGAAAAATTGTTACCAAACAATATTTGCTGTATATTTACTTGTATATTATCTGCAAATTATCCCAAAAATTTCCTTGATTTTATTGAACTGAGGCCATGATTAAGAGGGAAACGTGCGCTGAGCTGACCATCTAAAACATTATGGGTGAGGGTCTGCTGCAGAGCTGACCATCCTAAACATTATATGCGAAGGCCCGCTAGTGAGCTGACGCTATAAAACATTATATGAGAGGGCCCGTTAGAGAGCTGACCCAATAAAACATTATATGAGAAGGCCCGCTGGTGAGCTGACCTATATAAAAATTGTCAAACAGGGCCCGCTGGTGAGCTGGCCCTATATAAAAATTATATCACAGGGCCCGCTGGTTAGCTGGCCCTATATAAAAATTATAGCACAGGGCATATGGAAGAGGAGGAGGAGGATGAGAAGATTAAGAGTCAACCATATACCCGTTTTTTGGGTGGAAGGGGTGAATGGGAATACAGAGTATTCCCATCATTGTAAATAACATATATAAAGTGAGTTTATGTTCCCCCGGGGCTTTCCTCCAGTGGAGTGGAGAAGTCAGGGGAAATCCAGGCCTTGTTCATTTTTATAAGTGTCAACCTATCAGCATTGTCGGTGGAAAGGCGGATACGCTTATCTGTTATGATGCCACCAGCAGCACTAAATACCCGCTCAGACAGAACGCTGGCGGCAGGGCAGGCCAGCACCTCCAAGGCGTAGAGTGCCAGTTCATACCACGTGTCCAGCTTGGACACCCAGTAGTTGTAAGGCACAGAGGGATCATTGAGGACGCTGACACGGTCTGCTACGTACTCCTTCACCATCTTCCAAAACTTTTCCCTCCTTGTGACACTAGGCTGCGCATCAGGGTGAGGGTGCTGGCGGGGTGTCATGAAGGTGTCCCACGCCTTGGAGAGTGTTGCCCTGCCTTTGTCGGAACTGCTGTGTGCTCCCCTTTTCTCCCCTTCTCGGTTGGCCAAGGTAGCACGTACTCTGCCGCCAGCGTTGTCAGATGGAAAATTTTGGAGCAATTTTTCAACAAGAACCTTCTGGTATTGCACCATTTTGCTTGTCCTCTCCACCGGAGGAATGAGAGATGAGAAATTCTCTTTGTAGCGGGGGTCCAGAAGGGTGAACACCCAGTAATCCGTGTTGTCTAAAATGCGTACAACGCGTGGGTCACGGGAAAGGCAGCCTAACATAAAGTCAGCCATGTGTGCCAGAGTACCAACAGGCAAGATTTCGCTGTCCTCACCAGGAGGATGACTCTCAATATCCTCATCCTCTTCCTCCTCTTCTGCCCACCCACGCTGAAGAGATGGAACTAAAGTTCCATGGCTACCCTCTGTAGCGGAGGCAACCGTGTCTTCCTCCTCCTCCGCCTCCTCCAATTGTCGCTGAGAAGACGAAGTGAGGGTGCTCTGGCTATCACCTTGTGTAAGCTCTTCCTCCCCCATTTCCACCTCTTCCACATGCAAAGCGTCGGTTTTAATTGTGAGCAGCGAGCGTTTCAATAGACACAGAAGTGGGATGGTTACACTGATAATAGCGTTATCGCCGCTCACCATCTGTGTCGATTCCTCAAAATTGCGTAAAACCTCGCAGAGGTCTGACATCCATTCCCACTCCTCACTTCTGATTACAGGAAGTTGAACGGAGAGGCGACGACCGTGTAACAGCTGGTACTCCACTACTGCCCTCTGCTGCTCACAAAGCCGGGCCAACATGTGGAAGGTGGAGTTCCAGCGCGTGCTCACGTCACACAGCAGCCGGTGAGCTGGCAATTGTAAGCGCTGCTGCAGCTTCAACAGGCCGGCCGAAGCTGTAGATGACTTACGGAAATGTGCACACACGCGGCGCACCTTGGTCAAGAGATCATGCACATTGGGGTAGGTTTTTAGAAATCGCTGAACCACTAAATTAAATACATGCGCTAGGCATGGTACGTGTGTGAGCTTGCCGAGCTCCAAAGCCGCCACCAAGTTACGCCCATTATCACACACAACCATGCCTGGTTGCAGGTTGAGTGGCGAGAGCCACTGCTCGGTCTGGTGACTAATCCCCTGCAACAGCTCTGAGGCCGTGTGCTGTTTGTCCCCAAGGCAGATCAGCTTCAGCACGGCCTGTTGACGCTTCCCCACTGCAGTGCTACACTGCTTCCAGCTACTGGCTGATGGGGGAGTGGCGCTGCATGTAGAGAATTCGGAGGTGGAAACGGAGGAGGAGGAGCCAATAACGTAGGTGATGGCGGAAACCCTGATGGAGGTAGGGCCCGCAATCCTCGGCGTGGGTAGCACCCGTGCCATCCCAGGGTCCGAGTCGCTCCCAGCCTCCACGACATTCACCCAGTGTGCCGTCAGGGAAATGTAGCGTCCCTGGCCACAAGCACTTGTCCATGTGTCAGTCGTTAAGTGGACCTTCCCAGTAACTGCGTTGGTCAGGGCACGGGTGATGTTACGGGACACATGGTGGTGTAATGCGGGGATGGCACACCGGGAAAAGTAGTGGCGGCTGGGGACCGCGTACCGAGGGACAGCTGCTGCCATCAGGCTGCGGAAGGACTCAGTGTCCACAAGCCTAAATGGCAGCATTTCGATGGCCAGTAATTTGGAAAGGTGTGAGGTTAGTGCTATGGCCTGTGGGTGGGTGGCTGGGTATTTTCTCTTGCGCTCAAATGCCTGGGGTAACGACATTTGGACGCTGTGCTGGGACAGGGAAGTGGATGTGGTCGCTGATGGTGCTTCAGATGGTACAGGTGCAGGGCGGGAGGTATGCGGGCCTGCGCCTTCGACAGGCGATTGGCCGGCACCGAAAACAGGGGAAGAGGAGGCAGTGGTGTGGCCTGCAGACACAGATGGGCGATCCAGGCGTTCCTCCCACTTACTACGGTGCTTGGATGCCATGTGTCGGATCATGCTGGTGGTGGTGAGGTTTCTAGTGTTCATGCCTCGGCTCATTCTGGTGTGGCACAGGTTGCAAACTACAATTCTTTTGTCGTCCGCACTTTCCTTAAAAAAACGCCATACCGCGGAACACCTACCCTTTGGCAAGGGAGATTTACGCAAGGGGGTGCTCCGTGGAACATTTGCGGGCCGGTTTGGTGCGGTCCGCCTTCTTTCTGTAGCCACACCACTGCCTCTTCCAGCCTGTTGCAGTGCTGCAGATGGCTCACCCTCAGGACTGCTGTCATCGCTCGGCTCTACACCTTCCCAGGTGGGGTCAGTCACCTCATCGTCCACCAAGTCCTCCTCCACTTCCTCACTCTGATCATCCTCCTCATGTCTTGATCCCACCACATACTCAGTCATTGACAACTGTATAACATTCTCCTCAACAAGGTCTTGAGACGGAAATAGTGGTTGATTTAATGGCAACTGTGTCTCATCATCATCATCATCATCCACTACTTCCTTTGACCTTAAATGCCGTTCACATCTGTCATCTTCTTGTGATTGGGTACCCTCTAGAGGTTGTGAATCAGGGCACAAGATGTCATGTTCCTCTGCAAGCGTGCTTGGAGAGAGGGTCAAATGAAGGATTGGTGATGAGACTAGCTCCTCACTATATCCCAGTGTGGGATCACTTCTTTGACCAGACCGTCTATGGTGGGAGGAAGGATGATCAGAGTGAGGATTATGTTGACCAGACTGTTGGCTACTGAGAGTGGACTTGGTGGAAGACAGGGTGGTGCTTAACCGACTGGAAGCAGTATCAGCTGACATCCAACCGACCACCTGTTCGCAGTGGTCGGACCTCGAGAGTGATGTCCTGCGACGCCCTGTGAAATGAGACATGAAGCTAGGTATGGTGGATGTCTTTCTTTCTTGTGCTCTGGCACCAGGCACAGTTTCTCCGCGTCCTGACCCGCGCCCTGAACTATCAGGATCACGTCCACTTCCCCGTCCCTTTTTACCCGCCTTCTTCATCTTACACGGAATATGTGACTTTAATATTTGAGTTTGAAAACTTAACAGTATTTCTTCCTATTCTGCAACTGTGCAGAGTACACAGAATAGGCTGCTAAACTGCGGTGACACACACTGAATGGAATATGTGACTTTAATATTTGAGTTTGAAAACTTAACAGTATTTCTTCCTATTCTGCAACTGTGCAGAGTACACAGAATAGGCTGCTAAACTGCGGTGACACACACTGAATGGAATATGTGACTTTAATATTTGAGTTTGAAAACTTAACAGTATTTCTTCCTATTCTGCAACTGTGCAGAGTACACAGAATAGGCTGCTAAACTGCGGTGACGAACACAGAATGGAATATGTGACTTTAATATTTGAGTTTGAAAACTTAACAGTATTTCTTCCTATTCTGCAACTGTGCAGAGTACACAGAATAGGCTGCTAAACTGCGGTGACACACACTGAATGGAATATGTGACTTTAATATTTGAGTTTGAAAACTTAACAGTATTTCTTCCTATTCTGCAACTGTGCAGAGTACACAGAATAGGCTGCTAAACTGCGGCGACGCACACTGAATGGAATATGTGACTTTGATATTTTAGTTTGAAGACTTAACAGTATTTCTTCCTATTCTGCAACTCTGCACAGTACACAGAATGTGCTGCTAAACTGCGGCGACGCACACTGAATGGAATATGTGACTTTGATATTTTAGTTTGAAGACTTAACAGAATGTGCTCTAATCTGCAACTTTGCACACTAAACAGAATGTGCTCTAATCTGCAACTTTGCACACTAAACAGAATGTGCTCTAATCTGCAACTTTGCACACTAAACAGAATGTGCTCTAATCTGCAACTGTGCACACTAAACAGAATGTGCTCTAATCTGCAACTTTGCACACTAAACAGAATATATGTTTTTTTTTGTTTGTTTTTTTTTCCCCCCACACAAAATACCTGCTGCCCCCACACACAGTAGTCCTAAAAAGGACTTTTGGTTCTTTTTTTTTCACAATTTTGCTTTTTTTCCTCCCTACACTGACTTTCCCTTCCTATCCTCAGCTCTCCCTGGCTAAGACTGAGCCGAACTCGCTGGTCAGGTGCTATACAGCACCCGACCACGGGTTCTGGCCAGCCAATCAGTGTAATGCCAGCAGCCAACATGGCTGCTGGCATTACACTGATGTCAGAGCCTCCCTGCACGTTTATTGGCTGCGCAGCAGCCGCAAAACGTGCGGGGAGGAGACCCGAACATGGCGGGCGAGCACATGCGGTACTCGTACGAGTACCGCCATGTGCCGAGCAGAGCGATGCTCGAGCCGATCCGAGCATCGGCCGAGCATGCTCGCTCAACACTATTTGGGACACAATTTCCCCCCCCCAAAAAATAAAAAAACTTATCATAGATAAATCCTTACACATAAATTTTAATTCCTGGGTTGCCTGTGAATTCTGAGATTTGTGGGCATAAATTGGTTGGTGATACCCATTCATTAGGATCAGGAGTAACAGGTGATGGGGCATTTCTTTGGGCAGCACTTGGGGCATTCTTGGGGCAGCTCTTTGGGCATGTCTTTTGGGGCAGTTGCTGGGGCAGCTCTTGGGGCAGTTGCTGGGGCAACTCTTCGGACAGTACATGTTTTCTTTAGCGTTATTACTAGAGCTGCTCTCACTCTCTGAAAACTGCTGTGGCTTCTGTGTCAGACGGCAACAAGGCATATGCCTCTTCTACACTGTACCTCCGTTGCATTATGTACACTTACCGTAAAGTTTTGTTTTTTGGGGGGGGTTTTCCTACTCTACTCCTAAACCTAGATCTAACCCTAAACCTTACCCTAACCCACTTATACCCTGAACCTACCTAACCCAATTCAACTACCTATCTAAACTATAATTATTAATTTTTTTTCCTTCTCTACTCCTAAACCTAAATCTAACCCTAAACCTTTCCCTAACACGTGTATAGACTAAACCTAGCTAACCAACTCAACTACCTAGCTAAACTACCTAAAATACTCTTATAAATCAATTTTTTTATTAAAAAATTCTTTAAAAAAATTACAAAAAAGTTTAAAAAAAATACAAGAGGAGGGAAAGTACCACAGATCTGCAGTAAACTGATCACTAGTAGAGTGATCAGAGGGGGGGAATGTATTGATCACTGCAATAAGTGATCAATGGGGTTCAATTTTTATGTTTCTTTTTTTTACTTTTTTTAACTCAGAAGAAGCAGGAACGATCAGGAACTATCACACAGCACAGCAACAAGATGACTCTCTGTTTCTCTCCACCTCAGTAGTGTGTGGAATGGAGGGAGGCAGAGAGATGTGACAGGGACAGTATTTGTAAATACATTCTGCTTCTGCAACATGTGATTTGCTAATCAAGCGAGTCACATGTTGCAACAATGTTGTTACTGGCTGATACTAAGTGCCCCGGTATCAGAGCACTTAGTATCAGCCTGCCCAAGCTCTCCCATCGCTCCGTGCGGTGGCGGTGGGAGATTTAAACCCATGACGTACCGGGACCATCATGGGTCCTTGTGGCAAATCTACCTATGATGGTCCCTGTACGTTAAGGGGTTAATAAATTATTCTGTGTACATAAAATACTTTGTTCTTGCTAAGCTTCATAAAAAAAAAAATTGTTGTCAGTAGGTCATGAATGGACCTACATTCATCTTGCCCCCAGCACCAGCACTGAAGGCGTTAATACCCACAACTCCACCCTTTCTTATTTACTTATTTGTCTGTTCGGTGCTTCTCTCTCCCTTATGCTCATAGTATGGAAGAGAGAGACAGAGAACAATTACAAAGGTAATACAAACACACAAACTGTATCACACAGACACACACACACATTGTCAGTCTCCTCAGTCTCCACAGTCATTATAGAAATGTTTAACCCTCTGAATGGTACAGGGGTACGCAACACATTCCTATGCATTACTTACTCCTTAGACACTGAAAGAATTAAGCATAGCTTTAAAAAGAACCTACACTGGTACTTTGTAAATAAACAAACAGGTAACGGTTAACAATATACATTTTTTATTGCTTTACAAAAATTATTATATTATAAAAAATACACAAACTTCTTTTTTTTTTTTTTTTTTTGCTAGGTGCTCTTTACTCTGTTGGTGATGCAGTTGCCTGTTGAGGGGCTGCACCCTTGCCTCTATGGCAAAAAAAAAGTGTTCAATGACAGCTGCTGCTGCCTGGGGAGGATGAGGGGAAGCAGAAGAGGTAGTATGTGTGTGGAGGGGAGATCATTTGCTATCGGATCCTCTGGGTCAAGGGGAGGGATGAGGGGACACCTCTTGTCCAGAGAATGTTTCCAGATAATCTATAATGAGAAATGGAAATATTTGAATATATATGCATGTAATACTTATAAATGAAGGACAGGTGGTAATCATCTTAGGGACTATTTTGAATTGAATGAGACCCCTGGGGTTTCCCCAGATGTCTTATGGGAAGCACACAAGGAGGTTATTAGGGGTCATTTGATTGCCTTTACTTCGGCGGAGCGGACAAAGTGCGATGCAAGGTTGGCTGCTTTGTTACGGGAGTTGTCAGATTTGGAGGTGCAAGTAAAAATCTGCCCTGACAGGCAGAAGATGGTTACGATTCAGAGGCTCAAACAGGACATCTCTTCAATACAATTATACCAGACTCAGCTCATGCTTGAAAAGATGAAGCAAAGATTTTATACTTATGGTAACAAGGCTGGTACTTTGCTAGCGAGACGTCTTAAGAAGCAGGAAGCAAAAAAGAGACTTCCTTATGTCTTTTCTCCTTCTGGGGACAAGATGATGAGCCCAGCTCTTATCCCTAACGCATTTGCTGAATATTATGCCGGCCTTTATAACTTGGCCTCTGATACAGAGACTCCGCAACTTACAGACGTTGCCATTCAGTTATTCCTAGATAAGTTGCAGTTGCCTGCGTTGTCTCCATCCCAGATAGATCAGCTTAGGGCCCCAATTCCTCTTGACGAACTCAGATCTATTATTAAACTTCTTCCGGCGCATAAAGCACCAGGGCCGGACAGCTTTTCAGGTGGTTATTATAAGCAAATTGGGGAGATTCTTTTGCCCCACATGTTAAAGCTGTTCCATGTTTGTGCCGAGAGAGGTTCTTTCCCATCTAACATGCTCTCAGCACACATATGTACTCTCCCAAAACCGGGGAAGCCTCCGACTCATTGTCCAAATTTTCGACCCATTTCTTTATTGAATACTGATATTAAGATATATGCGAAGATGCTAGCGTCTCACATACAAGTCATTCTGCCCTCTTTGTTACACCACGACCAAGTCGGTAGGCAAGCATCTGATCACACGAGGAAGATGGTGAATGTTATTGAGATGACGGAGCGTACAGGGACGGAGGGTCTACTTCTAGCAATTGACGCAGAGAAGGCCTTTGATAGATTGCATTGGGGCTTCCTGAGGATCATGTTGGAGAAGTTTAATTTTCCCTTGGAATTTATTCGCTCAGTATATTCCCTGTATTCAGCTCCTACTGCCTGGGTGACGTACGCTGGTTTCTCTTCCGACCCATTCGCTATAACTAATGGGTGTAGACAGGGTTGCCCACTTTCCCCTTTATTGTATGTGTTAGCTTTGGAACCTTTAGCTGCTCGCATTCGTCAAATGGCATTGATACGTGGTTTTCATTTTGGTTCTAAAGAAGTGAAGATGGGGTTATTGGGGATGATATACTGATTACTTTGACTGAGCCGCCTACTTCGCTTCCACCCTTGATGCAGGCGTTACAGGAATATAGTTTAGTGTCCTACCATAAAGTGAACCAATCCAAGACTCAAGCATTGCCTCTCAACATGAGTAGCGCATCTATAACATCCTTGAAGATGAACTATATATTTGATTGGCGTTCAGACAGGATCTCTTATCTAGGATTTCAGTTGACAAGGTACTGTAGAGACCTTGTTCGGTTGAACTTGGGTTCACTTTGGACTTCTATTAAGAATGATCTACAAGTTTGGTCGAAACTTATGTTATCCTGGTTTGGACGCATCGCAGCGGTGAAAATGATTATTCTGCCTAGATTGCTTTACCACTTTAGGGCCTTACCATTGCCCTTATCGCACCACTTGTTGGCAGAGATGCAATCTGGTATTCAGCGTTTTATTCGGGGGAGGGAGTCCTGTAGGATTGCAACCAAATGGCTTGTATTGCCGGCTAAGAGAAGCGATTTGGGGATCCCCTCTCTCGTTCATTATTATAAAGCGGCTAGGATGGCACAAAACGTGCTATTCCATGCTGCGCCAGGCGAAGTGGCCTGGGTGGATATGGAGGACTCTGTACTGTCGCCCTACAGAGTACAAGACACTTTGTGGGGACCGAGGCAGTGTAAGAGAGTTGGGGCAAGTCTTCTGTCTACCACTGTTCTTTCCCTAAATGTCTGGAAATTCTTTGCTGCTCGGGTTGCTGAAATGGCAGGGTATTCTGTGGCCTCTTCCTTATGGGTTTTGGAATTTGTAATTCCCTCTTCTAGTTTTTTGAACTGGATTGCACATGGGGTTGACACTTTAGGGGCGTTATTTACAGACGGGTCCTTCTGCACCTTTGAGAATCTTCATTCCCGGTTCGCTCTCCCCAATAAGGATTTTTATAAATATTTACAAATAAGTCATGTTCTTTCTCCTTTTATGGCTAAATTGGCCGCACCACTTACATCACTGCATGACTTAATTAAAGCTTGCCTTCGTCCTTTGACCACATGGAAGACCCTGTCGCTTTGTTATGACTCTCTGTTGTTGCCTTATAGACCTAGGTAGTTTCCCTTTATGGTGGCCTGGGAGCGGGAGTTGGGGGGGGGACTTTCAGAACATCAATGGAACATAGCTGTAGCCTGTCCCTCTCTGATTTCGCACTGTACTAATCACATTGAACTATGTAGGAAGGTGCTATATCGTTGGTACTTGGTCCCCACTTGCTTAGCTGGAATTTATTCAGGGACTTCCAACTTATGTTGGAGGGGATGCGCCGGGGTGGGTAATATGTGTCATGTATGGTGGTCTTGCCCAACACTATATTCGTTTTGGATCATGGTTTTTAATATGGTTAAAGACACAGTTTCTGTTACGTGGGATGTAGACCCATGGATAGCGCTTTTTCACCTTTGGCCGGATACTCTCCGGACTCCTGCGATGGTATTGGTAGGGCAGATCTTGCTGGCGGCAAAGTCTCTCCTGGCACGCAATTGGAAATCTGCATATGTTCCCCCGAGAGATGTGTTACAAAATTTAGTAACACGTAATCTGCTTATGGAAAGGATGCATTACTCAGTCTCCTCCTGACTCTGGATATTTGATGAAGCGTGATCTCTGTGGCAGAGTTATTGCGATTCTCATTAGCCTGTAGACTCGCTGTCCTCTGCATTGGCCGTCCCACTGCGATATGTCACTTCTTTCCCCATGTTTGTCCGGGAGACTCTCTCCAACCTCCCTCCCTCATACCGTCCCCCCTGCCCTTGTCCTTTCCCCCCTCCTTACTCTTTTCTTTGCTTCACTCTCTTCCTTTCTTTAACTCTCTCTCTGTCTCTTTCTCTTTTCTTTAACTCAGGGTAAAACCAGATTAGTCACTCATTAATACTTGTTAATGTCCGGTGTTTAATGTTTACTGTATTATTGGATATTTGCATGTACATTCACCGTGATGATTTACCCTTTCTCTATGTCTGTACTGTAACTAATTTTGAAAACTCAATAAAATTCTTCTTATAAAAAAAAAATAAATGAAGGACAGGTCATGTGACATTATATATATATATATATATATATATATATATATATATATATATATATATATATATATGAGAAAACCTACATCTCCACACACGCACACACCCGGGGGCAGCGGTATGGGGGAGATATTCAGATCTTCTGAATACTGCCTGTCCAGGACATACAGGGGGGAGTGATTTTCTCTGTAATACACACATAATGCACACACAAACATAATATACACATACACATTTCATATACATACACAAACACAGTATACACATACATACATACAAACACAATACCTCTAAAACATGCACACAATACAAGCAACACATACAATAAATGCAATAGACACACAATAAACAGACACAATACACACAAATACATGCATAATGTACACAAAACACACCCATAAAGTGCGCACACACACACACACACACACACACACAGTACACAGAATAATATGCACAAAACACTATACTTGATATGGTATATGCTATATGCAAAACAATATATGTAAACCACTATAAGCATGCTGCGATATGCTATACGCAAAAGTAAGATGCTATATGCAATACTCTATATGAAATAACATAGTAACATAGTAAAGTAGGTTAAATAAAGACACATGTCCATCAAGTTCAAACTTTGCCTCATACCTCAGTGACTGAGAATTATATAGCTTTCCTGCTACCAAATAAGTTAGTCTTTATCAGACCTTCCTGATTTACCTACTAATATACAGTATGACCCTGTATGTTCCCTTTTGAATGAAATGTATATAAACTTCTCTTAAATGTATCCATTGTATCTGCCATAACCACCTCTTTGGGTAAGGAATTTCACAATTTATCAGACCTTACTGTAAAAATCCTCTTCCTCTGCTGAAGTCTAAACCTCCTTTCCTCTAATATCAAGGGATGTCTCCTGGTCACCTGATCAGGCTATGGAATAAATAGCTCACTGCAGAGACCCTTGTATTGACCTCTCATATACTTGTACAATATGATAAGGTCTACTCTTAGTCATCTTTTCTGTAGAGTAAATAAACCAAGTTTGTCTTGTCATTCCTCATCTGTCAAGTCCTCCATTCCCTTAATTAATTTTGTTGCTCTTTGCTGTACCCTCTCTAGTTCTAGTATATCCTTTTTCAGAACTGGTGCCCAAAACTACTGCATACTGAAGGTGAGGTCTTACCAATGATCTGTATAATGGCAAAATAATGTTATCCACTCTTGCTTCAATACCTCTTTTAATGCAAGACAGGATTTTGTTTGCTTTTGCTACTGCTGTTTGACACTGGTCACTGTTTTCAAGGATACCCAGGTCTTTCTCTAGAAACAAGTCCCCTAAAATGATCCCATTAAGTCCATAAGTAGCCTTGGGATTATTTCCTCCCAAATGCATGACTTTACACTTCCCCACATTAAACTTCATATTCCATTTGTTTGCCCAATCTGCCATTTTATGTAAATCCCTCTGTAGAGAGCAAATATCCTGTTCTGAAGGAATTAAGCAATAGACAAAATGCAGTACCCAACACATTGTAGTAATGCACAGTATGCAAGATGCTATATTGAATAGGCTATCCGCAAATAGCTACATGCTCACACGCACACACGCTCTCACATGCTTACTAATGCACACTGTCGCTCACTGATGGAGAGTTATGTAACGCAGTGGTTTGCAATGTGTTGCACACCATTTTGGAGCTGAAAGGGCTAAGTACTGAAAATGCAACAGTCCAGTAATTAAGAACATTGGGGGAGATTTATACAAATTTTCTTAGAGTATGTTTAAGAATGGTCATTAAAATTCGCAAAATGGAGTATAGAAGTTTGTAAAAAGTGGCACAGCAAATTTATAAAGAAACTTTGCTATTTGCGACAATTTAGTGACAGAATTTTCACCAACTATTTAAGGCCATGTCTGACCCATTCTTATTCTTTACAGTCACCACATTTATAAATGTAACTAGAATACTTTATAAATAAAGACATTTTAAGGATCCGTTCACAAAAACAAACAAGAACACTTTTTATAAATCTCCCCCATTGTCTCCTTTCTGGATTTCTGGAAGTGAGGAGAAAATAATCTTTAATTTTTTATAACCCTATTACTACCAGATGCATATCACATTCTATATTTATTTAGTCATAATTACAACTCCATGGGAAGTATCGTTTTTGTTTTGTTCTGATCTGGTTTTTATTGTCTGTCAGTACTCCTACAGTGAGGGAAAAAAAATTATTTGATCCCTTGCTGATTTTGTACATTTGCCCACTGACAAAGACATGATCAGTCTATCATTTTAATTATAGGTTTATTTGAACAGTGAGAGACAGAATAACAGCAAAAAAATCCTGAAAAACGCATTTCAAAAAAGTTATAAATTGATTTGCATTTTACTGAGTGAAATAAGTATTTGACCCCTTTGCAATAAATGACTTAGTACTTGGTGGCAAAACCCTTGTTGGCAATCACAGAGGTCAGACGTTTCTTGTAGTTGGCCACCAGGTTTGCACACATCTCAGGATCTTTGCAGATCCTCTCCAAGTCATTAAGGTTTCGAGGCTGACATTTGGCAACTCGAACCTTCAGCTCCCTCCACAGATTTTCTATGGGATTAAGGTCTGGAGACTGGCTAGGCCACTCCAGGACCTTAATGTGCTTCTTCTTGAGCCACTCCTTTGTTGCCTTGGCCGTGTGTTTTGGGTTATTGTCATGCTGGAATACCCATTCACGGCCCATTTTCAATGCCCTGGCTGAGGGAAGGAGGTTCTCACCCGAGATTTGATTGTACATTGCCCAATCCATCGTCCCTTTGATGCGGTGAAGTTGTCCTGTCCCCTTAGCAGAAAAACACCCCCAAAGCATAATGTTTCCACCTCCATGTTTGACGGTGGGGATGGTGTTCTCGGGGTCATAGGCAGCATTCCTCCTCCTCCAAACACAGCGAGTTGAGTTGATGCCAAAGAGCTCGATTTTGTGGTCTCATCTGACCACAACACTTTCACCCAGTTGTCCTCTGAATCATTCAGATGTTCACTGGGAAACTTTAAATGGGCCTGTACATGTGCTTTCTTGAGCAGGGGGACCTTGCGGGCGCTGCAGGATTTTAGTCCTTCACAGTGTACCAATTGTTTTCTTGGTGACTATGGTCCCAGCTGCCTTGAGATCATTGACAAGATCCTCCCATGTAGTTTTGGGCTGATTCCTCACTGTTCTCATGATCATTGAAACTCCAAAAGGTAAGATCTTGCATGGAGTCCCAGACTGAGGGAGTTTGACAGTTATTTTGTGTTTCTTCCATTTGCAAATAATTTCACCATCTGTTGTCACCGTCTCACCAAGCTGCTTGGCGATGGTCTTGTAGCCCATTCCAGCCTTGTGTAAGTCTACAATCTTGTCCCTGACTTCCTTGGACAGCCCTTTGGTCTTGGCCATGGTGGAGAGTTTGGAATCTGATTGATTGCTTCTGTGGACAGTTGTCTTTTATACAGCTAACAAGCTGAGATTAGAAGCACTCCCTTTTAGAGAGTGATCCTAATCTCAGTTTGTTACCTGTATAAAAGACACCCGGGAGCCAGAAATCTTGCTGATTGATAGGGAGTCAAATACTTATTTCACTTAGTAAAATGCAAATCAATTTATAACTTTTTTGAAATGCGTTTTTCAGGATTTTTTTGTTGTTATTCTGTCTCTCACTGTTCAAATAAACCTACCATTAAAATTATAGACTGATCATTTATTTGTCAGAGGGCAAACGTACAAAATCAGCAGGGGATCAAATGTTTTCCGTCACTGTACATAGTTCTCTAATGATGATTCTTCAAGTAGTTTCCCATTTAGTGTATATGTAGCATGTTTGTTTCTACAACCCAAATGCATAACCTTACATTTATCTACATTAAACCTTTTCTAAATATTTCTGCAGAGAAAAAAAATCCTGTTCTATATGTATTGCCTTATACAGCTTAGTTTCATCAGCAAATATTGAGACATTCCTTTCGATTCCCACTTCTAGATCATTAATAAACAAATTAAAAAGGATTGGATCGGGACTGAAACCTGTGGCACCCCACTTACTACTTTAGACCAACTTGAAAAGGTTCCATTTACAGCAAGTCTCTTCTGACTATCATTTAACCAGTTCTCTATCCATGCACAGATATCAGTTTCCCTTTAGCCCCCTTGGGTGAATACCTCAGGTCCATGTGCTTTAGTCACCATAATAACCTTTTCCAGTCCCTTTTGGACTTTGTCCTCAATAAGCCATGTACACAATGGAGGGAATTTTGTGATTTTGTCTCTAGCCATAGACTACCATTTTTTTTCTTCCTTTGTACAAAAGAAAATAATATGCTTTAGGTGTCAGCCATATCCTTATCCTAATTAATCAGTTCACCTATCTCAGCCCTAAGACGATCAATTTCAACCTTAATATTTTTGTTATTTATATACGTGGAGAATTGTTTAGGATTTTTCTTACTCTTTTTTGCAATACTTTTCTGTCAAGTTTAGCTGGCCTAATTACTTGTTTGCAGATTGGACCCTTCTGACGTAAACAGTTTAAAAGCCTGCTCCATATTTCTCATTTCCCTGAAAACCTCTTTACTAAGCCACATTGGTCTTAATTTTCTCCTCATGTACTTATTTTCCAATTGTATATATTAACACATATATTTTAGACAAATACTATCTTTCTTGTGATTTTTTTTCTTTGAAGACTACACCCC
The DNA here is from genome assembly GCA_037306005.1 of Rhinophrynus dorsalis. NCBI lineage: Eukaryota > Metazoa > Chordata > Amphibia > Anura > Rhinophrynidae > Rhinophrynus > Rhinophrynus dorsalis. Next base: position 150,199,575 of record CM074721.1, read on the forward strand.
ACTGAATGTCCTTTAATACTGCTTTTACTATTGTAAAATTTCCATTTTTAAAATTGAGTGTTTTTGCTAAACCTTTGAAACTTGTTACAAGGAATCCATTAACAAAGGATACCATATTGTGGTCACTCTTGCCTAAATATTACTTTACCTGTATACTGTTTTTATGTCAGGATTGTTTGAGAGAACAAAATCCAGGAATACCTCTTTTCTAGTTGGCTTCTCTATTAGTCGGTACATCAACCATGCTTAAAAAAATGATTTCCTTTTGTTATGTTGGATGTTCTATTTCACCTGTCAATTTCATGGTAGTTGAAATCTCCGATTATGATTACATTACCCAACCAAAAAGCCTTGACTGGACCTTTCATTAATGTCTACTTTATGCTAGGTTTTAAGGCATCCTTTACATATTGGCATATCCCTACAGCTATTTCATTGGTGGTCAGTTGTGTAATTGGCCAGAGTAGTCTCCCTAAGTGTCAAACAGGTTAATTATGCTCCTCTTGTACTCTTAACCTGCACGTGTAATGTCTGCTGTTTCTATCATGTTTAATGTCCCTGTATCTGTCTGATTTTTCAGCACAAGAGAATCCACTTGGGAAGATTCCTCACTGGAGTAAGGTGAAACAGAACAGGAAACACTGATTATTCTTCAATTACTTCTGTGAATTCCCTTGAGTAAGAAAGACCTTGTGAGTTCTATAGAAAGATTGAATAGGGTAGTATTAGAAAAGCTACAGGTCTCTGAGGCCCCTCTTTGGGTTGTTGTCTGGGTTGTTAAAATTTAGTAATGAAGACAAATTGTACATCAGTGACATAATACAGACAATTTACAGGTATCATCATCAGGTATAGATCACACCAGACAGTGTCAATAATACATCACTACCCTAGAACATAATATCGTTTAACCGCCTGATGAATAACTAAATCCAAACAGGAATATTATTTGAGATTCACAAAGGCAAGAGTAGATATAGAAGATGAAAGGAGTAAACCTCCATAAGAGTAGAAAGAGAGTAGATAAACCGAAAGGTAGAAGAGAATAGGAAAAGAATAGGAGAATAAGAAAGAGAGATAGGTACCCATTGTGAGAAACAGCCCGAGTGCCCTCAGGATAATCACCACCCAATATGTTCCGGTATTAAACCATCGCACAAAGGAGTACGGAGGAGGAAACAGAGGGAGCACGTGAGATAATAGCGAATTTCTAAAGAGTGTTTGGGGAGAATATCCTCTCAACCACCGGGGAGCTGGCATCTAGGTATGCAAGTCCCCAAAGAGTCCCAAAGCAAAATAAACCCAAATCAAAAGGTCAGTTAGTTCAACTCTAGGAAAAGCCAGGGTCGCCTAGAAGATCCCTAAGACATCAATAATCAGATGTCATTAGGTCACTGGCCAAGGAGACACATCCAGATCTAGGAAGGAGTCAATGCACCCACATCTCCACGGTGTGACAACCACAGGTCCCAGATTAGGTGAAAGCTTCTCCTACATTGGGTAACAAATGCATGTGTGAGTTCAAAATTACAGGTGTTATCTACTTTTCTATACCATTCCTCGAGATTCGGGGGAATCGGGGATTTCCAGTGGAGCAGAATAAGTCGTCGAGCTGCATTAGTTAAAAACACAAAATGTAATTCTTGTCTTAGACAGAGGACAGGGTGTGGGTAATGTTAAAAAAAACAATGATTCCGGAGTGTTTGGTATCTTAGTCTGGAACAGCAAATCGAGTAATCCTACCACTTTATTCCAGAACGGTCTTAAAGTATTGCAAGCCCACCAAATGTGAAGCATAGACCCCTCTGCATTCGTACATCTCCAACACAATGAGGAACGATGTGGAAACATCATAGCTATTCTAACCAGTGTGTAATACCAGCGAGTCAAAAATTTTAAGTTCACTATATTGGTAGATACGTCTCCTACATCACTAATCAAACAAAGAAAAACCTTTGACCAATAAGACATAGACCATGTAAGCTGTAGTTCAATCTCCCAACTCTGAAGAAAGTGATTTTTAGGTACAGGGAGAGTGGAGCATCTGAAAGAAGGCGAGGTACTTTAGAGAACATATGAAAAGGTAGTTTTGCGTCTCTAAGCAATGATTCGAAAGTGGTCAGAGGTCATCTCACATACCCAGTGGCACCCAATGTAGAAACAAAGTGAGAGTTGCCTGTATTGCCAGTGGTGGGATTGAGGCACACCATAATTTCTCATAAGGTCCTCAAATGGAAGTAGACCCGACTCCAAGAATAGAAGATCCAGAGTATAAATGCCCAAATGTTTCAACAACACAAATGGACCTTTCCCCACTCCCGAAGGAAAGTCTGGATTCCCACAGATGGAGAGTAGAGGGGATGGATACACTGTGAGACGGTGCGACTGCCATACTTCATCCCACACCAGCAAGATGTGACGTAGAATAGGGTGTTTGTTCAACATAGGGGGTCGAGACGAGGTCGGCAACCACGGGAGGTTATACATATCAAGAGTCAGGAACCATGATGAAATCGTTAAGACCCAATTTCTGGGACTAGGACTCACACAGTCTGCAAGAAGAACTAGAGAGGAAGCGTTATATATCCTAACAATGGTCTGTGGACATTTTTGAAAGGCATAGAAAGGATGCTGTACTCTTCTCTTCTTAGCATTATCTTGATCAGGTGGTCCTTGAAAAATGGAAGTAGCTGGATAAGAGTGTCTTTTTATCCAGGCCCTTTTCTATACTTTATCCTTTTTCCCCAACTGAATTGCAGTTGTGTGCCACTTCTCTGGCAGATGATCCCCCTTACCTGTCTCATCTGTAAGCACACAGCTTTGTCATTTGATGATCTGGCTTTGTTAAGGGAGCAGGTTGAAAAAATTGCCTAGATTTTCTTTTTGAAATGTCCAAGATTTGCCACAGCCTGACTCTTCCAATGGGGGTGTTGTTCATATGGTTTCCAAAATCATCAAGGCTAATGCTTATATTTGTGGTGCAGTCTCTGATACAATTACATTCCTCTGTAAGACGTCTGTTCTGTCAGTAGTAGCATGCTGTACCCTTTGACTGAAGATTTGGTCAGTTGATCAGTGTTCTTAGATGTCCCTTATCTCTTTTCCCTTCCTGGAGAAATAGTTATTTTGCCCAGAACTGGTTAAGGTCAACAGCATTTTTACTTTGTCACCCTAGGTTATACCTAAGCTTCTGCCTTTTCCACAGAAGCCTTGCCACCCCCTCCTGCCAATACATTCATATATGGCTAGGGCTCCGATTCTGTATTCCACTCATTACTACTGAGACTACCAGTGGGCTCCGGCCTAGTCTCCTGCAGCTGTGGTTGACCAATTGGCAGGCTACTATTCCTGATAGAGTCTCTAGCCTCTTCAGTCATCCTCTGCTTGTTTATTATTCCATTTTACCTATTATTCTAATAAAGGTGATTTTAACTATACCGTCTGACTCCTCGTCTCGCTTGATAATCGTAAAAGTAGGCGAATGGAGAAGGTGAAGGCAGACAGGGAGCCAAACAACCTGTGGATGTAGACTATGAGATGGTAAAGGTTAAATTAACAGGAAACATCACAACAGCAGTGTGTGTAGACAAGTGGAATAGCAGGGCTCACCTGAACAGTTGTGTCAACCAGTAGACAAATGGTAAAGACGAGTGTAGGAGGTGAGTGGAGGAGGAGAAGGCAGACAGGGAGGCAATCAACCTGTGGAAGAAAGCAAGACAGTAAAAATTAACTGAGGACAGAGGCAGAGGGAATAGCCCCGTGCACAGTTGGTCGAACAGGAGTATGGGAATGAGAGAGTCGAACGGAAGAGTCAACATGCACACGTGTTCTAACGGAGGTGTCAAGTAATAAAAAAGTAGAAAGGAATATTCGTGGAACAGAAGATACCGATAGGGAGGCAAGCATCCTGGAGAACATACAGTAAAAGGTAGCCGAGGTGAACTGACAACAAAGGTGAACGGAGGACAGAAGAAATAACTCAGCACTAGGATTCAGAGACATGGAGACCAGTAGGGTTTACCTGAACAGTTATTCGAATGTATAGGTATGGAATGAACGAGGCTGACAGGAAAGCAAGAATCCTGCAGACAAAATTAATCCTTTGAGTGGTAGAGAGGTACCCAATTCATTGCAATACACCAATGACCTCTCTGGCACTTCAAGGGTTACGAGACAGCAAAGGTGAACAGCGTAGAGTGGAAACAGATCACTGAGAAATGTAACAGGGTGCACAGATATGCAGTAGGACTCACCTCCCAAATTCTGGTCTGCAAAGTTCCCATGCAACAGTACAGAGGAGGAAGAGCCCCAGAGGGGTGCTTAAATAGGACAGGAAATTAGAAAGGTGTTTCTTCACATCTGATGGCTGATTAATCATACTTGTGATATAGAGTTGATTAGCACATACCTGTAGAGAAGAGAATAAAAACTTGTAAGGAGACTGTCAAACTCTCATGTTTAACTTTCACTGCACTTTTGCTCCGGTGTACTTTGCTCCCAGGTGTAGTGGGTCCCCTTGAAATTCACCCCCTTGAAATTCCCCCTATCTGTGCCTGAATTTAAACTGGTGAGATCTCCATGCTGAGGTTGAATAAGTATCTGTTTCCAATTACAAGCTAATATGTATAGGGATTGCCTTAAGTGTAGTCAACTGTGACTCCCTTAAAACAGCTGATAAGGAATAGAACAGACACAGAGAGATGTAGGATGGAAGTGGGGAAGGAAAGATTGTGTAGAGTCAGAATCAGGGTGATTAATTAGCACATACCACAAAAGGTTAATTTGAAGCATGAAGGCAGGATCAGATTTTGGGTGCTGAGATGGTACAGGGGTGGTATAGAGGTAATTAGCACATACCACAAAATGTTATATTGAAGCATAAAGGCAGGATCACAGTTTGGGTGCTGAGATGGTACAGGGGTGGTATAGAGGTGATTAGCACATACCACAAAAGTTTAAATTGAAGCATGAAGGCAGGATCAGAGTTTGGGTGCTGAGATTGTACAGGGATGGTATAGAGGTGATTAGCACATACCACAAAAGGTTAACTTGAAGCATGAAGGCAGGTTCAGAGTTTGGGTGCTGAGATGGTACAGTGGTGGTATAGAGGTGGTTAGCACATACCTGTAGAGAAGAGAATAAAAACTTGTAAGGAGACTGTCAAACTCTCATGTTTAACTCTCACTGCACTTTTGCACCGGTGTACTTTGCTCCCAGGTGTAGTGGGTCCCCTTAAAATTCACCCCCTTGAAATTCCCCCTATCTGTGCCTGAATTTAAACTGGTGAGATCTCCATGCTGAGGCTGAATGAGTATCTGTTTCCAATTACAAGCTAATATGTGTAGGGATTGCCTGAAGTGTAGTCAACTGTGACTCCCTTAAAACAGCTGATAAGGAATAGAACAGACACAGAGAGATGTAGGATGGAAGTGGGGGATCACAGATTATGTAGAGTCAGAATCAGGGTGATTAATTAGCACAAACCACAAAAGGTTAAATTGAAGCATGAAGGCAGGATCAGATTTTGGGTGCTGAGATGATACAGGGGTAGTATAGAGATGATTAGCACGTACCACAAAAAGTTATATTGAAGCATGAAGGCAGGATCAGAGTTTGGGTGCTAAGATGATACAGGGGTGGTATAGAGGTGATTAGCACATACCACAAAAGGATAATTTGAAGCATGAAGGCAGAATCAGAGTTTGGTTGCTGAGATGGTACAGGGGTGGCATAGAGGTGATTTGCACATACTACAAAAGGTTAAATTGAAGCATGAAAGCAGGATCAGAGTTTGGGTTCTGAGATGGTATAGGGGTGGTATAGAAGTGATTAGCACATACCAGTAGAGAAGAGAATAAAAACTTGTAAGGAGACTGTCAAACTCTCATGTTTAACTCTCACTGCACTTTTGCTCCGGTGTACTTTGCTCCCAGGTGTAGTGGGTCCCCTTGAAATTCACCCCCTTGAAATTCCCCCTATATGTGCCTCAATTTAAACTGGTGAGATCGCCATGCTGAGGCTGAATGAGTATCTGTTTCCAATTACAAGCTAATATGTATAGGGATTGCCTTAAGTGTAGTCAACTATGACTCCCTTAAAACAGCTGATAAGGAATAGAACAGACACAGAGAGATGTAGGATGGAAGTGGGGGAGGAAAGATTGTGTAGAGTGAGAATCAGGGTGATTAATTAGCACATACCACAAAAGATTAAATTGACGCATGAAGGCAGGATCAGAGTTTGGGTGCTGAGATGGTACAGGGGTGGTATAGAGGTGATTAGCACATACCACAAAAGGTTAAATTGAAGCATGAAGGCAGGATCAGAGTTTAGGTGCTGAGATGGTACGGGGTGGTATAGGGGTGATTAGCACATACCTGTAGAGAAGAGAATAAAAACTTGTAAGGAGACTGTCAAACTCTCATGGCTAACTCTCACTGCCCTTTTTCTCCGGTGTACTTTGCTCCCAGGTGTAGTGGGTCCCCTTGAAATTCACCCACTTGAAATTCCCCCTATCTGTGCCTGAATTTAAACTGGTGAGATCGCCATGCTGAGGCTGAATGAGTATCTGTTTCCAATTACAAGCTAATATGTATAGGGAATTCCTTAAGTGTAGTCAACTATGACTCCCTTAAAACAGCTGATAAGGAATAGAACTTACACAGAGATATGTAGGATGGAAGTAGGGGAGGAAAGATTGTGTAGAGTGAGAATCGGAGTGATTAATTAGCACATACCACAAAAGGTTAAATTGACGCATGAAGGCAGGATCAGAGTTTGGGTGCTGAGATGGTACAGGGGTGGTATAGAGGTGATTAGAACATACCACAAAAGATTAAATTGAAGCATTAAGGCAGGATCAGAGTTTGGGTGCTGAGATGATACAGGGGTGGTATAGAGGTGATTAGCACATACCTCAAAAGGTTAAATTGACGCATGAAGGCAGGATCAGAGTTTGGGTGCTGAGATGGTACAGGGGTTGTATACAGGTGATTAGCACATACCACAAAAGGTTAAATTGAAGCATGAAGGCAGAATCAGAGTTTGGTTGCTGAGATGGTACAGGGGTGGCATAGAGGTGATTTGCACATACTACAAAAGGTTAAATTGAAGCATGAAGGCAGGATCAGAGTTTGGGTGCTGAGATGGTACAGGGGTGGTATAGAGGTGATTAGCACATACCACAAAAGATTAATTTGAAGCATGAAGGCAGGATCAGAATTTCGGTGCTGAGATGGTACAGGGTTGGCACAGAGGTGATTAGCACTTTCCACAAAAGGTTAAAGTGAAGCATTAAGGCAGGATCAGAGTTTGGGTGCTGAGATGGTAAAGGGGTGGTATAGAGATGATTAGCACATAGCTGTAGAGAAGAGAATAAAAACTTGTAAGGAGACTGTCAAACTTATGTTTAACTCTCACTGCACTTTTGCTCCGGTGTACTTTCCTCCCAGGTGTAGTGAGTCCCCTTGAAATTCACCCCCTTGAAATTCCCCCTATCTGTGCCTGAATTTGAACTGGTGAGATCTCCATGCTGAGGCTGAATGAGTATCTGTTTCCAATTGCAAGCTAATATGTATAGAGATTGCCTTAAGTGTAGTCAACTGTGACTCCCTTAAAACAGATGATAAGGATTAGAACAGACACAGAGAGATATAGGATGGAAGTGGGGGAGGAAAGATTGTGTAGAGTCAGAATCAGGGTGATTAGCACATACCACAAAAGGTTAATTGATGCAATAAGGCAGGATCAGAGTTTGGCTGCTGAGATGGTACAGGGGTGGTATAGAGGTGATTAGCACATACCACAAAAGGTTAATTTAAAGCATGAAGGCAGAATCAGAGTTTGGTTGCTGAGATGGTACAGGGGTGGCATAGAGGTGATTAACACATACTACAAAAGGTTAGATTGAAGCATGAAGGCAGGATCAGAGTTTGGGTGCTGAGATGGTACAGTGGTGGTATAGAGGTGATTAGCACATACCTGTAGAAAACAGAATAAAAGCTTGTCAGGAGACTGTCAAACTCTCATGTTTAACTCTCACTGCACTTTTGCTCGGTGTACTTTGCTCCCAGGTGTAGTGGGTCCCCTTGAAATTCACCCCCTTGAAATTCCCCCTATCTGTGCCTGAATTTAAACTGGTGAGATCTCCATGCTGAGGCTGAATGAGTATCTGTTTCCAATTACAAGCTAATATGTATAGGGATTGCCTTAAGTGTAGTCAACTGTGACTCCCTTAAAACAGCTGATAAGGAATAGAACAGACACAGAGAGATGTAGGATGGAAGTGGGGGAGTAAAGATTGTGTAGAGTCAGAATCAGGGTGATTAATTAGCACATACCACAAAAGGTTAAATTGAACCATGAAGGCAGGATCAGAGTTTGGGTGCTGAGATGGTACAGGGTTGGTATAGAGGTGATTAGGACATACCACAAAAGGTTAAATTGAAGCATGAAGGCAGGATCAGAGTTTGGGTGCTGAGATGGTACAGGGGTGGTACAGAGGTGATTAGCACATACCTGTAGAGAAAAGAATAAAAACTTGTAAGGAGACTGTCAAACTCTCATGTTTAACTCTCACTGCACTTTTGCACCGGTGTACTTTGCTCCCAGGTGTAGTGGGTCCCCTTAAAATTCACCCCCTTGAAATTCCCCCTATCTGTGCCTGAATTTAAACTGCTGAGATCTCCATGCTGAGGCTGAATGAGTATCTGTTTCCAATTACAAGCTAATATGTGTAGGGATTGCCTGAAGTGTAGTCAACTGTGACTCCCTTAAAACAGCTGATAAGGAATAGAACAGACACAGAGAGATGTAGGATGGAAGTGGGGGAGCACAGATTATGTAGAGTCAGAATCAGGGTGATTAATTAGCACATACCACAAAAGGTTAAATTGAAGCCTGAAGGCAGGATCAGATTTTGGGTGCTGAGATGATACAGGGGTAGTATAGAGATGATTAGCACGTACCACAAAAAGTTATATTGAAGCATGAAGGCAGGATCAGAGTTTGGGTGCTAAGATGATACAGGGGTGGTATAGAGGTGATTAGCACATACCACAAAAGGATAATTTGAAGCATGAAGGCAGGATCAGAATTTCGGTGCTGAGATGGTACAGGGGTGGCATAGAGGTGATTAGCACATTCCACAAAAGGTTAAATTGAAGCATGAAAGCAGGATCAGAGTTTGGGTGCTGAGATGGTAAAGGGGTGGTATAGAGATGATTAGCACATACCTGTAGAGAAAAGAATAAAAACTTGTAAGGAGACTGTCAAACTCTCATGTTTAACTCTCACTGCACTTTTGCACCGGTGTACTTTGCTCCCAGGTGTAGTGGGTCCCCTTAAAATTCACCCCCTTGAAATTCCCCCTATCTGTGCCTGAATTTAAACTGCTGAGATCTCCATGCTGAGGCTGAATGAGTATCTGTTTCCAATTACAAGCTAATATGTGTAGGGATTGCCTGAAGTGTAGTCAACTGTGACTCCCTTAAAACAGCTGATAAGGAATAGAACAGACACAGAGAGATGTAGGATGGAAGTGGGGGAGCACAGATTATGTAGAGTCAGAATCAGGGTGATTAATTAGCACATACCACAAAAGGTTAAATTGAAGCATGAAGGCAGGATCAGATTTTGGGTGCTGAGATGATACAGGGGTAGTATAGAGATGATTAGCACGTACCACAAAAAGTTATATTGAAGCATGAAGGCAGGATCAGAGTTTGGGTGCTAAGATGATACAGGGGTGGTATAGAGGTGATTAGCACATACCACAAAAGGATAATTTGAAGCATGAAGGCAGGATCAGAATTTCGGTGCTGAGATGGTACAGGGGTGGTATAGAGGTGATTAGCACATACCACAAAAGGTTAAATTGAAGCATGAAGGCAGGATCAGAGTTTGGGTGCTGAGATGGTACAGGGGTGGTATTGAGGTGATTAGCACATACCTGTAGAGAAGAGAATAAAAACTTGTAAGAAAACTGTCAAACTCTCATGTTTAACTCTCACTGCACTTTTGCTCCGGTGTACTTTGCTCCCAGGTTTAGTGGGTCCCCTTGAAATTCAGCCCCTTTAAATTCACCCTATCTGTGCCTGAATTTAAACTGGTGAGATCTCTATGCTGAGGCTGAATGAGTATCTGTTTCCAATTACAAGCTAATATTTATAGGGATTGCCTTAAGTGTAGTCAACTGTGACTCCCTTAAAAGAGCTGATAATAGAAATAGAATAGAATAGAACAGACACAGAGATATGTAGTATGGAAGTGGGGGAGGAAAGTTTGTGTAGAGTCAGAATCAGGGTGATTCATTAGCACATACCACAAAAGGTTAAATTGAAGCATGAACGCAGGATCAGAGTTTGGGTGCTGAGATGATACAGGGGTGGTATAGAGGTGATTAGCACATACCAAAAAAGGTTAAATTGAAGCATGAAGGCAGGATCAGAGGTTGGGTGCTGAGATGGTACAGGGTTGGTATAGAGGTGATTAGCACATACCACAAAAGGTTAAATTGAAGTATGAAGGCAGAATCAGAGTTTGGGTGCTGAGATGGTACAGGGGTGGTATAGAGGTGATTAGCACATACCACAAAAGGTTAATTTGAAGCATGAAGGCAGAATCAGAGTTTGGTTGCTGAGATGGTACAGGGGTGCCACAGAGGTGATTAACACATACTACAAAAGGTTAAATTGAAGCATGAAGGCAGGATCAGAGTTTGGGTGCTGAGATGGTACAGGTGTGGTATAGAGGTGATTAGCACATACCTGTAGAAAAGAGAATAAAAGCTTATCAGGAGACTGTCAAACTCTCATGTTTAACTCTCACTGCACTTTTGCTCCGGTGTACTTTGCTCCCAGGTGTAGTGGGTCCCCTTGAAATTCACCCCCTTGAAATCCCCCCTATCTGTGCCTGAATTTAAACTGGTGAGATCCCCATGCTGAGGCTGAATGAGTATCTGTTTCCAATTACAAGCTAATATGTATAGGGATTGCCTTAAGTGTAGTCAACTGTGACTCCCTTAAAACAGCTGATAAGGAATAGAACAGACACAGAGAGATGTAGGATGGAAGTGGGGGAGTAAAGATTGTGTAGAATGAAAATCAGGGTGATTAATTAGCACATACCACAAAAGGTTCAATTGACGCATGAAGGCAGGATCAGAGTTTAGGGTGCTGAGATGGTACAGGGGTGGTATAGAGGTGATTAGAACATACCACAAAAGATTAAATTGAAGCATGAAGACAGGATCAGAGTTTGGGTGCTGATATGAAACAGGGGTGGTATAGAGGTAATTAGCACCCTCAAAAAGTTAAATTGACTCATGAAGGCAGGATCAAAGTTTAGGTGCTGAGATGCTACAGGGGTGGTATAGAGGTGACTAGAACATACCACAAAAGGTTACATTGAAGCATGAAGGCAGAATCAGAGTTTGGGTGCTGAAATGGTACATGGGTGGTATAGAGGTGATTAGCACATACCTGTAGAGAAGAGAATAAAAACTTGTAAGGAGACTGTCAAATCTCATGTTTAACCCCTTCGTGACAAAGGACGTACATGTACGTCCTCTGTGGGTGTCACTTAGTGACAGAGGACGTACATGTACGTCCAGGAAATCCGGCTCCCCGCGCGGCTGCACGCCGTTCGGGGACTCCGGATTCTTTAAAAAAAAATAAAAAAAAAATGTTAGACGGGCGTTAAGTGACGGCCGCGTCTGCACGCGGCCGTCACTAAGGGGTTAAGTATCACTGCACTTTTCCTCCGGTGTACTTTGCTCCCAGGTATAGTGGGTCCCCTTGAAATTCACCCCCTTGAAGTCCCCCCTATCTGTGCCTGAATTTAAACTGGTGAGATCTGCATGCTGAGGCTGAATGAGTATCTGTTATCAATTACAAGCTAATATGTGTAGGGATTGCCTTAAGTGTAGTCAACTGTGACTCCTTTAAAACAGCTGATAAGGAATAGAACAGACACAGATAAATGTAGGATGGAAGTGGGGGAGGAAAGATTGTGTAGAGTGAAAATCAGGGTGATTAATTAGCACATACCACAAAAGGTTAAATTGACGCATGAAGGCAGAATCCGAGTTTAGGGTGCTGAGATGGTACAGGGATGGTATAGAGGTGATTAGAACATACCACAAAAGATTACATTGAAGCATTCAGGCAGGATCAGAGTTTGGGTGCTGAGATGATACAGGGGTGGTATAGAGGTGATTAGCACATACCACAAAAGGTTAAATTGAAGCATGAAGGCAGAATCAGAGTTTGGTTGCTGAGATGGTACAGGGGTGGCATAGATGTGATTACCAAATACTACAAAAGGTTAAATTGAAGAATAAAGGCAGGATCAGAGTTTGGGTGCTGAGATGGTACAGGTGTGGTATAGAGGTGATTAGCACATACCTGTAGAGAGAGAATAAAAACTTGTAAGGAGACTCTTAAACTCTCATGTTTAACTCTCACTGCACTTTTGCTCCGGTGCGCTTTGCTCCCAGGTGTAGTGGGTCCCCTTGAAATTCCCCCTATCTGTTCCTGAATTTAAACTGGTGAGATCTCCATCCTGAGGCTGAATGAGTATCTGTTTCCAATTATAAGCTAATATGTATAGGGATTGCCTTAAGTGTAGTCAAAATGTGACTCCCTTAAAACAGCTGATAAGGATTGGAACAGACACAGAGAGATGTAGGATGGAAGTGGGGGAGGTAAAATTGTGTACAGTGAGAATAAGTGATTAATTAGCACATACCACAAAAGGTTAAATTGAAGCATGAAGGCAGGATCAGAGTTTGGGTGCTGAGATGATACAGGGGTAGTATAGAGGTGATTAGCACATACCTGTAGAGAAGAGAATAAAAACTTGTAAGGAGACTGTCAAACTCACATGTGAAACTCTCACTGCACTTTTCTCCGGTGTACTTTGCTCCCAGGTGTAGTGGGTCCCCTTGAAATTCACCCCCTTGAAATTCCCCCTATCTGTTCCTGAATTTAAACTGGTGAGATCTCCATGCTGAGGCTGAATGAGTATCTATTTCCAATTACAAGCTAATATGTATAGAGATTGCCTTAAGTGTAGTCAGCTGTGACTCCCTTAAAACAGCTGATAAGGAATAGAACAGATACAGAGAGATGTAGGATGGAATGGGGGAGGAAAGATTGTATAGAGTCAGAAACAGGGTGATTAATTAGCACATACCACAAAAGGTTAAATTGAAGCATGAAGGCAGGATCAGAGTTTGGGTGCTGAGATGGTACAGGGGTGGTATAGAGGTGATTAGCACATACCTGTAGAGAAGAGAATAAAAACTTGTAAGGAGACAAACTCTCATGTTTAACTCTCACTGCAGTTTTGCTCCGGTGTACTTTGCTCCCAGGTGTAGTGGGTCCCCTTGATATTCACCCCCTTGAAATTCCCCCTATCTGTTCCTCAATTTAAACTGGTGAGATCTCCATTCTGAGGCTGAATGAGTATCTGTTTCCAATTACAAGCTAATATGTATAGGGATTGCCTTAATTGTAGTCAACTGTGACTCCCTTAAAACAGCTGATAAGGAATATAACAGACACAGAGAGATGTTGGATGAAAGTGGGGGAGGAAAGATTGTGTCGAGTCAGAATCAGGGTGATTAATTAGCACATACCACAAAAGATTAAATTGAAGCATAAAGGCAGGATCAGAGTTTGGGTGCTGAGATGGTACAGGGGTGGTATAGAGGTGATTAGCACATACCACAAAAGGTTACATTGAAGCATGAAGGCAGAATCAGGGTTTGGGTGCTGAGATGGTACAGGGGTGGCATAGAGGTGATTAGCACATACCACAAAAGGTTAAATTGAAGCATGAAGACAGGATCAGAGGTTTGGGTGCTGAGATGGTACAGGGGTGGTATAGAGGTGATTAGCACATACCTGTAGAGAAGAGAATAAAAACTTGTAAGGAGACTGTTAAACTCTCATGTTTAACTCTCACTACACTTTTGCTCCGGTACGCTTTGCTCCCAGGTGTAGTGGGTCCCCTTGAAATTCACCCCCTTGAAATTCCCCCTATCCCTGAATTTAAACTGGTGAGATCTCCATGCTGAGGCTGAATGAGTATCTGTTTCCAATTACAAGCTAATATATAGGGATTGCCTTAAGTGTAGTCAAAATGTGACTTCCTTAAAAACAGCTGATAAGGATTGGAACAAACACAGAGCGATATAGGATGGAAGTGGGGGAGGAAAAATTGTGTAGAGTGAGAATCAGGGTGATTAATTAGCACATACCACAAAAGGTTAAATTGAAGCATGAAGGCAGGATCAGAGTTTGGGTGCTGAGATGATACAGGGGTGTTATAGAGGTGATTAGCACATTCCACAAAAGGTTAAATTGAAGCATGAAGGCAGGATCAGAGTTTGGGTGCTGAGATGGTACAGGGGTGGTATAGAGGTGATTAGCACATACCTGTAGAGAAGAGAATAAAAACTTGTAAGGAGACTGTCAAACTCTCATGTTTAACTCTCACTGCACTTTTGCGCCGGTCTACTTTGCTCCCAGGTGTAGTGGGTCCCCTTGAAATTCCCCCCCTTGAAATTCCCCCTATCTGTTCCTGAATTTAAACTGGTGAGATCTCCATTCTGAGGCTGAATGAGTATCTGTTTCCAATTACAAGCTTATATGTATAGAGATTGCCTTAAGTGTAGTCAACTGTGACTCCCTTAAAACAGCTGATAAGGAATAGAACAGACACAGAGAGATGTAGGATGGAAGTGGGGGGGAAAGATTGTGTAGAGTCAGAAACAGGGTGATTAATTAGCACATACCACAAAAGGTTAAATTGAAGCATGAAGGCAGGATCAGAGTTTGGGTACTGAGATGGTACAGGGGTGGTATAGAGGTGATTAGCACATTCCACAAAAGGTTAAATTGAAGCATGAAGGCAGGATCAGAGTTTGTGTGCTGAGATGGTACAGGGGTGGTATAGAGGTGATTAGCACATACCTGTAGAGAAGAGAATAAAAACTTGTAAGGAGACTGTCAAACTCACATGTGAAACTCTCACTGCACTTTTGCGCCGGTCTACTTTGCTCCCAGGTGTAGTGGGTCCCCTTGAAATTTACCCCCTTGAAATTCCCCCTATCTGTTCCTGAATTTAAACTGGTGAGATCTCCATTCTGAGACTGAATGAGTATCTGTTTCCAATTACAAGCTAATATGTATAGGGATTGCCTTAATGGTAGTCAACTGTGAATCCCTTAAAACAGCTGATAAGTAATAGAACAGACACAGAGAGATGTAGGATGGAAGTGGGGGAGGAAAAATTGTGTAGAGTGAGAATCAGTGTGATTAATTAGCACATACCACAAACGGTTAATTTGAAGCATGAAGGCAGGATCAGAGTTTGGGTGCTGAGATGGTACAGGGGTGGTATAGAGGTGATTAGCACAAACCACAAAATGTTACATTGAAGCATGAAGGCAGGATCAGAGTATGGGTGCTGAGATGGTATAGGGGTGGTATAGAGGTGATTAGCACATACCTGTAGAGAAGAAAATAAAAACTTGTAAGGAGACAGTCAAACTCATTTTTAACTCTCACTGCACTTTTGCTCTGGTGTACTTTGCTTCCAAGTGTTGTGGGTCCCCTTGAAATTCACCCCCTTGAAATTCCCCCTATCTGTGCCTGAATTTAAACTGGTGAGATCTCCATGCTGAGGCTGAATGAGTATATGTTTGCAATTACAAGCTAATATGTATAGGAATTGCCTTAAGTGTAGTCAACTGTGACTCTCTTAAAATAGCTGATAAGGAATAAAACAGACCCAGAGGGATGTAGGATCGAAGTGGGGGAGGAAAGATTGTGTAGAGTCAGAATCAGGGTGATTAATTAGCACATACCACAAAAAGTTACATTGAAGCATATAGGCAGGATCAGAGTTTGGGTGCTGAGATGGTACAGGGGTGGTATAGAGGTGATTAGCACATACCACAAAAGGTTAAATTGAAGCATGAAGGCAGGATCAGAGTTCGGATGCTGAGAAGGTACAGGGGTGGTATAAAGGTGATAAACACATACCTGTAGAGAAGAGAATAAAAACTTGTAAGGAGACTGTCAAACTCACATGTGAAACTCTCACTGCTCTTTTCTCCGGTGTACTTTCCTCCCAGGTGTAGTGGGTCCCCTTGAAATTCATCCCCTTGAAATTCCCACTATCTCTGCCTGAATTTAAACTGGTGAGATCTCCATGCTTAGGCTGAATGACTATCTGTTTCCAATTACAAGCTAATATGTATAGGGATTGCCTTAAGTGTAGTCAACTGTGACTCCCTTAAAACAGCTGATAAGGAATAGAACAGACACAGAGAGATGTAGGATGGAAGTGGGGGAGGAAAGAGTGTGAAGAGTCAGAATCAGGGTGATTAATTAGCACATACCACAAAAGGTTAAATTGAAGCATGATGGCAGGATCAGAGTTTGGGTGCTGAGATGGTACAAGGGTGGTATAGAGGTGATTAGCACATACCACAAAAGGTTAAATTGAAGCATGAAGGCAGGATCAGAGTTTGGGTGCTGAGAAGGTACAGGGGTGGTATAGAGGTGATTATCACATACCTGTAGAGAAGAGAATAAAGACTTGTAAAGAGACTGTCAAACTCACATGTGAAACTCTCACTGCACTTTTGCTCCGGTGCGCTTTGCTCCCAGGTGTAGTGGGTCCCCTTGAAATTCCCCCTATCTGTTCCTGAATTTAAACTGGTGAGATCTCCATCCTGAGGCTGAATGAGTATCTGTTTCCAATTACAAGCTAATATGTATAGGGATTGCCTTAAGTGTAGTCAAAATGTGACTCCCTTAAAACAGCTTATAAGGACTGGAACAGACACAAAGAGATGTAGGATGGAAGTGGGGGAGGTAAAATTGTGTAGAGTGAGAATAAGTGATTAATTAGCACATACCACAAAAGGTTAAATTGAAGCATGAAGGCAGGATCAGAGTTTGGGTGCTGAGATGATACAGGGGTAGTATAGAGGTGATTAGCACATACCTGTAGAGAAGAGAATAAAAACTTGTAAGGAGACTGTCAAACTCACATGTGAAACTCTCACTGCACTTTTCTCCGGTGTACTTTGCTCCCAGGTGTAGTGGGTCCCCTTGAAATTCACCCCCTTGAAATCCCCCCTATCGGTTCCTGAATTTAAACTGGTGAGATCTCCATGCTGAGGCTGAATGAGTATCTATTTCCAATTACAAGCTAATATGTATAGAGATTGCCTTAAGTGTAGTCAGCTGTGACTCCCTTAAAACAGCTGATAAGGAATAGAACAGATACAGAGAGATGTAGGATGGAATGGGGGAGGAAAGATTGTATAGAGTCAGAAACAGGGTGATTAATTAGCACATACCACAAAAGGTTAAATTGAAGCATGATGGCAGGATCAGAGTTTGGGTGCTGAGATGGTACAGGGGTGGTAGAGAGGTGATTAGCACATACCTGTAGAGAAGAGAATAAAAACTTGTAAGGAGACTGTCAAACTCTCATGTTTAATTCTTACTACACTTTTGCTCCGGTGTACTTTGCTCCCAGGTGTAGTGGGTCCCCTTGAAATTCACCCCCTTGAAATTCCCCCTATCTGTTCCTCAATTTAAACTGGTGAGATCTCCATTCTGAGGCTGAATGAGTATCTGTTTCCAATTACAAGCTAATATGTATAGGGATTGCCTTAATTGTAGTCAACTGTGACTCCCTTAAAACAGCTGATAAGGAATATAACAGACACAGATAGATGTTGGATGCAAGTGGGGGAGGAAAGATTGTGTCGAGTCAGAATCAGGGTGATTAATTAGCACATACCACAAAAGATTAAATTGAAGCATAAAGGCAGGATCAGAGTTTGGGTGCTGAGATGGTACAGGGGTGGCATAGAGGTGATTAGCACATACCACAAAAGGTTAAATTGAAGCATGAAGGCAGGATCAGAGGTTTGGGTGCTGAGATGGTACAGGGGTGGTATAGAGGTGATTAGCACATACCTGTAGAGAAGAGAATAAAAACTTGTAAGGAGACTGTCAAACTCTCATGTTTAATTCTTACTACACTTTTGCTCCGGTGTACTTTGCTCCCAGGTGTAGTGGGTCCCCTTGAAATTCACCCCCTTGAAATTCCCCCTATCCCTGAATTTAAACTGGTGAGATCTCCATGCTGAGGCTGAATGAGTATCTGTTTCCAATTACAAGCTAATATATAGGGATTGCCTTAAGTGTAGTCAAAATGTGACTCCCTTAAAAACAGCTGATAAGGATTGGAACAGACACAGAGCGATATAGGATGGAAGTGGGGGAGGAAAAATTGTGTAGAGTGAGAATCAGGGTGATTAATTAGCACATACCACAAAAGGTTAAATTGAAGCATGATGGCAGGATCAGAGTTTGGGTGCTGAGATGGTACAGGGGTGGTAGAGAGGTGATTAGCACATACCTGTAGAGAAGAGAATAAAAACTTGTAAGGAGACTGTCAAACTCTCATGTTTAATTCTTACTACACTTTTGCTCCGGTGTACTTTGCTCCCAGGTGTAGTGGGTCCCCTTGAAATTCACCCCCTTGAAATTCCCCCTATCTGTTCCTCAATTTAAACTGGTGAGATCTCCATTCTGAGGCTGAATGAGTATCTGTTTCCAATTACAAGCTAATATGTATAGGGATTGCCTTAATTGTAGTCAACTGTGACTCCCTTAAAACAGCTGATAAGGAATATAACAGACACAGATAGATGTTGGATGCAAGTGGGGGAGGAAAGATTGTGTCGAGTCAGAATCAGGGTGATTAATTAGCACATACCACAAAAGATTAAATTGAAGCATAAAGGCAGGATCAGAGTTTGGGTGCTGAGATGGTACAGGGGTGGCATAGAGGTGATTAGCACATACCACAAAAGGTTAAATTGAAGCATGAAGGCAGGATCAGAGGTTTGGGTGCTGAGATGGTACAGGGGTGGTATAGAGGTGATTAGCACATACCTGTAGAGAAGAGAATAAAAACTTGTAAGGAGACTGTCAAACTCTCATGTTTAACTCTCACTGCACTTTTGCGCCGGTCTACTTTGCTCCCAGGTGTAGTGGGTCCCCTTGAAATTCACCCCCTTGAAATTCCCCCTATCTCTTCCTGAATTTAAACTGGTGAGATCTCCATTCTGAGGCTGAATGAGTATCTGTTTCCAATTACAAGCTAATATGTATAGAGATTGCCTTAAGTGTAGTCAGCTGTGACTCCCTTAAAACAGCTGATAAGGAATAGAACAGATACAGAGAGATGTAGGATGTAAGTGGGGGAGGAAAGATTGTGTAGAGTCAGAAACAGGGTGATTAATTAGCACATACCACAAAAGGTTGAATTGAAGCATGAAGGCAGGATCAGAGTTTGGGTACTGAGATGGTACAGGGGTGGTATAGAGGTGATTAGCACATTCCACAAAAGGTTAAATTGAAGCATGAAGGCAGGATCAGAGTTTGTGTGCTGAGATGGTACAGGGGTGGTATAGAGGTGATTAGCACATACCTGTAGAGAAGAGAATAAAAACTTGTAAGGAGACTGTCAAACTCACATGTGAAACTCTCACTGCACTTTTGCGCTGGTCTACTTTGCTCCCAGGTGTAGTGGGTCCCCTTGAAATTTACCCCCTTGAAATTCCCCCTATCTGTTCCTGAATTTAAACTGGTGAGATCTCCATTCTGAGGCTGAATGAGTATCTGTTTCCAATTACAAGCTAATATGTATAGGGATTGCCTTAATGGTAGTCAACTGTGAATCCCTTAAAACAGCTGATAAGGAATAGAACAGACACAGAGAGATGTAGGATGGAAGTGGGGGAGGAAAAATTGTGTAGAGTGAGAATCAGTGTGATTAATTAGCACATACCACAAACGGTTATTTTGAAGCATGAAGGCAGGATCAGAGTTTGGGTGCTGAGATGGTACAGGTGTGGTATAGAGGTGATTAGCACAAACCACAAAATGTTACATTGAAGCATGAAGGCAGGATCAGAGTATGGGTGCTGAGATGGTATAGGGGTGGTATAGAGGTGATTAGCACATACCTGTAGAGAAGAAAATAAAAACTTGTAAGGAGACAGTCAAACTCATTTTTAACTCTCACTGCACTTTTGCTCTGGTGTACTTTGCTCCCAAGTGTTGTGGGTCCCCTTGAAATTCACCCCCTTGAAATTCCCCCTATCTGTGCCTGAATTTAAACTGGTGAGATCTCCATGCTGAGGCTGAATGAGTATATGTTTGCAATTACAAGCTAATATGTATAGGAATTGCCTTAAGTGTAGTCAACTGTGACTCTCTTAAAATAGCTGATAAGGAATAAAACAGACCCAGAGGGATGTAGGATGGAAGTGGGGGAGGAAAGATTGTGTAGAGTCAGAATCAGGGTGATTAATTAGCACATACCACAAAAAGTTAAATTGAAGCATAAAGGCAGGATCAGAGTTTGGGTGCTGAGATGGTACAGGGGTGGTATAAAGGTGATTAGCACATACCACAAAAGTTTAAATTGAAGCATGAATGCAGGATCAGACTTTAGGTGCTGAGATGGTACAGGGGTGGTATAGAGGTGATTAGCACATACCACAAAAGGTTAAATTGAAGCATGAAGGCAGGATCAGAGTTCGGATGCTGAGAAGGTACACGGGTGGTATAAAGGTGATAAACACATACCTGTAGACAAGAGAATAAAAACTTGTAAGGAGACTGTCAAACTCACATGTGAAAATCTCACTGCTCTTTTCTCCGGTGTACTTTCCTCCCAGGTGTAGTGGGTCCCCTTGAAATTCATCCCCTTGAAATTCCCACTATCTGTGCCTGAATTTAAACTGGTGAGATCTCCATGCTTAGGCTGAATGACTATCTGTTTCCAATTACAAGCTAATATCTATAGGGATTGCCCTAAGTGTAGTCAACTGTGACTCTCTTAAAACAGCTGATAAGGAATAGAACAGACACAGAGAGATGTAGGATGGAAGTGGGGGAGGAAAGAGTGTGAAGAGTCAGAATCAGGGTGATTAATTAGCACATACCACAAAAGGTTAATTTGAAGTATGAAGGCAGGATCAGAGTTTGGGTGCTGAGATGGTACAGGGGTGGTATAGAGGTGTTTAGCACATACCACAAAAGGTTAAATTGAAGCATGAAGACAGGATCAGAGTTTGGGTGCTGAGATGGTACAAGGGTGGTATAGAGGTGATTAGCACATACCACAAAAGGTTAAATTGAAGCATGAAGGCAGGATCAGAGTTTGGGCGCTGAGAAGGTACAGGGGTGGTATAGAGGGGATTATCACATACCTGTAGAGAAGAGAATTAAGACTTGTAAAGAGACTGTCAAACGCTCATTTTTAACTCTCACTGCACTTTTGCTCTGGTGTACTTTGCTCCCATGCGTTGTGGGTCCCCTTGAAATTCACCCCCTTTATATTCCCCTTATCTGTGCCTGAATTTAAACTGGTGAAATCTCCATGCTGAGGGTGAATGAGTATATGTTTCCAATTACGAGCTAATATGTATAGGGATTGCCTTAAGTGTAGTCAACTGTGACTCCCTTAAAACAGCTGATAAGGATTAGAACAGACACAGAGAGATGTAGGATGGAAGTGGGGAAGGAAAGATTGTGTAGAGTGAGAATCAGGGTGATTAATTAGCACATACCACAAAAGGTTAAATTGAAGCATGAAGGCAGGATCAGAGTTTGGGTGCTGAGATGGTACAAGGGTGGTGTAGAGGTGATTAGCACATACCTGTAGAGAAGAGAATAAAAACTTGTAAGGAGACTGTCAAACTCTCATGTTTAACTCTCACTGCACTTTTGACCCGGTGTACTTTGCTCCCAGGTGTAGTGGGTCCCCTTGAAATTCACCCCCTTGACATTCCCCCTATCTGTGCCTGAACTGAATTTGGTGAGATCTCCATGCTGAGGCTGAATGAGTATCTGTTTCCAATTACAAGCTAATATGTATAGGGATTGCCTTAAGTGTAGTCAACTGTGACTCCCTTAAAACAGCTGATAAGGATTAGAACAGACACAGAGAGATGTAGGATGGAAGTGGGGGAGGAAAGATTGTGTAGAGTGAGAATCAGGGTGATTAATTAGCACATACCACAAAAGGTTACATTGAAGCATGAAGGCAGGATCAGGGTTTGGGTGCTGAGATGATACAGGGGTGGTATAGAGTTGATTGACACATACCAGAAAATGTTAAATTGAAGCATGAATGCAGGATCAGAGTTTCGGTGCTAAGATGTAACAGGGGTGGTATAGAGGTGATTAGCACATACCACAAAAGGTTAAATTGAAGTTTCAAGGCAGGATCAGAGTTTGGGTGCTGAGATGGTACAGGGGTGGTATAGGAGTGAGTAGCACATACCTGTAGGGAAGAGAATAAAAACTTTTGAGGAGACTGTCAAACTCTCATGTCTAACTCTCACTGCACTTTTGTCCGGTGTACTTTGCTCCCAGGTGTAGTGGGTCCCCTTGAAATTCACCCCCTTGAAATTCCCCTAACTGTGCCTGAATTTAAACTGGTGAGATCGCCATGCTGAGGCTGAATGAGTATCTGTTTCCAATTACAAGTTAATATGTATAGGGATTGCCTTAAGTGTAGTCAACTGTGAGTCCCTTAAAACAGCTGATAAGGAATAGAACAGACACAGAGAGATGTAGGATGGAAGTGGGGGAGGAAATATTGTGTAGAGTCAGAATCAGGGTGATTAATTAGCACATACTACAAAAGGTTAAATTGAAGCATGAAGGCAGGATCAGAGTTTGGGTGCTGAGATGGTACAGGGGTGGTATAAAGGTGATTAGCACATACCACAAAAGGTTAAATTGAAGCATGAAGGCAGGATCATTGTTTGGGTGCTGAGATGGTACAGGGGTGGTATAGAGGTGATTAGCACATACCTGTAAAGAAGAGAATAAAAACTTATAAAGAAACTGTCAAACTGTCATGTTTAACTCTCACTGCACTTTTCCTCCGGTGTACTTTGCTCCCAGGTGTAGTGGGTCCCCTTGAAATTCACCCCCTTGAAATTCCCCCTATCTGTGCCTGAATTTAAACTGGTGAGATCTCCATGCTGAGACTGAATGAGCGTCTGTTTCCAATTACAAGCTAATATGTATAGGGATTGCCTTAAGTGTAGTCAACTGTGACTCCCTTAAAACAGCTGATAAGGAATTTAACAGACACAGAGAGATGTAGGATGAAAGTGGGGGAGGAAAGATTGTGTCGAGTCAGAATCAGGGTGATTAATTAGCACATACCACAAAAGGTTAAATTGAAGCATGAAGGCAGGATCAGAGTTTGGGTGCTGAGATGGTACAGGGGTGGTATAGAGGTGATTAGCACATACCACAAAAGGTTAAATTGAAGCATGAAGGCAGGATCAGAGTTTGGGTGCTGAGATGGTACAGGGGTGGCATAGAGGTGATTAGCATTTTCCACAAAAGGTTTAATTGAAGTATGAAGGTAGGATCAAAGTTTGGGTGCTGAGATGGTACACGGGTGGTATAAAGGTGATTAGCACATACCTGTAGAGAAGAGAATAAAAACTTTTATGGAGACTGTCAAAATCTCATCTTTAAGTATCACTGCACTTATCCTCCGGTGTACTTTGCTCCCAGGTGTAGTGGGTCCCCTTGAAATTCACCCCCTTGAAATCCCCCCTATCTGTGCCTGAATTTAAGCTGGTGAAATCTCCATGCTGAGGCTGAATGAGTATCTGTTTCCAATTACAAGCTAATATGTGTAGGAATTGCCTTAAGTGTAGTCAACTGTGACTCACTTAAAACAGCTGATAAGGAATAGAACAGACACATAGAGATGTAGGATGGAAGTGGCGGAGGAAAGATTGTGTAGAGTGAAAATCAGGGTGATTAATTAGCACATACCACAAAAGGTTAAATTGACGCATGAAGGCAGGATCAGAGTTTAGGGTGCTAAGATGGTACAGGGGTGGTATAGAGGTGATTAGAACATACCACAAAATGTTAAATTGACGCATGAAGGCAGGATCAGTGTTTGGGTGCTGAGATGGTACAGGGGCGGTATAGAGGTGATTAGCACATACTACAAAAGGTTAAATTGAAGCATGAAGGCAGGATCAGAGTTTGAGTGCTGAGATGGTACAGGGGTGGTATAGAGGTGATTAGCACATACCTGCAGAAAAGAGAATAAAAACTTGTAATGAGACTGTCAAACTCTCATGTTTAACTCTCACTGCACTTTTGCTCCGGTGTACGTTGCTCCCAGGTGTAGTGGGTCCCCTTAAAATTCACCCCCTTGAAATTCCCCCTATCTGTGCCTGTGTTTAAACTGGTTAGATCTCCATGCTGAGGCTGAATGAGTATCTGTTTCCAATTACAAGCTAATATGTATAGGGATTGCCTTAAGTGTAGTCAAAATGTGACTCCCTTAAAACAGCTGATAAGGATTAGAACAGACACAGAGAGATGTAAGATGGAAGTGGGGGAGGAAAAATTGTGTAGAGTGAGAATCAGGGTGATTAATTAGCACATACCACAAAAGATTAAATTTAAGCATGAAGGCAGGATCAGAGTTTGGGTGCTGAGATGGTGCAGGGTGGTATAGAGGTGATTAGCACATACCTGTAGAGAAGAGAATAAAAACTTGTAAGGAGACTGTCAAACTCTCATGTTTAACTCTTACTGCACTTTTGCTCCGGTGTACTTTGCTCCCAGGTGTAGTGGGTCCCCTTGAAATTCCCGCTATCTGTGCCTGAATTTAAACTGGTGAGATCTCCATGCTGAGGCTGAATGAGTATCTGTTTCCAATTACAAGCTAATATGTATAGGGATTGCCTTAAGTGTAGTCAACTGTGAATCCCTTAAAACAGCTGATAAGGAATAGAACAGACACAGAGAGATGTAGGATGGAAGTGGGGGAGGAAATATTGTGTAGAGTCAGAATCAGGGTGATTAATTAGCACATATTACAAAAGGTTAAATTGAAGCATGAAGGCAGGATCATTGTTTGGGTGCTGAGATGGTACAGGGATGGTATAGAGGTGATTACCACATACCTGTAGAGAAGAGAATAAAAACTTGTAAGGAGACTGTCAAACTCATTTTTAACTCTCACTCCACTTTTGCTCCGGTGTACTTTGCTCCCAGGTGTAGTGGGTCCCCTTGAAATTCACCCCTTTAAAATTCCCCCTATCTGTGCCTGAATTTAAACTGGTGAGATCTCCATGCTGAGGCTGAATGAGTATTTGTTTCCAATTACAAGCTAATATGTATAGGGATTGCCTTAAGTGTAGTCAACTGTGACTCCCTTAAAACAGCTGATAAGGAATAGAACAGACACAGAGAGATGTAGGATGGAAGTGGGAGTAAAGATTTTGTAGAGTCAGAATCAGGGTGATTAATTAGTACATACCACAAAAGGTTAAATTGAAGCATGAAGGCAGGATCAGAGTTTGGGTGCTGACATGGTACAAGTGTGGTATAGAGGTGATTAGCACACACCACAAAAGATTAACTTGAAGCATGAAGGCAGGATCAGAGTTTGGGTGCTGAGATGATACAGGGGTGGTATAGAGGTGAATAGCACATACCTGTAGAGTAGAGAATAAAACTTGTAAAGAGAATGTCAAACTCTCATGTCTAACTCTCACTGCACTTTTTCTCTGGCGTACTTTGCTCCCATGTGTACTGGGTCCCCTTGAAATTCCCCCTAACTGTGCCTGAATTTAAACTGGTGAGATCGCCATGCTGAGGCTGAATGAGTATCTGTTTCCAATTACAAGCTAATATGTATAGGGATTGCCTTAAGTGTAGTCAACTGTGACTCCCTTAAAACAGCTGATAAGGATTAGAACAGACACAGAGAGATGTAGGATGGAAGTGGGGGAGGAAAGATTGTGTAGAGTGAGAATCAGGGTGATTAATTAGCACATACCACAAAAGGTTATATTGAAGCTGAAGGCAGGATCAGAGTTTCGGTGCTGAGATGGTACAGGGGTGGTATAGCGGTGATTAGCACATATCAGAAAAGGTTAAATTGAAGCATGAAGGCAGGATCAGAGTTTGGGTGCTGAGATGGTACAGGGGTGGTATAGAGGTGATTAGCACATACCACAAAAGGTTAAATTGAAGCATGAAGGCAGGATCAGAGTTTGGGTGCTGAGATGGTACAGGGGTGGTATAGAGGTGATTAGCACATACCTGTAGAGAAGAGAATAAAAACTTGTAAGGAGACTGTCAAACTCTTATGCTTAACTCTCACTGCACTTTTGCTCCTTGTACTTTGCTCCCAGGTGTAGTGGGTCCCCTTGAAATTCACCCCCTTGAAATTCCCCCTATCTGTGCCTGAATTTAAACTGGTGAGATCTCCATGCTGAGGCTGAATGATTATCTGTTTCCAATTACAAGCTAATATGTATAGGGATTGCCTTAAGTGTAGTCAACTGTGAATCCCTTAAAACAGCTGATAAGGAATAGAACAGACACAGAGAGATGTAGGATGGAAGTGGGGGAGGAAAAATTGTGTAGAGTGAGAATCAGTGTGATTAATTAGCACATACCACAAACGGTTATTTTGAAGCATGAAGGCAGGATCAGAGTTTGGGTGCTGAGATGGTACAGGTGTGGTATAGAGGTGATTAGCACAAACCACAAAATGTTACATTGAAGCATGAAGGCAGGATCAGAGTATGGGTGCTGAGATGGTATAGGGGTGGTATAGAAGTGATTAGCACATACCTGTAGAGAAGAAAATAAAAACTTGTAAGGAGACAGTCAAACTCATTTTTAACTCTCACTGCACTTTTGCTCTGGTGTACTTTGCTCCCAAGTGTTGTGGGTCCCCTTGAAATTCACCCCCTTGAAATTTCCCCTATCTGTGCCTGAATTTAAACTGGTGAGATCTCCATGCTGAGGCTGAATGAGTATATGTTTGCAATTACAAGCTAATATGTATAGGAATTGCCTTAAGTGTAGTCAACTGTGACTCTCTTAAAATAGCTGATAAGGAATAAAACAGACCCAGAGGGATGTAGGATGGAAGTGGGGGAGGAAAGATTGTGTAGAGTCAGAATCAGGGTGATTAATTAGCACATACCACAAAAAGTTAAATTGAAGCATAAAGGCAGGATCAGAGTTTGGGTGCTGAGATGGTACAGGGGTGGTATAAAGGTGATTAGCACATACCACAAAAGTTTAAATTGAAGCATGAATGCAGGATCAGACTTTAGGTGCTGAGATGGTACAGGGGTGGTATAGAGGTGATTAGCACATACCACAAAAGGTTAAATTGAAGCATGAAGGCAGGATCAGAGTTCGGATGCTGAGAAGGTACAGGGGTGGTATAAAGGTGATAAACACATACCTGTAGACAAGAGAATAAAAACTTGTAAGGAGACTGTCAAACTCACATGTGAAAATCTCACTGCTCTTTTCTCCGGTGTACTTTCCTCCCAGGTGTAGTGGGTCCCCTTGAAATTCATCCCCTTGAAATTCCCACTATCTGTGCCTGAATTTAAACTGGTGAGATCTCCATGCTTAGGCTGAATGACTATCTGTTTCCAATTACAAGCTAATATGTATAGGGATTGCCCTAAGTGTAGTCAACTGTGACTCTCTTAAAACAGCTGATAAGGAATAGAACAGACACAGAGAGATGTAGGATGGAAGTGGGGGAGGAAAGAGTGTGAAGAGTCAGAATCAGGGTGATTAATTAGCACATACCACAAAAGGTTAATTTGAAGTATGAAGGCAGGATCAGAGTTTGGGTGCTGAGATGGTACAGGGGTGGTATAGAGGTGTTTAGCACATACCACAAAAGGTTAAATTGAAGCATGAAGACAGGATCAGAGTTTGGGTGCTGAGATGGTACAAGGGTGGTATAGAGGTGATTAGCACATACCACAAAAGGTTAAATTGAAGCATGAAGGCAGGATCAGAGTTTGGGCGCTGAGAAGGTACAGGGGTGGTATAGAGGGGATTATCACATACCTGTAGAGAAGAGAATTAAGACTTGTAAAGAGACTGTCAAACGCTCATTTTTAACTCTCACTGCACTTTTGCTCTGGTGTACTTTGCTCCCATGCGTTGTGGGTCCCCTTGAAATTCACCCCCTTTATATTCCCCTTATCTGTGCCTGAATTTAAACTGGTGAAATCTCCATGCTGAGGGTGAATGAGTATATGTTTCCAATTACGAGCCAATATGTATAGGGATTGCCTTAAGTGTAGTCAACTGTGACTCCCTTAAAACAGCTGATAAGGATTAGAACAGACACAGAGAGATGTAGGATGGAAGTGGGGAAGGAAAGATTGTGTAGAGTGAGAATCAGGGTGATTAATTAGCACATACCACAAAAGGTTAAATTGAAGCATGAAGGCAGGATCAGAGTTTGGGTGCTGAGATGGTACAAGGGTGGTGTAGAGGTGATTAGCACATAACTGTAGAGAAGAGAATAAAAACTTGTAAGGAGACTGTCAAACTCTCATGTTTAACTCTCACTGCACTTTTGACCCGGTGTACTTTGCTCCCAGGTGTAGTGGGTCCCCTTGAAATTCACCCCCTTGACATTCCCCCTATCTGTGCCTGAACTGAATTTGGTGAGATCTCCATGCTGAGGCTGAATGAGTATCTGTTTCCAATTACAAGCTAATATGTATAGGGATTGCCTTAAGTGTAGTCAACTGTGACTCCCTTAAAACAGCTGATAAGGATTAGAACAGACACAGAGAGATGTAGGATGGAAGTGGGGGAGGAAAGATTGTGTAGAGTGAGAATCAGGGTGATTAATTAGCACATACCACAAAAGGTTACATTGAAGCATGAAGGCAGGATCAGGGTTTGGGTGCTGAGATGATACAGGGGTGGTATAGAGTTGATTGACACATACCAGAAAATGTTAAATTGAAGCATGAATGCAGGATCAGAGTTTCGGTGCTAAGATGTAACAGGGGTGGTATAGAGGTGATTAGCACATACCACAAAAGGTTAAATTGAAGTTTCAAGGCAGGATCAGAGTTTGGGTGCTGAGATGGTACAGGGGTGGTATAGGAGTGAGTAGCACATACCTGTAGGGAAGAGAATAAAAACTTTTAAGGAGACTGTCAAACTCTCATGTCTAACTCTCACTGCACTTTTGTCCGGTGTACTTTGCTCCCAGGTGTAGTGGGTCCCCTTGAAATTCACCCCCTTGAAATTCCCCTAACTGTGCCTGAATTTAAACTGGTGAGATCGCCATGCTGAGGCTGAATGAGTATCTGTTTCCAATTACAAGTTAATATGTATAGGGATTGCCTTAAGTGTAGTCAACTGTGAGTCCCTTAAAACAGCTGATAAGGAATAGAACAGACACAGAGAGATGTAGGATGGAAGTGGGGGAGGAAATATTGTGTAGAGTCAGAATCAGGGTGATTAATTAGCACATACTACAAAAGGTTAAATTGAAGCATGAAGGCAGGATCAGAGTTTGGGTGCTGAGATGGTACAGGGGTGGTATAAAGGTGATTAGCACATACCACAAAAGGTTAAATTGAAGCATGAAGGCAGGATCATTGTTTGGGTGCTGAGATGGTACAGGGGTGGTATAGAGGTGATTAGCACATACCTGTAAAGAAGAGAATAAAAACTTATAAAGAAACTGTCAAACTGTCATGTTTAACTCTCACTGCACTTTTCCTCCGGTGTACTTTGCTCCCAGGTGTAGTGGGTCCCCTTGAAATTCACCCCCTTGAAATTCCCCCTATCTGTGCCTGAATTTAAACTGGTGAGATCTCCATGCTGAGACTGAATGAGCGTCTGTTTCCAATTACAAGCTAATATGTATAGGGATTGCCTTAAGTGTAGTCAACTGTGACTCCCTTAAAACAGCTGATAAGGAATTTAACAGACACAGAGAGATGTAGGATGAAAGTGGGGGAGGAAAGATTGTGTCGAGTCAGAATCAGGGTGATTAATTAGCACATACCACAAAAGGTTAAATTGAAGCATGAAGGCAGGATCAGAGTTTGGGTGTTGAGATGGTACAGGGGTGGTATAGAGGTGATTAGCACATACCACAAAAGGTTAAATTGAAGCATGAAGGCAGGATCAGAGTTTGGGTGCTGAGATGGTACAGGGGTGGCATAGAGGTGATTAGCATTTTCCACAAAAGGTTTAATTGAAGTATGAAGGTAGGATCAAAGTTTGGGTGCTGAGATGGTACACGGGTGGTATAAAGGTGATTAGCACATACCTGTAGAGAAGAGAATAAAAACTTTTATGGAGACTGTCAAAATCTCATCTTTAAGTATCACTGCACTTATCCTCCGGTGTACTTTGCTCCCAGGTGTAGTGGGTCCCCTTGAAATTCACCCCCTTGAAATCCCCCCTATCTGTGCCTGAATTTAAGCTGGTGAAATCTCCATGCTGAGGCTGAATGAGTATCTGTTTCCAATTACAAGCTAATATGTGTAGGAATTGCCTTAAGTGTAGTCAACTGTGACTCACTTAAAACAGCTGATAAGGAATAGAACAGACACATAGAGATGTAGGATGGAAGTGGCGGAGGAAAGATTGTGTAGAGTGAAAATCAGGGTGATTAATTAGCACATACCACAAAAGGTTAAATTGACGCATGAAGGCAGGATCAGAGTTTAGGGTGCTAAGATGGTACAGGGGTGGTATAGAGGTGATTAGAACATACCACAAAATGTTAAATTGACGCATGAAGGCAGGATCAGTGTTTGGGTGCTGAGATGGTACAGGGGCGGTATAGAGGTGATTAGCACATACTACAAAAGGTTAAATTGAAGCATGAAGGCAGGATCAGAGTTTGAGTGCTGAGATGGTACAGGGGTGGTATAGAGGTGATTAGCACATACCTGCAGAAAAGAGAATAAAAACTTGTAATGAGACTGTCAAACTCTCATGTTTAACTCTCACTGCACTTTTGCTCCGGTGTACGTTGCTCCCAGGTGTAGTGGGTCCCCTTAAAATTCACCCCCTTGAAATTCCCCCTATCTGTGCCTGTGTTTAAACTGGTTAGATCTCCATGCTGAGGCTGAATGAGTATCTGTTTCCAATTACAAGCTAATATGTATAGGGATTGCCTTAAGTGTAGTCAAAATGTGACTCCCTTAAAACAGCTGATAAGGATTAGAACAGACACAGAGAGATGTAAGATGGAAGTGGGGGAGGAAAAATTGTGTAGAGTGAGAATCAGGGTGATTAATTAGCACATACCACAAAAGATTAAATTTAAGCATGAAGGCAGGATCAGAGTTTGGGTGCTGAGATGGTGCAGGGTGGTATAGAGGTGATTAGCACATACCTGTAGAGAAGAGAATAAAAACTTGTAAGGAGACTGTCAAACTCTCATGTTTAACTCTTACTGCACTTTTGCTCCGGTGTACTTTGCTCCCAGGTGTAGTGGGTCCCCTTGAAATTCCCGCTATCTGTGCCTGAATTTAAACTGGTGAGATCTCCATGCTGAGGCTGAATGAGTATCTGTTTCCAATTACAAGCTAATATGTATAGGGATTGCCTTAAGTGTAGTCAACTGTGAATCCCTTAAAACAGCTGATAAGGAATAGAACAGACACAGAGAGATGTAGGATGGAAGTGGGGGAGGAAATATTGTGTAGAGTCAGAATCAGGGTGATTAATTAGCACATATTACAAAAGGTTAAATTGAAGCATGAAGGCAGGATCATTGTTTGGGTGCTGAGATGGTACAGGGATGGTATAGAGGTGATTACCACATACCTGTAGAGAAGAGAATAAAAACTTGTAAGGAGACTGTCAAACTCATTTTTAACTCTCACTCCACTTTTGCTCCGGTGTACTTTGCTCCCAGGTGTAGTGGGTCCCCTTGAAATTCACCCCTTTAAAATTCCCCCTATCTGTGCCTGAATTTAAACTGGTGAGATCTCCATGCTGAGGCTGAATGAGTATTTGTTTCCAATTACAAGCTAATATGTATAGGGATTGCCTTAAGTGTAGTCAACTGTGACTCCCTTAAAACAGCTGATAAGGAATAGAACAGACACAGAGAGATGTAGGATGGAAGTGGGAGTAAAGATTTTGTAGAGTCAGAATCAGGGTGATTAATTAGTACATACCACAAAAGGTTAAATTGAAGCATGAAGGCAGGATCAGAGTTTGGGTGCTGACATGGTACAAGTGTGGTATAGAGGTGATTAGCACACACCACAAAAGATTAACTTGAAGCATGAAGGCAGGATCAGAGTTTGGGTGCTGAGATGATACAGGGGTGGTATAGAGGTGAATAGCACATACCTGTAGAGTAGAGAATAAAACTTGTAAAGAGAATGTCAAACTCTCATGTCTAACTCTCACTGCACTTTTTCTCTGGCGTACTTTGCTCCCATGTGTACTGGGTCCCCTTGAAATTCCCCCTAACTGTGCCTGAATTTAAACTGGTGAGATCGCCATGCTGAGGCTGAATGAGTATCTGTTTCCAATTACAAGCTAATATGTATAGGGATTGCCTTAAGTGTAGTCAACTGTGACTCCCTTAAAACAGCTGATAAGGATTAGAACAGACACAGAGAGATGTAGGATGGAAGTGGGGGAGGAAAGATTGTGTAGAGTGAGAATCAGGGTGATTAATTAGCACATACCACAAAAGGTTATATTGAAGCTGAAGGCAGGATCAGAGTTTCGGTGCTGAGATGGTACAGGGGTGGTATAGCGGTGATTAGCACATATCAGAAAAGGTTAAATTGAAGCATGAAGGCAGGATCAGAGTTTGGGTGCTGAGATGGTACAGGGGTGGT
This sequence comes from Rhinophrynus dorsalis, assembly GCA_037306005.1. Classification (NCBI taxonomy): domain Eukaryota; kingdom Metazoa; phylum Chordata; class Amphibia; order Anura; family Rhinophrynidae; genus Rhinophrynus; species Rhinophrynus dorsalis. The sequence goes on from CM074721.1 coordinate 150,232,360, forward strand.
ATAGAGGTGATTAGCACATACCACAAAAGGTTAAATTGAAGCATGAAGGCAGGATCAGAGTTTGGGTGCTGAGATGGTACAGGGGTGGTATAGAGGTGATTAGCACATACCTGTAGAGAAGAGAATAAAAACTTGTAAGGAGACTGTCAAACTCTTATGCTTAACTCTCACTGCACTTTTGCTCCTTGTACTTTGCTCCCAGGTGTAGTGGGTCCCCTTGAAATTCACCCCCTTGAAATTCCCCCTATCTGTGCCTGAATTTAAACTGGTGAGATCTCCATGCTGAGGCTGAATGATTATCTGTTTCCAATTACAAGCTAATATGTATAGGGATTGCCTTAAGTGTAGTCAACTGTGAATCCCTTAAAACAGCTGATAAGGAATAGAACAGACACAGAGAGATGTAGGATGGAAGTGGGGGAGGAAAAATTGTGTAGAGTGAGAATCAGTGTGATTAATTAGCACATACCACAAACGGTTATTTTGAAGCATGAAGGCAGGATCAGAGTTTGGGTGCTGAGATGGTACAGGTGTGGTATAGAGGTGATTAGCACAAACCACAAAATGTTACATTGAAGCATGAAGGCAGGATCAGAGTATGGGTGCTGAGATGGTATAGGGGTGGTATAGAAGTGATTAGCACATACCTGTAGAGAAGAAAATAAAAACTTGTAAGGAGACAGTCAAACTCATTTTTAACTCTCACTGCACTTTTGCTCTGGTGTACTTTGCTCCCAAGTGTTGTGGGTCCCCTTGAAATTCACCCCCTTGAAATTTCCCCTATCTGTGCCTGAATTTAAACTGGTGAGATCTCCATGCTGAGGCTGAATGAGTATATGTTTGCAATTACAAGCTAATATGTATAGGAATTGCCTTAAGTGTAGTCAACTGTGACTCTCTTAAAATAGCTGATAAGGAATAAAACAGACCCAGAGGGATGTAGGATGGAAGTGGGGGAGGAAAGATTGTGTAGAGTCAGAATCAGGGTGATTAATTAGCACATACCACAAAAAGTTAAATTGAAGCATAAAGGCAGGATCAGAGTTTGGGTGCTGAGATGGTACAGGGGTGGTATAAAGGTGATTAGCACATACCACAAAAGTTTAAATTGAAGCATGAATGCAGGATCAGACTTTAGGTGCTGAGATGGTACAGGGGTGGTATAGAGGTGATTAGCACATACCACAAAAGGTTAAATTGAAGCATGAAGGCAGGATCAGAGTTCGGATGCTGAGAAGGTACAGGGGTGGTATAAAGGTGATAAACACATACCTGTAGACAAGAGAATAAAAACTTGTAAGGAGACTGTCAAACTCACATGTGAAAATCTCACTGCTCTTTTCTCCGGTGTACTTTCCTCCCAGGTGTAGTGGGTCCCCTTGAAATTCATCCCCTTGAAATTCCCACTATCTGTGCCTGAATTTAAACTGGTGAGATCTCCATGCTTAGGCTGAATGACTATCTGTTTCCAATTACAAGCTAATATGTATAGGGATTGCCCTAAGTGTAGTCAACTGTGACTCTCTTAAAACAGCTGATAAGGAATAGAACAGACACAGAGAGATGTAGGATGGAAGTGGGGGAGGAAAGAGTGTGAAGAGTCAGAATCAGGGTGATTAATTAGCACATACCACAAAAGGTTAATTTGAAGTATGAAGGCAGGATCAGAGTTTGGGTGCTGAGATGGTACAGGGGTGGTATAGAGGTGTTTAGCACATACCACAAAAGGTTAAATTGAAGCATGAAGACAGGATCAGAGTTTGGGTGCTGAGATGGTACAAGGGTGGTATAGAGGTGATTAGCACATACCACAAAAGGTTAAATTGAAGCATGAAGGCAGGATCAGAGTTTGGGCGCTGAGAAGGTACAGGGGTGGTATAGAGGGGATTATCACATACCTGTAGAGAAGAGAATTAAGACTTGTAAAGAGACTGTCAAACGCTCATTTTTAACTCTCACTGCACTTTTGCTCTGGTGTACTTTGCTCCCATGCGTTGTGGGTCCCCTTGAAATTCACCCCCTTTATATTCCCCTTATCTGTGCCTGAATTTAAACTGGTGAAATCTCCATGCTGAGGGTGAATGAGTATATGTTTCCAATTACGAGCCAATATGTATAGGGATTGCCTTAAGTGTAGTCAACTGTGACTCCCTTAAAACAGCTGATAAGGATTAGAACAGACACAGAGAGATGTAGGATGGAAGTGGGGAAGGAAAGATTGTGTAGAGTGAGAATCAGGGTGATTAATTAGCACATACCACAAAAGGTTAAATTGAAGCATGAAGGCAGGATCAGAGTTTGGGTGCTGAGATGGTACAAGGGTGGTGTAGAGGTGATTAGCACATAACTGTAGAGAAGAGAATAAAAACTTGTAAGGAGACTGTCAAACTCTCATGTTTAACTCTCACTGCACTTTTGACCCGGTGTACTTTGCTCCCAGGTGTAGTGGGTCCCCTTGAAATTCACCCCCTTGACATTCCCCCTATCTGTGCCTGAACTGAATTTGGTGAGATCTCCATGCTGAGGCTGAATGAGTATCTGTTTCCAATTACAAGCTAATATGTATAGGGATTGCCTTAAGTGTAGTCAACTGTGACTCCCTTAAAACAGCTGATAAGGATTAGAACAGACACAGAGAGATGTAGGATGGAAGTGGGGGAGGAAAGATTGTGTAGAGTGAGAATCAGGGTGATTAATTAGCACATACCACAAAAGGTTACATTGAAGCATGAAGGCAGGATCAGGGTTTGGGTGCTGAGATGATACAGGGGTGGTATAGAGTTGATTGACACATACCAGAAAATGTTAAATTGAAGCATGAATGCAGGATCAGAGTTTCGGTGCTAAGATGTAACAGGGGTGGTATAGAGGTGATTAGCACATACCACAAAAGGTTAAATTGAAGTTTCAAGGCAGGATCAGAGTTTGGGTGCTGAGATGGTACAGGGGTGGTATAGGAGTGAGTAGCACATACCTGTAGGGAAGAGAATAAAAACTTTTAAGGAGACTGTCAAACTCTCATGTCTAACTCTCACTGCACTTTTGTCCGGTGTACTTTGCTCCCAGGTGTAGTGGGTCCCCTTGAAATTCACCCCCTTGAAATTCCCCTAACTGTGCCTGAATTTAAACTGGTGAGATCGCCATGCTGAGGCTGAATGAGTATCTGTTTCCAATTACAAGTTAATATGTATAGGGATTGCCTTAAGTGTAGTCAACTGTGAGTCCCTTAAAACAGCTGATAAGGAATAGAACAGACACAGAGAGATGTAGGATGGAAGTGGGGGAGGAAATATTGTGTAGAGTCAGAATCAGGGTGATTAATTAGCACATACTACAAAAGGTTAAATTGAAGCATGAAGGCAGGATCAGAGTTTGGGTGCTGAGATGGTACAGGGGTGGTATAAAGGTGATTAGCACATACCACAAAAGGTTAAATTGAAGCATGAAGGCAGGATCATTGTTTGGGTGCTGAGATGGTACAGGGGTGGTATAGAGGTGATTAGCACATACCTGTAAAGAAGAGAATAAAAACTTATAAAGAAACTGTCAAACTGTCATGTTTAACTCTCACTGCACTTTTCCTCCGGTGTACTTTGCTCCCAGGTGTAGTGGGTCCCCTTGAAATTCACCCCCTTGAAATTCCCCCTATCTGTGCCTGAATTTAAACTGGTGAGATCTCCATGCTGAGACTGAATGAGCGTCTGTTTCCAATTACAAGCTAATATGTATAGGGATTGCCTTAAGTGTAGTCAACTGTGACTCCCTTAAAACAGCTGATAAGGAATTTAACAGACACAGAGAGATGTAGGATGAAAGTGGGGGAGGAAAGATTGTGTCGAGTCAGAATCAGGGTGATTAATTAGCACATACCACAAAAGGTTAAATTGAAGCATGAAGGCAGGATCAGAGTTTGGGTGCTGAGATGGTACAGGGGTGGTATAGAGGTGATTAGCACATACCACAAAAGGTTAAATTGAAGCATGAAGGCAGGATCAGAGTTTGGGTGCTGAGATGGTACAGGGGTGGCATAGAGGTGATTAGCATTTTCCACAAAAGGTTTAATTGAAGTATGAAGGTAGGATCAAAGTTTGGGTGCTGAGATGGTACACGGGTGGTATAAAGGTGATTAGCACATACCTGTAGAGAAGAGAATAAAAACTTTTATGGAGACTGTCAAAATCTCATCTTTAAGTATCACTGCACTTATCCTCCGGTGTACTTTGCTCCCAGGTGTAGTGGGTCCCCTTGAAATTCACCCCCTTGAAATCCCCCCTATCTGTGCCTGAATTTAAGCTGGTGAAATCTCCATGCTGAGGCTGAATGAGTATCTGTTTCCAATTACAAGCTAATATGTGTAGGAATTGCCTTAAGTGTAGTCAACTGTGACTCACTTAAAACAGCTGATAAGGAATAGAACAGACACATAGAGATGTAGGATGGAAGTGGCGGAGGAAAGATTGTGTAGAGTGAAAATCAGGGTGATTAATTAGCACATACCACAAAAGGTTAAATTGACGCATGAAGGCAGGATCAGAGTTTAGGGTGCTAAGATGGTACAGGGGTGGTATAGAGGTGATTAGAACATACCACAAAATGTTAAATTGACGCATGAAGGCAGGATCAGTGTTTGGGTGCTGAGATGGTACAGGGGCGGTATAGAGGTGATTAGCACATACTACAAAAGGTTAAATTGAAGCATGAAGGCAGGATCAGAGTTTGAGTGCTGAGATGGTACAGGGGTGGTATAGAGGTGATTAGCACATACCTGCAGAAAAGAGAATAAAAACTTGTAATGAGACTGTCAAACTCTCATGTTTAACTCTCACTGCACTTTTGCTCCGGTGTACGTTGCTCCCAGGTGTAGTGGGTCCCCTTAAAATTCACCCCCTTGAAATTCCCCCTATCTGTGCCTGTGTTTAAACTGGTTAGATCTCCATGCTGAGGCTGAATGAGTATCTGTTTCCAATTACAAGCTAATATGTATAGGGATTGCCTTAAGTGTAGTCAAAATGTGACTCCCTTAAAACAGCTGATAAGGATTAGAACAGACACAGAGAGATGTAAGATGGAAGTGGGGGAGGAAAAATTGTGTAGAGTGAGAATCAGGGTGATTAATTAGCACATACCACAAAAGATTAAATTTAAGCATGAAGGCAGGATCAGAGTTTGGGTGCTGAGATGGTGCAGGGTGGTATAGAGGTGATTAGCACATACCTGTAGAGAAGAGAATAAAAACTTGTAAGGAGACTGTCAAACTCTCATGTTTAACTCTTACTGCACTTTTGCTCCGGTGTACTTTGCTCCCAGGTGTAGTGGGTCCCCTTGAAATTCCCGCTATCTGTGCCTGAATTTAAACTGGTGAGATCTCCATGCTGAGGCTGAATGAGTATCTGTTTCCAATTACAAGCTAATATGTATAGGGATTGCCTTAAGTGTAGTCAACTGTGAATCCCTTAAAACAGCTGATAAGGAATAGAACAGACACAGAGAGATGTAGGATGGAAGTGGGGGAGGAAATATTGTGTAGAGTCAGAATCAGGGTGATTAATTAGCACATATTACAAAAGGTTAAATTGAAGCATGAAGGCAGGATCATTGTTTGGGTGCTGAGATGGTACCGGGATGGTATAGAGGTGATTACCACATACCTGTAGAGAAGAGAATAAAAACTTGTAAGGAGACTGTCAAACTCATTTTTAACTCTCACTCCACTTTTGCTCCGGTGTACTTTGCTCCCAGGTGTAGTGGGTCCCCTTGAAATTCACCCCTTTAAAATTCCCCCTATCTGTGCCTGAATTTAAACTGGTGAGATCTCCATGCTGAGGCTGAATGAGTATTTGTTTCCAATTACAAGCTAATATGTATAGGGATTGCCTTAAGTGTAGTCAACTGTGACTCCCTTAAAACAGCTGATAAGGAATAGAACAGACACAGAGAGATGTAGGATGGAAGTGGGAGTAAAGATTTTGTAGAGTCAGAATCAGGGTGATTAATTAGTACATACCACAAAAGGTTAAATTGAAGCATGAAGGCAGGATCAGAGTTTGGGTGCTGACATGGTACAAGTGTGGTATAGAGGTGATTAGCACACACCACAAAAGATTAACTTGAAGCATGAAGGCAGGATCAGAGTTTGGGTGCTGAGATGATACAGGGGTGGTATAGAGGTGAATAGCACATACCTGTAGAGTAGAGAATAAAACTTGTAAAGAGAATGTCAAACTCTCATGTCTAACTCTCACTGCACTTTTTCTCTGGCGTACTTTGCTCCCATGTGTACTGGGTCCCCTTGAAATTCCCCCTAACTGTGCCTGAATTTAAACTGGTGAGATCGCCATGCTGAGGCTGAATGAGTATCTGTTTCCAATTACAAGCTAATATGTATAGGGATTGCCTTAAGTGTAGTCAACTGTGACTCCCTTAAAACAGCTGATAAGGATTAGAACAGACACAGAGAGATGTAGGATGGAAGTGGGGGAGGAAAGATTGTGTAGAGTGAGAATCAGGGTGATTAATTAGCACATACCACAAAAGGTTATATTGAAGCTGAAGGCAGGATCAGAGTTTCGGTGCTGAGATGGTACAGGGGTGGTATAGCGGTGATTAGCACATATCAGAAAAGGTTAAATTGAAGCATGAAGGCAGGATCAGAGTTTGGGTGCTGAGATGGTACAGGGGTGGTATAGAGGTGATTAGCACATACCACAAAAGGTTAAATTGAAGCATGAAGGCAGGATCAGAGTTTGGGTGCTGAGATGGTACAGGGGTGGTATAGAGGTGATTAGCACATACCTGTAGAGAAGAGAATAAAAACTTGTAAGGAGACTGTCAAACTCTTATGCTTAACTCTCACTGCACTTTTGCTCCTTGTACTTTGCTCCCAGGTGTAGTGGGTCCCCTTGAAATTCACCCCCTTGAAATTCCCCCTATCTGTGCCTGAATTTAAACTGGTGAGATCTCCATGCTGAGGCTGAATGATTATCTGTTTCCAATTACAAGCTAATATGTATAGGGATTGCCTTAAGTGTAGTCAACTGTGAATCCCTTAAAACAGCTGATAAGGAATAGAACAGACACAGAGAGATGTAGGATGGAAGTGGGGGAGGAAAAATTGTGTAGAGTGAGAATCAGTGTGATTAATTAGCACATACCACAAACGGTTATTTTGAAGCATGAAGGCAGGATCAGAGTTTGGGTGCTGAGATGGTACAGGTGTGGTATAGAGGTGATTAGCACAAACCACAAAATGTTACATTGAAGCATGAAGGCAGGATCAGAGTATGGGTGCTGAGATGGTATAGGGGTGGTATAGAAGTGATTAGCACATACCTGTAGAGAAGAAAATAAAAACTTGTAAGGAGACAGTCAAACTCATTTTTAACTCTCACTGCACTTTTGCTCTGGTGTACTTTGCTCCCAAGTGTTGTGGGTCCCCTTGAAATTCACCCCCTTGAAATTTCCCCTATCTGTGCCTGAATTTAAACTGGTGAGATCTCCATGCTGAGGCTGAATGAGTATATGTTTGCAATTACAAGCTAATATGTATAGGAATTGCCTTAAGTGTAGTCAACTGTGACTCTCTTAAAATAGCTGATAAGGAATAAAACAGACCCAGAGGGATGTAGGATGGAAGTGGGGGAGGAAAGATTGTGTAGAGTCAGAATCAGGGTGATTAATTAGCACATACCACAAAAAGTTAAATTGAAGCATAAAGGCAGGATCAGAGTTTGGGTGCTGAGATGGTACAGGGGTGGTATAAAGGTGATTAGCACATACCACAAAAGTTTAAATTGAAGCATGAATGCAGGATCAGACTTTAGGTGCTGAGATGGTACAGGGGTGGTATAGAGGTGATTAGCACATACCACAAAAGGTTAAATTGAAGCATGAAGGCAGGATCAGAGTTCGGATGCTGAGAAGGTACAGGGGTGGTATAAAGGTGATAAACACATACCTGTAGACAAGAGAATAAAAACCTGTAAGGAGACTGTCAAACTCACATGTGAAAATCTCACTGCTCTTTTCTCCGGTGTACTTTCCTCCCAGGTGTAGTGGGTCCCCTTGAAATTCATCCACTTGAAATTCCCACTATCTGTGCCTGAATTTAAACTGGTGAGATCTCCATGCTTAGGCTGAATGACTATCTGTTTCCAATTACAAGCTAATATGTATAGGGATTGCCCTAAGTGTAGTCAACTGTGACTCTCTTAAAACAGCTGATAAGGAATAGAACAGACACAGAGAGATGTAGGATGGAAGTGGGGGAGGAAAGAGTGTGAAGAGTCAGAATCAGGGTGATTAATTAGCACATACCACAAAAGGTTAATTTGAAGTATGAAGGCAGGATCAGAGTTTGGGTGCTGAGATGGTACAGGGGTGGTATAGAGGTGTTTAGCACATACCACAAAAGGTTAAATTGAAGCATGAAGACAGGATCAGAGTTTGGGTGCTGAGATGGTACAAGGGTGGTATAGAGGTGATTAGCACATACCACAAAAGGTTAAATTGAAGCATGAAGGCAGGATCAGAGTTTGGGCGCTGAGAAGGTACAGGGGTGGTATAGAGGGGATTATCACATACCTGTAGAGAAGAGAATTAAGACTTGTAAAGAGACTGTCAAACGCTCATTTTTAACTCTCACTGCACTTTTGCTCTGGTGTACTTTGCTCCCATGCGTTGTGGGTCCCCTTGAAATTCACCCCCTTTATATTCCCCTTATCTGTGCCTGAATTTAAACTGGTGAAATCTCCATGCTGAGGGTGAATGAGTATATGTTTCCAATTACGAGCCAATATGTATAGGGATTGCCTTAAGTGTAGTCAACTGTGACTCCCTTAAAACAGCTGATAAGGATTAGAACAGACACAGAGAGATGTAGGATGGAAGTGGGGAAGGAAAGATTGTGTAGAGTGAGAATCAGGGTGATTAATTAGCACATACCACAAAAGGTTAAATTGAAGCATGAAGGCAGGATCAGAGTTTGGGTGCTGAGATGGTACAAGGGTGGTGTAGAGGTGATTAGCACATAACTGTAGAGAAGAGAATAAAAACTTGTAAGGAGACTGTCAAACTCTCATGTTTAACTCTCACTGCACTTTTGACCCGGTGTACTTTGCTCCCAGGTGTAGTGGGTCCCCTTGAAATTCACCCCCTTGACATTCCCCCTATCTGTGCCTGAACTGAATTTGGTGAGATCTCCATGCTGAGGCTGAATGAGTATCTGTTTCCAATTACAAGCTAATATGTATAGGGATTGCCTTAAGTGTAGTCAACTGTGACTCCCTTAAAACAGCTGATAAGGATTAGAACAGACACAGAGAGATGTAGGATGGAAGTGGGGGAGGAAAGATTGTGTAGAGTGAGAATCAGGGTGATTAATTAGCACATACCACAAAAGGTTACATTGAAGCATGAAGGCAGGATCAGGGTTTGGGTGCTGAGATGATACAGGGGTGGTATAGAGTTGATTGACACATACCAGAAAATGTTAAATTGAAGCATGAATGCAGGATCAGAGTTTCGGTGCTAAGATGTAACAGGGGTGGTATAGAGGTGATTAGCACATACCACAAAAGGTTAAATTGAAGTTTCAAGGCAGGATCAGAGTTTGGGTGCTGAGATGGTACAGGGGTGGTATAGGAGTGAGTAGCACATACCTGTAGGGAAGAGAATAAAAACTTTTAAGGAGACTGTCAAACTCTCATGTCTAACTCTCACTGCACTTTTGTCCGGTGTACTTTGCTCCCAGGTGTAGTGGGTCCCCTTGAAATTCACCCCCTTGAAATTCCCCTAACTGTGCCTGAATTTAAACTGGTGAGATCGCCATGCTGAGGCTGAATGAGTATCTGTTTCCAATTACAAGTTAATATGTATAGGGATTGCCTTAAGTGTAGTCAACTGTGAGTCCCTTAAAACAGCTGATAAGGAATAGAACAGACACAGAGAGATGTAGGATGGAAGTGGGGGAGGAAATATTGTGTAGAGTCAGAATCAGGGTGATTAATTAGCACATACTACAAAAGGTTAAATTGAAGCATGAAGGCAGGATCAGAGTTTGGGTGCTGAGATGGTACAGGGGTGGTATAAAGGTGATTAGCACATACCACAAAAGGTTAAATTGAAGCATGAAGGCAGGATCATTGTTTGGGTGCTGAGATGGTACAGGGGTGGTATAGAGGTGATTAGCACATACCTGTAAAGAAGAGAATAAAAACTTATAAAGAAACTGTCAAACTGTCATGTTTAACTCTCACTGCACTTTTCCTCCGGTGTACTTTGCTCCCAGGTGTAGTGGGTCCCCTTGAAATTCACCCCCTTGAAATTCCCCCTATCTGTGCCTGAATTTAAACTGGTGAGATCTCCATGCTGAGACTGAATGAGCGTCTGTTTCCAATTACAAGCTAATATGTATAGGGATTGCCTTAAGTGTAGTCAACTGTGACTCCCTTAAAACAGCTGATAAGGAATTTAACAGACACAGAGAGATGTAGGATGAAAGTGGGGGAGGAAAGATTGTGTCGAGTCAGAATCAGGGTGATTAATTAGCACATACCACAAAAGGTTAAATTGAAGCATGAAGGCAGGATCAGAGTTTGGGTGCTGAGATGGTACAGGGGTGGTATAGAGGTGATTAGCACATACCACAAAAGGTTAAATTGAAGCATGAAGGCAGGATCAGAGTTTGGGTGCTGAGATGGTACAGGGGTGGCATAGAGGTGATTAGCATTTTCCACAAAAGGTTTAATTGAAGTATGAAGGTAGGATCAAAGTTTGGGTGCTGAGATGGTACACGGGTGGTATAAAGGTGATTAGCACATACCTGTAGAGAAGAGAATAAAAACTTTTATGGAGACTGTCAAAATCTCATCTTTAAGTATCACTGCACTTATCCTCCGGTGTACTTTGCTCCCAGGTGTAGTGGGTCCCCTTGAAATTCACCCCCTTGAAATCCCCCCTATCTGTGCCTGAATTTAAGCTGGTGAAATCTCCATGCTGAGGCTGAATGAGTATCTGTTTCCAATTACAAGCTAATATGTGTAGGAATTGCCTTAAGTGTAGTCAACTGTGACTCACTTAAAACAGCTGATAAGGAATAGAACAGACACATAGAGATGTAGGATGGAAGTGGCGGAGGAAAGATTGTGTAGAGTGAAAATCAGGGTGATTAATTAGCACATACCACAAAAGGTTAAATTGACGCATGAAGGCAGGATCAGAGTTTAGGGTGCTAAGATGGTACAGGGGTGGTATAGAGGTGATTAGAACATACCACAAAATGTTAAATTGACGCATGAAGGCAGGATCAGTGTTTGGGTGCTGAGATGGTACAGGGGCGGTATAGAGGTGATTAGCACATACTACAAAAGGTTAAATTGAAGCATGAAGGCAGGATCAGAGTTTGAGTGCTGAGATGGTACAGGGGTGGTATAGAGGTGATTAGCACATACCTGCAGAAAAGAGAATAAAAACTTGTAATGAGACTGTCAAACTCTCATGTTTAACTCTCACTGCACTTTTGCTCCGGTGTACGTTGCTCCCAGGTGTAGTGGGTCCCCTTAAAATTCACCCCCTTGAAATTCCCCCTATCTGTGCCTGTGTTTAAACTGGTTAGATCTCCATGCTGAGGCTGAATGAGTATCTGTTTCCAATTACAAGCTAATATGTATAGGGATTGCCTTAAGTGTAGTCAAAATGTGACTCCCTTAAAACAGCTGATAAGGATTAGAACAGACACAGAGAGATGTAAGATGGAAGTGGGGGAGGAAAAATTGTGTAGAGTGAGAATCAGGGTGATTAATTAGCACATACCACAAAAGATTAAATTTAAGCATGAAGGCAGGATCAGAGTTTGGGTGCTGAGATGGTGCAGGGTGGTATAGAGGTGATTAGCACATACCTGTAGAGAAGAGAATAAAAACTTGTAAGGAGACTGTCAAACTCTCATGTTTAACTCTTACTGCACTTTTGCTCCGGTGTACTTTGCTCCCAGGTGTAGTGGGTCCCCTTGAAATTCCCGCTATCTGTGCCTGAATTTAAACTGGTGAGATCTCCATGCTGAGGCTGAATGAGTATCTGTTTCCAATTACAAGCTAATATGTATAGGGATTGCCTTAAGTGTAGTCAACTGTGAATCCCTTAAAACAGCTGATAAGGAATAGAACAGACACAGAGAGATGTAGGATGGAAGTGGGGGAGGAAATATTGTGTAGAGTCAGAATCAGGGTGATTAATTAGCACATATTACAAAAGGTTAAATTGAAGCATGAAGGCAGGATCATTGTTTGGGTGCTGAGATGGTACAGGGATGGTATAGAGGTGATTACCACATACCTGTAGAGAAGAGAATAAAAACTTGTAAGGAGACTGTCAAACTCTTATGCTTAACTCTCACTGCACTTTTGCTCCTTGTACTTTGCTCCCAGGTGTAGTGGGTCCCCTTGAAATTCACCCCCTTGAAATTCCCCCTATCTGTGCCTGAATTTAAACTGGTGAGATCTCCATGCTGAGGCTGATTGATTATCTGTTTCCAATTACAAGCTAATATGTATAGGGATTGCCTTAAGTGTAGTCAACTGTGAATCCCTTAAAACAGCTGATAAGGAATAGAACAGACACAGAGAGATGTAGGATGGAAGTGGGGGAGGAAAAATTGTGTAGAGTGAGAATCAGTGTGATTAATTAGCACATACCACAAACGGTTATTTTGAAGCATGAAGGCAGGATCAGAGTTTGGGTGCTGAGATGGTACAGGTGTGGTATAGAGGTGATTAGCACAAACCACAAAATGTTACATTGAAGCATGAAGGCAGGATCAGAGTATGGGTGCTGAGATGGTATAGGGGTGGTATAGAGGTGATTAGCACATACCTGTAGAGAAGAAAATAAAAACTTGTAAGGAGACAGTCAAACTCATTTTTAACTCTCACTGCACTTTTGCTCTGGTGTACTTTGCTCCCAAGTGTTGTGGGTCCCCTTGAAATTCACCCCCTTGAAATTCCCCCTCTCTGTGCCTGAATTTAAACTGGTGAGATCTCCATGCTGAGGCTGAATGAGTATATGTTTGCAATTACAAGCTAATATGTATAGGAATTGCCTTAAGTGTAGTCAACTGTGACTCTCTTAAAATAGCTGATAAGGAATAAAACAGACCCAGAGGGATGTAGGATGGAAGTGGGGGAGGAAAGATTGTGTAGAGTCAGAATCAGGGTGATTAATTAGCACATACCACAAAAAGTTAAATTGAAGCATAAAGGCAGGATCAGAGTTTGGGTGCTGAGATGGTACAGGGGTGGTATAAAGGTGATTAGCACATACCACAAAAGTTTAAATTGAAGCATGAATGCAGGATCAGACTTTAGGTGCTGAGATGGTACAGGGGTGGTATAGAGGTGATTAGCACATACCACAAAAGGTTAAATTGAAGCATGAAGGCAGGATCAGAGTTCGGATGCTGAGAAGGTACAGGGGTGGTATAAAGGTGATAAACACATACCTGTAGACAAGAGAATAAAAACTTGTAAGGAGACTGTCAAACTCACATGTGAAAATCTCACTGCTCTTTTCTCCGGTGTACTTTCCTCCCAGGTGTAGTGGGTCCCCTTGAAATTCATCCCCTTGAAATTCCCACTATCTGTGCCTGAATTTAAACTGGTGAGATCTCCATGCTTAGGCTGAATGACTATCTGTTTCCAATTACAAGCTAATATGTATAGGGATTGCCCTAAGTGTAGTCAACTGTGACTCTCTTAAAACAGCTGATAAGGAATAGAACAGACACAGAGAGATGTAGGATGGAAGTGGGGGAGGAAAGAGTGTGAAGAGTCAGAATCAGGGTGATTAATTAGCACATACCACAAAAGGTTAATTTGAAGTATGAAGGCAGGATCAGAGTTTGGGTGCTGAGATGGTACAGGGGTGGTATAGAGGTGTTTAGCACATACCACAAAAGGTTAAATTGAAGCATGAAGACAGGATCAGAGTTTGGGTGCTGAGATGGTACAAGGGTGGTATAGAGGTGATTAGCACATACCACAAAAGGTTAAATTGAAGCATGAAGGCAGGATCAGAGTTTGGGCGCTGAGAAGGTACAGGGGTGGTATAGAGGGGATTATCACATACCTGTAGAGAAGAGAATTAAGACTTGTAAAGAGACTGTCAAACGCTCATTTTTAACTCTCACTGCACTTTTGCTCTGGTGTACTTTGCTCCCATGCGTTGTGGGTCCCCTTGAAATTCACCCCCTTTATATTCCCCTTATCTGTGCCTGAATTTAAACTGGTGAAATCTCCATGCTGAGGGTGAATGAGTATATGTTTCCAATTACGAGCTAATATGTATAGGGATTTCCTTAAGTGTAGTCAACTGTGACTCCCTTAAAACAGCTGATAAGGATTAGAACAGACACAGAGAGATGTAGGATGGAAGTGGGGAAGGAAAGATTGTGTAGAGTGAGAATCAGGGTGATTAATTAGCACATACCACAAAAGGTTAAATTGAAGCATGAAGGCAGGATCAGAGTTTGGGTGCTGAGATGGTACAAGGGTGGTGTAGAGGTGATTAGCACATACCTGTAGAGAAGAGAATAAAAACTTGTAAGGAGACTGTCAAACTCTCATGTTTAACTCTCACTGCACTTTTGACCCGGTGTACTTTGCTCCCAGGTGTAGTGGGTCCCCTTGAAATTCACCCCCTTGACATTCCCCCTATCTGTGCCTGAACTGAATTTGGTGAGATCTCCATGCTGAGGCTGAATGAGTATCTGTTTCCAATTACAAGCTAATATGTATAGGGATTGCCTTAAGTGTAGTCAACTGTGACTCCCTTAAAACAGCTGATAAGGATTAGAACAGACACAGAGAGATGTAGGATGGAAGTGGGGGAGGAAAGATTGTGTAGAGTGAGAATCAGGGTGATTAATTAGCACATACCACAAAAGGTTACATTGAAGCATGAAGGCAGGATCAGGGTTTGGGTGCTGAGATGATACAGGGGTGGTATAGAGTTGATTGACACATACCAGAAAATGTTAAATTGAAGCATGAATGCAGGATCAGAGTTTCGGTGCTAAGATGTAACAGGGGTGGTATAGAGGTGATTAGCACATACCACAAAAGGTTAAATTGAAGTTTCAAGGCAGGATCAGAGTTTGGGTGCTGAGATGGTACAGGGGTGGTATAGGAGTGAGTAGCACATACCTGTAGGGAAGAGAATAAAAACTTTTAAGGAGACTGTCAAACTCTCATGTCTAACTCTCACTGCACTTTTGTCCGGTGTACTTTGCTCCCAGGTGTAGTGGGTCCCCTTGAAATTCACCCCCTTGAAATTCCCCTAACTGTGCCTGAATTTAAACTGGTGAGATCGCCATGCTGAGGCTGAATGAGTATCTGTTTCCAATTACAAGTTAATATGTATAGGGATTGCCTTAAGTGTAGTCAACTGTGAGTCCCTTAAAACAGCTGATAAGGAATAGAACAGACACAGAGAGATGTAGGATGGAAGTGGGGGAGGAAATATTGTGTAGAGTCAGAATCAGGGTGATTAATTAGCACATACTACAAAAGGTTAAATTGAAGCATGAAGGCAGGATCAGAGTTTGGGTGCTGAGATGGTACAGGGGTGGTATAAAGGTGATTAGCACATACCACAAAAGGTTAAATTGAAGCATGAAGGCAGGATCATTGTTTGGGTGCTGAGATGGTACAGGGGTGGTATAGAGGTGATTAGCACATACCTGTAAAGAAGAGAATAAAAACTTATAAAGAAACTGTCAAACTGTCATGTTTAACTCTCACTGCACTTTTCCTCCGGTGTACTTTGCTCCCAGGTGTAGTGGGTCCCCTTGAAATTCACCCCCTTGAAATTCCCCCTATCTGTGCCTGAATTTAAACTGGTGAGATCTCCATGCTGAGACTGAATGAGCGTCTGTTTCCAATTACAAGCTAATATGTATAGGGATTGCCTTAAGTGTAGTCAACTGTGACTCCCTTAAAACAGCTGATAAGGAATTTAACAGACACAGAGAGATGTAGGATGAAAGTGGGGGAGGAAAGATTGTGTCGAGTCAGAATCAGGGTGATTAATTAGCACATACCACAAAAGGTTAAATTGAAGCATGAAGGCAGGATCAGAGTTTGGGTGCTGAGATGGTACAGGGGTGGTATAGAGGTGATTAGCACATACCACAAAAGGTTAAATTGAAGCATGAAGGCAGGATCAGAGTTTGGGTGCTGAGATGGTACAGGGGTGGCATAGAGGTGATTAGCATTTTCCACAAAAGGTTTAATTGAAGTATGAAGGTAGGATCAAAGTTTGGGTGCTGAGATGGTACACGGGTGGTATAAAGGTGATTAGCACATACCTGTAGAGAAGAGAATAAAAACTTTTATGGAGACTGTCAAAATCTCATCTTTAAGTATCACTGCACTTATCCTCCGGTGTACTTTGCTCCCAGGTGTAGTGGGTCCCCTTGAAATTCACCCCCTTGAAATCCCCCCTATCTGTGCCTGAATTTAAGCTGGTGAAATCTCCATGCTGAGGCTGAATGAGTATCTGTTTCCAATTACAAGCTAATATGTGTAGGAATTGCCTTAAGTGTAGTCAACTGTGACTCACTTAAAACAGCTGATAAGGAATAGAACAGACACATAGAGATGTAGGATGGAAGTGGCGGAGGAAAGATTGTGTAGAGTGAAAATCAGGGTGATTAATTAGCACATACCACAAAAGGTTAAATTGACGCATGAAGGCAGGATCAGAGTTTAGGGTGCTAAGATGGTACAGGGGTGGTATAGAGGTGATTAGAACATACCACAAAATGTTAAATTGACGCATGAAGGCAGGATCAGTGTTTGGGTGCTGAGATGGTACAGGGGCGGTATAGAGGTGATTAGCACATACTACAAAAGGTTAAATTGAAGCATGAAGGCAGGATCAGAGTTTGAGTGCTGAGATGGTACAGGGGTGGTATAGAGGTGATTAGCACATACCTGCAGAAAAGAGAATAAAAACTTGTAATGAGACTGTCAAACTCTCATGTTTAACTCTCACTGCACTTTTGCTCCGGTGTACGTTGCTCCCAGGTGTAGTGGGTCCCCTTAAAATTCACCCCCTTGAAATTCCCCCTATCTGTGCCTGTGTTTAAACTGGTTAGATCTCCATGCTGAGGCTGAATGAGTATCTGTTTCCAATTACAAGCTAATATGTATAGGGATTGCCTTAAGTGTAGTCAAAATGTGACTCCCTTAAAACAGCTGATAAGGATTAGAACAGACACAGAGAGATGTAAGATGGAAGTGGGGGAGGAAAAATTGTGTAGAGTGAGAATCAGGGTGATTAATTAGCACATACCACAAAAGATTAAATTTAAGCATGAAGGCAGGATCAGAGTTTGGGTGCTGAGATGGTGCAGGGTGGTATAGAGGTGATTAGCACATACCTGTAGAGAAGAGAATAAAAACTTGTAAGGAGACTGTCAAACTCTCATGTTTAACTCTTACTGCACTTTTGCTCCGGTGTACTTTGCTCCCAGGTGTAGTGGGTCCCCTTGAAATTCCCGCTATCTGTGCCTGAATTTAAACTGGTGAGATCTCCATGCTGAGGCTGAATGAGTATCTGTTTCCAATTACAAGCTAATATGTATAGGGATTGCCTTAAGTGTAGTCAACTGTGAATCCCTTAAAACAGCTGATAAGGAATAGAACAGACACAGAGAGATGTAGGATGGAAGTGGGGGAGGAAATATTGTGTAGAGTCAGAATCAGGGTGATTAATTAGCACATATTACAAAAGGTTAAATTGAAGCATGAAGGCAGGATCATTGTTTGGGTGCTGAGATGGTACAGGGATGGTATAGAGGTGATTACCACATACCTGTAGAGAAGAGAATAAAAACTTGTAAGGAGACTGTCAAACTCATTTTTAACTCTCACTCCACTTTTGCTCCGGTGTACTTTGCTCCCAGGTGTAGTGGGTCCCCTTGAAATTCACCCCTTTAAAATTCCCCCTATCTGTGCCTGAATTTAAACTGGTGAGATCTCCATGCTGAGGCTGAATGAGTATTTGTTTCCAATTACAAGCTAATATGTATAGGGATTGCCTTAAGTGTAGTCAACTGTGACTCCCTTAAAACAGCTGATAAGGAATAGAACAGACACAGAGAGATGTAGGATGGAAGTGGGAGTAAAGATTTTGTAGAGTCAGAATCAGGGTGATTAATTAGTACATACCACAAAAGGTTAAATTGAAGCATGAAGGCAGGATCAGAGTTTGGGTGCTGACATGGTACAAGTGTGGTATAGAGGTGATTAGCACACACCACAAAAGATTAACTTGAAGCATGAAGGCAGGATCAGAGTTTGGGTGCTGAGATGATACAGGGGTGGTATAGAGGTGAATAGCACATACCTGTAGAGTAGAGAATAAAACTTGTAAAGAGAATGTCAAACTCTCATGTCTAACTCTCACTGCACTTTTTCTCTGGCGTACTTTGCTCCCATGTGTACTGGGTCCCCTTGAAATTCCCCCTAACTGTGCCTGAATTTAAACTGGTGAGATCGCCATGCTGAGGCTGAATGAGTATCTGTTTCCAATTACAAGCTAATATGTATAGGGATTGCCTTAAGTGTAGTCAACTGTGACTCCCTTAAAACAGCTGATAAGGATTAGAACAGACACAGAGAGATGTAGGATGGAAGTGGGGGAGGAAAGATTGTGTAGAGTGAGAATCAGGGTGATTAATTAGCACATACCACAAAAGGTTATATTGAAGCTGAAGGCAGGATCAGAGTTTCGGTGCTGAGATGGTACAGGGGTGGTATAGCGGTGATTAGCACATATCAGAAAAGGTTAAATTGAAGCATGAAGGCAGGATCAGAGTTTGGGTGCTGAGATGGTACAGGGGTGGTATAGAGGTGATTAGCACATACCACAAAAGGTTAAATTGAAGCATGAAGGCAGGATCAGAGTTTGGGTGCTGAGATGGTACAGGGGTGGTATAGAGGTGATTAGCACATACCTGTAGAGAAGAGAATAAAAACTTGTAAGGAGACTGTCAAACTCTTATGCTTAACTCTCACTGCACTTTTGCTCCTTGTACTTTGCTCCCAGGTGTAGTGGGTCCCCTTGAAATTCACCCCCTTGAAATTCCCCCTATCTGTGCCTGAATTTAAACTGGTGAGATCTCCATGCTGAGGCTGAATGATTATCTGTTTCCAATTACAAGCTAATATGTATAGGGATTGCCTTAAGTGTAGTCAACTGTGACATCTTTAAAATAGTTGATAAGGAATAAAACAGACACAGAAAGATGTAGGATGGAAGTGGGGGAGTAAAGATTGTGTAGAGTCAGAATCAGGGTGATTAAGTAGCACAAACCTCGGTAGGTTAAATTGAAGCATGAAGGCAGGATCAGAGTTTGGGTGCTGAGATGGTACAGGGATGGTATAGAGGTGATTAGCACATACCTGTAGAGAAGAGAATAAAAACTTGTAAGGAGACTGTCAAACTCATTTTTAACTCTCACTGCACTTTTGCTCCGGTGTACTTTGCTCCCAGGTGTAGTGGGTCCCCTTGAAATTCACCCCTTTGAAATTCCCCCTATCTGTGCCTGAATTTCAACTGGTGAGATCTCCATGCTGAGGCTGAATGAGTATCTGTTTCCAATTACAAGCTAATATGTATAGGGATTGCCTTAAGTGTAGTCAACTGTGACTCCCTTAAAACAGCTGATAAGGAATAGAACAGACACAGAGAGATGTAGGATGGAAGTGGGAGTAAACATTGTGTAGAGTCAGAATCAGGGTGATTAATTAGTACATACCACAAAAGGTTAAATTGAAGCATGAAGGCAGGATCAGAGTTTGGGTGCTGACATGGTACAAGTGTGGTATAGAGGTGATTAGCACACACCACAAAAGATTAACTTGAAGCATGAAGGCAGGATCAGAGTTTGGGTGCTGAGATGATACAGGGGTGGTATAGAGGTGAATAGCACATACCTGTAGAGTAGAGAATAAAAACTTGTAAAGAGAATGTCAAACTCTCATGTCTAACTCTCACTGCACTTTTTCTCTGGCGTACTTTGCTCCCATGTGTACTGGGTCCCCTTGAAATTCCCCCTATCTGTGCCTGAATTTAAACTGGTGAGATCGCCATGCTGAGGCTGAATGAGTATCTGTTTCCAATTACAAGCTAATATGTATAGGGATTGCCTTAAGTGTAGTCAACTGTGACTCCCTTAAAACAGCTGATAAGGATTAGAACATACACAGAGAGATGATGGAAGTGGGGGAGGAAAGATTGTGTAGAGTGAGAATCAGGGTGATTAATTAGCACATACCACAAAAGGTTAAATTGAAGCTGAAGGCAGGATCAGAGTTTCGGTGCTGAGATGGTACAGGGGTGGTATAGAGGTGATTAGCACATATCAGAAAAGGTTAAATTGAAGCATGAAGGCAGGATCAGAGTTTGGGTGCTGATATGGTACAGGGGTGGTATAGAAGTGATTAGCACATGCCTGTAGAGAAGAGAATAAAAACTTGTAAGGAGACTGTCAAACTCTTATGCTTAACTCTCACTGCACTTTTGCTCCTTGTACTTTGCTCCCAGGTGTAGTGGGTCCCCTTGAAATTCACCCCCTTGAAATTCCCACTATCTGTGCCTGAATTTAAACTGGTGAGATCGCCATGCTGAGGCTGAATGAGTATCTGTTTCCAGTTACAAGCTATTATGTATAGGGATTGCCTTAAATGTAGTCAACTGTGACTCCCTTAAAACAGCTGATAAGGAATAGAACAGACACAGAGAGATATAGGATGGAAGTGGGGGAGGAAAGATTGTGTAGAGTCAGAATCAGGGTGATTAATTAGCACATACCACAAAAGGTTACATTAAAGCATGAAGGCAGGATCAGAGTTTGGGTGCTGAGATGGTACAGGGGTGGTGTAGAGGTGATTAGCACATACCTGTAGAGAACAGAAAAAAAACTTGTAAGGAGACTGTCAAACTCTCATGTTTAACTCTCCTGCCCTTTTGCTCCGGTGTACTTTGCTCCCAGGTGTAGTGGGTCCCCTTGAAATTCCCCCTATCTGTGCCTGAAATTAAACTGCTGAGATCTCCTTGCTGAGGCTGAATGAGTCTCTGTTTCCAATTACAAGCTAATATGTATAGGGATTGCCTTAAGTGTAGTCAACTCTGACTCCCTTAAAACAGCTGATAAGGAATAGAACAGACACAGAGAGATGTAGGATGGAAGTGGGAGTAAAGATTGTGTAGAGTCAGAATCAGGGTGATTAATTAGTACATACCACAAAAGGTTAAATTGAAGCATGAAGGCAGGATCAGAGTTTAGGTGCTGACATGGTACGGGTGTGGTATAGAGGTGATTAGCACACACCACAAAAGATTAACTTGAAGCATGAAGGCAGGATCAGAGTTTGGGTGCTGAGATGGTACAGGGGTGGTATAGAGGTGATTAGCACATACCTGTAGAGTAGAGAATAAAAACTTGTAAAGAGACTGTCAAACTCTCATGTCTAACTCTCACTGCACTTTTTCTCTGGTGTACTTTGCTCCCATGTGTAGTGGGTCCCCTTGAAATTCCCCCTATCTGTGCCTGAAATTTAAACTGGTGAGATCGCCATGCTGAGGCTGAATGAGTATCTGTTTCCAATTACAAGCTAATATGTACAGGGATTGCCTTAAGTGTAGTCAACTGTGACTCCCTTAAAACAGCTGATAAGGATTAGAACAGACACAGAGAGATGTAGGATGAAAGTGGGGGAGGAAAGATTGTGTAGAGTGAGAATCAGGGTGATTAATTAGCACATACCACAAAAGTTTAAATTGAAGCTGAAGGCAGGATCAGAGTTTGGGTGCGGAGTTGGTACAGGGGTGGTATAGAGATGATTAGCACATACCACAAAAGGTTATATTGAAGCATGAAGGCAGGATCAGAGTTTGGGTGCTGAGATTGTACAGGGGTGGTATAGAGGTGATTAGCACATACCTGTAGAGAAGAGAATAAAAACTTATAAAGAGACTATCAAACTCTCATGTCTAACCCTCACTGCACTTTTTTTCCGGTGTACTTTGCTCCCAGGTGTAGTGGGTCCCCTTGAAATTCACCCCCTTGAAATTCCCCCTATCTGTGCCTTAATTTAAACTGGTGAGATCTCCATGCTGAGGCTGAATGAGTATCTGTTTACAATTACAAACTAATATGTATAGGGATTGCCTTAAGTGTAGTCAACTGTGACATCTTTAAAATAGCTGATAAGGAATAAAACAGACACAGAGAGATGTAGGATGGAAGTGGGGGAGTAAAGATTGTGTAGAGTCAGAATCAGGGTGATTAATTAGCACAAACCTCGAAAGGTTAAATTGAAGCATTAAGGCAGGATCAGACTTTGGGTGCTGAGATGATACAGGGGTGGTATAGAGGTGATTAGCACATACCACAAAAGGTTAAATTGAAGCATGAAGGCAGGATCAGAGTTTGGGTGCTGAGATGATACAGGGGTGGTATAGAGGTGATTAGCACATACCACAAAAGGGTATATTGAAGCATGAAGGCAGGATCAGAGTTTGGGTGCTGAGATGGTACAGGGGTGGTATAGAGGTGATTAGCACATACCTGTAGAGAAGAGAATAAAAACTTGTAAAGAGACTATCAAACTCTCATGTCTATCCCTCACTGCACTTTTTTTTCCGGTGTACTTTGCTCCCAGGTGTAGTGGGTCCCCTTGAAATTCACCCCCTTGAAATTCCCCCTATCTGTGCCTTAATTTAAACTGGTGAGATCTCCATGCTGAGGCTGAATGAGTATCTGTTTACAATTACAAGCTAATATGTATAGGGATTGCCTTAAGTGTAGTCAACTGTGACATCTTTAAAATAGCTGATAAGGAATAAAACAGACACAGAGAGATGTAGGATGGAAGTGGGGGAGTAAAGATTGTGTAGAGTCAGAATCAGGGTGATTAATTAGCACAAACCTCGAAAGGTTAAATTGAAGCATTAAGGCAGGATCAGACTTTGGGTGCTGAGATGATACAGGGGTGGTATAGAGGTGATTAGCACATACCACAAAAGGTTAAATTGAAGCATGAAGGCAGGATCAGAGTTTGGGTGCTGAGATGATACAGGGGTGGTATAGAGGTGATTAGCACATACCACAAAAGGGTATATTGAAGCATGAAGGCAGGATCAGAGTTTGGGTGCTGAGATGGTACAGAGGTGGTATAGAGGTGATTAGCACATACCTGTAGAGAAGAGAATAAAAACTTGTAAAGAGACTATCAAACTCTCATGTCTATCCCTCACTGCACTTTTTTTTCCGGTGTACTTTGCTCCCAGGTGTAGTGGGTCCCCTTGAAATTCACCCCCTTGAAATTCCCCCTATCTGTGCCTGAATTTAAACTGGTGAGATCTCCATGCTGAGGCTGAATGAGTATCTGTTTACAATTACAAGCTAATATGTATAGGGATTGCCTTAAGTGTAGTCAACTGTGACATCTTTAAAATAGCTGATAAGGAATAAAACAGACACAGAGAGATGTAGGATGGAAGTGGGGGAGTAAAGATTGTGTAGAGTCAGAATCAGGGTGATTAATTAGCACAAACCTCGAAAGGTTAAATTGAAGCATGAAGGCAGGATCAGACTTTGGGTGCTGAGATGATACAGGGGTGGTATAGAGGTGATTAGCACATACCACAAAAGGTTAAATTGAAGCATGAAGGCAGGATCAGAGTTTGGGTGCTGAGATGGTACAGGGGTGGTTTAGAGGTGATTAGCACATACCTGTAGAGAAGAGAATAAAAACTTGTAAGGAGACTGTCAAACTCATGTTTTACTCTCACTGCACTTTTGCTCCGGTGTACTTTGCTCCCAGGTGTAGTGGGTCCCCTTGAAATTCACCCCCTTGAAATTCCCCCTATCTGTGCCCGAATTTAAACTGGTGAGATCTCCATGCTGAGGCTGAATGAGTATCTGTTTCCAATTAGAAGCTAATATGTATAGGGATTGCCTTAAGTGTATTCAACTGTGACTCCCTTAAAACAGCTGATAAGGAATAGAACAGACACAGAGAGATGTAGGATGGAAGTGGGAGTAAACATTGTGTAGAGTCAGAATCAGGGTGATTAATTAGTACATACCACAAAAGGTTAAATTGAAGCATGAAGGCAGGATCAGAGTTTGGGTGCTGACATGGTACAGGGGTGGTATAGAGGTGATTAGCACACACCACAAAAGATTAACTTGAAGCATGAAGGCAGGATCAGAGTTTGGGTGCTGAGATGGTACAGTGGTGGTGTAGAGGTGATTAGCACATACCTGTAGAGAAGAGAATAAAAACTTGTAAGGAGACTGTCAAACTCTCATGTTTAACTCTCCTGTACTTTTGCTCCGGTGTACTTTGCTCCCAGGTGTAGTGGGTCCCCTTGAAATTCCCCCTATCTGTGCCTGAATTTAAACTGGTGAGATCTCCATGCTGAGGCTGAATGAGTCTCTGTTTCCAATTACAAGCTAATATGTATAGGGATTGCCTTAAGTGTAGTGAACTGTGACTCCCTTAAAACAGCTGATAAGGAATTGAACAGACACAGAGAGATGTAGGATGGAAGTGGGGGAGTAAAGACTCTGTAGAGTCAGAATCAGGGTGATTAATTAGCACAAACCATAAAAGGTTAAATTGAAGCATGAAGGCAGGATCAGTCTTTGGGTGCTGAGATGATACAGGGGTGGTATAGAGGTGATTAGCACATACCACAAAAGTTTATATTGAAGCATGAAGGCAGGATCAGAGTTTGGGTGCTGAGATGGTACAGTGGTGGTATAGAGGTGATTAGCACATACCTGTAGAGAAGAGAATAAAAACTTGTAAAGAGACTATCAAACTCTCATGTCTAACCCTCACTGCACTTTTTCTCCGGCGTACTTTTCTCCCAGGTGTAGTGGGTCCCCTTGAAATTCACCCCCTTGAAATTCCCCCTATCTGTGCCTGAATTTAAACTGGTGAGATCTCCATGCTGAGGCTGAATGATTATCTGTTTACAATTACAAGCTAATATGTATAGGGATTGCCTTAAGTGTAGTCAACTGTGACATCTTTAAAATAGCTGATAAGGAATAAAACAGACACAGAGAGATGTAGGATGGAAGTGGGGGAGTAAAGATTGTGTAGAGTCAGAATCAGGGTGATTAATTAGCACAAACCTCGAAAGGTTAAATTGAAGCATGAAGGCAGGATCAGACTTTGGGTGCTGAGATGATACAGGGGTGGTATAGAGGTGATTAGCACATACCACAAAAGGTTAAATTGAACCATGAAGGCAGGATCAGAGTTTGGGTGCTGAGCTGGTACAGGGGTGGTTTAGAGGTGATTAGCACATACCTGTAGAGAAGAGAATAAAAACTTGTAAGGAGACTGTCAAACTCATGTTTAACTCTCACTGCACTTTTGCTCCGGTGTACTTTGCTCCCAGGTGTAGTGGGTCCCCTTGAAATTCACCCCCTTGAAATTCCCCCTATCTGTGGCTGAATTTAAACTGCTGAGATCTCCATGCTGAGGCTGAATGAGTATCTGTTTCCAATTACAAGCTAATATGTATAGGGATTGCCTTAAGTGTAGTCAACTGTGACTCCCTTAAAACAGCTGATAAGGAATAGAACAGACACAGAGAGATGTAGGATGGAAGTTGGAGTAAAGATTGTGTAGAGTCAGAATCAGGGTGATTAATTAGCACATACCACAAAAGGTTAAATTGAAGCATGAAGGCAAGCTCAGAGTTTGGAAGCTGAGATGGTACAGGGGTGATATAGAGGTGATTAGCACATACCACAAAAGGTTAAATTGAAGCATGAAGGCAGGATCAGAGTTTGGGTGCTGAGATGGTACAGGGGTGATATAGAGGTGATTAGCATATACCACAAAAGGTTACATTGAAGCATGAAGGCAGGATCAGAGTTTGGGTGCTGACATGGTACATGGGTGGTATAGAGGTGATTAGCACACACCACAAAAGATTATCTTGAAGCATGAAGGCAGGATCAGAGTTTGGGTGCTGAGATGGTACAGGGGTGGTATAGAGGTGATTAGCACATACCTGTAGAGAAGAGAATAAAACCTCGTAAGGAGACTGTCAAACTCTCATGCTTAACTCTCACTGCACTTTTGCTCCGGGGTACTTTGCTCCCAGGTGTAGTGGGTCCCCTTGAAATTCACCCCCTTGAAATTCCCCCTATCTGTGCCTGAATTTAAACTGGTGAGATCTCCATGCTGAGGCTGAATGAGTATCTTTTTCCAATTACAAGCTAATATGTATAGGGATTGCCTGAAATGTAGTCAAGTGTGACTCCCTTAAAACAGCTGATAAGGAATAGAACAGACACAGAGAGATGTAGGATGGAAGTGGGGGAGGAAAGATTGTGTAGAGTCAGAATCAGGGTGATTAATTAACACATACCACAAAAGGTTACATTGAAGCATGAAGGCAGGATCAGAGTTTGGGTGCTGAGATGGCACAGGGGTGGTATAGAGGTGATTAGCACAAACCTGTAGAGAAGAGAATAAAAACTTGTAAGGAGACTGTCAAACTCTCATGTTTAACTCTCCTGCACTTTTGCTCCAGTGTACTTTGCTCCCAGGTGTAGTGGGTCCCCTTGAAATTCCCCCTATCTGTGCCTGAATTGAAACTGGTGAGATCTCCTTGCTGAGGCTGAATGAGTATCTGTTTCCAATTACAAGCTAATATGTATAGGGATTGCCTTAAGTGTAGTCAACTGTGACTCCCTTAAAACAGCTGATAAGGAATAGAACAGACACAGAGAGATGTAGAATGGAAGTGGGGAAGGAAAGATTATGTAGAGTCAGAATCAGGGTGATTAATTAGCACATACCACAAAAGGTTACATTGAAGCATATAGGCAGGATCAGAGTTTGGGTGCTGAGATGGCACAGGGTTGGTATAGAGGTGATTAGCACATACCACAAAAGGTTAAATTGACGCATTAAGGCAGGATCAGAGTTTGGGTGCTGAGATGGTATAGGGGTGGTAAAGAGGTGATTAGCACATGAAAAGGCCTCTTTGAGGGGAGTTTTCTTTTCTTTTGTTTTCTTTCTTAGTTAGTTTAGTTGAATAAGAGTTTAGTTTAGGTTTTATTTCTTTTTGGGGAAAATTTGGTGAATTTTTAGTTGATTTTTGTACTTTTTAAGTTGAGCCCCAGGAAGCAGCAGCTTCTTGCCCAACAAGGCTCACTTCCTGTGGGCTCCTTTCTCCTGAGCACACCCCTGACCCATCCCCCGCTGCTGGGTCTTTTTTCTACTTTGATTTAATTTGATTCTTTTATTTATTTTGAAAAACTTTTGTTTGGTGGGTGGTGGGGAAGTTTATTTTCTGTTAGTTTACGTTTATTTTTGAATTTAAGTTTGTTTTTAAGGGAGAGAAGCAAGCAGCTGGGAGGGAAAGAATTTAAACATCTTTCATTACTGTTAACCCTCCCAGTGCCAGTGCATAGCACTGCAGCTCTCCCTCTTTCTTTTTTGTTTAACCCCTTAAGGACCCTTGACGTACCAGGACCGTCAAGGGTAAATGTGCTCCAACGACCCTTGATGGTTCCGGTACGTCAAGGGTTAAACTCTTCCATCGCGGCCGCACGGAGCGATGGAAGAGTTCAAACAGCTTGTTACTAAGTGTCCCGGTATCGGGACACTTAGTAACAAGCCATTGAAACATTTTTGCAACATGCGATTCGCTTCAATTCGCTTCGCTGAATGACAGGGACAGTATTTGTAAATACTGTCCCTGTCAGATCTCTCTGTCTCACTCCACCTTGCACACTGCTGAGGTGGAGAGAGACAGAGAGAGATGGTGTTCCAGTGTTCCTGGAAAAAAAAAGTAAAAAAAAAAAAGTTTAAATAAAGAAAATTAACCCTTTGATCACTGTTCTGCAGTGATCAATAAGTTCCCACCATCTGATCACTCTTGTAGTGATCAATTTGCTCCAGATCAGTGTTTTCTGATCTGTAGGACACCCCCCATCCCCCTTGAATTTTTTTAGATTTTTTCAAAAATGTTTTAATTTTTTTTATTTTTTATTTATTTATTTATTTTTTTAATATGAATAGTAAATATAGTTTTAAGTATTTTGGTAGGTAGTTGGGTAGCTTTAGTGTAGACATGTGTTAGGGAAAGTTTTAGGGATAGATTTAGGTTTAGGGGAAAAAAAATATATATATATATATAATAAGTGCAGTTTAGGTAGGTAGTTTACTTGGGTTAGGTAGGTTCAGGATATACGTAGACTAGGGTAAGTTTTAGCGTTAGATTTAGGTTTAGGGATAGCGTAAGAAAAAAAAAAAGTTTTTTTAGTAGGCAAAATGCAGCGCAGGTACAGCGTTGAAGAGGTATATGCCTTTTTGGCATCTGACTCTGAGGCAACAGACACTGCGTCAGATTTTGACATAGCGCAGTTTTCAGAAAGTTAGAGCAGCTCTAGTGATGACACTAGGCCTTCTGTCAAGAAAAGACGCACTGCCCCTAGAGCTGCTCTGGCAACTGCCCCAGCACCTGCCAAAAGAACTGCCCAAAGACCTACCAAAATATCTGCCCAAAGAAATGCTCCAAGTGCTGCCCCAAGAGCTGCCCTGGCAACTGCCCCAGCACCTGCCAAAAGATCTGCCCAAAGACCTGCCAAAAGACCTGCCCAAAGAAATGCCCCAACACCTGCCACTCCGGATCCTAATGAATGGGTATCAATTTATGCCCACAAATCTCAGAATTCACAGGCAACCCAGGGATTCAAATTTATGTGGAAGGATTTACCCATGATAATTTTTTTGATTTGTTTTTGGGGGAAGACATTTTAGGTGAAATTGTGTCCCAAACCAATTTGTATGCAGCCCAGTATACTGCCGCCAACCCTAAGTGTGAAAAACGCTGTTTTTTTTTTTACTTATGTCATGGTTTACGAGGGATTGGTGGTAAAATGGCTGTGTATAAAATTGGAAAACACACCTAAAACGAGAGCCTGGGGTGTCTACTTTCCAAAAATATACACTTTTGGGGGGAAATCTTAAAAAGAGCACTGTTACACAGCCCCAAATGAGACATGGCACCAGTAACGCAAGCTGTGAAGATTCAAAGTGTGAACCTGGAAATGCGCATGTTCCAATTTGGCCCCCGTAGCTCCCCCAAACCATGAGAAAGCTATGCATATGGGGTATTGCTGTACTCAGAAGAAGGAGCTGAACACTAATCAATTCAGTTTATAAAATCTTCACCTATTCTGTGCTTGAAATTCACATCAACATTGAAGGCAAAGTGTGAAAAATGCTGAATTTTTTTTACTTATGTCAAATTTTCACAGGATTGGTGGTAAAATGGCTGTGTATAAAATTGGAAAACACACCTAAAACGAGAGCCTGGGGTGTCTACTTTCCAAAAATATACACTTTTGGGTGGAAATCTTAAAAAAGAGCACTGTTACACAGCCCCAAATGAGACATGGCACCAGTAACGCAAGCTGTGAAGATTCAAAGTGTGAACCTGGAAACGCGCATGTTCCAATTTGGCCCCCGTAGCTCCCACAAACCAGGAGAAAGCTATGCATATGGGGTATTGCCGTACTCAGAAGAAGGAGCTAAACACTAATCAATTCAGTTTATAAAATCTTCACCTATTCTGTGCTTGAAATTCACATCAACATTGAAGGCAAAATGTGAAAAATGCTGAATTTTTTTTACTTATGTCAAATTTTCACAGGATTGGTGGTAAAATGGCTGTGTAGAAAATTTGAAAACACACCTAAAACGAGAGCCTGGGGTGTCTACTTTCCAAAAATATACACTTTTGGGTGGAAATCTTAAAAAAGAGCACTGTTACACAGCCCCAAATGAGACATAGCACCAGTAACGCAAGCTGTGACGTTTCAAAGTGTGAACCTGGAAATGCGCATGTTCCAATTTGGCCCCCGTAGCTCCCCCAAACCATTACTTACGTCAAGTTCACGAGAAAGTGGTGGTAAAATGGCTGTGTAAAAAATTTGAAAACACACCTAAAATGAAAGCTGGGGGTGTCTACATTCCAAAAATATACACTTTTGGGGGGAAATCCTAAAGTGCAGCACTGGAACATAGCCCAAAATGAGTAATGGCACCAGTTAACCAAGATGTGAAAATTCAATATTTGTTCAAAATTGGGCCCCGTAGCTCCCCCAAACCTTGAGAAACCTAGGCATATGGGGTATTGCCGTACTCAGAAGAAGGAGTTGAACACTAAACAATGCATTTTTAAAAATCTAAACCTATCCTGTGCTTGAAATTCACATCAAAATTGAAGTGCAAGTGTGAAAAACGCTGTTTTTTTAACTTACGTCAAGATTTACGAGCAATTGGTGGTAAAATGGCTGCGTAAAAAAAATTGAAAACATACATAAAATGAAAGCCTGGGGTGTCTACTTTCCAAAAATATATACTTTTGGGGGGAAATCTTAGAGTGGAGCACTGTTACACAGCCCCAAATGAGACATGGCACCAGTGATGCAAGCTGTGAAAATTCAAAGTGTGAAACTGGAAACGCGCATGTTCCAATTTGGGCCCCATAGCTCCCGCAAACCTTGAATAACCTATGCATATGGGGTATTGCCGTACTCAGAAGAAGGAGCTGAACACTAAACAATGCATTTTTAAAAATCTTCACCTATCCTGTGCTTGAAATTCACATCAACATTGAAGTGCAAGTGTGAAAAACGCTGTTTTTTTAACTTACGTCAAGATTTACGAGCGATTGGTGGTAAAATGGCTGCGTAAAAAAATTGAAAACATACATAAAATGAAAGCCTGGGTGTCTACTTTCCAAAAATATATACTTTTGGGGGATAATCTTAGAGTGGAGCACTGTTACACAGCCCCAAATGAGACATGGCACCAGTGATGCAAGCTGTGAAAATTCAAAGTGTGAAACTGGAAACGCCCATGTTCCAATTTGGGCCCCATAGCTCCCGCAAACCTTGAATAACCTATGCATATGGGGTATTGCCGTACTGAGAAGAAGGAGCTGAACACTAAACAATGCATTTTTAAAAATCATGTGCTTGATATCAACAGTAGTATTGAAATGTAAGTGTGAAAACTGCAAAAAAAACAAAAAATTACCACAATTTTGAATTTTTTTTCTGGAAAAAAAAACTCCAAAATTCTCCTGATTATTTACCTTATGTTGTGTAGTTTTCAGAAACATATACCTTTGTGGGACATTGGATCTGGCACCGTCAGCTAAGCTATGATGCTCACATGCCAATTGTTGAAAAATCACAAGTTGGAAATAACGGCAGCCATCTTGTAATATTTACCTTGTAAATGTGAGTAGAGGACTAAAATACTAGGCATATGGGGTACTCTTATATTCAGGAGAAGCAAATGAATATATTTAGGGGTATTTTTTTTTCATTAACTAATAGTATGCAAATCCTGACAGAAAAATGTAAGCAAAATGTTTTTTTTCAATTGTTTTCCTCTTTTTTTCTATTTTAATCAAATTAAACAATGAGGTATTCATATAATTGTGGTATCAAAAGAAAGCCCTACTTGTGCTTAAAAAAACAGTATATAATTTATGTGGGTGCACAAAAGGAATTAAAGAGAAAATATGGTTGAACAAAGACATAGTCAAAATTACTCCGGTCCTTAAGTCAAATCTAACTCAGATTTTCCCGGTCCTTAAGGGGTTAAGAAGAAAAGTTTATTTAGTTTATTTATTTTGATTTGCTTTATTTTAATTTAAAGCCCCAGGAAGCTTGAGTTTCTTTCCAGAAAGGGCTCACTTCCTGAGGGCTTCCAACCCAGCAGCACTCCCCTGACCCTTCCCCCACTCCTGGTGTTTAGTTAATTAGTTAATTAATTTCAGTTGTTTTGTTTTCTTTTGAACACTTTTTGGTTTGGTGGGTGGTGGGTAAATTTATGTTATGTTTGTTTAAGTTTCTTTTTCATTTAACTGTCTCTGAGGGAGAGATAAAAGCAGCTGGGAGGGACAGAGATTTAAAACACCTATTTTTCTGTTAACCCTCCCAGTGCCAGGTGCATAGCACTGCATCTTTCCCTCTCCCTCTCTCTCACCTCTCTCTTTAAAAAAAAAAAAATAAATAAATAAATAAATAAAAACATTCCTTCCTTTTATTTTATTTCTTTCTTTAAGTTTGATTTAAAATGGGGAAGGGGATAAAGAGGCCTCAGGATCCCAAAGATATAATAAGGGATCCTGGAAATACTAGCTGTAGCCCTGCTGTGTCCCAAGCAACAAGCCCCAGACCTCAGGCTCCCTCTGCCTCCACTCAAGCTGCTCCTTCTGGCACTGCCCCTGTAGCACCTACTATTACTAGATCTTTTGCACAGGTGGTTAGTGCCAGCCCCAGTCATGCCAACTCTGGGGGAGAGCAGCTATCTAGGAGGCATGGAGTAAGATGTATCATGTCTGGGGTTCACAGCATAGGGGCATATGTTAAGGCTGCAGCTGATGTTGTGAGTCCCTCTGCAGTTTGTAGCAGCCAGCAAAATGTACGGCAAAGCTGTACTATTTCTACGTACGCTGGCTGCTGCACATACTTTGGTGCAGAAGGGGCTCACACTGGGGGGGACTTATATCCCTGTGGAACCCCTGGAAGGGATGGGCACATGACTTGTACTATCCAATGTGCCCCCCTTCCTACCGGACCCTTTACTGCGCCCCCACTTGCAAGCCCTAGAGGAGTTAAAATCAAATATCACCAAGATTCCCCTGGGCTGCAGAGAGGGCACTTAGGCATGTGCACAAGCCCTCCTGCCTCGGGGTGCAGATAGTATTGAAGGGTCCTTTGGGGTTCATTTTGAGGGGGTGCTGTACCGCATATTTTACAGCACAGAGGAAGTGAGGTGCTTCGCATGTAAGGACCTGGGGCATACACGCCAGAGCTGCCCCAAGGGGCAGCGTTCTAAAACATCAGCTCCAGCGCCAGTCGCAAGCACCTCACGTACAGCACCCAGCCCTGCTAAGACCACCGTGGCAGGGCCCTCAAAAGGGAAAGCCCCCCCTTCAGAGAGCTATAAGGAGGCTGTTCCAAAGCCCACCACCGCAGCCTCCATGCCTCCTTCCTCCCCACCAAAAACATCATTAGCTGCAGCTACCTCTGAGGCTGCAGCAAAAGGGAGGAAGGAGAAGAGTGTCACCACTACCCCCTGTGTTGCCGCTGCCCTGGTGCCATCCCCCCCCCCGCCCCAAGTATAAACACTTCAGCAAGTGTAGGGGATGAGGGGAGGGAGGAAGATCTCAGCCCTCTAAAGAGGGCACGGATAGCAGCGGCACCTCCTCTTGTAAGGATGACGCCCCAAGGAAGAGGAAATATAAGACCAATAGGGGGACACTGGAGGAATGGGAGGAGATTATCTCCTATCCCTCCAAAGTTAAAAAGAGGAGCCATCCATCGCCTCCTCAAGTGGTGACATTGTCTGACCTGGCTATTGAGCTCAGCCAGCCAGGTACAGACCGCACACCTCTCTCCCCACACCTGGCGGGGGATAATGTGGCCAAGGGTCTGGGGAATGTGCAGGAGAATAAGGGTCTCCCTGAGGAGACAGGGGCAGGCAGACAGCCAATAGCTATTCAGCTCGTCTTGCCCCTGATGTATGAAGGGAAGCCTAATAAAGCCCCTGCAGAATGGGCAGTTAGTGTCCCTAAGGTGCTGAACTTTGGGGACCAGAGTCAGCCTCTCCCTCCAGGGTCACTCTCCAGTGGCGACAATGCGGTAATACCAACTCCCCAGGATATGCCACTCCTGGAGGCGATAGACTTAAGCGTAATGCCCATTCAGGACCCTGTAGAGGAAAATCCAGGGGAGGGTGATGCAATGGGGGCAGTGGTAATGGAGGAGGGTGACCAAGCAGTCCCTCCTATTAATACCGTGGAGGAGACTGCTACAACCTCGGAGATCCCTCCTTCCACCTCATCCACTGGCCCAAACCTAGGCATCATCCAAGCTGCGCAGGCGGCGGTGGAGAAGGCTGAGGAGGCATATAAGGCCTCCAAAGCTCCCCATGTCAGGAAGCCGTCTGCAGCCGTTCGGCCAGCTACCCCTGAGTGTGCCCCTAGTACTAGCAAGGGGGCACCAGATTCCTCTCAGGGTTCAATCGCGAAGGGTGTATTAGAACCCACTTCAATGACATCTAGAAGTGTGAGTGTTAAGATGAAGCTGAGAAGGAGGTTTATAAAGTACTCAGCGAGGAGGAGGAGCCCAGGGATGGCAGTGAGGCTTCCACAGCCTCAATACCTACACCTAGCCCTGTCATCCCTGCCAAGGAAATAACAGCTTTCCTTGAGAGCACCCTTAGCGGACAAAATAAAAAGAAGGTGCGCCTGGCCCTTGAGAGGTGGAATGATCTGCCGTTAATCGTCCACTCTCTCAGAGAATATCTTAGGGCCAGCAATCGGGCCAAAAACTTCAGGTCTGCCAAACATATTCGCGCCCGCAAGTTCTTAAATTTGTGTCTGTCCCATCAGGCCTCGCTAGGAAATTGGACGAAAGCACTTCCTGACACACAGTAATGGCTCTGAGCATCAGCACTCTTAATACCAACGACTGTAGGGATGGGTTTTGCAGGTTCCAGGTACTCTCCTATCTACAGCAAGGGGGGTACTCTGTGAGCTTCCTGCAAGAGACCCATACCACTCCGGAGGCTGAAGCCAACTGGCATCTGGAGTGACGAGGCAGGGTTTTCTTTAGCCACTTCACTTAGGCGTCATCAAGTGGTGACCCTGTTCTCAAAGTCCTTTAAGCCTGAAGTGCTGAGTGCGAAGGCTGTTATCCCAGGCCGTCTGCTGCATCTCTGGGTCCGAGAGCTAGGCTGCACGTTTAGTCTGCTGAACGTGTATGCACCCTCTGCGGGACCGGAGTGGGTGAGGTTCTTTGCTAGTTTGTCGACCTATCTGGAGTCGGTCGATGCGGATGAGTGTTTGATTATCGGGGGTGATTTCAACTGCACCCTCGAAGCTCTGGACCGTGTCGGGACAGAGCACTATCCACCATCCGCGTCAGCCTTGAGGGAGGTCATCACCCGCTACTCCCTGGTCGACATCTGGCGAGAACAGCACACAGGGGCATCAGACACTTTCACCTATGTCAGGGTGAGAGATGGTAGGGTGTCCCACTCCCAGATCGATAGGCTTTATATATCTAGCCACTACATGTCGCTGGCCCAGTCCAGTGCCATTAGGTTGGCCCCGTTCACGGACCACAACTGTGTGTCTGTGAAGCTGTCGCCCATGTCATCGGCGACAAAAGCCGCCTATTGACACTTCAACAATATCTTGTTGCGGCATTGATCCGGGAGAGGTGGGCGGACTGGAGGGGTTTCAAGGGTGACTTTGCCACGCTGAGTCAGTGGTGGGACGTGGGCAAGGTGCACTTGAGACTCTTGTGTCAGGAGTATACTAGGGGTGTGAGCAGTCAGCGCAATGCCGAGATTGAGGCACTCCGGGGGAGGTGCTTGGCCTCGAGCAAAGGCTGGCTGATGAATCTAGGGATCAAGCCTTGCAGCACGAATACGTAGAGAGGAAGGAGGTTCTCTGTCACCTGGAACGGCACCAGGCTAAGGGAGCCTTCGTGCGAAGCCGCTTGCGATTCCTTTGGGAGATGGATCGCGGCTCGCGCCTCTTCTACGGACTGAAGAAGATGGGGGGTAACCGCAGACATATCACCTGCCTCCTCGCTGAGGATGGTGCCCCTCTTTTGGATCCGGAGAGCATCCGGGACAGGGCCTGGAGATTCTATGCAAACCTTTACTCTCCGGATCCCATCTCTCCAGATGCCTGCAAGGTGCTATGGGATGGGCTTCCAACGGTCAGCGAGGGTGGAAGAGAGAGGCTGGAGCAGCCCATCTCTCTAGCTGAACTCTCTGAAGCCCTCAGTCTAATGCCCCATGGCAAATCTCCGGTGCTGGACGGACTGACCATAGAGTTCTTCCAATTCTTTTGGGAGACTCTAGGACCTGATTTCCAACTGGTCCTAACGGAAGTCCTAGAGACTGGTGAGATGCCCCTTTCCTGTCGACGGGCAGTAATGGCCTCGCTGCCCAGGAAGGGGGATCTCCGCCTTATCAAAAACTGACGACCAGTCTCGCTGCTCAGCACGGATTATAAGATCGTAGCCAAAGCCGTCACCTTAAGGCTCAAGTCTGTGCTGGCAGAGGTGGTCCACTCAGACCAGTCCTATACAATCCCGGGCCAGACCATCTTTGATAATATCTTTCTGGTCCGGGATCTACTCTGCTATGCCCGCAGGACTGGTCTGTCACTCGTCCTTCTCTCACTAGACCAGGAGAAGACGTTTGATACAGTGGATCACAGATATCTCATAGCTACTCTGCATGCATACGGCTTTGGCCCACGCTTTGTGGGCTACCTTAAGACGCTGTATGCCTCTGCAGAGTGTTTAATTAAGGTCAACTGGTCCCTAACGGCACCCCTGGTATTTGGACGAGGAGTACGGCAGGGATGCCCCTTGTCTGGACACCTATATGCACTAGCCATCGAGCCCTTCCTATGTCTGTTAAGGAAGAGGCTCACAGGGCTGGTGCTGAAGGAGCCAGACATGAGTGTGGTCCTTTCAGCATATGCCAATGATGTACTCCTCGTGGCCCAAGACCTAGTTGATCTGGAGCGGGCTAAAGAATACCAAGAGGTTTATACAGCTGCCTCTTCTGCTCAGATCAACTGGTCCAAATGCACAGGCCTTTTAGAGGGTCCCATACAGGTAGACTCCCTGCCTCCCACCTTCCGTAACATCAAGTGGGAGGCTACGCCTTTGAAATACCTTGGAGTCTACCTGTCCGCTGCGAATCCCACAGTCCCTGCAAACTGGAAAGAACTAGAGGAACGAGTCCTCTCTCGGATGGGACTGTGAAGGGGTCTTGCGAAAGTGCTTTCCCTAAGGGGGAGGGCTTTGGTGATCAACCAGCTGGTGACCCCACAGCTATGGCACCGGCTGATCTGCCTTAGCCCGACACCCGAGTTCATCAGCAAAATCCAGAGAATGCTGCTGGACTTTCTCTGGATGGGGAAGCACTGGGTTTCTGCGGGTGTGGCTTGCCTCCCACTGGGAGAGGGCGGTCAAGGAGTGGTGTGTATACGCACTCAAGTGCACACCTTCCGCCTCCAGTACCTGCAGAGATACCTGTACACTGACCCTTCACCGCAGTGGTGCGCACTGGCCTCCAGCTTCTATCGCCAGTTGCGCAATATGGGGTATGACCAGCAACTATTCATCATCAAGCCTGATGGGTTTGGGAGCGACCTCTCAGTACTGCCGGCATACTACCGGGAAACCCTCAAGGCCTGGAGCATGGTCTCCGTGTCAAGGCAGGGCACAGCGCAGGGGGCAGACATTCTAGCGGAGCCCCTGCTATATAATCCAGCTGTGGGGGCTCGGATGTTGGAAGCCCCTAGCATATGTCGTCCCTTCGCCAAGCACGGATGACCCGAGTCGGGGATCTCCTGGACTATGAACTGGCGGACTGGGTGGAGCCCGATGTGCTTATGCACCGTATGGGTTTCCAAAGTCCCAGAGTTCCGTACCGTTTGCTCCAGGAGATCAAGCTTGCCATCCACCCCGACTCGCGCACCTTCATTGACGGGGCCTTACAGGCCGGAGAGCCACATCTACCTGTGGAACCCTCGCCTCCGGCTGTAGGCATACAACCAAAGCCTCGTCAGTCCCCCTTGGCTTCTCCAGCCCCCAACTTAAGCCGGTTGGGGGTGATACCCTCGGCATGTTTCCGTGGCATGCCGAGGAAGAGGCTGTATTCCCTCGTGCTCCACACAGTGCACTTCCTCGCCCTTGTCAGTCGCCCAGACACCATCTGGAGGCTAGTGCTTGATGTGGGCGAGAGACCCCGGTGGAGGGCACTCTATTCCACCTTGGTGCCCAGACCCATCGGGGATTTGAGTTGGCGAGTGCTCCATGGTGCACTGAGCACGGGGGAGTACCTGGCCCGTTTCACGGACTCCTCTGCCACCTGTCCTTTCTTTGGCAGGGGCGAGTCTGTCTATCATATTTACTTTTCATGCAGCCGACTGCAGCCCCTCTTGTCATTCCTGAGGGGACTCCTCCTGCAGTTCTGGCTGCACTTCTCTCCACACCTTTTCATTTTTGGGCGCACGGTGTCTTGGACAAGTAGGGCTGAGGACCTCCTCATAAACCTGCTCCTGGCACAGGCTAAGATGGCCATCTATGTGTCCAGGAAGCAGGTACTGTCAGGGGAGGTTCCAATGATGCCTGAAGCTTTATTCCGGGCATTTGTGCGCTCCCGTATCCGAGCAGAGTACACCCAAGCCCTTGCCACTGGGGGTATGTCAGCTTTTACCTCCCAGTGGGCCTTAAATTGTGTGCTCTGCTCGGTGTCCCCCCATCAGGATTCATTTCAGCTCATACTTCATCTTTAAGTTATTTTTATGTTACAGTTAGTTTGCTCCGGTTTCTTCTATGTCTATTTGGGTGCTGGGGGTGCGCGGCGTGTTAATTAATGGCACGCTTCTTACTCCTCTGGCACTCAGGGGGTTAATGTTTATTTAAAAAAAAAAAATTACTTTTATGTTGCAGTTCAGTTTTTCTTCTTTCTTTTCTGACCTTTTGGGTGCTGGGGGGTGTGAGGCGCGTTGAATGATGGCGCGCTGCTTGCTCCTCTGGCACTCAGGGGGTTTATTTAAAAAAAAAAAAAAAAATACTGTCTACTGATTGGCTGCCTTGCCTATAAGGCAGGCAAGTTTTTTTTACTTCCACAATATCCTGTCCCTAGCTTTTGACTGAGGTTGTAGGAGAGAGGTTGTGTGTTAGGAAGCTCTCTGAAAAGGCCTCTTTGAGGGGAGTTTTTCTTTTGTTTTGTTTTCTTTTTTAGTTAGTTTAGTTGAATAAGAGTTTAGTTTAGGTTTTATTTCTTTTTGGGGAAAATTGGGTGAATTTTTAGTTGATTTTTGCACTTTTTAAGTTGAGCCCCAGGAGGCAGCAGCTTCTTGCCCAACAAGACTCACTTCCTGTGGGCTCCTTTCTCCTGAGCACACCCCTGACCCATCCCCTGCTGCTGGGTCTTTTTTTCTACTTTGATTTAATTTGATTATTTTATTTATTTTGGAACTTTTGTTTGGAGGGTGGTAGGGAAGTTTATGTTCTGTTAGTTTAAGTTTATTTTTGAGTTTAAGTTTATTTTTGAGGGAGAGAAGCAAGCAGCTGGGAGGGAAAGAATTTAAACATCTTTCATTACTGTTAACCCTCCCAGTGCCAGTGCATAGCACTGCAGCTCTCCCTCTTTCTTTTTTGTTTAAGAAGAAAAGTTGATTTCGTTTACTTATTTTGATTTGCTTTATTTTAGTTTAAAGCCCCAGGAAGCTTGAGTTTCTTTCCAGAAAGGGCTCACTTCCTGAGGGCTTCCAACCCAGCGTGCTGGCCTTCCCCCACTCCTGGTGTTTAGTTAATTAATAATTTGATTTCAGTTGTTTTGTTTTCTTTTGAACACTTTTTGGTTAGGTGGGTGGTGGGGAAAATTATGTTATGTTTGTTTAAGTTTCTTTTTCATTTAACTGTCTCTGAGGGAGAGATAAAAGCAGCTGGGAGGGACAGAGATTTAAAACGCCTATTTTTCTGTTAACCCTCCCAGTGCCAGGTGCATAGCACTGCATCTCTCCCTCTCCCTCTCTCTCACCTCTCTCTTTAAAAACAAAACAAAAAAAAAAATAAATAAAAACATTCCCTCCTTTTATTTTCTTTCTTTCTTTAAGTTTGATTTAAAATGGGGATGGGGATAAAGAGGCCTCAGGATCCCAAAGATGGAATAAGGGATCCTGGAAATACTAGCTGTAGCCCTGCTGTGTCCCAAGCAGCAAGCCCCAGACCTCAGGCTCTCTCTGCCTCCACTCAAGCTGCTCCTACTGGCACTGCCCCTGTAGCACCTACTATTACTAGATCTTTTGCACAGGTGGTTAGTGCCAGCCCCAGTCATGCCAACTCTGGGGGAGAGCAGCTATCTAGGAGGCATGGAGTCAGATGTATCATGTCTGGGGTTCACGGTATAGGGGCATATGTTAAGGCTGCAGCTGATGTTGTGAGCCCCTCTGCAGTCGTAGCAGCCAGCAAAATGTACGGTAAAGCTGTACTATTTCTACGTACGCTGGCTGCTGCACATACTTTGGTGCAGAGGGGGCTCACACTAGGGGGGACTTATATCCCTGTGGAACCCCTGGAAGGGATGGGCACATGACTTGTACTATCCAATGTGCCCCCCTTCCTACCAGACCCTTTGCTGCGCCCCCACTTGCAAGCCCTAGGGGAGTTGAAATCTAACATCACTAAGATTGCCCTGGGCTGCAAAGAGAGAGCACTCAAACATGTGCTCTCTTTTAAGAGGCAGGCAAAAGTCCTCCTGCCTTGGGGTGCAGATAGCATTGAGGGGTCCTTTGGGGTTCATTTTGAGGGGGTGCTGTACCGTATATTTTACAGCACAGAAGAAGTAAGTTGCTTTGCGTGTAAGGAAATACACAAATGCACCTGTGCTCTCTCTCGACAGCACTACCTTAAGAACAGATTTAGAGAAACATAAATGGGTATATCCAAAAAAAAAAAAAAATCTTCAGAAATCAAACCAGACACAGTCCTAAAGACAGGCAACAGTCCTCTTTAATATCTTGACTTGGCTCGAAGTTCCTCTACATAACCCAGAATCCGGACATGCAGCATGTAATCGAGACATCGGATAGGTTCTCCAAAGACATAAAAAGGAAAAAAGAAGAAAAAACAGCGCCGTCCACTCTGAGTGTAGTACGTCAAACTTCACAAATTTGTACCAATTTAAAAATAGAAATAGAAGATCATCCCTCTTCAGGGTACTCACATTTTCTAGAGGCTATTCTGCCTCTGGATGTAATCGCCTCGACTGGATCTGACTTCCAGTAACAGTCTCTCTCCTTCGTCTCCCAGCTGTATGCTCCTCTTCCTCTTCTTCCTTCCAAGAGCCCTCCTCTCCACCCTTCAAGGTGCTATTCCAGGGGAATTATATAGCCCTTGTACAAATATCCCAACAGGTAGTATATATCTACCTTTAAAAGGCTAATTTCACCCTCAACTACCGGGGGGGCAGAAGGTATGAGCACAAATAAACAGCTATAGAGAAACAGTCGATATATCAAATATACCACCCTGAAGAGGGATGGTCTTCTATTTCTATTTTTAAATTGGTATAAATTTGTGAAGTTTGACGTACTACACTCAGAGTGGACGGCGCTGTTTTTTCTTCTTTTTTCTTTTTTATGTCTTTGGAGAACCTATCCGACGTCTCGATTACATGCTGCATGTCCGGATTCTGGGTTATGTAGAGGAACTTCGAGCCAAGTCAGGATATTAAAGAGGACTGTTGACTGTCTTTAGGACTGTGTTTGGTTTGATTTCTGAAGATTTTTTTGTGTTTTGGATATACCCATTTATGTTTCTCTAAATCTGTTCTTAAGGTAGTGCTGTCGAGAGAGAGCGCAGGTGCATTTGTGTATTTCTGTATTTTTTTGGTAGTAAAGTTGGTAGCGCCAGCAGCCTCTTTCGATATTGCATTATTTGTCTGTATACTGTCTTCCTATAAGAAATAGTCTCCCCTGTAAGAATATCTTTTCTCGTTTGACTTAGTTGGACAAAGGATGAGCTGTAAAGCTATAGCTTTAAGAGGGGAGAGGAAAGAAAGGTTACGTACCTGTTTTGAAAGGGAGGAAAGGATACAGACAAAAGATAATAATGTTGATATTGATGTGAAAAAGATGTTTTATAAATTGGAAAATTTGTTAATAGCAGAAATGAAACATTATTGGGACATATTTTTATTACAAGAATATCAGAGGAAAAGGATAATACCGAGAGGTTTGAGGCTATATAAAAAACCTTTGTTTCCAGAACCCCAATTTGTGGAGAGCTGGAATCGAATATTGGATGATTGTTCGCTGAAGTTAATAGGACTCCTTGTAGAATACAGAGAAAAAAGACTTAAGGATATTGATAAAGAGATTGATTTATTGAATGGTGCACTGCAGTCATTTGTAGATTTGGATATATTTAAGGAGATGGATTCCCTGGTCCAGGGTAGGGTGGACAAATTCGGGCTGGAGATTAGGAACAAGAAAAATAATAAAATGGTGAGAGATGAAGGTGATTATGCCTCGAATACAGTTAGAGGTTGGCAGAAAAATAAAAATAAAGGAAATAAGAGAAATAATATCCAAGGAAATAGACAGGTGGTTCCTGGGGTCTCCGGGACGGGCTTACCTTCTGCTATATCTGGTCCAGGGAAAAGTATTAGTAGTGGTGATTGTGAAGAGGGGTCTCAAGGGGAACTGAGAGGGATTGTTGAGGGTGCTCATTGTAGAGAAATATCTCAGGGTGAGTTTTTGGCATTATCTAATCAATGTACGGTAGAGAAGGTGGAGCATGGTATGGAGACGGAGTGGATCCATAAGTTTGATGGTGTCCAGTCTAAGGGTAAAATGCCTCTTTTAGAACAAAGAGGGAAGAATGTGTCTATTAGCAATAGATATGAGATTTTAGGGACACAGGAGGTGGCCCCAGAAGGGAATGTTGAGATTACGTTTGGAGTTGAGGAGAAGGACATTGTTGTTTTAGATACAGCTTCAAAGCATTTTTTGGATTTAACCCAGGTCAGTACCACCAAAAAGAAATGTTTAGATCAGGAGAGAGAGGAGGGAACGGGAGGAGAAAAAGATCAGAAGAACTAGGAGAGGAAGAAGGGGAGGGAAAAAGGTTAAGAAATTAGAGCTCCCTTTGCTATCAGGAGATTACAGAGAAGGAGTATTTAATTTGTCAAGTTATAATTTAACATCCAATCAATTTTCGGTATTAAAAAGAGGTTTGAAGTTTGCCCCTACGAATATGCCCAATGATTTTGAATTTTTTTTGGACTTACAACGTTTTACAAGAAAGCTGTGTTTAAAAAGGTTTTTTAAGAGTCAGGAGACCCAGAATGAAAGGGTGAGTTGTTCGGATGATTCTGAACAATGAATACCCATTCAAGATAAGGAATGTTTGGACAACCTTACTGATTTGGGGATAGAAGGACTATATGATGAACAGGAATTAAATGAGGATGTACAGATTTTACATACGAAATTTAAAGGGCAGTCCAATTTCTTCCCTATTAGTCATAAAGGTCCTTATGTAGAAGCTTTTTGTAACATAGTAACATAGTAATTTAGGTTGAAAAAAGACTTGCGTCCATCTAGTTCAACCCTTTTCCTATTCCTGTTTACGATCGTTGATCCAAAAGAAGGCAAAAAAAACACAACAATACAGCAATTTCAAATTCTGCCCCGAATGGGGTGGTGGTGGGGGGAGAATTCCCTCCTGATTCCAAATGGCAATCAGATTTCTCCCTGGATCAACAAGCCCTAAGTAAAATATTAATCCTAATACTAATGTACATAGCCCTCTATGTTATGTTCTTTTAAATAAGTATCCAGGCCCTTTTTAAAGGAGTCTAATGTATTCGATAGCACCACCTCCTCAGGCAGTGAATTCCATACCTTTATTGTTCTTACAGTAAAGAAACCCTTCCGCTGTTGTAGATTAAATCTCCTTTCCTCAAGTCTAAGCGGGTGGCCCCTTGTCCTATGTACTGTTCTGTTAATGAACAGGTCTTTGGAGAGCCCTTTGTATGGGCCCTGAACATATTTATATAGTGTTATCATATCCCCTCTAAGACGCCGTTTCTCTAGTGTATACAAGTTTAACTTTTCTAGCCTTTCCTCATAACTAAAACTTTCCATTCCCCTTACTAGTTTTGTAGCCCTCCTCTGCACTTTCTCTAGTTCCAGAATGTCCTTTTTCAGAAAGGGCGCCCAGAATTGAACAGCATATTCTAGGTGGGGTCTTACCATGGACCTGTAAAGAGGCATAATAATACCTTCCTCCCTTGAGTCAATACCCCTTTTAATACATGCCAATATCTTATTGGCCTTTGCAGCTGCCAGCTGGCACTGCGTGCTACTGCTAAGTCTATTGTCTACCATTACTCCCAAATCCTTTTCATTTGTAGATTTCCCCAGAGAAACCCCATTTAAACTATATGTTGCATTTTTATTATTATACCCAAAATGCATAACTTTAC
The DNA here is from genome assembly GCA_037306005.1 of Rhinophrynus dorsalis. NCBI lineage: Eukaryota > Metazoa > Chordata > Amphibia > Anura > Rhinophrynidae > Rhinophrynus > Rhinophrynus dorsalis. The sequence goes on from CM074721.1 coordinate 150,276,528, forward strand.
ACTTGTCTATATTGAATCTCATTTGCCATTTGCCTGCCCAGTTACTCAATTTGTCCAAATCCTCTTGTAATGAAGACACCTCCAGTTCAGACTTTATTACCTTACTTAATTTTGTGTCATCGGCAAACACTGATACATGGCTCCCTATGCCCTCTGGGAAGTCATTAATAAACAAATTAAAAAGAAAAGGACCCAGGACAGATCCCTGAGGTACTCCACTTATCACGTTTATCCAACTGGAGAACTTGCCATTTACTACCACTCTTTGCATTCTATCTTTCAGCCAATTTCTAATCCACACACAAACATTTTCCCCTAGGCCTATTACATTCAGTTTGTACAGTAACCTCTTTTGTGGAACCGTATCAAATGCCTTGGCAAAGTCTAAATAGATCACATCAACCGCCGCTCCCGCATCTATATTATTACTCACTTTTTCATAAAATGCGATCAAGTTAGTTTGACAAGACCTGTCTTTCACAAAGCCATGTTGACTCCTGCTAATAATATTCCTGTTCCAGCAGAATTCTTGAATATATTCCTTTAGCAACCCTTCAAACAGCTTCCCTACCACAGATGTCAAGCTTACAGGTCTGTAATTTCCTGGCTGTGACTTTGATCCCTTTTTAAATATGGGCACCACATCTGCTTTACACCAATCCATGGGCACCATACCTGAAATAAAAGAATCCCTGAAAATCAAATCTAACGGTCTGGCCAGGGCCTGGCTTAGCTCTTTAAGTACCCGTGGGTGTATACCATCTGGCCCTTGAGCTTTGTCTACCTTAACACCATTCAATTGTTTTAACACTTTTTCTTGTGTTAGCCACTCCCATGTTTGCTGTGACTGTTCTGTAAAAGTAGTTTGCAGATTCTTGTCCATTGGGTCTTCCTTGGTAAAAACAGAAGAAAAGAAATTATTTAACATATCTGCCTTCTCTCTGTCCCCCTTGACCATCTCACCCATTTCAGATAACAAGGACCCAACATTATCAGACTTTAATTTTTTGCCATTAATGTATTTAAAGAATTTTTTTGGGTTGCTCTTGCTCTCCTTAGCAATATTTTTTTCATTCTCTAGTCTAGCTAATTTGATAGCCTTTTTACAGGTTTTGTTGGCATTTTTGTATTCTGAAAATGCCTCTACTGATCCCTCAGCTTTATAATGTTTAAATGCCGCTTTCTTGTTATTTATTTCATGAATTACTTTACTGGTTAGCCATATAGGTTTTAATTTGCTTCTTTTGTATTTGTTTCCAACAGGGATAAATTTAGATGTGTATTTTTGAAATGTTGCTTTGAAGGCATTCCACTTACCTTCTGTGTTTTTTCCTGAAAATATTTTATCCCAGTCAACAAGACCAAGGGATGAATTAAATCTGCTAAAGTTGGCCTTTTTAAAATTCAGTGTTTTGGTGGAACTCATACCAAATTGCTTTTTTGAATTAATCTCAAACGATACCATGTTATGGTCACTATTCCCCAAGTGCTCCCTAACTTGGATGTTAGAGATAAGTTCTTCATTGTCAGTTATTACCAGATCCAGACCCGCATCCCCTCTGGTTGAGGTCTGCACTAGTTGAGACAAAAAATTGTCATTCAACAAGTTCAGAAACTTACTACTTTTAGCAGAATTTGCTGTTCCATTTTTCCAGTCTATTTCTGGATAATTAAAATCCCCCATAATTATAGTTCTCCCTATTTGAGAAGCCTTTTCTATTTACATTAATAGCTGTGATTCTTGAAGGTCACCAATGTTTGGTGGTTTATAGCAAATACCCACTAATATTTTCTGGGCAGTTTTACCCCCAGTGACTATTTCAACTCACAGGGATTCCACATGTTCACTACTGTCATCACATATATCGTCCCGCAAATGAGGCAATAATATTGGTTTGACATACAGACAGACCCCACCACCTCTTTTGTTTGACCTATCTTTTCTAAATAACATGTAGCCCTCCAAATTGATTGACCAATCATGTGTGTCATCCCACCATGTTTCTGTTATGCCTATCAAGTCATAGTTTTCAGTTTCAGCTACCAGCTCCAGTTCCCTTATTTTACCAGTTAAACTTCTGGCATTTGCAAGCATACAATTTATGCCCCTGCTATGTTTCATTTGTGATTTAATTTTGATGTGGTTTGTAGGCTTCTCCCTATGATCTGTACTAACCCCACCCCCAGATCCACCCACCTGGTTATTAACTACATCGCCTTCCCTATCTATACTATCTACAGGGCCGGACTGGGAATAAAAACCAGCCCTGGAAAAAATTGCTGACCAACCCCCAAAGCATTGCGTCATTATACCAGCCTCATAGCATAATGGCTTTTTTTTCTTGTTTATAAAAGGGGAAAACATGTATTTTAAAACATCTGAATTTCACCACCAGAGCAATACAGAGTTATGTCACCACCAGAGTATTAAAGAGTTCTATGTATGTATATATATATATATATATATATATATATATATATATATATATATACATACACACACACACACACACACCACCTCTTGACTCTCGATTCCCCTCTTTTGCCTCTTTCTCCCACTTTTCATTCCTACCTTTTGCTTTGTTCTCCCCCTCTTGACTCTTGAGCCCCCCTTTTGCGCTTCTCCCCCTCCTGATCCTCCCTCCTTTTGCCTCTTGGTCCCTCCTTTTGCCTTTTGATTGCCCCGCCTTTCACCTCATGATCCCCCCTCCATTTGCCTCTTTTTTCCCACTCTTGACCCCCCTCTGCCTCTTTCACCCGGCCTTGATTCCCCCTCTTCTCAAGTTGCCTCTCTTTACCCCTCTTGATCTTCCTTTTGCCACTCTACCCCTCTTGATCCCCCTCTTTGCCTCTTTCCCCCTCTTGCCTTAATCCAGCCTTGACTCATCCCATGATCCCCCTCTTGCCTCTCTCTGCCCCCTTCCTGATTCCCCCCTTTTGCCTCTCTTCCCCTCTTGATCCCCCTCCTTTTGCCTTTTTCTCCCCTCCCCCATTTTCCTCTTTCTCCCCTTCATTAACTCTTGATCCCGCTTTTGCCTCTCTCTCCCCTTCTTGACTCTTGATCCCAACTTTTTGCCTCTTTCTCCCCCTCTTGATCCCCCCTCCTTTTGCCTCTTGCCAATTTTTTTTCTCCCTTTTGCCTCTTTTTCTCTCTCTTGCCCCCCTCTGCCTCTTTTACCCGCTATTGATCCCCCTTATCCCTTTCTCTCCCTCTTACCTCTATATAAACCCTCTTGATCCCCCTTTTGCCTTTCTTGCTGTCTTGATCCCCCCCTCTTGCCTGTGACTGTGCCTGGCGTCTGCTGACGCGGTCTCTGCTCCCAGCCTCCCGCTCAGCTCTATCCATCTCCGCAGACCACACAAATGCTTAAGGTAGGAGCGGACGGCCTACCCGGTGTGCAGACGCAGTGCTTTTTACACTGCTTCTGACGTCACTGGGTCTAGGCCCGGCCTGCCTCCACTCTCTAGAGGCACCCGGCGGTTGTTTAAATCTCGCGGCCGCTGACGATTGGCTTTACAAACTTGGCACATTTATTTAAGCCTCCCCAGCCGGCCCCCAGGGAGGCCCAGTGCTGGCAGCCTACCGGGATTTTTCCCGGTATCCCGGTAGGCCAGTCCGGCCCTGACTATCTAGCCCAGTATTTATTGTCCCCTCCCCCCCCTTCCTAGTTTAAAATCTCCTCCAACCGTCTAGTAATCCTCTCCCCAAGCACTCGAGACCCTCTTGCATTCAGGTGCAATCCATCCCTACTATAGAGATTGTACCCCAAAGCAAAATCAGCCCAGTGCTCTAAAAACCCAAAGCCCTCCTTCTTACACCAAGACTTCAGCCATGCATTGAGCTCCCTTATCTCCCGCTGTCTCTCTGGCATAGCGCATGGCACGGGTAGTATCTCTGAGAATACTACCTTGGAGGTCCAGTTCCTAATCTTACTCCCTAAATCCCTAAAATTACCTTCCTCTTACTTTGTCATTGGTACCAATATGCACCAAGACAGCTGGATCCTCTCCAGCCCCTCCCAATAATCTGTCCACCCTGTCTGCAATATGACGAACCCGGGCACCCGGGAGACAGCAAACCATTCAGTTGCTGCGATCAGAGCCACAGATTACCCTATCTGTTCTCCTAATAATAGAGTCCCCTACCACCACAACCTGCCTAGGCTTCACTTTCCTCTGGATCCCCTCTGTGCTAGAGGAACTGTTCTCCCGGCTGTTAGGGAGAACAGTCTTCTCCAGCAATTCCACTTCTGGGTTTGCCTCCCCAACATCTTCACTTAAATGAGCAAATTTGTTTGGATGGAAAAACTCAGGACTGGCTGCCCTCTTCCTCTTCCCTCCCCCACTGCAACCACTTCTAACTGTCACCCAGCTATGTGCCTGGTTCCCTTCTAGCTGATCTCCTCCCTCTTTGCTAGGTGACCCAGCTAGACTCTGCTCCATTAGCAAGAGACTCCTCTCAAGGTTGTCAATATCTCTCAGTGTTGCAATATGACTCTCTAGAGCTCCAATCTGAGCTTCTAGAAGGGCCACTTGCTCACACTTGCCACAGCGGTATGGACCAGGGAACTGCTGTTCCAAGCATGCATACATATGGCAAGATGTGCACTGAGTGAGATCTCCAAACTTGCTCATCATGAATGGTGCAAATGTGAGTTCCTAAAATGTAAACAATGAATTTACCTGTGTTGCGTAGTGCAATTAATTAAAAACAATTAATTTACCTGTGTTTCACCAACTGCTGTGTTTCACAAACTGCACTTATTTCAGAGCACTTCGTAAAGAGCACGCTCTATTTGTGAGCAAGCTCTGTGAGTTCTGTACCTAGATTTATACAGGCCTATACAGGGGATTGTTCACAAGCCCCACCCTTAATTAATTACACACACTCCCAGAAAAATACAACCTTTTAAACTTTTAACCCTTTAACCTTCTTACTGCAGGTTAGAATGTAAGCACAAAAATCAGTATATTACACCACTTTTCCAATGCTGTGATGTCCCAACTGTTCACTTATTTCAGAGCACACTACAATTTGTGAGCAAGCTCTGTGAGTTCTGTACCTAGATTTATACAGGCCTACACAGGGGATTGTTCACAAGCCCCACCCTTAATTAATTACACACACTCCCAGAAGGTAGTTTTAGAGGAGTATAAAAAGACCATTAAGAATAAAAAGTTTAGAAGGTTTAATATGACACAGGGGGAAAGAAAGGCGATTAAAGAAATTGCAGGAAATTATCTGATTACTGTCCGGGAGGCGGATAAGGGGGATCAGTGGTAGTCCAGGATACTGATAAGTATCTGGAGGAGGGTTTTAGGATCCTGGGTGACCGGGATTCCTATCGCCTCTTAGACTATGACCCCACAGAGTTATTCCAGAAGGAGTTTTTGAGCCTGGTGGGTGGGGCGCTCGGGAGGGGGATATTGACGAGGGAGGAATATAGGTTTGTGGTAGTTGAGAGACCTGTTAAGGCTTTCTTCAATCACCTGCCAAAAATCCATAAGTCGATTGATTGCCCTCCCGGGCGCCCCATCATATCGGGTATAGACTCTTTTACAGCTAACCTCTCGGCGTACTTGGACCATTTCTTGCAACGTTATGTGGTCACACTGCCTTCCTTCTTAAGAGACTCACAGCAAGTTTTGGAAAAATTACAGAAAGTCCAATGGTGTGAGGGAGATTACGTATGGGCATCTTTGGATGTGGTTTCGTTGTACACTTCTATTAGGCATGACCTTGGTTTGGAGGCCGTTGCATATTTTTTAGATATGGACAAAGGTATGGCTCCAGTACAGAAAGAGTTCTTGCTTAAGAGTGTGCAATTTATTCTACACCATAATTTATTTACCTTTCAAGGATCCCATTATCTCCAGATCAGGGACACAACGATGGGCACCAGGTTCGCCCCTTCTTACGCCAACCTCTTTATGGGACATTTTGAATCCCATAGGGGTATGGAGGTTGGCGGGTGTGGGGGCGGCCTGGTGTTCTATGGTCGATATATTGACAATGTGCTCCTGATCTGGAGAGGGGATGAGAAGTCCCTTGGGGAGAGGATAGAGGAATGGAACAATAATGATAGGGGTATTAAATTTACCCATGTCATACATAAAAATTGTATAAATTTCTTGGATCTGAACCTCAAGGGTACTTCATTGGGTGAAATTAAAACTAGTGTATATAGGAAGGAGGTTTCCTGTAATCCATATATAAAGGCGGATAGCTGTCACTTGCCGAGTTGGATTAGGAACATACCCTATGGGCAGTTCCACCGTCTCCGCAGGAACTGCAGCTCAATTGTGGATTACGAATTAAAAGGGAAGGAACTGAGTAGAGAACTTATAGCAAAGGGATATGGGGAGAAAAATGTGGAGAAGGCTTTTTTAAGAGCTAGAGCCCTAGATAGAAGTACCATCTTGATTCCAAAGGAAAGTAGAAAAGAAAATAAGGAGATAGGGCGAGTTGGAAAAAGGAAGGGTGATGAGGGAGAAGTCTCCTTTATTACAAGATACAATGTCTTTTCAAAGGATATAAAAAATGTGCTCAATAAACATTGGGGGATCCTCCAGCAGGATCATCTTTTGAAGGATTCACTCACGGATCAGCCATGTGTAATATATAAAAAAGGGAAGAATATACGTAATCTTGTGGCTCCTAGTAGACCTAAGGATTTATGTCAATCTAAAAAGGAGAATAATATATTGACACCTATTAAAGGTAGTTATAAATGCAATAAAAGACTATGTGCAACATGTTTATATATGAGCCACAAGATTCATATGTTTGAGGATAAGGATGGAAAGAAAAATTATCAAATTAAGCAGTTTATTAACTGTGAAACAAAGTTTGTAATTTATATGCTCTTATGTGGATGTGGTCCCAGATATATTGGACGGACAGTTAGGTGTTTGAGGGAAAGGATAGGGGAACACCGGAGGAAGGTTATCAGGGGTGATGAGGACCATGGGGTGTCACGTTGCTTTAAATATTGTGAGTTGGGTGGAATTAAGAACTTTAAAGTTATTGGTATAGAAACCATTCCAGCTTCCAATCCAAATAGGTTTAGGGTTCTTTGTAAAAGGGAAACCTTTTGGATTTTTAATTTAGACACTTTATTTCCTTTGGGGATGAATGAGGCAGTTGTGGTTAGCACATTTTTGTAAGGGATAGATAGGTGGGAGCTATAGAGAGTAGAGTTTAAGTTCACTTCGATGGAAAGGCCACTTTAATTTTTTTTTTTTTTGCAAAGAAATAGAGAGAGGATGGCATAAAGGGATTGAAATAATTAAGGTGTAATAAATAAAGAGAAGATAAAGAGTGATCAGCATCACATTTAAAAGGTAAATTTGAATAAGAATGAAAGTAAAAATTAATATAAGAGGGATAGAGGTTGTAGTAATATAGGAAATGTGAGAGGGTATGTAGACACGGGAGTTTATTGTGATTAAAAGGAGAAGGGGAGGATAATAAATAGTTAGGAAAGGAAGCGTAAATGGTATGGTTTAAATCATGCTTTAGGGGAATGGATACGGTTGAGGTTTTGGTAGTGAATGGGATATGCGTTCCAAGTGTGGAGCGCACATGTGGTCCGGAGGTGGTTGCGTCATCTGTGTGATCCGGAAGAGTGGGGATTGGAGGTAGTGGAAGGAGTTATTGTATGGTGACGTGATTAGGGATAGACAGGACCGGAAGTCATTTGGGGAGTTGTTGTTTGGCGCCGATTAGAATACCGGAAGTAAAGCTTTTTTGATGATAGGACTGATAAATGACTGGTAAGTGCAACATGGTAAATTTCTTGTCCCTTGAAAAAGTGACTGTGTGTTACGAAACTCGTAGGGAGATTTTATATGTTTGAAGCTGTTTTTTAAAAGGGTGTTATCCGGTATAACAGCTGTAAAGGAATATATCCTTTTTAATAAATTTGTGGTATATTTGATATATAGACTGTTTCTCTATAGCTGTTTATTTGTGCTCATACCTTCTGCCCCCTTGGTAGTTGAGGGTGAAATTAGCCTTTTAAAGGTAGATATATACTACCTGTTGGGATATTTGTACAAGGGCTATATAATTCCCCTGGAATAGCACCTTGAAGGGTGGAGAGGAGGGCTCTAGGAAGGAAGAAGAGGAAGAGGAGCATACAGCTGGGAGACGAAGGAGAGAGACTGTGACTGGAAGTCAGATCCAGTCGAGGCGATTACATCCAGAGGCAGAATAGCCTCTAGAAAATGTGAGTACCCTGAAGAGGGATGGTCTTCTATTTCTATTTTTAAATTGGGTACAAATTTGTGACGTTTGACGTACTACACTCAGAGTGGACGGCGCTGTTTTTTCTTCTTTTTTCTTTGCGTTTAAGGAGCTGGGGCTCCCAAGGGGGGCTCCCAAGGGGCAGCGTTCTAAAACATCAGCCCCAGCTCCAGTGCCAGTACCGAGCACCTCACGTACAGCACCCAGCCCTGCTAAGACCACAGTGGCAGGGCCCTCAAAAGGGAAAAAAAAACCCTTCAGAGAGCAATAAGGAGGCTGTTCCAAAGCCCACCACCTCAGCCTCCATGCCTCATTCCTACCCACCAAAAACATCAGTAGCTGCAGCTACCTCTGAGGCTGCAGCAAAAGGGAGGAAGGAGAAGAGTGTCACCACTACCCCCTGTGTTGCCGCTGCCCCGGTGTCACCCCCCCCCGCCCCAAGTATAAACACTTCCGCAAGTGTAGTTGAGGGGAGTGTAGATGAGGGGAGGGAGGAAAGATCTCAGCCCTCTAAAGAGGGCACGGGTAGCGGCGGCACCTCCTCTTCTAAGGATGACACCCCAAGGAAGAGGAAATATAAGACCAATAGGAGGACACTGGAGGAATGGGAGGAGCTTATCTCCTATCCCTCCAAAGTTAAAAAGAGGAGCCATCCATCGCCTCCTCAAGTGGTGACATTGTCTGACCTGGCTATTGAGCTCATCCAGCCAGGTACAGACCACACGCCTCTCTCCCCAGACCTGGCGGGGGATAATGTGGCCAAGGGTCTGGGGAATGTGCAGGAGAATAAGGGTCTCCCTGAGGAGACAGGGGCAGACAGACAGCCAATAGCTATGCAGCTTGTCTTGCCCCTGATGTATGAAGGGAAGCCCAATAAAGCCCCTGCAGAATGGGCAGTTAGTGTCCCTAAGGTGCTGAGCTTTGGGGACCATAGTAAGCCTCTCCCTCCAGGGTCACTCTCCAGTGGCGACACTGGGGTAATACCAACTCCCCAGGATATGCCACTCCTGGAGGCGATAGACTTAAGCGTAACGCCCATTCAGGACCCTGTAGAGGAAAATCCAGGGAAGGGTGACGCAATAGGGGCAGTTGTAATGGAGGAGGGTGACCAAGCAGTCCCTCCTATTAATACCGTGGAGGAGACTGCTACAACCTCGGAGATCCCTCCTCCCACTTCATCCACTGACCCAAACCTTAGCGTCATCCAAGCTGTGCAGGCGGCGGTGGAGAAGGCTGAGGAGGCATATAAGGCCTCCAAAGCTCCCCGTGTCAGCAAGCCGTCTGCCGCCATTCAGCCAGCTACCCCTGAGTGTGCCCCTAGTACTAGCAAGGGGGCACAAGAATCCTCTCAGGGTTCGGTCGCGAAGGGTGTATTAGACCCCACTTCAATAACATCTAGAAGTGGGAGTGTTAAGATCAAGCTGAGAAGGCTTACCCCCTTAGAGGAGAAGGGGGTTTATAAAGTACTCAGCGAGGAGGAGCCCAGGGATGGCAGTGAGGCTTCCACAGCCTCAATACCTACACCTAGCCCTGTCATCCCTGCCAAGGAAATAACAGCTTTCCTTGAGAGCACCCTTCGCGGACAAAATAAAAAGAAGGTGTGCCTGGCCCTTGAGAGGTGGAATGATCTGCCATTAATCATCCACTCTCTCAGAGAATATCTTAGGGCCAGCAATTGGGCCAAGAACTTCGGCTCTGCCGAACATATCCGCGCCCGCAAGTTCTTAAATTTGTGTCTGTCCCATCAGGCCTCGCTAGGAGATGGGACGAAAGCACTTCCTGACACACAGTAATGGCTCTGAGCATCAGCACTCTTAATACCAATGGCTGTAGGGATGGGTTTCGCATGTTCCAGGTACTCTCCTATCTACAGCAAGGGGGGTACTCTGTGAGCTTCCTGCAAGAGAACCATACCACTCCGGAGGCTAAAGCCAACTGGCATCTGGAGTGGCGAGGCAGGGTTTTCTTTAGACACTTCACTTCGGCGTCATGTGGAGTGGTGACCCTGTTCTCGGAGTCCTTTCAGCCTGAAGTGCTGAGTGCGAAGGCTGTTATCCCAGGCCGTCTGCTGCATCTCCGGGTCCGAGAGCTAGGCTGCACGTTTAGTCTGCTGAATGTGTATGCACCCTCTGTAGGACCGGAGAGGGTGAGGTTCTTTACTAGTTTGTCGACCTATCTGGAGACAGTCGAAGCGGATGAGTGTTTGATTATCGGGGGTGATTTCAACTGCACCGTCGAAGCTCTGGACCGTGTCAGGACAGAGCACTATCCACCATCCGCATCGGCCTTGAGGGAGGTCATCACCCGCTACTCCCTGGTCGACATCTGGCGAGAACAGCACACAGGGGCATCAGACACTTTCACCTATGTCAGGGTGAGAGATGGTAGGGTGTCCCACTCCCGGATAAATAGGCTTTATATATCTAGCCACTACATGTCGCGGGCCCAGTCCAGTGCCATTAGGTTGGCCCCGTTCACGGACCACAACTGTGTGTCCGTGAAGCTGTCGCCCACTTCAACAATATCTTGTTGGAGGACGAGGGCGTTGCGGTATTGATCCGGGAGAGGTGGGCGGACTGGAGGGGTTTCAAGGGTGACTTTGCCACGCTGAGTCAGTGGTGGGACGTGGGCAACTGGTCCTAACGGAAGCCTTCGAGACTGGTGAGATGCCCCTTTCCTGTCGACGGGCAGTAATGGCCTTGCTTCCCAAGAAGGGGGATCTCCGCCTTATCGAAAACTGGCGACCATTCTCGCTGCTCAGCACGGATTATAAGATCATAGCAAAAGCCGTCACCTTAAGGCTCAGGTCCGTGCTGGCAGAGGTGGTCCACTCAGACCAGTCCTATACAATCCCGGGCCGGACCATCTTTGATAATATCTTTCTGGTCCGGGATCTACTCTGCTATGCCCGTAGGACTGGTCTGTCACTCGCCTTTCTCTCACTAGACCAGGAGAAGGCGTTTGATAGAGTGGATCACAGATATCTCATAGCTACTCTGCATGCATACGGCTTTGGCCCACGCTTTGTGGGCTACCTTAAGATGCTGTATGCCTCTGCAGAGTGTTTAATTAAGATCAACTGGTCCCTAACGGCACCCCTGGTATTTGGATGAGGAGTACGGCAGGGATGCCCCTTGTCTGGACACCTATATGCACTAGCCATCAAGCCCTTCCTATGTCTGTTAAGGAAGAGGCTCACAGGGCTGGTGCTGAAGGAGCCAGACATGAGGGTGGTCCTTTCAGCATATGCCGATGATGTACTCCTAGTGGCCCAAGACCTAGTTGATCTGGAGCGGGCTAAAGAATGCCAAGAGGTTTATACAGCTGCCTCTTCTGCTCAGATCAACTGGTCCAAATGCACAGGCCTTTTAGAGGGTCTCATACAGGTGGACTCCCTGCCTCCCACCTTCCGTAACATCAAGTGGGAGGCTACAGCTTTGAAATACCTTGGAGTCTACCTGTCCGCTGAGAATCCCACACTCCCTGCAAACTGGAAAGAACTGGAGGAACGTGTCCTCTCTCGGATGGGACTGTGGAGGGGTCTTGCGAAAGTGCTTTCCCTAAGGGGGAGGGCTTTGATGATCAACCAGCTGGTTGCCTCACAGCTATGGCACCGGCTGATCTGCCTTAGCCCGACCCTCGAGTTCATCAGCAAAATCCAGAGAATGCTGCTGGACTTTCTCTGGATGGGGAAGCACTGGGTCTCTGCGGGTATGGCGTGCCTCCCACTGGGAGAGGGCGGTCAAGGAGTGGTGTGCATACGCACTCAGGTGCACACCTTCCGCCTCCAGTACCTGCAGATATACATGTACGCAGACCCTTCACCGCAGTGGAGCACACTGGCCTCCAGCTTCTATCGCCAGTTGCGCAATATGGGGTATGACCGGCAACTATTCATCATCAAGACTGAGGGGTTTGGGAGCAACCTCTCAGTGCTGCCGGCATACTACCGGGAAACCCTCAAGGCCTGGAGCATGGTCTCCGTGTCAAGGCAGGGCACAGCGCAGGGGGCAGACATTCTAGCGGAGCCCCTGCTATATAATCCAGCTGTGGGGGCTCGGATGTTGGAAGCCCCTAGCATATGTTGTCGCCTTCGCCAAGCACGGATGACCCGAGTCGGGGATCTCCTGGACTATGAACGGGCGGACTGGGTGGAGCCCGATGCGCTTATGCACCGTATGGGTTTCCAAAGTCCCAGAGTTCCGTACCGTTTGCTCCAGGAGATCAAGCTTGCCATCCACCCCGACTCGTGCACCTTCATTGACGAGGCCTTACAGGCCGGAGAGCCACATCTACCTGTGGAACCCTCGCCTCCGGCTGTAAGCATACAACCAAAGCCTCGTCAGTCCCCCTTGGCTTCTCCAGCCCCCAACTTAAGCCGGTTGGGGGTGATACCCTCGGCATGTTTCCGTGGCATGCCGAGGAAGAGGCTGTATTCCCTCGTGCTCCACACAGTGCACTTCCTCGCCCTCGTCGGTCACCCAGACACCATCTGGAGGCAAGTGCTTGACGTGGGCGAGAGACCCCGGTGGAGGGCACTCTATTCCAACTTGGTGCCCAGACCCAATGGGGATTTGAGTTGGCGAGTGCTCCATGGTGCACTGAGCACGGGCGAGTACCTGGCCCGTTTCACGGACTCCCCTGCCGCCTGTCCATTCTGCGGCAGGGGTGAGTCTGTTTTTCATATTTACTTTTCATGCAGCCGACTGCAGCCCCTCTTTTCATTCCTGAGGGGACTCCTCCTGCAGTTCTGGCTGCACTTCTCTCCACACCTTTTCATTTTTAGGCGCACAGTGTCCCGGCCCAGTAGGGCTGAGGACCTCCTCATAAACCTTCTCTTGGCACAGGCTAAGATGGCCATCTATGTGTCCAGGAAGCAGGTACTGTCAGGGGAGGTTCCAATGACGCCTGAAGCTTTATTCCGGGCATTTGTGCGCTCCAGTATCCGAGCAGAGTACACCCAAGCCCTTGCCACTGGGAGTATGTCAGCTTTTACCTCCCAGTGGGCTTTAAATGGTGTGCTCTGCTCGGTGTCCCCCCATCAGGATTCATTTCAGCTCATACTTCATCTTTAAGTTATTTTTATGTTACAGTTCGTTTTTTCTGGTTTTCTTCTGTGTCCCTTTGGGTGCTGGGGGGGCGTGGCGTGTTAATGGCACGCTGCTTGCTCCTCTGGCACTCAGGGGGTTAATGTTTATTTAAAAAAAAAAAAATACTTTTATGTTGCAGTTCAGTTTTTCTTCTTTCTTTTCTGACCTTTTGGGTGCTGGGGGTGCGCGGCGCGTTGAATGATGGCGCGCTGCTTGCTCCTCTGGCACTCAGGGGGTTTATTTAAAAAAAAAAAAAAAATACTGTGTACTGATTGGCTGCCTTGCCTATAAGACAATCACCTTTGTTTTCTTTCATAATATCCTGTACCTAGATTTATACAGGCCTACACAGGGGATTGTTCACAAACCCCACCCTTAATTAACTAATCACACTCCCAGAAAAAAAACAACCTTTTACACTTTAACCCTTTAACCTTCTTACTGCAGGTTAGGATGTAACACAAAAACACTTTTCCAATGCTGAGATGTACAAACTGTTCACTTAATCCAGAGCACACTTCAATTTGTGAGCAAACTCTGTGACTCCTGTACCTAGATTTATACAAGCCTACACAGGGGATTGTTCACAAATCCCACCCTTAATTAACTAATCACACTCCCAGAAAAAACACAACCTTTTACACTTTAACCCTTTAACATTCTTACTGCAGGTTAGGATGTAACACAAAAACACTTTTCCAATGCTGAGATGTACAAACTGTTCACTTAATCCAGAGCACACTTCAATTTGTGAGCAAACTCTGTCAGTCGTCTTCTTCTTGCTGATGGAGAAAACCTATCAGCAGTGATTTTTGGATACCGAGGCTTGTGCCTCACTACTCCATCTTCTCGGGTTGGGTTTTAAGTTGCAGATTTGGATTCTTCTTGGTCTGTGCTGACTTGTCACAGTTGGGTTAGTTTCACAGGGTCTTTGCTGTGATGGGCCGCGGGTAGCGGTCGAAGGGGTTTGCAGTGGTGGCAGTGAGTTTTCTGATCAGAGGGTTTGGGTTCTGATCCAGTCCTTGGCAGAAGTTCTTACTCAGCTTCTCTAGGTGTTCGTCCAACATCTCGATGTCCAGCTCCCTGTGTAGGTCAGCTGTCCTTACGAATCTTGGAGCTCTGGACGATATCCGCAGGGCCTTTTTCTGGACTCTCTGAAGACTCTTCCGGTGTCGCTCATGGCAAATGATCCATGCTGGGGAGGCATACGTCAGGGTAGGTCTGATGATTGCCTTGTAGACGTTAATCTTTGTCCGTAGTGGCATGGACTTGGTCTTCAGGAGTGGGTACAGTGCTGCCATCTTTCCTGTTGCCTTCTGCTGAGTATTCTCAATATGGCTTCCCCAGTTGAGCTTGCTGTCCAGGGTCACACCAAGGTAGCGGCTGCTGCTCTCCCACTTGATGGTCTCTTCATTGAGGCTGATGTGCGGGTGCTCCTTGATCTTCTTTCTGATAAACAGCGTTGCAGTTGTCTTGCTGATGTTGAGTTCTATTCGCCAGTCGCTGTACCAGGTTGAGATGGTATCTAATGATGCTTGCAGATTCTTCGCCACTTCCTTTTCGCTGAATGACTGGGAGATGATTGCGACATCATCCGCATACAGTGCCAGGTCGGTCTTGTGCAGATCTGTCGGGATGTCACTGGTGAAGATGTTGAACAGAAAGGGTCTGAGGTTCGATCCCTGTGGCACGCCTGCTCGGATGGGATGTGATGAGGACATCTCAGACCGCATGGCGACATGGAAGGTGCGCTCTCCCAGGTAGTTTGCAATTGTCTTTACCAGGTAGTTTGGAAATCCCAGGCCAATCATCTTGTGCAGCAGTCCCTTGTGCCAGACTCTGTCGAATGCTTTGGTGACATCCAAGAAGACAATTCCCGTGGATTTCTTGATGTTGAACCCGTAGCTGATGGTGTCTACCACTCTCAACAGCTGATGGGTTGTTGCATGCTCCTTTCGAAATCCAAACTGTTCATTTGCTAGTAGGTTTCTTTCGGAGGCAAAGTCACTGAGTCGGGCAAGGAGGACCTTCTCCAGGAGATTCGATAGTCCAGAGAGTAAACTGATGGGGCGGTAGTTTGCAGGATCCCTCAGTGGTTTGCCAACCTTTGGGAAAACAATGACCCTTGCTTCTTTCCAGCATTTTGGGAAGTGCTGGAGCCTCATGCATGCATTGAAGATGTTTGTAAGGCATTCTATTGATGCTGTCGGGAGGTTTTTGATTGCTAGGTTCGTTATTCCATCACTCCGTGGTACTTTGCCGTTTGCCAGCTTCTCTGCAAGTCCTGCTACCTCAGCGCTTGTGCACTCCTCAATGTCTTCTGCTCCCAACCCGGTTTGGTCTTCTGCGAGATGCTTCTCAACTTCTTCCTCCACTCTGTCCGTGAGCCTACTTGCCTTGTTTGGGGTGAAAGAAGCCTCCAGTGTCTCGGCGAGGACCTCTGCCTTGTCCTTGTTGCTGCATGCAAGGTGAGTTCTTCCCTGGATTGGTGGGCTTGGTTCTTTCTTCCCAGTTAGGCGTCGAGCCATTCTCCATACAGAATTGTCCGCCTCCTTTAGTTTGGCTGTTGCAGCCTCCCATTTCTCTCCGCGGTGCTGTCTGATTTGTTCCTGCAGGAGTTTTGCAAGAGTGTTGTACTTCTGCAGGAGATCTGGTGTGCGGAACTTTTGCCACTGGCGTCGGGCCCGGTTCTTTTCAGCAATTGACTGCTGGATTCCTCTCAGTAGGTCGTAGATGGAGCATCGACTTGTCTTCTGCTTTGGAACGCTGTTCTTGATTGCTTGCTGGACTGCTATCGTGAAGTCTTCCACAGCCTTCTCAATGTCTTCCTTGGTGTTCAGCGGGTTTGGTGTGACCTTGCTGTTCAGCTCTTCCTTGTAGCGGATCCAGTCTGCCTTTCTGAAGTTGTACTTCTCGACTTGCTGGTAGGGTTCCATCTCATCTCCCACAGTGATTGCTACTGGGTTGTGGTCTGAAGTCAACTCCGCCAGTGTTTCCAGCTCCACAGAGTGTTGCAGATTCTTAAGGAGCACAATGTCCAGCACGTCTGGGTTGTGACTTGCTACACCTGGGTAGTGTGTGGGCTCAGTAGGGCCTGCTACCACACAATCGTTCTTTCTGGAATACGCCAGCAGTGTCTGTCCTCTCTTGTTAGGAGTCCTGGAGTTCCAGCATCGATGTTTGGCATTGAGGTCTCCTCCAATGATTGTTGGAATAGCGGAATCTAGCAAAATGTCCAGGTCTCCAAGGTATAGCTTTGCTTTCGGAGGGCAGTAAGCTGCAATCAGTCGGAGTGGTCCTGTTGCAGTCTTGACTTGCACTCCAGTAGCTTCAATGCTTCTGAGGGGTGGGAGTGCGATCTCGTGGTGGTCGATCGTAGTCTTCACTATCACTGCTGTACCCCCTCCTTTGGCCCCTGCTGGTCAGTCGGTCTGGTACACTCTGTGGTTTGCCAGGCTTAGCTTCTGATTTCCTTTCAGGTGGGTCTCTGACAGTAAGGCAGCACTCATCTTTCTCGTTTCAATAAGGTGGAGAAGTTCATCTGTCTTCTTCTTGACCCCTTTGGCATTCCACGAGCAAACTCTGTGACTCCTGTACCTAGATTTATACAGGCCTACACAGGGGATTGTTCACAAACCCCACCCTTAATTAACTAATCACACTCCCAGAAAAAACACAACCTTTTACACTTTAACCCTTTAACCTTCTTACTGCAGGTTAGGCTGTAACACAAAAACACTTTTCCAATTCTGAGATGTGCAAACTGTTTACTTAATCCAGATCACACTTCAATTTGTGAGCAAACTCTGTCTGTCAGTCGTCTTCTTCTTGCTGATGGATAAAATCTATCAGCGGTGATTTTTGGATACCGAGGCTGCTTGAGCCTCACTACTCCATCTTCTCTGGTTGGGTTTTAAGTCGCAGGTTTGGATTCTTCTTGGTCTGTGTTGACTTGTCACAGTTGGGTTAGTTTCACAGGGTCTTCGCTGTGATGGGCCGCGGGTAGCGGTCGAAGGGGTTTGCAGTGGTGGCAGTGAGTTTTCTGATCAGAGGGTTCGGGTTCTGATCCAGTCCTTGGAAGAAGTTCTTACTCAGCTTCTCTAGGTGTTCGTCCAACATCTCGATGTCCAGCTCCCTGTGAAGGTCAGCTGTCCTTACGAATCTTGGAGCTCCGGACGATATCCGCAGGGCCTTGTTCTGGACTCTCTGAAGACTCTTCCGGTGTCGCTCATGGCAAGTGATCCATGCTGGGGAGGCATACGTCAGGGTAGGTCTGATGATTGTCTTGTAGACGTTAATCTTTGTCCGTAGTGGCATGGACTTGGTCTTCAGGAGTGGGTACAGTGCTGCCATCTTTCCTGTTGCCTTCTGCTGAGTATTCTCAATATGGCTTCCCCAGTTGAGCTTGCTGTCCAGGGTCACACCGAGGTAGCGGCTGCTGCTCTCCCACTTGATGGTCTCTCCATTGAGGCTGATGTGCGGGTGCTCCTTGATCTTCTTTCTGGTAAACAGCGTTGCAGTTGTCTTGCTGATGTTGAGTTCTATTCGCCAGTTGCTGTACCAGGTTGAGATGGTATCTAATGATGCTTGCAGATTCTTCGCCACTTCCTTTTCGCTGAATGACTGGGAGATGATTGCGACATCATCCGCATACAGTGCCAGGTCAGTCTTGTGCAGATCTGTCGGGATGTCACTGGTGAAGATGTTGAACAGAAAGGGTCCGAGGTTCGATCCCTGTGGCACGCCTGCTCGGATGGCATGTGATGAAGACATTTCAGACCGCATGGCGACATGGAAGGTGCGCTCTCCCAGGTAGCTTGCAATTGTCTTTACCAGGTAGTTTGGAAACTCCAGGCCAATCATCTTGTGCAGCAGTCCCTTGTGCCAGACTCTGTTGAATGCTTTGGCGACATCCAAGAAGACAATTCCTGTGGATTTCTTGATGTTGAACCCGTTGCTGATGGTGTCTACCACTCTCAACAGCTGATGGGTTGTTGCATGCTCCTTTCGAAATCCAAACTGTTCATTTGCTAGTAGGTTTCTTTCGGAGGCAAAGTCACTGATTCGGGCAAGGAGGACCTTCTCCAGGAGCTTCGATAGTCCAGAGAGTAAACTGATGGGGCGGTAGTTCGCAGGATCCCTCAGTGGTTTGCCAGCCTTTGGAAAAACAATGACCCTTGCTTCTTTCCAGCATCTTGGGAAGTGCTGGAGCCTCATGCATGCATTGAAGATGTTTGTAAGGCGTTCTATTGATGCTGTCGGGAGGTTTTTGATTGCTAGGTTCATTATTCCATCACTCCCTGGTGCTTTGCCGTTTGCCAGCTTCTCTGCAAGTCCTGCTACCTCAGCACTTGTGCACTCCTCAATGTCTTCTGCTCCCAACCCAGTTTGGTCTTCTGCGAGATGCTTCTCAACTTCTTCCTCCACTCTGTCCGTGAGCCTGCTTTCCTTGTTTGGGGTGAAAGAAGCCTCCAGTGTCTCGGTGAGGACCTCTGCCTTGTCCTTGTTGCTGCATGCAAGGTGAGTTCTTCCCTGGATTGGTGGGCTTGGTTCTTTCTTCCCAGTTAGGCGTCGAGCCATTCTCCATACAGAATTGTCCGCCTCCTTTAGTTTGGCTGTTGCAGCCTCCCATTTCTCTCCGCGGTGCTGTCTGATTTGTTCCCGCAGGAGTTTTGCAAGCGTGTTGTACTTCTGCAGGAGATCTGGTGTGCGGAACTTTTGCCACTGGCGTCGGGCCCAGTTCTTTTCGGCAATTGACTGCTGGATTCCTCTCAGTAGGTTGTAGATGGAGCATCGACTTGTCTTCTGCTTTGGAACGCTGTTCTTGATTGCTTGCTGGACTGCTATCGTAAAGTCTTCCACAGCCTTGTCAATGTCTTCCTTGGTGTTCAGCGGGTTTGGTGTGACCTTGCTGTTCAGCTCTTCCTTGTAGCGGATCCAGTCTGCCTTTCTGAAGTTGTACTTCTCGACTTGCTGGTAGGGTTCCATCTCATCTCCCACAGTGATTGCTACTGGGTTGTGGTCTGAAGTCAACTCCGCCAATGTTTCCAGCTCCACAGAGTGTTGCAGATTCTTAAGTAGCACAATGTCCAGCACGTCTGGGTTGTGACTTACTACACCTGGGTAGTGTGTGGGCTCAGTAGGACCTGCTACCACACAATCGTTCTTTCTGGAATACGCCAGCAGTGTCTGTACTCTCTTGTTAGGAGTCCTGGAGTTCCAGCATCGATGTTTGGCATTGAGGTCTCCTCCAATGATTGTTGGAACAGCGGAATCCAGCAAAATGTCCAGGTCTCCAAGGTATAGCTTTGCTTTCAGAGGGCAGTAAGCTGCAATCAGCCGGAGTGGTCCTGTTGCAGTCTTGACTTGCACTCCAGTAGCTTCAATACTTCTGAGGGGTGGGAGTGCGATCTCGTGGTGGTCGATCGTAGTCTTCACTATCACTGCTGTACCCCCTCCTTTGGCCCCTGCTGGTCGGTCGGTCCGGTACACTCTGTGGTTTGCCAGGCTTAGCTTCTGATTTCCTTGCAGGTGGGTCTCTGACAGTAAGGCAGCACTCATCTTTCTCGTTTCCATCAGGTGGAGAAGTTCATCTGTCTTCTTCTTGACCCTGTTGGCATTCCACATCACGATGACATAGTTGGGCTTAGATACCATGTTGGTTTGCTTCTTCGCCCGGGAATAGGCTCAGGACGAGACTTGCCACCATCGTTATGGTGGGGTCGATATTCAGCTCTGCCACAAAAGCTGCGACCTTCAAAATCATGGTCTTCCAGTTGGTGGAGCTTGCAGTTTCCTCTTCCTGTGCCGGGGTGGAAGCTCGTGGTGGGTTGGGTGGCGGGTTTAGGACTTCTGCGTAGCTCAGCCCGGATGTGGTGGGTGTCTTCTGGGTCTGTGCTGGGCCTTGTCCTGATGGCGGGTCAGGTGGGTTGTTCTTCCGAGTGGTAGATTGTTTTGCTTCCTGGCGATGTGTGGTGCTTTGCCGTTGTTGGCGCTGTCCGCTGTTTCTCTGCGAGTCATGTGCGGTGGTAGCTGGGTTCTGTGGTGCTTGCGCTGGCCGTGGTACTCTCCTCTGATGCTCGTCCTGTTTTGCCTTGGTCAGGGCTGGGCATCCGTGGTAGCTGGCAGGGTGAGTCCCTTTGCAGTTGGCGCATGTTGCTGGTTTTGTTAGTTCTCGGGAGCAGTGTTGCGATGTATGATTCTCCCCACATCGCACGCAGCGTGGCTCCTGGTGGCAGAAGGCGGATGTGTGGCCAATGCGCTGGCAGTTGTAGCACATGATCGGTCCTCGTCTGCTTTTTGGTGCTTCTGTGGTGACTACACAGCTGCATAGCCGTGATCTTTGTCAAGTCTGCTGGTTTACCATCGCTGGTTTGTGCCAGGGTGACTACAAACAGCGGGAATTTCCTTCTCTTGTCCGCTGGCGAGGTCAGCTGCACGACACTCTTCACTGGGAGGCAGAGTTCTGCAAGTTCCTCTGCGATGTCTACAGTGTTTGTGTTTGCCGGGAGGCCTCGGATCACAAACCTCTGGGACCTCGTTCGTTCCAGTGGGAAGGTGTAGTATTGGAGACCTTGTTCCGTGAAGGTGGCTGTCACTCACCTGTAGTCCTCCACCGTGGTGAGTGATATCTTCACGTGTTCGCCATGGGGCTTGGTCATGAAGGAAGACACAGAACACTGGTCTCGCAGCAAGTCAACCAGGTCCTTGTGAGTCTTCAGGCTCTTAACAAACACCGGTGGAATCCGGACCTTCTTGGGTGTCACACAACTAGTTCCAGGGCAGGTGTCTAGATCCTGTAGTGGTGCAAAGCTGTTTCTAGTTTCTACGCCTTTCTCTACCACATGTTTGGCAACTTTTTCCTTTGTAGGGGAGGCTGGCGGAGAGGAGCCGTTGGAGTTCTTTCGCCCACGTTTTCGCTGCACAAGGGAGAACTCCATCTTCTCAGTGGTGTCTTCAAGCAGGGGTTTCAACATTTCTGCCATCCTAAAGTAGAAGAATATGAAAAGTGAAAAATGAAAATTGCCCTAAAAAGGACACTTGTGAATACAGGTTCTTTTGCAACTAAAGAGTTAGTGGGAAAAAGGGCTCAAGGAGCACAGATTCCAGCTACCCTTCAGTCTAGCTGTTCAGTGTGGTCAAGACGCTCAGTTTCAGCACCCTAAATTGTTTGCTTGCAATTGCTCTTAAAAGAGCATTTGTGAATACAGCTCTTTGCAGGGTGATCAACGTCTGCTGTCTCTATCTCTCTTAGCCTGTCTGAGCGAGAATGTGTTCCAGTCAGTGATGTATCAGCGTAGAGTCTCTCTGTGTTGGGTCTGTGAATCTGCTGTTCTGCAGTAATCTCTTCCTCCGAAGCGAGGAGAATCAAATCTGTGCGTGAAGCTAGAATTCACTGTTCAATCACTGATTCACTGTTCAATCACTTGTCCGATCAGAATGATCTGCTGCCAAAGTGCGTCTCTGTCTGAATATAATCTGCTGATCAATCTCTATCGAATCTGCTGTTCGAATGTCAATGCCTCTTGCAGGGCCGGATTGGCCTACCGGGATACTGGGAAAATTCCCGGTAGGCCGGCTTCCCTGGGGCTGCTGCCTTCATGAGAACACACTGTCTCCATTGTGCTGTTTGACTCCGACTGAGAGTCCAGGAGACGTGGCTGTCAGTCCGCCTCCTTCTTCAAACAAATCCTCTATCTGTTCTCGCGGCCGCAAGGTGACAGGACTGCGGCCGCGAGAACAGATAGAGGATTTGTTTGAAGAAGGAGGAGGAGGAGGACTGACAGCCGCGTCTACTGGACTGTCAGTCAGAGTCAGACAGCGCAATGGAGGCAGCCGGCTGGGTCTAACTCTAGACCCAGTGACGTCAGACGCAGCACGCAGGCTATGCTGAGATGTGGAGAAGAGCGCTGCGTGACTGCATTTACACACCAAAGGGCTGCCCGCACTTAAGTTAAGCCCCACTGCCGCAGAGACAGACTGACTGACACCCAGGCCAGACGAAGGTTGCTAAGCGGGAGGCAGCAGAGCAATACAGAGTCGGACAGCAGCCAGACTCAGCCCTCCTGTTTGAAGGCAAGAGGGGGGAAGGGAATTGGGAAATGGGGAAACTGTAACAGGCACAGCTGCCTAACAGGCAAAAAGGGGAGTGAATGACATCATCAAGGGGGGAGAATTAGGCAAAGGGGGATCAAGAGAGGAAAGAGGGGGCATCAAGTGCAGGTCAGGTGAAAGAGGAAGCGAGAGGTGGGGCAAGAGGGACAAAAAGACAGGGGGAATTGGGGAAACTGTAACAGGTGAAAAGGGGAGATCATTCAAGAGAGGGAGAAAGGCAAAGGGGATCAAGAGAGGTAAGAGGGGGCATCAAGAGCGGGTGAATGAGGCAGAGGTGGGTCAAGAGGGAGAAAAAGAGGCAAAGGGGAGAAAAAAGAGGCAAAAGGAGGAAGGATCAGGAGGCAAATGGAGGGGGATCGGGAGGAGGATAAAGAAGCACAGGGCGGGATCAAGAGTCAAGAAGGGGAGAGAGAGGCAAAAGAAAGGGGGGATCGAGAGTCAATGAGGATCCAGGGAGGGAAAGAAAGAGTCAAAGGGGGGAGGGACCAAGAGGCAAAAGGGTGGGATCAAGTGTCAAGAAGGGGAGAGAGAGGCAAAAGAGGGGTATCACGATCCAAGAGGTGGTGTGTGTGTGTGTATATATATATATATATATATATATATATATATATATATGTATATATATATATATATATAAAATCTCTTTACTGCTCTGGTGGTGGCATTGAAATGTATTTTAAAATGCATGGTTTCCCCTTTTATAAACAAGAAAAAAAATGCCATTATACTATGGGGCTGGTAAGCCATTTTATCCAGGGCTGGTTTTTATTCTCAGTCCGGCCCTGGCCTCTTGCCTCTGCTGCCGTTGCGAATCTCTTGCGAATCGAGTCCAATGAGAATCGAGCAAACTCTGTGACTCCTGTACCTAGATTTATACAGGCCTACACAGGGGATTGTTCACAAACCCCACCCTTAATTAACTAATCACACTCCCAGAAAAAACACAACCTTTTACACTTTAACCCTTTAACCTTCTTACTGCAGGTTAGGATGTAACACAAAAACACTTTTCCAATGCTGAGAAGTACAAACTGTTCACTTAATCCAGAGCACACTTCAATTTGTGAGCAAACTCTGTGACTCCTGTACCTAGATTTATACAGGCCTACACAGGGGATTGTTCACAAACCCCACCCTTAATTAACTAATCACACTCCCAGAAAAAACACAACCTTTTACACTTTAACCCTTTAACCTTCTTACTGCAGGTTAGGATGTAACACAAAAACACTTTTCCAATGCTGAGATGTACAAACTGTTCACTTAATCCAGAGCACACTTCAATTTGTGAGCCTGATAAAGAGTGAGCATTGTCAGGTACATGGTGTACAGTTGAAATTCAACTAGCCTTAAAAAAGGTTACAGACTGTGTGAAATCACAGAAATTTGGCATTTTCACAGGCATACAGACACCTTGTTTGAAAAATATATAAAAGTTCTTCTAAGGGATAAACAAGAGGCTTCAGGTTACCCCGTTTGGTGTACAGATGCTACAAAAAAACAAAAAAAAGAGGATGTTATGTTGCGTGCAGAAAACATTTCTGTCAACCCTGCAAAAAGACAGATTGCCAAATTATTTCTAAATTCTCTGTGGGGTAAATTTGGCCAGAAATCTAATTTACAGAACACTAGTATTGTCACAGACCCTGATAAACTATTTGGCTATGCATTTTACCTCAATATGAAGTGTCTTCATTAGACTTCATAGATGATGAAACTGCCATGGTCAGTTGGAAGTATGCAAAAGAGTGTTATACTCTAGCGCGAAAGACCGACAGAGTATGTGTCTGCTGGACCCAAGACTTACGGCTACAAACTATCGACTGGTAAAACTGTTTTAAAGGTTAAGGGGATAACGCTGAATTCCAGCAATACTCAACTGATTAACTTTGACAGCTTAAAAGACCTGGTATTGAACTACCCATCACACTCTGATTCTGAGGCCCAGAAAAAAATTGTTGTACTTCAAGCTGGTATTGTGAGAAATAAGCATTGTTGGGATTTAGAGACACGACAGTTACAGAAAACTCAGAAGTGTTTATACACTAAGTGACGGCTGACAAGCGACTTTACAACCACACCATATGACTACTGATTGCTTAAAATGGACATTAGATTTCAGCATCCTCTCTCACGTATATTAGCAGGGCCTTCTAATGCCGGTAAAAGTTTTGCTAAGCAAATAATTCACAATGCTAAAACCTTATTGTCACAAAGGCCTGATAATATTGTTTGGTTTTATGCTTGCTGGCAGCCTCTTTATGATGATTTATTGCGCACAATACCGCATATTCAATTTATAGAGGGGCTACCAAATACTTTTAATGATGATGATTTGTTCCCACCTAAAAAGGTTAATTTAACTATGTTTGATGATTTGATGGAGGCGGCCAGCGATAGCTTTGAAATTGAAAGAGCATTCACCAAGTATGTGCATCACATAAATCTCAGTATCATGCATCTTGTACAAAATGTATTCTGTCAGGGTAAAAAAAGCAGAACTGTACATTTAAAGGGATAGTAATGTTTCATAATAAAAGCAGCTCTAATTAATCATCATAGTATTTTGACTTTGAAGAGTGTTATTTCAATTCTGTCAGAGTTGTTGTTCAAGAGTAATTAAATGACAAAGTATTCCCTCACGCTCCTTTTACTGGTGTAACACTGCTCAGCCAGAGCAGAAGGGAGGTGCCCAGGTAGATTGCAGAGCGGGACAATCTTCAATTAAGATAAGGGAAAAACCTGAAAAACTTGTCAAGGGGGGCAGGGCTCTCATTGTTTTCATAGGAAGAAGATTGTCCCCTGCTGTTATCTGTCTGGTCTATGGAGTGCATTCCACATCTGAGAAGAGATGGCTTACACTAGGTAAAAAGGGGCGGGTGGGGAAACTTTGCTTGTGAATATCTCTCAAACCATAAAGGTTTGAGAGATAAGACTTATATTGTTATAAATGTTTTTTTAATGCCTATAAAATAAAGATAAAACGAAGTATTACTATCCCTTTAAAGACTAAATATATGGTGCTTTTTAAGAAACCCAGGGATAAGTTACAAATTTCAACTATAGCCTGTCAAATGTATCCTGGGGCAGCACGCTTCTTTTTAGAGGCTTTTGAAGATGCTTCCCATAAACCTTATGGTTATTTACTTGTAGATTTAAGATCAACAACCCCTGATGAGTACCGTTTAACCCCTTCAGTGCCAGAGGCTTGGGCCATTTCCTGTACCCTGCAGGCCAGACACTTTTTCAGCATTTTTGCTATCTTTCCGTTTAGGCTTGATTTCCTCTGGGGATTTTTAGTTAAATATGGAAAACTATATATTGTTTTTTTCAGAACGAATTGAGCTTTCTTGTGGTACCTTACATGAAGAGAATTTTACATCGTGCAAAAAGCTATGATGTCATAATGACAAAAAAAGTGAAAATTTACTCATTTTGCTAAAATCACATACTATGTATCAAAAAACATTTACTTTGATTGAAAAAGTTTCAATTATTTGAAAAAGCCCCGAGTCCCCCGAGTAAAAAAATACCAAATTTGTATAGTTTTACCTACGTCCATGGCTAGCGTAGAGCCCTAATCACCAGCAGCGCAATATGACATTTTCAACTTTATAAACTAAAATGCGCATTCTAGGGTTTTTGTGGTAAATCTACCCTAAAACAGTGGAATAACTATATAAAACTATATATTTCTGAAAAGTAGACAACCTGCCGCATCTAATGTAGGGTAACTTACCTTCTTATCCCAAGCCTGTTGTGCACAAATGCTTCCAGAAGATGGCACTATAGGGAAAAAATGGCATTTTCTTACGTTTCTGCCCCTTCATCTGTATGGAAATCTATGAAAACCATGGAATTTCCAACTGTATCCATTAGCTAGTGCTCTTAGGAGAAAAATGACACCCCATTGGCATGAGTTGACCTACCTCAGGGGGCGCTATAAGTGCAAAACGACACCTACTACAACTTCTAATTTTTCTAACATTTTCTCAAACATTACTTGTCTGTACAACTACAGAAGTGAAGAAATGGTACACAAACCATACAATTTTGGAAAGAAGACAACCTGCCGCATCTAGTGAGGGGTGACTTGCCTTCTTTTTTTTTTTTTTTTTTTTTTATTTATTTCTGGAAAGTAGACAACCTACTGCATCTAATGAGGGGTGACTTTCCTTGTTACCCCAAGCCTGGTGTGCACAAATGCCTCCAGAAGATGGAGATAATGAAAAAAAAGGCATTTTCTTACATTTCTGCCCCTTCAAATGTACTAAAATGTGTGAAAATCATGGCATTTCCAACTGTATTCATTAGCTAGAGCTCTTAGGAGAAAAATGACACCCCATTGGTATGAGTTCACCTACCTCAGGGGGTGCTACAAGTACAAAACTACACCTATTGCAACCTCTAATTTTTCTAACATTTTCTCAAACATTACTTGTCTGTACAAAAATGGTTATAACAATTACACAGGTGAAGAAAGGGTACACAAACCATACCATTTTGAAAAGAAGACACCCTGCCGCATCTAATGATGGGTGACTTGCCTTGTTACCCAAAGCCTGGTGTGCACAAATGCCTCCAGAAGGTGGCGCTAATGAAAAAAAAAGGCATTTTCTTACATTTCTGCCCCTTCAAATGTACTGAAATTTGTGAAAACCATGGCATTTCCAACTGTATTCATTAGCTACTGCTCTTAGGAGAAAAATGACACCCCATTGGTATGAGTTTAACTACCTCAGGGGGCGCTAGAAGTGCAAAACGACACCTACTACAACCTCAAATTTTTCTAACATTTTCTCAAACATTACTTGTCTGTACACAAATGGTTATAACAACTACAGAAGTGAAGAAAGGGTACACCAACCATACCATTTTGAAAAGAAGACACCCTGCTGCATCTAATGATGGGTGACTTGCCTTGTTACCAAAAGCCTGGAGTGCACAAATGCCTCCAGAAGGTGGCGCTAATGGAAAAAAACAGGCATTTTCTTACATTTCTGCCCCTTCAAATGTACTGAAATTTGTGAAAACCATGGCATTTCCAACTGTATTCATTAGCTAGTGCTCTTAAGAGAAAAATGACACCCCATTGGTATGAGTTTAACTACCTCAGGGGGCGCTAGAAGTGCAAAACAACACCTACTACAACCTCAAATTTTTCTAACATTTTCTCAAACATTACTTGTCTGTACACAAATGGTTATAACAACTACAGAAGTGAAGAAAGGGTACACCAACCATACCATTTTGAAAAGAAGACACCCTGCCGCATCTAATGATGGGTGACTTGCCTTGTTACCCAAAGCCTGGAGTGCACAAATGCCTCCAGAAGGTGGCACTAATGAAAAAAAAAGGCATTTTCTTACATTTCTGCCCCTTCAAATGTACTGAAATTTGTGAAAACCATGGCATTTCCAACTGTATTCATTAGCTAGTGCTCTTAGGAGAAAAATGACACCCCATTGGTATGAGTTTAACTACCTCAGGGGGCGCTAGAAGTGCAAAACGACACCTACTACAACCTCTAATTTTTCTAACATTTTCTCAAATATTACTTGTCTGTACACAAATGGTTATAACGACTACAGAAGTGAAGAAAGGGTACACAAACCATACCATTTTGAAAAGAAGACACCCTGCTGCATCTAATGATGGGTGACTTGCCTTGTTACCAAAAGCCTGGAGTGCACAAATGTCTCCAGAAGGTGGCGCTAATGGAAAAAAACAGGCATTTTCTTACATTTCTGCCCCTTCAAATGTACTGAAATTTGTGAAAACCATGGCATTTCCAACTGTATTCATTAGCTAGTGCTCTTAGGAGAAAAATGACACCCCATTGGTATGAGTTTAACTACCTCAGGGGGCGCTAGAAGTGCAAAACAACACCTACTACAACCTCAAATTTTTCTAACATTTTCTCAAACATTACTTGTCTGTACACAAATGGTTATAACAACTAGAGAAGTGAAGAAAGGCTACACAAACTATACCATTTTGGAAAGAAGACAACCTGCCACATCTAATGAGGGGTGAATTTCCTTATTACCCCAAGCCTGTTGTGCCCAAATGCTTCCAGAAGGTGGCACTTTAGGAAAAAATGGCATTTTCTTACATTTCTGCTCCTTCATCTGTATGGAAATCTGTGAAAACCATGGAATTTCCAACTGTATTCATTAGCTAGTGCCCTTAGGAGAAAAATGACACCCAATTGGAATGAGTCGACCTACCTTAGGGGTGCCAGAAGCATATAACTACACCTACCTGTTTGCTTCTTCGAAAATGGCTGCTTGTACTAAAATGTTCATAACTGTTAGAGACATGAAGGAAAGGTATAAAAGGTATACCTTTTTGGAAAGTAGACATTCTCCCGCATCAAGTGAGGGGTCACTTGCCTTTCTACCCCTGGGCTGAAGTGCACAAGTATTTCCAAAAGGTGGCGCTATGGGAATAAATACAAGTTTTTTTTTACATTTCCACCACTTCAAAGATACTAAAATCTTTGAAAACCATAACATTTCCTGCTGTATTCAGTACCTGATACCAACATGAGAAAAAGTGGTAGCCCATTTGTGTGGTTTAACATACAATATGTGGGTGCTAGGAACACGTACGTAAACCTGACACTTTTGTTTTTTAAATTATCTGCTTGCACTAAAATGGTTATAACCATAATAGATATGCAGGAAAGGTAGAGAAACAATGCCATTTTGGAAAGAAAACAACCTGCCGCATCTAATGAGGGGTCACTTGCCTTTTTACCCAAAGGCTGGTACGCACAAATGCTTCCAGGAGGTGGCGCTAATGAAAAAAAAAGGCATTTTCTTACATTTCTGCCCCTTCAAATGTATGGTGCTCTGTGAAAACCATGGAATTTTCAACTGCATTTGTTTGCTAGTGCTCTTAGGAGTCATACGACACCCCATTGGTATGAGTTGAACTACCTTAGGGGGTGCTAGAAGTAGAAAACTACACCAACTACAAACTCTGATGTTTCAAACATTTTCTCAAACCTGACTTGCCTGTACAAAAATGGCTATAACACCTTCAGAATTGAAGAAAAGGTAGATAAACCATACCATTTTGGAAAGAAGGCATCCTGCCGCATCTAATAAGGGGTCACTTGCCTTCTTACCCCAATACTGGTGTGCATAAATGTTTCCAGAAAGAGGCGCTAATGAAAAAAAAGGCATTTTTTTACATTTCTGCCCCTTCAAATGTATGGAGCTCTGTGAAAACCATGGAATTTTCAACTGCATTTGTTTGCTAGCGCTCTTAGGAGTCAAACGACACCCCACTGGTATGAGTTGAACTACCTTAGGGGGTGCTATAAGTAGAAAGCTACACCAACTACAAACTCTGATGTTTCAAACATTTTCTCAAACCTGACTTACCTGTACGAAAATGGCTATAACACCTTCAGAATTGAAGAAAAGGTAGATAAACCATACCATTTTGGAAAGAAGACAACCTGCCGCATCTAATGAGGGGTCACTTGCCTTTTTACCCCTAAGTTAGTTGGCACAACTATTTCCAGAATGTGGTGCTACAGGAAAGAAAAACAAACATTTGTTTTACACATCAGTCACTTCAAAGATACTAAAATGGTTCAATGGCGTGGGATTTCCTAGGAGGACTTCTTGCCAGCCAAAAAAAAATGGTACCCCACTGCTCTGGGTTGACATACCAATTTACGCTACAAGAGCGTAGCTACCAGTGAAACAGAAATGGGAAAGCAAACAGTGTATGTGTGATTTTATGGCTAACATAAGAAAGAAGCTAGGACGTCAGCCGGTGTACGTGCGGACCTGTGACTACAAGTCTAACAAAATGTGTGAGAGGGTGAGGGATTAGGCAGTGTGTGTGGGTATGAGCAGAGTAGCAAGGATGGTGGTGATGGTGGGGCAGTGTCTGATAGAGTGTATGGGAGATCTCTGACTACCATTGTGCACTGTATGTCCCCTCATACAAAGCACTGCGTTGGACCCCCTTCCTGTTGCACGTGCATTTTTTGGGGCTTTTTCCCCCAATATTTTTGTGTAGACCTCGTTGGGGGCATCAGAACCCATACAATGAGGTCTAAATAAAAAATAAAGGGGGAAAAAATCCTTTATGTGCCACAGGGGTGTCCAGCACACAAAGGGTTATTTTTTTTATCGTTACTTTGTATTCAGATGGCCACCAAACAAGCTCTGATCACAAAGTAATGATAAAAAGTCCTGTGTACCACAGGGGGGGTCTGCATTGAACCCCCCTCCCAGTGGCACACACAGGGTTAATTTTTGATTTAATTTTTTTTTTATTATATACCTCATTGAGGGGCATCAGGACCCCCTGATCCCTCCCCAATGAGGTCTTAGTAAAAAAAAAATATGTGTCCACAAACAGAGTGACTCTGTGAGTGCCACAGGGGTCTCCAGCGCATTGCAAAGCAATGCATTGGATCCTTGAGGCACTCAGAGGGTTATTTTTTTTTTTTTATCATTACTTTGTAATCAGAGCTTGTTGGGGGGCCATTAGGACCAATCCTGATGACCCCCCAACAATCTCTGATAACAAAGTAATGATAAAAGCCCTGTGTGTGCCGCAGAAGGGGGGCTGCATTGGCACACACAGGGTTAATTTTTTTTTAAATTTACTTTTTTTTTATTATAGACCTCATTGAGGGGTATCAGGACCCCCCTGATCCCCCCAATGAGGTCTTGCCAAATAAAAAAAAAAAAGAAATCAAAATAAATGTCCCTGTGAGTGCCAAAGGGGTATCCAGCACATTGCAAAACAATGCATTGGACCCTTGTGGCACTCAGAGGGTTAATTTTTTTTTTATCATTACTTTGTAATCAGAGCTTGTTGGGGGGCCAACAGGACCAATCCTGATGGCCCCCCAACAATCTCTGGTAACAAAGTAATGATAAAAGCCCTGTGTGTGCCACAGGAGGGGGGGGTGCATTGGACCCCCTTGTGGCACACACAGGGTTAATTTTTTTTTATATATATTTTTTTAATTATAGACCTCATTGAGGGGCATCAGGACCCCCCCCTGATCCCCCCAATGAGGTCTTTAGAAAAAAAAAAAATACCCCCAAAGCAAGTGACCCTGTGAGTGCCACAGGGATCTCCAGCACATTGCAAAGCAATGTGCTGGGGACCCTGTGGCACTCACAGGGTTACTTTTATTTTTTTTTTTTTATTTTTTTTTTTTAAACTTTTCAGACCTTGTGGGGGACATCAGGACCCCTCCTGGTGTCCCCTCAGTCATTGATCTCCCAGCCGATAGGCTGGGAGATCAATGAGGCGACTGCAGGAGAGCAAAAGCTCTCCTGCCCTTTTCTTCTACCACCGGTAGGAGTGAGCAGCACCGGGGAAACTTCCCTAACATGGTCACCGATGACGTTGGGAGGCTTCCCCCGGTCCCGCCCACTCCTACCCGGAAGTTCGGGTAGGAGAGACAGGAGAGGAGAAGCTGCGCTTTTGCTGCGCTTCTCCTCTTCTTTTATTGATCTCCCAGCGCGATCGGCTGGGAGATCAATAACAGGGGGGACATGAGGAATGATCCTCATGTCCCCCCACAAGTGCCAGGCTATTTTTTTTTTAAATGCGGCCACTGCATGCCGGTTATACCGGCTCATGCAGTGACCGCATTTCACTCTTACGCCGTACGAGCGTGGCACAGCAGGTACAGCTGTGTCCACTCGTACGGCATAAGTGCTTGGCACTCTAGGGGTTAAGAACTGGTCTCTTTCCTCCTGACCTACAAGTTGTGTGTATGTGTTCAAAAAACACGCGTATAAAAATAAATAATTTAATTGTAAGCAGCCATTCTTACACAACCCCCTCACATACCTGTAACCATGTCTGCCAGGTTATGACATAATTGGCAAAAACTAAAGACCCTAATAAGGGCATCACCACAACAGCGAAAAGCTCTATTGTGTCTGGCCTTAAATGATTTAGTCACAGCTATCTGCGAGATTGCACTTAACACGCTGAAAGGTAAAACCCCCTTAACAGGATGACAAGTGGGGGTTCTTAAAAAATGGCGCAAAATTATTAAAAATTTGAGTGCTAAGAAAATTTCAATTGGAGAAAAAAGACTTTTTGTGAAACAGTCTGGTGGTTTTATTGGGTCCTTGCTGGGTTTTGCTATACCGCTACTGACAGGCCTCCTAACTAACCGCTAATGGAATATACTGAAAAAAATTACTTGGTCCCTAAACAAGATCTGGACAGGTTACAGCGAAATCCCCAGGCCATAGTGGACTCATTTGAAATTGACATGCAGTGCCTTGATGCGGAGATATCAGATATCCTTCAGAGAAAAAAAATATCAGAGGATGAAAAGGTAAAAAGATATACTGTATAACTCTATTGCAGAAATACTTGGTGCATGTTAAACAGAATGAGAAACAAAATATGAGCTTACCACCACCTGGTGAACACGGCTCACAAGCGCAAACACCGCTAGCACATAGCATGCATGATGCTCCAAGCAGCTAGTGATGACCCTGTACTGCTTGAGGTTATGAGTAATGTAAATGTCTGCTATAAGAAAAATGCTAATTTACTACTTAGTAAAATGATTGCCAGTAAGCACATCGCGGCATGGAATGACAATGGGGAGCTTATTTATAAAAACAATGTTGTCCCCGGTTCTAATATACAGGACTTGGTACGTGGTGTTACACAGAGCCATAGTGTTACCCATAGCAAAATGCCTTAAGGTTGGGATCTTTTTGTACAAGTTATGTCTGAACTGAATGTTCCTTCTACAGTTGTTGGCAATATCAAAAATAGAGAGTATCTGGATCACTTAAAACTGCAGCTGAACGACTCTGCAACATCACCAAGGAGACACGCAACACTAAGGAGTATATCAAGCGACAGCCACGGTTTAACCACATCACACAGTTATTTACTGCCAAAGAAACATTTTGGGTCTTTACTGAAACCTGTGGAATGGCTAAAGCTGTAAAAACAAGCATGACTTTCATATATTTTAATTATCTTTATGATTTATTCATGTTTTTATTTCTTCATTATGTGTGTGTTTAAAATTTATAAGATACCGGTTATTGTCTAAATTTTTTCTACCATGTGTCTATTAATAAAAACTTTAACTGCTATTTGTCCTTGTTGTGTTCTTTTATTTCGGCGCATTCGCAAAAAGAAGCCATAAGCCAAACATGTCCAAATTCAGAAATAAACATGTCCGGACTTGCCTTTGTGCAAGGCCGGACATGCCTGTGTGTGGTCATAAAGACGTCCCTAGCAATTCCACCCCCCTCCACTAATCAATCACAAAAATAATAAAACACATGTTCTATTAATAAAGTGAGCAGGGGTTATGAGCTCACTGTGGGGCGGCTGTGGGTGGTGTTATATGGCGTAATATGCCAGGCTAAAAAATAGCCCAGTGGGTGGGGTTATGAGATCAACTGACATGTGCAGTGGGTGTGGTTATGCTACACAGTGGGTGGAGACTCAAAAATCACAGGAGGTGTGGTTATTAGCATAGTCACACCCATAGTGGGTGTGACCACATCCATAAAGGGGTGAGGGACCTGTCAAAATTAGTTTGACATGATACGGGGCCCTTTTCTACTCATGGCTGATGAGGACAGTTTATTGTCTTCTTTCGAGGGAACAGAGAAAATACTTAGAGTGGGTCCCTCACTAAACCCTAAGTCTGAGCGTTTCCAGATTTATTCAGGTATGAGTGAGTGAGATGCCCAGATTGAGCACAGTACAGACATAATCCTAAAGATCGTCTCCTGGTCTTTTCCTTGTCAGGGAGATGGAGGACCCAGCCTACCTCCATAGGCTCCTCGGTCACTACGGTAGGAGACACTGGAGTCTGGAACCTAGATGTCAGGTGGACAAATGGTTTGACCACTGGGCATTTGCTGTGGCCTTGGTCGCATTCAGAGCAACCCTCCTGAATTCAGTGCTCTAGAGTGGAGCACAAGGCTATCAGACTCTCAAGGGTATCAGGAATTGGACAAGTGGTGAGTTAATCCTTTAGTCAGTCTGACAAACCCCTCTTGAATGTGGACTTTAAGGCCCGTTCATCCCAGTCCGCATCATAAACCCAGGTGCAGAATTCCATCGCATATTGCAAGAGGGTGCTGGATCCTTGCTGTATGTCAAGGATAGCCGAGGCTCTTGCCTGTCGTCCTGGGGCATTAAAGAGACATCAGAATGCTGTGACAAAAGAATCAAAGTTTGCTAACACAGGAGACTGGTGGTCCAGCAGAGGAGAAACCAAAGTCAAAATGGAACCCTAAGCGATCCTGTGCTTCCTTCCTCTGTGGTGGTGTCGGCTAGCATGACTGCGGCTACTTCCGCATTGCTGATGTCATGAAACAGGCACCGGCATGGATGCCTGTTTATGGGCCTATTCTATTTTGCCTGATTGGGTCCCACCTTCTGCTGCTCCTTTATAAACCTCTTTAGGCCTAGGACTCATTGCCCTTACATGGTGTTTCTGCTAGTATCTCTTGTGTTCCATTGTGACCTGTGCCTATCTGAGAATCCGCTCCAAGTATGACCCCGGCTTGTCTGACTACCCACATCAGTTCTGACCTGTGGTTCTGGCTGACTAACTTGCTCCGTGTTGATCCCAGCTTGTCTGTCCTCTGGCTGTGGTTACTGACTCGCTCCGTGTAGTTCCTGGTTTGCCTGCCCTCTGGCTCCTAACTCGCTCTGTGTAGTCCCCGGTTTGTCTGACCTGTGGCTTTGGCTGCCTACTCGCTCTGTGCTCTAATGCTTGCCTGACCTGTGCCTCTGTGCTCCACGGCTTCAACCTGTTCTCGCTCTCTGTTGCCTCCAGTCGCGAGATATAGAGGGGTGACTTACACTATAAAGACTGTTCCACTCTGGTGTCCTCCTCGAGCCTCTTTCCTAGTCTCGGTTCGTGCAGTAGTGCAGTTCACAGCACAGCGTACAGCTCCAGGTGGAGCCTGGGTCCTATTATCTTGTGGTCTGGGGTTGTGTGGGCTATACTACTATTGCTGTATATATTAATAAAGGTAGTTAAATTTTATATTGTGTCTGTCCTCCTTTGTCTGAATACTGTGACAACCACAGAGAAGATTCACAATAAATGTGACGTGGGCCTGATCTGACAAAAAGACCTCCTGTTGGTTCTGAAAGTGCAGGTAGTGCTGGTTCAAGAACCCTCTAAGATCAGTTGAAGAACCGTCAAACCGATCAGGTATCATCATCCTGCATGGTAAGAAGCTGGCAGGTGGAGGGGCAGGAGATGTAGCAATGGGAGGACTAGCTGGAGGCACGGCTGCATCAAAGCGTAGCTGTATCTGCTATAGCATAGCCACGACAGAGTCCAGCTTGAAGTCCATTTGGGTGATCTGCGTGGTATGCTGGTTGAGTTGAGCACCCTGATAGGCCACAACCCGCGACATACCTGTGGGATCGGTCATTGGCATAATCAAAATGTAAGACTCTGACCGGAGTGCCCAATGTAAGCTGCCTGGGAACACCTTGCGTAGAGGAATGCCCACAAGAAGTAGCAGACTGCTGATTTGATATAAATACAATATACAATGATAGGAGACAATATGGAATATTTTCTAGGTAGGGACAAGTGAGCCAGGAGCAGGTTTGAGAACGGTGCTAGCAGTCAGTGGCTACTCTCAGGGGCTCTTTGCTGCGGCCGAAGCCGGGTGCAGGATAAACACCTAGGAGGTCAGGAATCGGCATATTAAACCTACCAGAAGTATAGCTGCCTCTGTTGAACACTGAATCAGCAGCACAGGGGGTTGCAAGGTTACCGTGTGATGGGAGGTCGAAATGAGGATGGTCAAAAACATCAAACTCGACTGGATAGTCAATGACGTTGAACACAACAGACTGAGCAACGAGAACCTTTTGAGGTTGAAAGGAGGGTGGTCGACAATCCATGTCAGTAACAGGCAGGCAAAAACAGTACTTAGGATGAGACAGAAGGATAGTCGAACAAGCCAGGGTTAAAACCATTCGAGCAGCACAGTACAAAATCAGCAGACAGAAAAAGTCAAACAGGCCGAGGTCAAAACCAACACAGGAGTCATAGCAGAATCAGGAGACGAGACAATTGAGGAAACCTGGGTCAATTCACTGGATATACTAGGAACAAACACTCAGACTCTATATACGGAACGCTTTGGGCCTATATCAAGAGATGACACCCTTGTGTCAGTGCGCGATCAAACAAGAGCGTCACTAGAACAAGGCAGGGAAAACAGGAGACAGGAAGTGAACCAGAAAACCTGGTAAAGCCAGGAAAATCCAGAGAATCATGACAATGATAGAGCAGTGGAGCCTGTTCCAGTCCATGTCCTAACCATCATAGAAGAGCCAATTTAAAGTGTTAGAAGAATGTTATGTCCAAATCACAAGAGTCACAGTTTAGGGTACCATAGGCAGCGAAAAAACTTAAATACATTCAGTAATGATATATATCTTCCTGCATCACTTAATGCAATTAACAGGTTTGTTTCAAACTTAAGCTATACTTTTCTCAAATTATTGACACACATTACTTATTGGTCATGGTTACTTATTAGTCATGGCAGTGGTCCCAAGTGTGGGAGATGGTAGCAGCCCTTCACATCCCCCCTTCTACTCATCTGTGTTGCTATTAATACATTTGCCCTGGCTTTTTCTGTCATGTGTGGTTTCTGCTACCTAATACTCAGAAGGTATTAGATTTTGGTTCGTTTAGTCTCCCAACATTGCTGCTTGATGGACACATCCTATGATCATTCACAAAGTAACTACCTGCATTGAAAACCAGCTCAGCCTTAACGCTTGCTGGAGGGTAACAGGGTTTCCACTACAGTATGAGCTGGCCACACACAGTTTTGTTTGCCAGTAGTCCAGGGGTCATTATTTCTGCCTAGAATGTATCCATCCTGCAAATATTCAGAATATATCTCACACACAGTGGGACCACTCCTAGGAGCTACATGAATTCCTGTGCGTCATCCATACTAAGGAAGCAAGTCCTAAATTGGCTGGTGGCAGCACATCTATGTTGGATTTTTGCAGTCCCCCCCCCCCCCCCCCGAAACCCATGAATTGTGTTCATAATGGGTTGATGATGTAGCTGCTCCTACTGCTGGTCTAAATGCTTTGCTGCCTTCATTTTTGTGCCCTTTCTGCCTCTCATTCACCACAATGCAACCCTCCACTCAATCAATAAGCATCTCTCTATATTCCTTGACAGAATCAGATTCCTCAGAGATGCTGCTAATCATCAAGACTCCATGTTGTCACAAACTGCTGCTGCTTTGGAAGAAATTCTGAAATGTTGTGTTTAATGAGGAGTCCAGCAAAGTGGCAAGAATATACTGCTCATTGCCTTTAATGGACACCATGAGAGGATCTTGCTCAAAGCACTCTGATATGTCCTTGACCAGCTGGTGCATTTTTATCATTATTGTAAGATTCCTCAGATATGCTCCTCACGTTTTCTGCAATACATATATCAGTGGTAGAACTTCACTAATTTCTGCCCCTATGTGACTCAGCAGGCAAAGGCTTTCAGCAGCTCACATACATCACACATTGACTAACTGCTGGCAGTGGCATACAATCTGACACATAAATAACATAACTACTTCCCTTATCTGCCCATAGCCCTAAGAACTTTTTGGAGTGCTTCTGCTTGTTGTGGCACCTCTGACCTGTTGATAGTGTGTCTGAACTGTGGTTGTGCTTCAGGTGGGATCTCATTGAGGAGGTGCCTAGGTGTGAGCCTGCTTTCCCCTGCTTACATGCTTTTTGCACAGCTAACAGGTTGCAACATGCTTAGCTTTTGGATCCTGTGTATACCCATACTGTTGACTTCATGGACTGCAGTGTTCATGAGGGGCTGCTGTGGCTAGATGTTGTTGCAATTATGCTATTACTACTGGCTGCTCTTTGTGGCTTGCCTTTAAGTGACATGCAGAGTGGAGTTGGAAAGAATCTGGTAAAAAGTACCTGTGAGCATTCTCTGGTGTTTATTAAGGGTTAAAAATGTACATTATTTTATTCATTGTGTGTGGTTATATAAAGTATTAAAGGGATAGTAAAGTTTCATAATAAAAGCAGCTCTAATTAATCATCATAGTATTTGGACTTTGGAGAGTGTTATTTCAATTCTGTCAGAGTTATAGTTCAGGAGTAATTCAATGACAAAATGTCCCCCTCCCGCCCCTTTTACTGATGTAACACTTCTCAGCCAAAGCAGAAGGGAGGTGGCCAGGTAGATTGCACAGAGGGACAATCTTCAATTAAGATAAGTGGAAAAACCTGAAAAGCTTGTCAAGGGGGGCAGGGCTTTCATTGTTCTAATAGGAAGAAGAGTGTCCCCTGCTGTTATCTGTCCAGTCTATGGACTGCATTCCACATATGAGAAGAGATGGCTTACACTAGGCAAAAGGGGCGGGGAGGGGAAATTTTGCTTGTGAATATCTCTTAAACCATAAAGGTTTGAGAGATAAGACTTATATCATTCTTCGTGTTTTTTTAAATGCCTACAAAATAAAATAAAGTTAAAACGAAGTATTACTATCCCTTTAAAAAACAATTTGTTCACTTTTTTCTCTCCTTAGTGTTTAAGTGTTGATTGCAAAGGGCATTTGGCTCATTTGTACCCTACTCATTGTGGCTTGAAGTGACTTGCAGACAAGTGGAGTTGGAAAGAATCTGGAGTTCGAACAGAAGCAGGAGTTGGAGTTGGAAATCAACAGAGCTCTGTGGTGAAAGTAATTTCAAGGGTTTACTACACTCACATTTAAATTTGGTATACTTTACCTCACAGTAATCATTAGAGGACAGTGTAATACTAGTTGAATTTTAAAACCAAGCATGAGTAATAGCAGGTTACACAATCTCATGTAGTGCAAATCTTGTTGCATGTTGAACACTTGGAACAACTGGTCCAGTGGTCATACCGCTGTGCCAAGTGTGAGCATATTTTCATTTTTACAATTTAAGACATTACATCTAGAAAGAAATATTGCAACATTGGAAACATGGAAAAGAGCTTAAAACTCAGTAGGTAGTATGTGGGGTTATTGCTGAAGAGGCTGGAGTTGTAGATGAGGAGCGGCAGGTAGGTAGCAGTAAGGCAAAGACATAGAGGGCAGAGGAAGAGTAAAGCCCAGTTCTGAGTTGAGGATAACTCAGAATTGGCAATACTGGAGAAGGCAGATTCCTTTAGCAGCCAGGGCAACAGACCTCCTTCCAGTTTAGATGGGATGCAGAGTCGGCAGAAACCAAGGCAGGTGGTGGTAGATAGGGTAATCTGGCTCCAGGAATATGAGTGCCGTACAATATGTGCTCTCCCGGGTGCTAGGGATCAGTGTATTGTGGACAGAGCAGAAAAATTATTGGGAGGGGCTGGAAATGATCTAGCTGTCTTGGTACATACTTATACCAATGACAAAGTTTGAGGAAGATGGAGGTCCTTAAAACATTATTTTAGAGATTTAGGGTGCAGGCTCAAGGCAGGGACCTCCAGGGTAATGTCCTCTGAAATACTACCTGTGCCATGCGCCAGTGCAGGCAGCCAGTGGGAGCTCAGTGAGCTTAATGCATGGCTTAAGTATTTGTGTAGAAAGGAGGGATTGGGGTTTTTAGAGCACTGGGCTGACTTTGCTCTTGGATACAATATATATGGAAGTGATGGATTACACCTAAACGGTAGGGATACCATGCTAGGATATAGAATGCAATGGTTGGAGGAGCTTTTAAACTATGAAAGTGGGAGGTTATCGATAGGAAAATGGTGTAGATAGTTTAGATAGGAGGATACTGTGGCATACATGGTAAAAAAAAGTGTTGGTGGGTATATGCTACAACCCACCAGATATTGATAAGAATGTTGATGCACAGCTGTTATTGCAAATGAGCAAACCTGCGATCTGAAGAAGGTTGGTGAGCATGCTTAGGGATGGCTACATGTCACAAATGGTGGAAGTCCCCACAATAAATAATGTATTGGACCTAGTGGTAACAAACAACAGACGTGGTATCCAATATTAAAGTAGGTGGACATTTAGGAAACCGTGATCACAACACGCTTACATTTTAGATCGGTTTGGCAAAGCAAAATTGTATAAGTTCAATCAAAACCCTTGATTTTCAAAAAGTTAACTTCAAAATGTCAAGCGTATTAATACAATACACAGACTGGGATAAATTACTTAAATGCAAAAATACTGGAAAAAGGGTCAGAATTTAAATTTGGGTTGCAGAAATGTATTCAAAATGATATACCAATGGGTAACAAATGCAAAGCAGTAGATCACAGTCAATGTGGTTAAAAGCAAATGTAATGAAAAAAATGGCAGGGGAAAATACATTTAAACTATTTTAAGTCTGAAGGAACAGAACTTTATTTCTTTAAATGCAGGGAGTGCAACAAAGATCAAAAACAGCAATTAGGTTAGCAAAGAAATAAATAATAAAACTCAAGTTGCAAGGGAGAGCAAGACTAATCCCAAAAAGTTCTTTGAATACATAAATAGAAAAAACTTGAGGGAGTGCATTGTACTTTTCAAAAATGAGATGGGTGAGTTGATTAGAGATGATAAGGAAAAGGCTGAGGTTATAAACAATTTAATGGTATATACCAGGGAACAAGAAATGGTAGAAGAGCCTCAAAAAGTAACAAATAAAATCATACCTTTATCAGCTATTGGTTTAGTGCAAGAAGAGGTCATAGGAAGAATCGGATCCTGATGGTATACCTTCAAGGGTTTTTCAGTAAGTGCAGAGTTAGCAAGACCCCTCTTTTTACCCTTTAAAAGGATAGTAATGTTTCACCAAAAAAAACAGCTCCAATAAATTCATAGTATTTGGGCCATGGAGAGTGTCATTTCAATACTGTCAGAGTTGTAGTGATGGAATGATAAAGTATCCCCCTCCCACCCCTTTTACCTATTGTAAGCCACCTCCTATCAGATGTGGAATCTGGTCCTGGGACCAGACAGCTCACAGCAAGGGACAATCTTCTTACTGTGAGCATAACAAAAAACCCTGCCCCCCTTGACAGGTTTTTCCTTATGCTCAGTGAAGATAGTTCCTCTCTGTGATCCATCTGGACAGTCTTGCTGCTCTGAGGCGAGCAGTGTTACATCAGTAATAGGGGATACTTTTTCATTCAATTACTCTTGAACTAAAACTCGGACAGTATTGAAATAACACTCTCCACGGCCCAAATACTATGCATAGTAATTGGAGCATGCTTTATTGTGAAACATTACTATCCCTTTGAGTATTTATTACCCATGGATTCAATTAAGATCTTTGCCCATGAGATTAGTGGCTATATTCTTCTTCCTACCTATTTAAGTGTTAAACCTTGTTTGTTCCTCAGACAGAGAATGGGTGTATCATGCCTTGTGCTAATCTGTTTATGTTTCCAGTCCACTCCTTGGAGGGTTAAAATATGTGTTTCATTTGTTTTATGTGAGGTTACTTCTTCCTTAGTAGTTTGCCCCTATGTGTACATGATGAATGTATATACAGTATACGGGTGGATATACAGGAAGTATATATTGAACTAAAACTCTTGATAGTATCGAAATAACACTCTCCATGGTCCAAATAATGAGAAAATTAATTGGAGCTGCTTTTATTGTGAAACATTACTATTTTTTTAAACATTCTCTCACCACAGGCTCAATGCTACAAGACTGGTGTAAAGCCAGTATAGTGCCTTTGTCGGGGCGGCATTTGCCAGGGGTATTACCACCTTATCTAAGTAACACCTTATCGAAGCAAGGAGAGTTAAACAAGAGAGAAAGAAAGTATGTATCCAATATGCTGTGTTTTATGAAGATTTTTGCCTAACGAGGTTCTCTTGTCCCTTACAGGTATGTACTACGCAGTCCTGTTGTAACATAGTAAATTAGATTGAATAAAAATACAAGTCCATCAAGTTCAACCTTCTCCTCATACCCCAGTAACTGAGAATTTTATAGCTTTGCTGCACCCAATTAAGTTAGTCTTTATCAGACCTTCCTGATCTGCCTACTAAAAAACAGTATAACTCTGTATGTTCCTTTTTGAAAGAAATGTGTCTAATCTTCTCTTAAATTTATCCATTGTATCTGCCATACCCACCTCCTTGGGTAAGGAATTCCACAATTTAACAGACCTTACTGTAAAAAAAAAACCTTTCTTCTGCTAAAGTGTAAACCTCCTTTCCGCTAATCTCAACGGGTGTACCCTGGTCACCTGATAAGGTGCCAGGGCTATTTAACATACATAGTAACAAAGTAACATAACATAGTAACATAGTAATTTAGGTTGAAAAAAAGACTTGCGTCCATCTAGTTCAACCTTTTTCCTATTCCTGTTTACCATTGTTGAGCCAAAAGAAGGCAAAAAAAACCCAAAAAAAAAAACAGCCTCAATATAGCAATTTCAAATTCTGCCTTGAATGGGGAGGGAAAGGGAACTTCAAATCCCATGCAATCTCCCTGTACAAGTTGAACCCCGTATGGTATGTACTAACAATTAACCATATATACCCTTATCCATTCTCCATATTGCTTACCTCCCCCATCCCTCTTCTATATCTCTGTGTCTGTTTCTTATCAGATGTTTTAATGGTGTCACAGCTGATTGCACTCAGGGCCCTTCCAGTGCAAAACAATTTGGAATTCCCTCAGTCTTCCTAGGGGTTCCAGCTAGTATATATTTAGGGCCCAGGTAGGGGTGGCATTATGCCAGGGTGGCATTTGCCAGGGGTATTACCACCTTATCTAAGTAACACCTTATTGAAGCATGGAGAGTTAAACGAGAGAAAGAAAATATGTATCCAATATGCTGTGTTTTATGAAGACTTTCTCCTAACAAGGTTCTCTTGTCCCTTACAGGTATGTACTAGCCAGTCCTGTTGTGTGGAAGAGCAATTCTCATGCAGTTTCCCCTTACAATTTTAACCCCTTGTGTGGTATGTGCTAGCCAGTCCTGTTTTGTGGAAGAGCAATTCTCATGCAGTCTCCCCTTACAATTTTAACCCCTTGTGTGGTATGTACTAGCCAGTCCTGTTGTGTGGAAGAGCAATTCTCATGCAGTCTCCCCTTACAATTTTAACCCCTTGCGTGATATGTACTAGCCAGGGCTATTTAACTGGAACTTCAAATCCCATGCAATCTCCCTGTACAAGTTTAACCACTTATGGTATGTACTAACAATTAGTCATATATAACACCCTTTTCCAGTCTCCATATTGCTTACCTCCCCCATCCCTCTCCTATATCTGTGTCTGTTTCTTATCAGATGGTGTCACAGCTGATTGCATTCAGGGCACTTCCAGTGCAAAACAATTTGTAATTTGTAATTCCCTCAGTCTTTCTAGGGGCTCCAGCTAATATATATTTAGGGCCCAGTTAGGGGTGGCATTATGCCGGGGTGTCATTTGCCAGGGGTATTACCACCTTATCTAAGTAACACCTTATCGAAGTATGGAGAGTTAAACAAGAGAGTTGGACAGGAGAGTGGACAGGGAAGAAAGGCAGCTGCTGCAACACATCCACTGATAACCACAGGCAAGTAAACAAAAAGAAATAAAGTGGAATTGGAGAGACTAGATTAAATAAATATCACAAGTATACAATTATTTTTAATCTCAACTGGTTTCTGTGTACCTGTCTGTACCCACCCTGCAAGCCTTGTCACATGCATGTCAGCATGAACATATTACTTCTATCTGTTCTAAGCATTCCAATAGTAACACAGATTTTCTCTTATTCCTGCAACCATGTGCCGCACCCTCACCATAACATACTAATCCACCATGGACTTCTGCATACATGTGCACTACCCTCTGAGTGCTGGTGGAGAGTATTAAAAAACAAGCTCACCCAGCCCCAGTAATTATAGTAACAGACCCACCCTCTCACTATATGCTCATTGAAAACACACTAAATTTTTATGCGTTCTATTACTTGCCTTGACAAATGACATAGAAACCAAACCTGGCCCTCAAATAGCAATAAATGGCAACCTCACCTTTAAAGACGGTCTCTCTTTTGTGCTCTGCAACATACACAGCATACCACCCAAAATGGATGAACTAAAAGCATGGTGTTATGCATACAAACCAAAAATTCTTACTGAATCCTGGTTATCCACAAAAATACCTGATACTGCTGTTGCCATAGAGGGATATTCATGCTTTAGAAAAGACTGTGCAAAGCGAGGAGGACGGGTAATCATATACATACAGGAATCAAACTTTACACTTCTAAATGGCTCTCTTAACTCTGATTCTTCGGAATACATTGCTGGCAAAATTTGTCTTCCATACTCAAAAGAAGTCATATTACAATGTGATAAGGTCTCCTCTTAGTCGTATTTTCTCTAGAGTAAATAAACCAAGTTTGTTTAGTCGTTCCTCATATGTCAAATCCTCCATTCCCTTAATTAATT
Organism: Rhinophrynus dorsalis; assembly: GCA_037306005.1. Classification (NCBI taxonomy): domain Eukaryota; kingdom Metazoa; phylum Chordata; class Amphibia; order Anura; family Rhinophrynidae; genus Rhinophrynus; species Rhinophrynus dorsalis. The sequence goes on from CM074721.1 coordinate 150,321,414, forward strand.
TTGTTGCTCTCTGCTGTACCCTCTCTAGTTCTAGTATATCCTTTTTCAGAACCGGTGCCCAAAATTGCACTGCATACTCAAGGTGAGGTCTTACCAATGATTTGTATAATGGCAAAATAATGTTATCCACTCTTGCTTCGATACCTCTTTTTATGCAAGACAGGACTTTGTTTGCCTTTGCTACTGCTGTTTGACACTGGTCACTGTTTCCAAGTTTGCAGTTGACAAGGATACCCAGGTCTTTTTCTAGCAATGAGTCACCTAAAATTATTCCATTAAGTTTATAAGTAGCCTTGGGATTGTTTCCTCCCAAATGCATGACTTTACACTTCCCCACATTAAACTTCATATTCCACGTTTGCCCAATCTGACATTGTATGCAAGTCCTTCTGTAGAGAGAAAATATCCTGTTCTGAATTAATGACTTTGCATAATTTAGTATCATCTGCAAATATTGATATTTTGTTTTCTATATCTATTTCCAGATCATTTATAAACATGTTAAAAAGCAGCGGACCCAATACTGAACCCTGAACCCAATACTGAACCCACTCTCCACTTTAACTGTACTGGAGAATTTTCCATTTACAACCACACACTGTTCCCTATCCTTCAGCCAGTTTTGTATCCAATTGCAAAGGTTATCTCCTAGCCCCAATTTCCTTATTTTATACACCAGCCTTCTGTGTGGCACTGTATCAAATGCCTTTGCAAAGTCTAGATATACTATATCTACTGCCTTTCCATTGTCTAGGTTGCTGCTTACCTCCTCATAGAAGCTGAAAAGATTAGTTTGGCATGATCTATTCTTCATAAAACCATGTTGATTCGTGCTAATGATTTTATTTTTTGTGTTGTAATCCTGAATATAGTCCCTTATTATCCCTTCTAACAGTTTTCCCACTACAGAGGTCAGACTCACTGGTCTATAATTCCCAGGTTCTGTTTTAGTTCCCTTCTTAAATAGAGGCACTATGTTAGCTCTTCGCCAATCCTGTGGCACTGAGCCAGTGGTAATAGAATCTTTAAAGAGTAAATATAGGGGTTTTGCTAACACTGCACTAAGTTGCTGAAGAACCCTTGGATGTATACCATCAGGACCCGGTGCTTTATCGGTCTTAATTTTGTTCAGTCTTCCCATGACATCTCCTTGAGTTAACCCAATATCTATTAATTGTATTGTTTTATTTGTTACTTGTGGAGGCTCTTCTACCATTCCTTGCTCCCTTGTATATACTGATGCAAAGAAAGTGTTTAAAACATCTGCCTTTTCCTTATCCTCACTAACCAACTCATCCATCTCATTTTTGAATGGTCCAATGCACTCCCTCTTAAGTTTTTTGCTATTTATATATTTGAAAAACTTTTTTGGATTAGTCTTGCTTTCCCTTGCAATTCGAGTTTCATTATCTAATTGCCTTTTTGCAATCTTTGTTGCACTCCCTGTATTTTAAGAAAGATTGTTCAGTTCCTTCAGACTTAAATAATTTGAATGCGTTTTTTTTCCTTGCCATTTCCTTCTTTACATGTGCAGTTAACCACATTGGCTGTGACTTACTTCTTTTGCATTTTTTCCCCATTGGTATATACTGTTGGGTACATTTCTGCAACCTAAATTTGAATTCTGACCATTTTTCCTCAGTATTTTTGCCTTTAAATAAAATATCCCAGTCTATGTGTTGCATTGAGGCCCTTAACAATTTGAAGTTCGCTTTTTTAAAATTAAGAGTTTTTGTTGAACCTATACATTTTTGCTTTGCCAGACTGATCTCAAATGTAACCATGTTGTGATCACTGTTTCCCAAATGTTCTCTTACTTTAATATTGGATACCATTTCTGTGTTATTAGTGATCACTAGGTTCAATACATTGTTATTTCTTGTCGGCGCTTCCATCATTTGTGACATGTAGCTTTCACGAAGTGTGTTCAAAAACCTGCTACCCTTAGCACTCTGACAGGTCTCATTTTTCCAGTTGATATCTGGATAATTAAAATCTCCCATAATTATAGTATGCCCATACTGGGCAGCTTTCCTCATCTGCAATAGCAGTTGGGCCTCATCATTGTCATCGATATTTGGTGGTTTGTAGCATATGCCCACCAACAACTTTTTTTTTACCTTTCACACCACATTTAGTCTCGATTTCTACCCACATGGACTCCACAATTTGGCCAGTTTCCTCACTAATATCACCTCGCAAAACTGGATTTAGCTCTGTTTTCAAATATAAGCACACACCTCCACCTTTTCTATTAATTCTGTCTCTTCTAAACAGGGAATAGCCCTCTATATTTACAGCCCAGTCATGTGCATCGTTCCACCATGTTTCTGTTATTCCATTTATGTCCCATTGCTCATTAACCGCCAGCAATTCTAGTTCTCCTATTTTATCTACCATACTTCTTGCATTTGCAAGCATACAATTCATTTTGAAGTCTTTACATATATTAATCCCTACATGCCTTTTTTCTTCCCCTTCATTTACTAGGAGTTCCTCCCTACTGACTAAATTTTTCCCCACCCTTTCTCCACCCCCTGGTCATTTACTTGGACCCAGTTCCTTTCTGCTCTATCTACCCCATTTTTACTGTCTATACCCCCCCCTTTCCTAGTTTAAAAGATCTGTAATACTCATGCCCCACTAAGGAAGGTCAGGGTTAGGGGGGCACATCTACCCTGGGTCTCAGCTGACTTGATTCAATTATACAGTTTCAGAAATGCCTTATGGACAAAATTTAAAAAAACCAGCTCCGCTCATGATCTCACTGCATACAGACAATTAATGAATGCATGTACAAAACAAACAAAATTAGCAAAAGCACGATATTTTACTGATAACTTAAACAGTAACATGTCAAAGCCAGACAACTTTTGGAAGGTTATTAAAAACCTCTACAACCCTCCTAATCATTCTCACCCATCAACTATAACCATAGACAAAGAAACAATACAGTACCCCATAGCCAATGCATTTAACAACTACTTTGTTGAATGTGCTACCACCCTGATTACACAAAACAAAGATAACTCAGAAGTTCAACCATCTAAAGAACACTCACTGGCACCTGTTGCCTGGTCCAATTATGAAAATGAATTCAATTTCATGCCAGTAAATGAAAGCAAAATATATGGTCACCTCCTCAACCAAAAAATGAAATCCCAAATCTAGCCCTGACAAACTGCCAGCAATGCTATTAAAGCTCAGTGCCATGGTCATGGCCAAATCGATTGCATCTTTAATGAATGCCTCTTTGGCAACAGAGTATATTCCCAAATCCTGGAAGGTGGCTAGAGTTGTGCCTATCCACAAAAGTGGGAATAAAAATGTAGTATCAGGGAGATGGACACATGTTAGCCTAGCTCCTGCTCCGCGAGCAAGTTATCACTGGCAAACTAACTACCCACTTCTTTGTAGAGATGGGTAAATCAACCAAGAAATCCTCTAGGACCACTGGCCCATCTAGAGAAGCCAGAGCTGACTCTTCTCAGCCCATGAATAAGTACCTAATCCCGCTTTCGGTGAACACCTCGAGGGAGGACAAAATGGAGCTGATTCCTAATGTAGAGGACCGCACTCCTTGCTCCTCCAACGGGGAACTGGATGATGCTGATGTTTCACCTCCAAGAGACCGGATCCTTCCCAGTCATAATGGGGTTACCAAAGCAGATTTTGCGGCCTTCACCCTGCAAATACAAAAAGACTTGGCCTCAGTAGTGGACCACGTCAGATCTGCTGTGCGAGATGAACTCTCGGAGATTAGAGAGGACCTTAAGCAACAGGGTCAGAGACTTCAGACTTTAGAACACGACCAAGCTACTCTTCAGGACTCGCTGCAGGCTCTCAACAACAAATTTGTGGCGTAGCGTAAACTGGTGTCTCATCTTGCCCAACATGTTATTGATCTAGACAACCGTGGGAGGCGCAATAATCTGAGGATTAGAGGTCTGCCTGAGTCAGAAAGCTTTGAGGACACCCGATAACTGGTGGTGGAACTGTTTAACTTTGTCCTGAACAGAGACTCTTCCACTACTATGGTACTGGATTGTGTCCACAGGGCTTTGCATCCTAAGGACCTATCGGGAGGGGCCCTCGAGAGACATCATTTGTTGCATACATTCCTACAGTCTAAGGGAAGACATTCTGAAGGTGGCGAGACAACGCCGGTCTATTGAATACAGAGGTGCATTCATTCAGATCCTTCTCGATATCGCATGGGCGACCCTACAGCTGAAAAAACTGTTGAAACCCCTTACCAACCTCCTTCGTGGAGCAGATATTCCATACCATTGGGGCTTTCCGCTGATGCTCAAGGTGCAATGAGATAATCAAACTTTTGTGATCAGACACCCCCCGGTGATGTTCCTGCTATGTGTGAAGCTCTTCAACTAGAAGCCCCGGCATTGACGGATTGGCAGGCTTACGTGGATGGTGATTCGTCCTTACAGTTAATGGCCCTCCAAAACCCACAGTGGCTACGCAGGCCCCAACGTCACAGACGCCGCAGATCCCATCAGACGGCCCCGCTAGAGACAAAGATGTCGATCGCGTAGAACCCTAGGTAGAGGGGTCCTGAGGGAAGCTCCCTTGTGTTCCCTGTGTTCTGAAATCACCCCCCCCCCCCTCTGGCTCCGTGGATCATCCTTTCAACGGAGGAACCTGATCTCTGTTGCCCAGTATCACAGTGCCTGTGATCTGTCTGTCACTCTCATCTGTGGCAGATTGTGATTTGCTCTGTTGGTTTGGCCCGCCCCTTGGTGACCTTTTTATACCTGACGCTTACATCTGTCAGATGCCCTTTCGTGGTGTTTCTGAGCCAGACTTGCTGTTGCTGTGTTCCTGTATCCGGATTCCTGTGTACCGACTTTGGCCTGTCCTGACTACGCTCCAGTGTTCCTGATCGTGTATGACCCGGCTTGTCTGAGAATCCTCTACGTGCTACGACCCGGCTTGTCTGAGAACCCTCTATGTGCTACGACCCGGCTTGTCTGAGAGACTTCTACGTGCTACGACCCGGCTGGCTGACTTCCTGCTTCGAGATCACCACGGCCTGTTCCAGCGACCTGCTTGGCCTGTTGTCGCCGCCTAGACATTCTGAATCCTGCGTTGCTGTGCCGACCTAGTGTGACCATTACACTCCTGTGTAATCCATCCCTCAGTGCAGAGTTCCTTGCTGACTTGCATAAGCTGTGCTCCTTGTACCGAGCCTCTATACGCTGCAGAGCTAAGTTACCATACCGAGCCTGGGAGATTCAAACGTACCTTTTAACCCTTGCAGTGCCGCTTCTCTCTTGCCGGACCTCCTTTCTGATTACCGAGCCGTTACCTTGTAAGTCTACTGCTGCTGAGTTGGCCGCTACTTGGACGGCGACTCCCAGTTACATTTGCAGAGTAGTCTATCCTGTTGGTCCGGTTGGGCGTCTTTGGCTCTCGGTCTCACGGTTATTACCGGAGGTATCCGGTGCAGCTATTGGTAGCAAGGTTAGGCTCCAAGCTTTTGCAAGATCTGAAGGTGAACGCCTGTGGGGGCTATTGGCTCGTGTTGTGCTCACGTTGGTCTCCGGTTATACGCCCGTGGGGGCTAAAACGCCAGCTTTGCATCTCAGGCTAGTCTCGAACACGCCCGTGGGGGCTACATACTCTTGCACTTGCAGTCTCAGTGGTCTCCTGGTGAACGCCCGCGGGGGCTATTTTGGGTCACTGTTCTGCTATAGCTCACGTTGGTCACTGAACATCTACAACCCATCATTGCATGAACTCTGTGCTGTGCACATTTGCTCAGTTTATCACTACACCATACGGGCGTGCCAAACCCCACAGCTGAGACTGACAATTTGTTCTCATTTACCCTTTAGGGGCCAGTTCCCTATTTTCTGGACCTATGTTGTGTGCCTTCTATCCATTATAGTGAATCTATGTGTACTGTGTATTCACTTGCAATTGTTGCTGTCAACTGTACAGGGCGATCATTTGTATTTATTTTCTTTCAATAAAAGATTGTTTTATTTTACCTACTGGTGTGAGTGTCAAAACAAACCATTACACCCAGACATCTTTACCGGGAGGACCAGATGTCATGCAGCGACTTTCTAAACACCTGGGCCTGGTCCATCTTTTGATTGTTCGCTTATCCCCAGTGGCAGCCCTTTCGGACTCCAGGTACGCAACAGGCAGTTGGGTTGCCGCTTCCATATGGAGCCTGTGCACTTTCATTTCCTCCCATAAAACTGTTTACAACTGTGGAGTCTACTACTCCTATCACCGGCGGCCGGCCGGAGACGCTTACCTGCAAAGACTCCTGAAGTGACTACATTTATTGCCACTCCAGGTCATTAATTGGGGATGTATTTCTAGATACGAGCCTGTTTTATGTCATTTGTCCCTGGGATATACTTCCACCATATAATCTTATTGTTCCCACTGTGAGTTCTTCTGCCTTCATTTGGCCCTTTATGACATGCTGGGTATGGGTGTGGGGGGGGTCCACTCTACTAGTCCTACACCCCGCAGGACCTTTCCTTATATATTCTTGGTACTACCACACACACACACACTAGTTTCGTTCCTTAACCATATGGCATTCCTATTCTGCTCTTTTACCCGGCTAGTGTATTCACATAAATAGCTTCTTGTCACAGCTGTCTCAGCCATGGCTATTAATATACCTACTGCTGGAAGGGAGTTGGGGGCACCTGCCATTACGGGCCCACAGGGGCACAGCCTATGTTGTTATTTCATGCACTCATGGGGATCTGTACTACAGGACTCGCTCATGCTTTCACTCAGGAACACGATCTCTGGGTTTAGTCTAATACTATAGCCCTACTGGTAGCATTCTAGGGACTGATATATCTCCGCCTGGGCCTTCACATCTGGTTGGCGGGCGCTATCCCTTTGGTCCTACAACACCTTATTCTACTTTATTCCCCTCTTTAGGGGGTCCCACCCACTCTAATTTTGCTCTCTATACAATTGAAAATGCCTGTCATACCCTTTGATAGGGCCAGTTTTCCTCTTGGGTGGGTCCTTCTTCCGTGCCCGCTATACTGGGGGGGTGACCTGGTAGCTCACAGGTGGGACTTGACGTCTGGGGCCTGGATGGGGGGTCACGTGGCCAGGATACCCCTGTCCGCGATCCCTCTATTTCCACCCCTTCATGGGGTGTATATACATGTCCTCGTGCCACTTTGGTGGGTTGGATAGGATGCATTTACTGAATATGCCCTACGGATCATGTGTTGCCCCGTTGCCTTTCCCCCCTTGTGGTTGGGGTCTTCCAGCGGGAGTCGGGGGACATAGGTGGGATTGTCGGGGTGGGTGGCTGCCCGGCACGTCCTGGGTTGTCCTCGCCCCCGTGTCGTCCTGTTACGGTTTTCTGACACTCAGACAAGGTTATAAGTAAAAACACAGTTTATTTTGAACTGAAAATCAGGAATAGCGCCCCTGGGGGCCAGGTAAGGCATAGACAGACTGGTATAAAGCAGTAATAGTACAAAAATATGGAATAGTACTGTATAACAGGATAGACAAGGGTTAAGGAATAACCCACTGATCAGTCATAATGATGTTAGGCTGACAACGCCCAGTTGAACCAATAAGTCTCTGGAAGAATACACGATCAGTAGTAGGCTTGCTCAAATCACTCTCATATAGCTGTACAAAAGGATGCCCAAGGAGACTGCACAAGCAACCAGAGCTGAGTAAAACTCCAGGAGGAGTGAATGGAAGAGCCGCTAGCAGAACTGGTAAACGGAACCTGTCAAGCCCTTGAACGTACAGGATTACTGTTGTGAGCCAAAGGAGATCAGAGCCAGGTCACCCACTAGGTGCCAACAGGAGTAACACTATACCAGCCACCGCGAGCCTCACACAGGAATGCGATTAATGATACTACACACGAGCAATACTAGCGCCCAGACACCCTTCCGGTGCCATATCAGTACCAGACAGCGAGAGCAAACGGAGGCCACAGCACCGGGAGATGCATGCACGGTAAACCACGTACCGGGACTAAACTGCTCTGCTTAAGCCACGGACAGACTAGGTACAAAGCGCAGCTCAGACTGTGTAAGCGGCTCGGATAGTATGATAAGGCTTGGCAAGTGTAATCGGCTCTATAATGGAGGCAACAGACACACAGTAACTGGATCGGGCAGGTACGGCCACGGAGGGGCAGCTCAGCTAGCATACAACAGCTCGGTAAACGAAGGCCACGGTGTAGCGCCAATGAGAGTGAATGAATGGAGCCCCACTACTACAGTTCAGAATGTCGCCGTCGGGCGACCTGGAAACACAGGAACTCAGGAACTGATGAGCAACCGGCAGCGATGACCGGAACCAGGACCCTCTCGATCAGGAACGTCAGCCACAGCCAGGTCGGTAACGGAGCAGGAAGTCAGCCACAGCCAGGTCAGTAACGGAGCAGGAACGTCAGCCACAGCCAGGTCGGTAACGGAGCAGGAACGTCAGCCACAGCCAGGTCGGTAACGGAGCAGGAAGTCAGCCACAGCCAGGTCGGTAACGGAGCAGGAACGTCAGCCAGCGCAGGAATCCAATCAGAGAGCAGGAACAGAGAATTGTCAGACGAGCCGAATCGGTACACAGGAACACAGTAACTCAGCAAGAGGCTCAACTTCATGAACACCACGAAAGGGCACCAGACAGCTGTCACAGGCCCAGTATAAAAAGGAACATCCTGGGCGGGCCAAACAATCTGCACCAATGCACAGGTACCATCAGTGTGACTGACAGGGAATCACGGGCACCGTGATACGTCCCTGCCGTGGTTGCCCCCTTCTTCGGTGGGATGGACGCTCTCTGTCATGTAACATGCTTTCTTAAGCGACCCGTAGATTTGCCCTTCCCCCTTGGTGGGGACCTCCAGGTCCCTACCTCCTACCTGGTCACCTCCTATACATGTTATTCCACAAGGGGCTTGGTGGCATTCTGATCCACCCTGGGGTCCACCTGATGGTGGATTTCGTTTTATATTTGTTATCTATGTTTGCCTTACAATAATGTTTCTGTAATGATGTGTGCTTGCGGTGGGGAGATGCTGGAGTACTGTTTTTCTGCCTTTTTTTCTTCTTCATGTGTACTCACATCTCCGTCACTGCAATCCCACATCACATTTGTGTCACTGTGTTTCAGGATATGCGCAGGTCATCCCTGACTCGGGTGACTGCGCGTCTGCTTGACATACATGTGGAACAGGGCATGTCCCTGCTTTGGTTTCCTGTTGCTCTGCTTGGATGTGTCGAGTTCACACTGGTCTGTTGGCCCATGTAGGGCTGTGGTTGGTTTAATCTGGTTACATTCACCACAACATCGGTAGATAGGGGCTCCTTTGCCCTTCGTATAGTTTCTATAAATCCTAAGGGGCTTAATACCCCAGAGAAAAGATCCAGGCTATTCCGGGAATTCAGATCCAGTGGGGCAGACATTGGAATGGTACAGGAGACCCATTTCCGCAGGGGTCGGGCTCCGGTTTATTCTAGTCCATACTATCCTACGGGCTACTACTCATTCCCCTTTCCAGAGGACTAAGAATATGGCTATATTTCTTGCCAGATCTTTATCTCTGTCTGTCTCTGATACTTGGACGGACCACAATGGTAGGGCTATCTTTCTAAAGGGAACACTTGGCCGAGAAAAAGTCACGATAGCCAACATCTATGCTCCGAACAAGGATCAGCAATTGTTTCTCTGCTCTATCTTGAATGATCTAGAGTCCTTCGGAGGGTATCGTGATTCTTGATGGTGATATAAACCTGACCCTGAATCCGCTTATGGAGTCTTCAATGGGGGCATCCACTGTTCGGTACTCTAAAATTCGGAGGGTTAAGGCAGCACTTCACTGTAACCAATTGGCCGATGTCTGGAGAATCCACCACCCGACCACTAAAGATTATACTTTCTTTTCTCCTCCACACACCAAATACTCTAGGATAGGTTATCCCTTCATCTCCCACCGACACCTACACCTATTCAATCTGTTAAGATTGGCACTATCACTTGGAGCGACCATGCTCCCATATTTATGCGGGTCACGATTCCTTCCTTACCACTCAGACGGGCTTGCTGGAGACTGAATGAGACCTTACTGAAGGACCCGTTGGATTGTGACAAACTTCGGAAACACTTAGAAGATTACTTCATCGACAACGACTCCCCGGATTTCACCCCGCAGGTTGCCTGGGAGGCCCATAAAGCTGTCATTTGTGGACACTTGATTAGCCTCGGAACCTATCAAAAACATTGCAAAACTGCTCAGACGGAATCCATTCTAGATCAAATTTCTGCGATTGAAAACACACACAAGCTACACCTCTCTCCCGAGGCCTTTCGGGATCTGACGCGGCTTAGAGCTGATCTTGCTGCATTGTGTAATGCTCAGATGCACCGGGCCTGCCGGGTGACTCTAAGCTTTTTCTATGCACATGGTAATAAACCAGGTCTGGCTCTGGCCAGGGCCCTTAAACTTAGACGATCACAAATTCCTTCCGAACCTATTATAACTCCCTATACAACATCGAAGACACACCTCCTTCACCTTCTATTCGTGATGTTACTCATGCCGTTACGGCCTACCACGAGCAATATCTACCAGTTGTCCTGTCTCACCAGATAGCAGAGTCTCTGGAAGTTCCTATTACAAAAGAAGAATTGCTGCTAGCACTTAAATTTTCCCCTACAGGAAAGAGCCCGGGTCCAGACAGCCTCACTTTGACATACTATAAAACCTTTCAAGACATTTTATTCCCACGGTTTCTGCGAACCTTCAATTCTCTGCGGTTGGGGTTTGCTCTAGCGACACACTCGCTTGATGCAACTATTACACTCATACCAAAGCAGGGTAGGGACCCTGAACTGTGCCCAAGTTATCGCCTGATCTCGCTCTTGAATACGGACATCAATTTGTTTGCTAAAATCTTGAGTCTTAGATTGAAATCAGTCTTACCCAATTTGATACATTCGGACTGGGTGGGTTTCGTACCTGGCCGAGAGGCTAGAGAATACGGTAAAAGTCATTAACCTTATCCATTCGGTGCGATCTCGGGGCATCCCTGCTCTGTTGCTGTCTACAGATGCCAAAAAAGCATTCAACAGGTTTCACTGGATTGCTTCTTTATACCATCAACCAGTTGCCCGGATTCAGGTGAATGAGACACTGTCTGAGCCACTCACCCTGTTGAATGGTACTAGACAGGGATGCCCCTTGTCCCCACTTTTTTGTACTGACTTTGGAACCCCTGCTTAATGCCGTGCGATCCAATCCCTCAATCCATGGCATCGACGTTGCACAGCATGCTTACAAAGTATCGGCATTCGCTGATGACTTGTTGTTTCCTCTTACACAACCCCTGATCTCTGTACCTAGCCTGTTACACGAACTGGCGACACACTTAAAAAATTAACATGGATAAATCATGGCCCTTAATATATCTTTAGACAGCTCCTCACAGGGTATCTTCCAGTCCCAATTTTCCTTCCACTGGGCCTCTGGCCAAGTGAAATATTTGGGCATCTTCCTTACCTCCAACCCTGCCTCACTGTTTGAGGCTAATTATGTTCCCCTCCAGCAGTCACTGAAGGCTGACTCGGACCGTTGGTCCAAGCTTCATCTCTCCTGGTTTGGTCGGGTGGCGATGGTTAGGATGAATATTCTGCCTCGCTACCTATACCTACTGCAAACCCCTCCTATTTTTGTTCCAAAGTCCTTCTTTCGAGCTGTCCACCAACTTTTGTCGAACTTCATATGGCGATCCAGTGGCCGCAGACTGGGATACTCAAATCTCATCTGCCACAGGGAGTTCAGAGGTAACATAGTAGATAAGGCTGAAAAAAGACATGCGCCATCAAGTCCAGCCCATGCCAATAACACTCCTGTTGATCCAGAGGAAGGCAACAAAAAAGCCCTCTGGAGTGTGTGTGTGTGTGTGTGTGTGTGATAGTTCCCCGGCTCAATATCCTATTTGCTTTGAAGCCATCTGTCATAACTGTCAATATTGTTCTGTGCTAGATAGGCATCCATTGCTTTTTTGAATGCAGTTACATTATCTGCAAGCACAACATCCCGAGGCAAAGAATTCCATAGCCTTACCGCCCTTACTGTAAAGAATCCCTGCCTGTGTTTTAGTTGAAAGCACCTTTCCTCAAGTCTTAATGGATGACCTCTTGTTCTTAGCTCAGCTCTTTGCATAAATAATTCATTGGATAGTTCTTTGTATTGACCTTGAATGTATTTGTAAATGGTAATCATATCACCCCTTAGACGTCTCTTTTCTAATGTAAACAAACCCAGTTTGGCTAGTCTCTCTTTGTAACTCAGATCCTCCAATCCCTTTATCAGTTTTGTTGCACGTCTCTGCACCTTTTCCAGTTCAGTAATGTCTTTTTTTAGAACAGGCGCCCAAAATTGTACTCCATATTCTAGATGAGGCCTAACCAAGGATTTATACAGAGGTAGGATAATATTAATATTAGAGGTGTGGGGCTCGCGGACATAGAGACTTATCGGAACGCAACAATCCTCTCCAGAGTGATTGAATGGTCCATTCCCTCCAAGAAACAATGGGTACAGATTGAACAAGCTTCTTTTACTATACCATCTTCAGTGGCGGCCTGGGTGGCACGAGACCAGTGGTTATGCCTGGATAGTTCCCAACCAATCATTCCAAACACTCTTCGGACCTGGAGACGTCTATCATCAGTTCCAGGGCTAATAAACCATCCCTCTCCATTACTGTCCCTTTCCCATAACGTTGCTTTCGTGCCCGGCCTCTCAGGTGGCCCCCTGAGAGGGCTGCTACCTGAGACGGTTCCTTAACCCAGGTTGTGGGATGTGGTGGCAGATACACAACCGCCTAGGCTCCTGCCCTTGTTGGAGATACTGGGGGGCAGGAATTGTCACCCGTCTCTTCACTACTACTACTCACAATTGAGCCATTATATTGGATCCTTACCTCATCTTCCTCCTCACTGTACCGCCTACACTCTCATGGAAAATCTCTGCCTCTTGAAAGATCCACCAGGCAGGTTGGTTTCAACCTTACACAAATTTTTGCGTTCCATTACCCAGTCCACAAAGCCACATTATATCAGGAGCTGGGAGTTAGATTGCAATGTGGAGCTCACGGACCTACAGTGGTCTAAGATCACGCTGCTGGTGCACAAATGTTCCCAGTCTTCTCACATTCAGGAAAATGCATATAAAATTCTGACCAGGTGGTACCGGGTCCCTGCCCTGCTTCACAAATGCTATCCCTCAGTTCCAGCTACTTGTGTAAATCACACACTGGCGATTTCCTTCACATTTGGTGGTCTAAACTACAACCATACTGGAACTCGATAGTTGACACAGTTAGAGAGGTAAGGGACCCTACTATCTCAAGAGATCCACTAACCGTCCTTTTGCACCATACCACAATGCCCACTCACAAATACATCCGTTCACTTACTGTGCGCTTACTGAATGCTGCAAAGTTGGTAATTCCCAGACATTGGAAACTTCCTTACATCCCCACATTTTGGGATTGGATTGCCTCCGTTGAAAATATCCGCTCCACGGAGGACTTGATGTACACAGCAGAAGGGAGAGCATTGACTCATGCAACTCGGTGGCTCCACTGGGCTGAGTTCCTGGACAGTGATGTGTTCCAATTGAGACTGGGCCTCAAAAGCAGGTTGAGTTTGATGCCCCGGCGTGAGTTGCTTTCGGACAGGACTATAATCCCTCCTTCCCTTCGCCTCCTCCCTCACCCTTTGTCCTCCTTTCCCCCTTCTGCATACTTCTCTTGTTCTCTTTTTCCTTTCTTCTCGCTCTCTCTCTACAGCTTCTCTGTTAATTCCTACCTTTTCTCTGCCTTGCACCTATGCAGCCAGTCCCTCTGCTTGATCTAGGGCTCCTGCATTCTGGTTTGCCGACCCTCTCTCCTCTTCTGGTTTGTAGCTGTTTATATGCTGGTCCAGGACCAAGATTTGGCTTGATTAATGATATTTACATCTAGGCTGGCGAGGATATGATTCATATGACGCTGTATTTTCAATGTGTTTTTTTAACATGTATGTTGTTCTTTTCCATTTGTAATTTTGTATTTCTGTTATCCTTACTGAAAAACTCAATAAAAAATATTAAACAAAAAAAAAATGTAGTCTCAAACTACAGACCAATATCCCTACTCCCCACTTTATCCAAAACCCTAGAGAAATGTGTACACGTGCAACTAAATATATATTACCAACACACTAGGTTTTTCACCCCTCTTCAATCTGGCTTTCGACCAAATCACTCAACAGTCACGGCCCTCCTAAAAGTAACCAAAGATATCCAGATAGGCATGGAAATTGGTGACCTCACAGGAGCCATTTTCCTAGATTTTGCCAAGGCCTCTGACACAGTAGACCATAATATTCTTATAAACAAACTCAAAAGATCAGGATTGGGCCATAGGTCTCTAAACTGGTTCCGATCCTATTTATCAGACAGAATGCAGTATGTCAGTTGCCGGCAATGACTCCCTTCCACTCAAAGTAACAAGTGGAGTTCCTCAAGGCTCCATTCTTGGCCCTCTTCTATTTTATCTTTTTATAAATGATCTGACCAAGATTTGCAAATCATCTTCAGTACACGTGTATGCAGATGACACCATAATCTATGCTAAAAAATCAAGAATATCACAACTTGAAGCCATATTACAACATGATTTCTGTGAGGTTGAAAGATGGATAGCAAAGAATAAAATGTTCTTAAACACAGACAAAACAGTCACAATGATATTTGGCACAAAGTACAAACAGCGTAATCTCTGCAATAACCACCTATCCATTGTAATGGAGTAAATTGGCCCCAGTGGACTCCTACAAATAAATATGTAACCCATCACTGAAAACTATCCATGACATACTTGAAAACAAGAGAAATCTCAATGTATTCTTCCTGGTAAAACATTTTCTAAATAAATAAAATAAATTTAAAGCTGAACTGCCACCTCAACATGACTTCTTCTCCATTTGTAGAAAGTATCTAGTTATAACGCGTTGTGAAGTTAAAAAAAAAAAAAAAAAAAAAAAAAGTCAAAGCATAAAAGCAGAGTGAAGTTTTACCTGGTGACGTGAAGAGCAGTTAAAGCGCTACAGCGCATGTCAGACTGGTTTCCTTGCGGTTACTGTGTCACTCCCACCCATCTCTTCTATTCCGCTTGCATCATCTTTGTCCGGCCCATGTAAAACACGTGATCTGGCGTGCATTAGGCTTTTTGCGAGTTCATGTGATTGTATTGTAGTGCGAGCGCGTGCTTGTGAAGCGCTAGCACTGTATATATGAGACTATGGCTGGTTGTTCAGGTTTTGCGCACAGTTCTTGAGCATTGTTATCAGTAGCATTGCAGCTCATTTATATTTCTCTGTACTTTCCACTAATATTAATAGGTAAATTACAATTTTGGTATCACGAATTATGAACAGTAATAGTGCATATTATTTAACTTAATTTTAAACAACTTATACATAATACAGTAAAACCAATGATTATATGATTACTCCAAATCTTTAAAATGTTTTTTTCTAAACCAAATTAAAGTTATCTTGTGTTATATAAAAGGACAAGTTTTAAAATTTTTCCTTAAATTGCATCTTATTTCAATTAACCATATGAGTGCTATAGTGTAAATAAGTGATTAATATCAAATACTGTCAGGTACAAAAAAGTTTGAAAATGTTTTTTACTATTTTATTGAAAAATAAACATATAAAAAAAAATGAAAAAAATTATCATATTACTATCTCAAGAATCTTAGTTGCTAAAACTCGATGACCTTAAAATAGTGTATTACATATTTGTACCTCTCTCTATTTCTTTCTCTATATATATTTTTTTTATTTCACTGCCCTCTTTGTTGTATGATACTCTTCATGTCTCTATCAAATCATTGTATGTATATGACAGGTTAAATAAATAGTAGAACAATACATTATTAACTCTTTGAGTGCCAGATAGGTACATAACTTATTCCAAATAGTTAAGTACACCTCTGTCACTCCAAGGTTAAAAAGGCAATGAGGTAATTTGCTGTAATGCGACTAGACTCTGATTGACGTGGTTATTGACTTTGTATGGTGCCTTGGACAGGGGATGTCCATGGTGTGTTGAGGTTTATGAAGGGTGAACTACATTTATCCTTGGCACCGATTTACATGAAGCAGACAGTGTATTTTTAGTAAGAGGCAGATGCATGATCTGACAATGGTGCTGAACTGCAGTAACACCCAGGTGGTTATAGTAGTATACATAGTAATATAGTAGATAAGGGTGAAAAACGACATGCGTCCATCAAGTCTAGCCCATGCCAAAAACACCCCTGTTGATCCAGAGGAAGGACAAAAAAGCCCTCTGGAGCCATTTCCAATCTAGTCCCAAGTGTGTGTGTGGGGGGGAAATTATTCCTTCCAGACTCCAGTTGGTATTCAAAATAGTTCCCAGGTTCAATAAACTATTTGCTTTGAAGCCATCTGTCATAATTATCAATAGTGTTCTTGGATAGATAAGACATCCGTTGCTTTTTTGAATGTTGTTGCATTATCTGCAAGCAGAACATCCCGAGGTAAAGATTTCCATGCCCTTACTGTAAAGAATCCCTGCCTTTGTTTTAGTCAAAAGTGTCTTTCCTCTATTCCTAATATATGACCTCTTGTTCTTAGCTCAGCTGTTTGTGTAAATAATTATTTGGATAGTTCTTTATATTGACCTTGAATGTATTTGTAAATGGTAATCATATCACCCGTTAGACGTCTCTTCTCTAATGTTAACAAACCCAGTTTGACTAGTCTCTCTTTATAACTCAGATCCTCCAATCCCTTTATCAGTTTTGTTGCACGTCTCTGCGCCTTTTCCAGTTCAGTAATGTCTTTTTTTAGAACAGGCGCCCAAAATTGAACTCCATATTGTAGATGAGGCCTAACCAGGGATTTATACATAGGTAGGATAATATTAGCATCTCTTGCTTCTACACCTCTTTTTATGCAGGCTAGTACTCTATTTGCTCTTGCAGCAGCTGAGTGACTCTGCACACTGCTGTGAAGACTATTGTCTATCAGTACACCTAAATCTTTCTCTAATGAGGATTTCTCAAGTTGTTTCCCATTTAGAGTATATGTAGAAAGTTTGTTTCTACAACCCAAATGCACAACCTTACATTTATCTACATTACATGACAGCTGCCACTTTTCTGCCCATTCACTTAGTTTATCTAAATCCTTCTGTATGGAAAAAACATCGAGCTCTGTATGTATTTACTTACATAGCTTAGTGTCATCAGCAAAGATTGAGATGCTACTTTCAATTCCCACTTCTTGTCCTTTTTTTTAGTATTTTTATTTAAGGTAGACCATTAGACATCCACGGGGTACCTCAACCATTTCAGAGGCATTGGGCACATCCAACAATGAGTTTCTGAGTAGAAAAGTGTAATACCAAGCCAAAGTGTATAGCAGCTCCTGGCTTAACTCAAGTTGCCTGTCACGCCACTCATATTTTTTTCATAGTAACCCCACACTCCACCCATGAAATGTACAAGTGAAAAAAAAAAAGGTTATCAATACAAACAATCCATCCTTATTTTAGTATTATATAAATAAAAAAAATAATAATAATAATTTAATATAATATAACAAATTGTACACCAACAATCATCCCAAAATAATACTAAACTAATTGTCACAAAAATATCATATGCATCCAAATTTATGAACAAAATTTTTTATTTAAATATGTAATAAAGGTACATTTTTGTCCCCTTCAGAATCCAAAAATGCCGAAGTGTTTCTACAAAGATTGTTACAGTAGAACAGGCAGAAAGAAAGGAAACATTGATGTAAGTCTTCATCGTTTTCCTAAAAATCCCGACACTGTGAAGTTGTGGGTTGAACTTTCAGGACATGCCTTTGAAGATATAACTTCTATAGTTGAACAAATTTTGAAAGATAATAGGGGTAACACATACCGTATGTGCTCCTTGCATTTTACACCTGATTGTTACATTAAACGTGGCACAAAAATAATTTTAAAAGAAGATGCTTTACCTACAAATGTATTCCACCAAACTTCCACATCAGGTCAAGAAGACATTGCTGTCCCACAATCTTCTTCTTCTGTGTTGGCAGAAGTTTTTACAATTTCAAAAACAATGGTCGATGCATGCACAAATATATGTTGTTCGACTATGGATTCAAGTATGCAAACGGATGACACAAATGTATTACTTGATTCCTCAACACAGTGTCCGGAACAAGGGACTTACACAGAAGGTAATATTTCAGCTATAAACTCTGAACACAACTATTACAGAAATACTTCAGAATTTACTTTACCGGATCCAAATGAATCTCCAATTCCCATGTACTCTTCCACTCCACAAAAAATTTTACCCAAAGTGAAATCTAAACAATTTATTCAAAGCTTTCAAGTTCAAAGTCAAGGTGAATTACTACAGTTACATGATGTTGAACTTCCACTGGATAAACCACAACATGAAAAGATACAGTCAAATTTTTCAGATTCTGAAAATGATAATGGAGATGTTTCAGAAATTTCAGAATTTGACAAGTCAAAAGATATGTCTTCATTTCTAGATGTTTCAATAACTTCTCTTGAAAAAAGAAAGGATCCTGATTTTGTGTTGGATTCATCAATGTCTTTTTTGGAGTCAGACATAACTGTTATGGAAGACTCCACTGAAGAATTAATTGTGAATGACCGCAAGTACATTGTTTTCGAATCCTGCCTTGACACTTTATTGAAATATTTACCATGTGGAGGAGGAGACCTTTGCAATTCACCAGTGCATACTTACACTAAAAACATTGAAGGTTCATTTCTTTCAATAACTGGAGAATGTTTGAATGGGCACAAGTCAGTATTATGGGAAAGTCAACCGAGTATAAAACATCTAGCTGTTGGTAATATTCTCAGTGCAGCCTCAATATTGTTCAGTGGTGCTAACTTCAAGAAAATCTCAGAATTTAATGATATTTTTGGGATTCAACAGATATCTCAAACTACTTTTTATAGATATCAATCAAAATACTTATATGCCTTGATTGATTATCATTGGAAAAAACAGCAAGAGAAAATTAAAGAAGAAGTAGGTGATTCACCAATAAGTATTTGCGGAGATGGTCAGTATGACAGTCCTGGCCACTCCACTAAGTACTGTGTTTACACCATGATTTCTCAAGACAACAAAAAAATTCTTGATTTTGAGATAGAGCAAGTGTCCAGCTGCTCGTCATCAGTGGCAATGGAAAAATCAGCATGTGCAAAGTGTCTGGATAGAATACATACAGAAAATTATGAAATAAACATTCTAGCCACTGACAGACACGTAGGAATAAGGAAAATGCTAAGGGAAAAATATCCACATATTAACCATCAATTCGATGTCTGGCATTATGCCAAAAGTTTGAAGAAAAAATTACTGTCTTCTTCTCTCAAGAAAGTCTATACACCCTTGCGAGAGTGGATACCTGCTATCGTGAATCATTTCTGGTGGTCTATAAAAACTTGCAAGGGTGATGTTCAGTCTTTGAGAGAAAGGTGGCATTCTCTTCTATATCACATTTGTAACCAGCACAAGTGGAAAGATCAGAAGAGATATCATTCCTGTTCCCACAAGCCTTTGACAACTCTTCAAAAAAAAAAAAACACTGGCTAAAGAAAAAAAGCCCTCCTTATGAATTGTTACATGAAATTGTAATGGATTCCAAAATGGACAAAGACTTGCAGCACCTTGTAAAGTATTGCCACACAGGTTGCATAGAATCATATCACAGTTTGGTCCTAAAATACCGTCCCAAAAGAAGTCACTATAGAATGGACAGTATGGTAGCAAGAACACAATTAGCTGCTCTGGCACATAATAACAGTGTGAATCGTAAACTGGCAACCGTCAAACATCCACACAAGGGATCTGCACCTCTTGGTACGGCTAGAGCAAAGCTGGAATTCCCTAGATCTCGCAATCGTTGGATAGTTCGTGACATTTACGAACCAATGTCAAATGATCACCTGCAGGGAATGCTTACAGATTTGTTGAGATTTTGTGATGATAAGCTGGACATTACTTGGAGATCCCGGTCTGCACAATTGCCTAAAAACATTGCAAAGATACAAAGGCCTGAAAAAAGGAAAGCTGTAGAGGAGCACAAGTCTCGTTTTTCAAAAAAATAAAATATTGCAGGTAAGTTTTGGACTATGGCTTCTGGTCATAACATTTCTAAAAGTTTTAAATGAATAGTATCGTGCAGTTTGTTTAATCCCATTCATGATGTTGATTATGTCTATCCTATCCCCCCTCTCTCTCTCTCTCCTCCTCCAAGCTATTCATGTTCATATACTGTAGTCTATCCTGACATTTATATAGAAAGTAATATTTGTAAAAAGAATTATATAAATAGCAATGTAATACTATTGTATTAATTTTTTGTTTCTACTTTTTCTTCCAAATAGATTAATGGAGATTTTGAAGGATTATTGAAGTTTAAAACACTCACTTGCGATACTATTATTTTGAGCTTGTTTTAGCATGAAAATTACATAGAGATAACTTTATGTTTCTATATGTTTGAAGTATGAGGTGTATGTTTTGACAAATATACTTGAGTATAGGAAAATATTTATCATCCTGCTAATAAATAACTTGTAAGTGTTTACCGTATTTAACAGGTTTTATATTACATATACACTATAAAACAATAGGTGATGTTTCTGTTATATTTACATGTTATACAGTTTGCTTGAAAAAAGTTAATATGTTATATAAATACCAGATTTGTATGTAACAAACAGTAAACTTTGGATTTTCTTTCACTTTTTCTTACCTTACTATTCAAATTCTACATTTGCTTTGAAAGTAAAAAAAAAATATATATGTATATATTTTCACATAATAAAAGACACAACAAGATTTATGTTTTAAAATTTTTTTATTGCTATTGTTGACAACAAAAACAACCAGTTTGAGTCAACCTCTATCACAATTTTTATAAATATTTTTCTTGTATTTTTACATCTTATTAAAAAAAAATATATATATATCCTTCTTAAATTACTTATTATACAACAAGTATTTGTTGACACCATCAAATAATATACATGGTAATATAAAATGGTATAGGTTTATAAAAAAAGAAATCAAATAAAAATTAAGAACCAAAAAAAATTTATATATATATATATATATATATATATATATATATATATATATATAAATACATTTAGTTGTATTTATAATTAAGATTTCTAAAGTATAATAATTTAACTCTGCTTATAATGTTTTTTCTATAAAACTAAGTTAGTGCAGCTATATACTCCTTTTAGATATATGTAATATTTTTATATATATATATATATATATATATATATATATATATATATATATAGAGAGAGAGAGAGAGAGAGAGAGAGAGAGAGAGAGAGAGATAAAAATACATATATCTAAGAGGAGTATATAGCGGCACAAACTTTATTTTAATGAAAAAAAAATTATAAGCAGAGTTAAATTATTATACTTTAGAAATCTTAATTATAAATATAACTAAATGAAAAATTATTTTTTTATTTTGAAAATGAAGTGAAAATATTTATTGTTCTTTCATAAATATTTTATTCACTATCAATGCTGGTTTTCAACAACAATTGAATAGAAGACAAATTCTCACAACACTAAACATGATCTGCAATCAACAATGTCTTAAGTGCTAGAGCCAGAAAAAATAGACTCAAGGGACAATTTTCAATAAATAATTACCATAAAACCACACGCACACACCTCCTTTTTGAAAGACATAATTATTTTTAAAACTATGTTATTGACCCCTTAAGGACCAGCGATCCCAGGGTGTGTGGTCCTTTAAGGACCAGATAGACAAGTTCGACGTGCCGTACCACGTGACTGATCACGTGGAGCGGAACGTTGAAAGAAGGACTGTAAGAGATCGCTCCGGTCCTGGAGCGATCAACTTTAGTCCACGGTATTAATCACCACACTCCTGCAGGAGCGCGGGGAGTAATAGCACGTGATGTACCAGAACCGTCACTGGTCCTTAAGTGCCGGACCAGCGTGACGATCCGGGTACATCACAGGACGCCCAGGGATTAAGATTATTGTCCCTTAACTCGGATTCTCAAAATAACAATGATAGGTTAAATTGAAGAATTGTCAAAGTGTGTTGGAGAATTAATTTCACTATTAAATTGCTGTCCAGATACTATTGTAGTAAGATTGTGCAATAATAAACATTTTTAAAACAAGTAAAAAAGGAAGTTGTTTTTATGTATTTCCTATTGTAAAGAATATAATTTAAAATTTTACAAAATAAAATTTTTTTTTTTTTTTACAGTAACGAAGCCATATCCATAGCATTGTAATCCTGTAAAGGGATATAACCCATATATAAGTTCTCAGGATCAGGGAACTTATTCCTAATACTGGCCACAACACAGGAAGGAATCGGCCTTCTATTTCTAGGGCCTAGGTAGCCGTGAATCCAGCATGTAAAAGCTCGATAGGCAACTTTTCTTAGTTGTCTGTGGAGATAGAAAGGTATATTCAGAGTATTAAAAAAATTTTTAAATTTTGAAACTCTCTCTCTCTCTCTCTCTCTCTATATATATATATATATATATATATATATAATTTATTTTGTAATACACTTATAGAGAGACATTCACACACAGAGATATAATCTAGAATACAAATACAAAAGAAGCAAATTAAAACCAATGTGGCTAACCAGTAAAGTAATTCATGAAATAAATAACAAGAAAGCGGCATTTAAACATTACAAAGCTGAGGGATCAGCAGAGGCATTTGCAGAATACAAAAATGTCAACAAAACCTGTAAAAAGGCTATTAAATTAGCTAGACTGGAGAATGAAAAAAATATTGCTAAGGAGAGCAAAAGCAACCCAAAAAAATTCTTTAAATACATTAATGGCAAAAAATTAAAGTCTGATAATGTTGGGTCCTTGTTAGCTGAAACGGGTGAGATGGTCAAAGGTGACAGAGAGAAGGCAGATATTTTAAATAATTTCTTTTCTTCTGTTTTTAACAAGGAAGACCCATTGGACAAGAGTCTGCAAACTACTTTTACAGAACAGTCACAGCAAGCATGGGACTGGCTAACACAAGAAAAAGTGTTAAAACAATTGAATGGTGTCAAGGTAGACAAAGCTCCGGGGCCAGATGGTATACACCCACGGGTACTTAAAGAGCTAAGCCAGACCCTGGCCAGACCGATATATCTGATTTTCAGGGATTCTTTTATTTCTGGTATGGTGCCCATGGATTGGCGTAAAGCAGATGTGGTGCCCATATTTAAAAAGGGATCAAAGTCCCAGCCAGGAAATTACAGACCCGTAAGTTTGACATCTGTGGTAGGGAAGCTGTTTGAAAGGTTGCTAAGGGAATATATTCAAGAATTCTGCTGGAACAGGAATATCATTAGCAATAGCCAACATGGCTTTGTGAAAGATAGGTCTTGTCAAACGAACTTGATCGCATTTTATGAAAAAGTAAGTAATAATATAGATGAGGGAGCGGCGGTTGACGTGATCTATTTAGACTTTGCCAAGGCATTTGATACGGTTCCACACAAGAGGTTACTGTACAAATTGAATGAAATAGGACTAGGGCAAAATGTTTGTGAGTGGATTGGAAATTGGCTGAAAGATAGAATGCAAAGAGTGGTAGTAAATGGCAAGTTCTCCAGTTGGATAAACGTGATAAGTGGAGTGCCTCAGGGATCTGTCCTGGGTCCTCTTCTTTTTAATTTGTTTATTAATGACCTCCCAGAGGGCATAGGAAGCCATGTATCAGTGTTTGCCGATGACACAAAATTAAGTAAGGTAATAAAGTCTGAACTGGATGTGTCTTCATTACAAGAGGACTTGGTCAAATTGAGTAACTGGGTAGGCAAATGGCAAATGAGATTCAATATAGACAAGTGTAAAGTTATGCATTTTGGGTATAATAATAAAAATGCAACATATAGTTTAAATGGCGTTTCTCTGGGGAAATCTACTAATGAAAAGGATTTAGGAGTAATGGTAGACAATAGACTTAGCAGTAGCATGCAGTGCCAGCTGGCAGCGGCAAAGGCCAATAAGATATTGGCATGTATTAAAAGGGGTATTGACTCAAGGGAGGAAGATATAATTATGCCTCTTTACAGGTCCATGGTAAGACCCCACCTAGAATATGCTGTTCAATTCTGGGCGCCCTTTCTGAAGAAGGACATTATGGAACTAGAGAGAGTGCAGAGGAGGGCTACAAAACTAGTAAGGGGAATGGAATGTTTTAGTTATGAAGAGAGGCTAGAAAAGTTAAACTTGTACACACTAGAGAAACGGCGTCTTAGAGGGGATATGATAACACTATATAAATATGTTCAAGGCCCATATAAAGGGCTTTCAAATGACCTGTTCATTAACAGAACAGTACACAGGACAAGGGGCCACCCGCTTAGACTTGAGGAAAGGAGATTTAGTCTACAACAGCGGAAGGGTTTCTTTACAGTAAGGACAATAAAGGTATGGAATGCACTTCCGGAGGAGGTGGTGCTATCAAATACATTAGATGCCTTTAAAAGGGGCCTGGATACTTATTTAAAAGAGCATAATATAGAGGGCTATGCACGTTAGTATTGGGATTAATATTTAGTTAGGGCTTGTTGATCCAGGGAGAAGTCTGATTGCCATTTGGAGTCAGATGCCTTCTTTTGGGTCAGCGATGGTAAACAGGAATAGGAAAAGGGTTGAACTGGATGGACGCAAGTCTTTTTTCAACCTAAATTACTATGTAACTATGTAACTATGTAGAATGTAAAAATGAAAATGGATACTAATGTTTCATAATAAAATGTGTTGTAAGTAATGATCAAGGTAATTTGTCCTTGGAGAGTATAATTTCAGTACTGACAGAGTTGAATTTCTTGAGTAAATGATAGAGTATACCCCTCTCGCCCCTTTTACTGATATAACAATGTTCACCTCATAACAGTAAGGTAGTGTCTACATGGATCGCAGAGAAGGAAAATCTTCACGTACATGAACAACCTGTCAATGTGGGCAGGGTTTCCATTGTTCTCACAGTAAGAAGATTGTCCCTTGCTGTGATTGGTCTGGTTTGTGGACCAGATTACACATCTGTGGGGAGGTGGCTTACACTAGGTAAAAGTAGTGGGAGGGGTACACTTTATCATCCAATCACTCTTGAACTACAACTCTGACAGTATTGAAATAACACACTGTATGGGTCAAATACTATGAAAAGTAATTGGACCTATTGTTTTTATTAAACAGTACTATCCATTTTGAATTAGATAATATATAACACATATATTATTATTTTTTAAATATTTTTGGTCCTCACATGTATCTGTTATTGGAACTGTAAAACATATGTAATTCTATCCCAATTACCTTCTTGGTCAAAGTTAATTATGTAGAAGACAGGGGTGTAAAAAATCAATAAACAATGAGAAAGAGTTGTTATATAAATATTAATTTGATTTTAAAGTGTAGATAACCTGTTGAAGTTCTCACTTCAGCAGAAATGCTTTAATAGATTAGAGATACAAATTTATAGGTTACAAAAATTAAAAGAAGAAATGGAAAAGAGAAAAAATGTTACAGATTTGTCTACACTGTATGACCTCTACATCTAACCCCTTTTTGATGTAATAGGCACTATAGAAAAAGAGTCAACCAAGAATATAGAAATTTAATTAAATAAAAAAATAAAACTAAAAAGGACATCCACAGTATTTGTAATTAGACATGTGAAAATAACTTTTTAAAAAAAATTTTAGAGAAAAAAATTACAAAATTACCTATTGTAAATTTCCTCGGCTGGCCTGCTCCTGATAGTTCCCATCATACGGTACATTAGGAAAAGTCTTTCCTCGTTAAGACAGATATCTCTACATTGATTGTTTGTCATTATACATGTATTGTCTTGCTGTTCAATTTCAATAACTCGTGCTAATTCTCGACAACACAAACTCTCTTCTTCAGTTGTCATAACCTCACAATTACCACATTGACACCAATCCGTTTTACCAACTTGACTATTTTCTGTGTCTGTTTGTGTATCCTCCTCATCTTCAGTTTCGCTACCCTGAGGATCCATCGGGAAGCACTCCTCCTCCTCAATATTAGAAACCTCTTCTTCAGAAGAAAAAGCCGCCCTTGCTACACCTGCCCTTGCAACACCAATTAGACGAGTCTAAAAGGAGATTATGAAATGACTAATATCAAAACCTGTAATTATTTTCAATTACCTAAGCCTAAAAATTAATAGCTTACCATATAGTCCATTGGACCAACTGCTCCTTCATCCTCAGATGAAGAATGAGACTTTGATGTTACAGTGGAAGAAGCTGAAGGACTTGACATATTGGTTTTAATTTCAATATCAACTAACAACCAAAAAAAAGTCCTGTAATGTATTAAAATATATATGAAATAACACAATTTATAAACCTATGAAAATTTTTTTATCTGTATATAGTAAATTAATATTATTTTTTTTTTAATGTTTTATAACATATTATTCAGAAGACAAGCATATTTAGTGGTAGATTAGCGGATAAAACAAATAGTATTTTTTAATATGGTTGAAGAATTATGAGTATGAAATCCAGAACTTTTCTAAATAATCAATACATATACATAATTAGTAGATCAAATTTATTGTCACAAAAAAATTACACTTTTTTATGTTAAAAAACCAAATAAATGAAAAAAAAAAATTAAATAAACTCTACTTACAAAATATTAAAAAAACACATACATACACAAACACACACACACACACACACACACAAACACCAACACACAAACATACAAACATAGTAAAATAAATTATTTTACACACACCTATTTATATACAATGGGCAAAAAAAATATAACATTATTTATTAGTGGCACATCTCAGTGTGATGAAATGTCAATACAGTAGATTAACCCTTTAATAATGACAATGTATGGAAATCACTTAACACTGTAATAGTAATGTTGATTTCTACAAAGGTTAACTTATTAAAAAAAAAATATTGTTCATATTCCGTTTTTAAAAATATTTGTACTGGTGATATTGTTAACATGCACAATGTATTGATGTTCTAAAAACTTACCTAGCGATCCTCTACCTGTGTACTGTAGAGCGAGCGTGGCCGAGAATAGAGGAACGTCATCACATTTTATTTGCGTGCGCGCCTTAGGCACTGCAGAGAGGAGGACTGTGGGAGGACACTACAGAGCTGACTGACAGTAAGAGCAACCTTTGGACGCATGCGCTGTGAAGAAGTAAAGGCAAGATGGCCACGGTCTTATTCCTCTGCGCCTTATAAAACACGGTAACATTTTTGGATATACATTACTTTAAAACACATTTAACATGCAATTTCAAGACTTACGCGCAACGATATACTAGTATAATCTAGGTTGATTTTCTATGAAAGTTCCGCTTTAAGAAGGGAACTAAAACAGTACCTGGGAATTCTAAATCTGTGAGTTTGACCTCTGTATCGGGAAAAATGCTACAAAGGATAATAAGGGATTATATTCAGTTACACTACAGATATTAGCAGGAATCGACATGGTTTTATGAAGAATAGATTGTGCCAAACAAATCTTTTGAGCTTTTATGAAGAAGTACAAACCTAGATAACGGTAAATCAATAGATTTAGTATATCTAGACTTTGCAAAGGCATTTGATACTGTGCCACACAGGAGGCTGGGATATAAAATATGAAATTAGAGCTAGGGGATAACCCTTGGAATTGGACAGAAAACTGGTTGAAGGACAGTGTGTTTTTGAAGTTGAGTGTGGAATACCTCAGGGTTCAGAACTTGGGCCTCTGCTTTTTAACATGTTTAGAAATTACCAGGAAATAGATATAAAAAGCAAAATATCAATATTTGCAGAAGACAGTAAATTATGCAGGGTAAAATTCAGAACAGGATATTTGTTCTCTACAGAGTGATTTACATAAAATGGCAGATTGGTCAAACAAATGGAATATGTAGGAAAATGTAAAGTCATGCATTTGGGAAGAAAAATTCCCAATGCTTCTTACGAATTTAGTGGAATCATTTTAGGAGACTCGTTGCTAGAGAAAGAACTGGGAATCCTTGTAAATTACAAACTTGGAAGCAGTGACTAGTGTCAAATAGCAGTAGCAAAAGAAAACAAAGCCCTGTCTTGCAAAAAAATGAAAAATTTGTTTACCGTTATTTGTGTTTCTTCTGTGTCCCTACACGGCATCTAAATTGGGTAATGTCTCCACCTTCCAGCTGGTAGCACTTATCAAACTTAAACATGTGCTTCCTGTTACTTGCTTCAGTTTCCTTTTGGCCGAGCTGCAAAACATTGAGCGTAAACATGTTATAGAAAGGGTAGGGTATGCTGTGTAGGAACAAAGAAGAAATACAAATAACGGTAAGCAAATTTCTCATTTCTTCTGTGCCCCTCCCTGGTATTTAAATTGGAACTTAAAAAGCAGTACCACATATCCAAAGGGAGGAAAAGCATATAAAGTTCTAAAGGTTTGCTCAAGTGAAATTGAAGCGTGGAAGGATCCTACCAGATTAAGTTAGATTGACTGCTTCTAGGACTTTTCTTCCATATTTGACGTCAGCAGAAGCCTTGACGTCTGACATTTGATGAATGTAGACAGAGAAGACCAAGTGGCTGGAGAAGCAACAGCTTTCTTAACCCACGAAGTAGATACGGCCCTGGTAGAATGAGCTCTCATATTCCTTGGAATCTGTTGCCAGGCCTTTACGAATGGTAGACTTTATCCAGGAGTCTATAGTAACCTTGGATGCAGGTTTACCGGCCCTGGGACCCTGAGGAATGATAAAGAGCACATCAGACTGGAAAACAGACTCAGTGTAGTGCACATAGAACTTAAGGCAGTGCAGCACATCCAACATGTAGAGATCCCTCTCCTTATCAGAAGTAGGGTCAGGACAGAAAGGCGGCACTATAATCTCCTAACTGATGTGGAACTCAGAGATTACCTTCGGCAGAAACTCCTGGGAAGTGCGAAGAACCGCCTTGTCCTTGTGAAACACCAAAAAGGGTGGCTTATAGGACAAAGCGTGCAGTTCGGCGACTCTACTAACAGAGACAATCTCCAGGAGGAAAACCATTTTCCAAGTCAGAAGACTAAGAGGAATAGTAGCTGAAGACTCAAAAAGAGGGTGTTGCAAGATGCCCAGCACCAAATTTAGATCCCATGGAGGAGCGGGGTTCTTAAAAGCAGGGTATGAGCAACGCCTTGGAAAAAAACCTTGACATCCAAAAGGATGGCAATGCACTGCTGGAAAAAGAGAGCAGAAGTTTGAACCTTCAAGGAACTCAAGCGGAGGTCTTTGTCCACACCGTCCTGTAAAAAGGACAGGACAGAAGAAAGGTCGAAGTCCTGTGAGGACAGATCCCTGTCCACACACCAAGAGTGGAAAATAGACCAGATTCTGTGGTACGCCTTAGAGGACACAGGCTTCTGAGCACAAAGCATAGTAGCCATGACTGCTAAAGAAAAACTTTTCCTCCTCAATATTGAGGATTCCACCGCCAGGCCCTCAAACCCAGATGTTCCGCATCCTCCTTCCACAGATAATTCTATAGTAGATGATCCGGTCTGCAGGGAAGCCGAAAGGGCTCTGCCACGGATCGGTACAGAAGCTCCGGAAACCGGGGTTGCCGAGGCCAGTAAGGATGAATCAGAATGACTGAAGTTCCCTCCAGTCGCAGTTTCCTTAACATCTTGGGAAGCAGGGGAATGGGAGGAAAGAGGTAAGCCAGAGGAAATTGCCATGGAATCGGCATGGCATCCACTGCAAGAGCCAGAGGATCCCTCCAGAGGGAGCAGAACGATGGCACTTTCCTGTTGTGTCTGTTCACCATTAGGTCAATGCAGGGAAGTCCCCATTTCTGAACAACGAGGTTGAACACTTCCTGGTGTAGTTCCCATTCTCCGTTGTCTACCGTGTGCCGACTTAAGAAATCAGCTAGAACGTTGTCCACTCCAGGAATATGAACTGCTGATAAGGCAGGAATGTGTTCTGCCCAAGTTAAGGCGGCCTTGACCTCCAACCAAGCAGCGAGACTTCTGGTTCTGCCTTGCTTGTTGATGTAAGCCACAGCTGTGGCGCTGTCAGACTGGACGCAAACTGGGCAGCCGTCTAGATGAGAGGACCAGTATCCGAGGGCATGAAATATCGCCTGAAGTTCCAGAACATTGATGGGTAGGAGAAATTCCTCCGCTGACCACCAACCTTGGGCATTCATGCGACCCAGGATCACTCCCCAGCCGGACAGGCTGGCATCCTTCGTCAACGTGGTCCAGAAGGGTATCAGGAAGGGCCTGCCCTTCATCAAATTGGAGCCAAGATACTCAGCTCCACATGAAGAGGTAGTGAAACCAACATCCTCAGGAGATCTGTGTTGCCCTTGCAGACATGGATCACGAACCTCTGAAGTTCTCTCTTGTGAGCCATCTTAAACGGTAACACCTCTATTGTGGATATCAACTTCACCACGAGATATGCCAACTTCTTGGCAGGAATTGGATCGCAGGCCAGGACTGCAGACACCTTGCGGGTGATCTGGTGAGCTACGTCATCTGTGAGAAACACCATGCCCTTCAGGATGTTGAATAGGAGACCCAGAAAGACCAGTCTATGAGATGGAGTCAGGTCCAACTTGTCCATGTTCAGGATCAATCCATGATGGGTGAGTGTAGATACAGTCCTGGGCCTGTTGATGAAGGAGTTCCGGAGACAGGATCTTCAAGAGCAAGTTGTCCATGTATGGAGTAACTCTGATGCCATCTTTGTGCATAACGGAAACCAGCGCACCCAGGATACGAGTGAAGACCTGGGGTGTCGTAGTCTGGAAGTGCCCTTCGTCGCAAGCAAATCTAAGGTACTGGCGGCTGTCCGAATGGATGGCTATGTGCAGACAGGCATCCTGTAGGTCCAGAGAATCCAGAAATTCCCTTGGGCCGTGATGACCATTCATAAGGACTCCTGGTGATGTCTTGACTCTGAAGGAATTGAGATCTTTGAGGTTCAGGATAGGACGACAGCCGCCATCCTTCTTGGAGACCACAAATAGGTTAGAATAGAAGCCGGAACCGATGTCCGGATCGGGAACCAGTTCCAAGAATTCCTTGTCCAGAAGACTCTGGAAGGACAACGCTTTTCGAATCCCTGAGTGAGAAGGGAAGTACATGATAGGAGGAAGAGAAGTGAAAGGAATCCTGTACCCCTCTGAAATCACCTGCAAGTCCCACGGATCCACCACAGTGTCAGTCCAGACACTTAGAAAATGGTGCAGTCGACCACCTACTGGAGAGTGGGGTCCGGTAAGTCATGCCAAAGAAGATTTGGTGGTCTTGGGTTGACTGTTTGGGCCTCCATTGCGGTTTGGGCTTGGAGGAGGAACGCGGAGCCTGGGGTACCAGTGAGTTGTGGCACACGCTTCAGTCTGGAAGGAAAGAAAAAGACGGTGCCGTCTGACCTGAGGTTTCTTCTTGGGGACCAAGGGCAACAGTGTGTTCTTGACCCCAGTAGCATCACTGATGAGCTTCTTCAGCTCCGGCCCAAATAACGAAGTGCCTAAAAATGGTAAGGAAATTAAGGATTTCTTAGAAATGTTATCTGCAGACCAGATCTTAAGCCACAGGGCACGTCTAGCTGCTACAGACATAGCTGAAACATTTGCTTCCAGTCTAATAACGTCAAAGATAGCTTCAGAAATATTGGCCAAAAGGTGCAGCAAGTCAGCTGCGGGGGGTGCCCTGATGTACAGCATTGGTAAGGTGTTCTGTCCATATGGCAATGGCCCTGTTCACCCAAGCAGCAGCAAAGGTGGGTCGCAAAGATGTACCTAAAGTAGTGAAGATAGCTTTTGGAAAAGCCTCAAGTTTTAGGTCAGTCAAATCTTTGACCGCAGAAGCATCAGTGGATTTAGAAAGTCTGGATACTGGGGCATCCACCTTAGTGTGGTGAGCTTACTGAGCTAGTGCCACTTCTGAGAAAGGGTACAGCTTAAACTTCTTAGGTAAAGTTAGGCGTTTGTCAGCTGTTTTCCACTCATCTAAGACAATCTGGTCAAGAGTGGGATTAGGTGGAAAAAGGTATACTGCTTCTTAGGCCTTTGGAAGACATCAGAAGTGGGGGAAATGTTCACGGTATTGAGGGCTGCCCTGATTAGGCCCTCAGCAGAGGTGTCCCCAAAGAATTGGGAGCAAATATCCTCAGAACATTCACCCTCATCTGAATCCACCAACAATTCCTCCTCAGAGGAATCTGACATCAGGTACACCCTGTGGTTTAGGCACTGAGTACCTGAATAATGCTGAAGGTTTCCAAGCCTGGAAGACCCCCTGTAATTGCATTGGAAGCAGTTGCAAGGTAGACTAACTCTTGCATCCAAGGTGGCTCTACAACATGGCTGGAGGGTCCTGGCAGGGAGGCAGGGGCCACAGCGCATGAAGAGCATAAATGACCTGAGTACTCTCTAGGAAGCCCTGATAGACATGAGGAGCAATGTGCAATGGGGGTCACAGACACCCCAGTATCCTTAGTCTTAGGTCTAGCCCCAAGTCCCAACGGGTCTAACATCCTAACAGGGTATTAAAGTCTGATAGTATGAGGAAAAACCAAATACTGTGTAAGATTAAATATTCACACCAGAAACAGCGAAAAAACACTTAACTGGCAGGTGAAGGGTTAATCTGCTGAGGATAGTGGAAGAGTCCAAGCTGTGCTTAAGACACTCATGAAGGGAAGGTAACAAAATGGCATCCGTTCAGGAGCCAATCAGAAAATAGCCCATGAAACGGGCTCTCATGGGAAATGTAGTTTCCCTTCGAGTACCCTAAAAAGTGTCCGAAGCCCCCTGAGCCCCCCAAGACACTCAGAAAGTAAATCGGATGACAGGACAAGGGTAGGCAAACAGAATGAGCCATCTCTGAACTTAGAACGGTGCAGTTGTAGAGATGTCCCAAGTAGTAAAAGTCTCAGAGGTGAATGGAGCATGGAGTCTATGCGGTAAAGCAATACAATTTAAGTAAAGTGTGTCCAAAAGTTAGAAACACAATCACCAGATTAAGGATAAAAAACACTGAGCCCAAGAGGGAAAGTGTAATAAACCCCATAAAAATACTCAACATGGCAAACGAAGGGTAAATTTACCACAGAAACCCAAGTGCTCCAGAAACCCAATGGACAAACAGATAAACCCAATCAGTGCAGGAGTATATAGTAGAATCTCCAAAGGAGACCCCTGTGTGGAGGGGAAGCTTAGGACAAGTGGACCTCAGCACTCAAAGGGTTGCTCACCTTTTTTAGCAGGTCTTCTGTCTTCAGATTACCATTGATAAAGAAGCCGCCTCAGTGGGCTTCTCCTAGGGAAAAGCATAGCACGCAAGATTTTCCCCTCAGGGCTGGAAGGCCTACAACAGCACCTGGTAACTGAGCAATCTGCTGTTGGGAAGTCAGTAATGGTAATCTGCCTAATGGGGGATTTCTACTCCCCATATCTAACAGAAAACAATATAACTAAAAACTAAGCAAAACTGTTCTCTTGCCTTTCCTGTTCAAGGAACAAATCTAACTGGTTGGGGATTGGCTGGTGACCAGCTAATGAGAGAAGGAAGGCTACACCCTGCACTTTAAGAATTGTTCCTGCCTACTTAAAGGGGCAGTTGACTTCACGAAGTTACCTGTAGGCTATAATGGACAGAGAAAGAACTATGAGGCACAGTAAAGTCCTAGACAGGCAAAACCACCTCTAGGACTTTCCTGCCAAAGCTAGCTTTCAGCTGAAGCCAGGACATTAACACTGTAGTGTTTGGCAAATGTGTGCACAGAAGACGAAGTGGCTGCCTTGCACAGCTGATCAGCAGAGGCCTGATTCTTGTAGGCCCAGGAGGCCCCAACAGACCTAGTGGAATCCGCTGTGATGCAAAAGGAAAACAGGTTCCTTCCTGAGTTCGTAAGCCTTACAAATAGTCTACTTAATCCAGGACACAATGATCACCGTGGATGCCGCCTTACCTGCCCTAGGACCCTCAGGGATGATAAACAATGCATCAGTCTGACGGACAGACTCAGTGCGGCGAGCCTAGAAACTTAAGACAACAAACCACATCCAACAAGTGGAGATCCCTCTCCTTGTCAGATTTAGGATCAGGACAGAAGGAAGGTACAACAACCTCTTGATGTGGAACTCAGACCACCTTAGGATGAAATTCCTTGGAGGTATAGAGAACAGCCTCATCCTTGTGAAACACTAGGAAAGTCGGCTTGAAGGACAACCTGCAACTCACCAACTCTGCGGACAGACTATGGCCAAAAGAAAAGCCATCCTCCACGTCAGAAAACAGAGAGGAAAGGTAGCCTGGGACTCAAAGGAAGGCCTCTGCAAAACACCCAAGACCAGATTAAGTTCCCACTGAGCAGTAGGAGCCTTATAAGCAGGGAAGGTATGAGAAACACCCTGAAAGAAGACCTTGACATCCGGTAAAATGGCAATGCGTCTCTGAAAAAAAGACAGAGAGCAGAGGTCTGAGCCTCCAAGGAAGGGTTAAGCCCTTGTTCAAACAGTCCTGTAAAGAGAGACAGGATAGCTGGAAGATCAAAGTCCTGTCCACACATCAAGCATGCAAAATAGACCAAACCCTATGATAGGCTTTAGAAGAAACTGGTTTCCTAGCCTGAATCATAGTGGAGACATCTTCGGGAGAATAGCCTCTCTTCCTCATGATGACTTCAACAGCCATGCAGTGGAAGCCAGATGGACCACATCCTCTTTCCACAGATACCCCTGAAGGAGATCCGGTCTGCGTGGCAAAGGAAACTGTTCCTGAACAGACAAGGCCAGCAGTTCTGGAAACCAAGGCTGTCTGGTCCAATAGGGTGAAATCAGGATGACTGATGCTCTGTCCATCCGAATCTTCTGTAGCACCCTGGGCAGGAGAGGAACAGGAGGAAAGATGTAGGCCAGATGAAATCTCAGTGGAATTGACAGAGCATCCCTTCAAACGATAGAGGATCCCTCCAGCGTGAGGGAAACATTTGAACCTTCCGGTTGTCCCTGGTAGCCATCAGGTCTACCGCTAGAAGACCCCACTTCTTCGCCAGGAGATCAAACACTTCCAGGTGAAGCTCCCACTTCCCGGGGTCGACTGTGTGGTGACTGAAGAACTCTGCTAGGACTTTTTCTACACCTGGGATGTGCACGACGGAGATAGCAGGCACATGGGCTTCTGCCAGGCCAAAATAGCCTTGACCTCAAATGAAGCAGCAGGACTTCTGCTGCTTCCTTGCTTGCAAATGTAAGCCACGGTCATGGCGTTGTTGGACTGACTTGGATTTGGCATAACCATCAGATGAAAGGACCAATACTTCAGAGCATGTGATATCGGCCTGGGCTCCAAATGTTGATGGGAAAAAGGGTTTCTTCTGCTGGCCAACGACCATGAATACTCAGGTGACCCAAGACTGCTCCCAACAGAGCAGAGTGGTCCAGTATGGAATCACAAATGGTCTTCCTTTCTGCAGGTTGGGTAGGTTCAACCACCAGTGAAGGGTCTGTGCTACTTCCGCAGGAAGGGATACAGAATGATCCAGGAGATCCGGGTTCCCTCTGCAAACTTGGATCACAAACCTCTGAAGTTCCCTGGAATGAGCCATGGCAAAAGGTACTGCTTCCATGGTGGATATCTTCCCCACTAGGAGAACTTCTTTGCAGGAGCAGACATCCACGACAGGGCAGAGGACACCTTGGAGGTGAGCTGCTGAATCGAATCCTCTGTCAGATAAACCATACTCTGCAGAGAGTCAGAGGAACACCAGGTTTTGTGAGGGAACAGGAGCAGACTTATCCATGTTCAGAATCCAAGAGTGTTGGAAGAGGATCTGAGCATATTCCTGGACTTGGTGGTCCAGAAGATCCCTGGAAGGCACCTTTAGGAGAAGGTCATCCATGTAAGGTATCACCTGAATCTCCTTGGTGTGCAGGAAGGAAATAAATGCACCCATAACTGGAAATGGCCCATGTCGCAAGCAAACCTGAGGTACTGCTGACTGTCGATGTACAGGGATATTCAGATATGCATTCTGAAGATCCAAGGATGCCAGACATTCCCCCAGACACATTGCTGCGATGACTGAATGCAATTATTCCATCTTGTATCGGGTCTTGACCACAAATTTGGGGAGGGCCTTGAGGTCCAGGATAGGGCAGCAGGCGCCATCCTTCTTGGAAACTACAAAGTTGAATAAAAGCCTGAAGCTCTTTCCTGTTGGGGGACCGGTACTAGAACTCCCTTGTCCAAGAAAGACTACCACCCTGTTGAAAAACCTGAGCTTTACTTGTCCCTGAGGTGAGTGAGAAGGTAAGAACCTGATGGGGAGTAGAGATTTGAAGGGAATGCTGTAATCTTGGTAAACCACCTGTAATACTCACTGATCTGCGACAGCTTGTCCAGACACTTAAAAAATTATACAGGCGGATCCTTGCGCACATGGCCTTGATCCTCTCTTTCCTTTCCTTTTCTTTTTCTCTTCCTGTTCTTTCCTTCCTCTGTCCCTTTCCTTTTCTTTCCACTATGGCTCATCTTTTTCCATTTGAATGGTTACTGAAGATTTTTTACCTTACCAACAATGCACTGTATACATCTACTGTGATGATGCTTACTTTACTCCCTTCTGTTAAGTGAGTGATATATGTCTTATTTGTTGTTTATGTTTGTTAAAAATGTCTTCAAAATTGAATAAACATATTAAAAAAAAAAAAAAAAGTGATACAGGTGACCCACCACTGGATGAGGACCAGGGTTCAGCAAGTAATGCCAAAGGTTTGGTGGGTTTAGGTTTGGTGGAGGTGTGGTTAGACCTCCACTACTGCTTGGGAGTAGAACACAGGACCTGAGGAGCCACCAGGTTCGCCCTAAACACTTTGTTTTGTTTGGGATGAAAAAGACTATCTTCGCCTGACGGTTGTGATTAGGAATCTGAGGAAACAACGTGCTCTTACCCCCAGTGGCCTCACTGATGAGATTCTTCAGTTCAGGAGCAAAAAACAAACAAGTACCCTGAAAGGGAAGAAAAATCAGTGATTTCAAGTCCATAGACCAGATCTTCAGCAACAGCATACGCCTAGCAGTCACAGAGAAGGCAGAGGCCTTAGCTTCAAGGCGAACAGCATCAAAGAGCACTGCTGGCCAAAAGGGATGAAGATCAGCTTTATGTTCACCTTTGTGGACAGCAGCTGTCAGCTGTTCAGTCCAAACAACGATGGCCCTATTGACCCATGCAGAAGCCAATGGGACTCATGGACGCACTAATTGCCATGAAGTTAGCCTTCAAAACAGCTTCAAGTTTCCTGTCTGCCAAGTCCTTAAGAGCTGAAGCGACCACAACTGCCAAGGCAGTAGATTTAGAGAGCCTGGAAATGGGAGGATCAACCTGAGGAGGAGTAGCCCATTGAGACAAAGCAGCTTTAGAAAATAAACACAGCTGAGAGACTTAGAGCTAGATACTTGTCAGAAGTCTTCCACTCATCTACAATAATTTAATCCACAGTGGGATTAGGCGGGAAAACAGTACAGGGCTTCTTGCTCTTCTGAAAGACATCAGAAGTGACCTGTGGCTCTACAGGAGTAGAGGGAATGTTTAAAGTCGCCATGAGACCCCCAGTAGAGGGTTCAGGGTCAGCTTCCAAGGGGTTGCCATGAAACTGGGAAGAAGCCACTTCAGAACACCATCCTCAGAGTCATCATCCAAATCCTCCAAAGAAGAATCAGATAGATCAGGAATAGAGAGGGCCTTAGGGGCCATAAACCTGAAGTGGGGACCTCCATGACTTTAGAAACCCCTGAAGAGAGAGGAAACTGTGCCACAGAGGACTTCAAGTCCATGACCCAAGGTGGCCTCTGATCATGGCTGGATGGCCCTGGCAGAGACAGGGGCTACAGCGCATGAGGGGCATAAGTGACCAGAATACCCCATGGGAAGCCCCGATTGTCATGAGGAGCAATACACGAGGGGGGTGTCACGGTTCCCAGAGAAGTTCAGGAGTCAGTATGGTATAGTTAAATGCAATGTATTAATAGTAGTGGTAGGCAAATATATACAATAGGAAGTAGGCAAATATATACAAAGAAACAAGCAGAGGGTTGCATGCCAGCGATCACAGTTATCAGAAATAATAGGCTGCCAAGCTTGACCACAATGCTAGAGACTAGGCCTCAGCCACTGGTAGTCTCTACCAGAATCAGGAACAGAACCAGAGCAGGAACTGGGTCAGGAACAAGAACACAGGATCTTGATCCAAAGTAGGAGATGTACCGACGCACGCCTGCCGTCAGTAAGGAGAGAACTCTGACTCAGCTTGCAGTCAGAGAGGGAGTAGATAACGGACTCAAGCCTGCAGTCAGTATCAGAGCTGGTCTACCAGAGCCCCAGGTCCACACTAGGTTGGGTGTCTGCTAGGTAAAGGGAGCAAACGTAAGAGTGGTCAGACAGAGCCACAAGTCAGCACCAGAGGGGGTAGTCAGACAAGCCAGGTCACACACAGTTCAGGCAGTCAGCCAGAGCCACAGGTCTGTACCAGGCTGGATGTCCACCAATAGGAATATGCAAAAGAATAGTCAGACAGAGCCACAAGTCAGCACCAGGTTGGATGGAAGACTAGCCAGGTCATACACAGAGCCCAAGGTAAGAGAACTGCTAAGCACAACAATGCAAGGGCAACTGAGTCAGGACTTAGTCTGCCTTTTAAACCCCTCCACAGGAAATAGGTAGGAGGAGCAGCTCAGAGGGAGGAATTAGGTAGGAGGAGACTACAGGACACAAACACATAAAACAGAGGCCTGCTGCATGCTTGAAGCCTAGCGCCTGTAGATGACGCAGAAACTAAGGTAAGCTGTAACAGTACCCCCCCAAAGGCTCTCCCCCCCCCCCACCACCGAGGAGCCGGCCAGGTTTGTCAGGGAATCGAGCATGAAACCTGCGTACCAGTAAAGGAGCGGGGACATCACTGGCTCCTCAGGACCATAGCTCTTTCAATGAATAAAATATTGTAAGCGCCCTCTACTCACACGGAAGTCCAGAATGGTTTGGACCTCATATTCCTCGTGATCTGTAACTCTCAGGGGGGGAGGATGGACAGGAGCTGAAGTATACAGGTTGCAGACCAAGGGCTTTAGCAGGGAGACATGAAAGACATGGTGAATGCACATGTTAGCAGGAAGTTCCAATGCATAAGCCACCGGGTTAATTTTGCGCAACAAATGGAAAGGACCAATAAATCAAGGAGCTAATATGTTGCAAGGGACCTGGAGGTGCAAGTTGCTGGAAGACAACCACACTGTCTCCTACTTGGAAGGTAGGTGCCGGCAGTCACCTACGGTCAAGCCTGCCTTTTCTGTCGCTGCACAGAATCACGTAGGGTATGCTGTACCCGTACCCACGAGGAATGGAGTGCCCTTAAATGCTCATCCAGAGCCGGAATTTCATGTGCTTGGAAGGTCACAGGGAGAGCAGAGGGTTGGAACCCATAATTGACCAAGAACGGGGAACTCTTAGTGGAAAAGTTAAAAGCACTATTCCGGGCAAACTCCGCCCAAGGTAACAGGGTAGCCCAGTTATCGTGATGGTCAGAGATATAGCAGAGGAGAAACTGTTCCAAAGCTTGATTAGACCTCTCTGCCGCACCGTTGGACTGCGGGTGGTACTCAGAGGAGACTGCCAGCTGAATTCCCATTCCCACCTCCAGAAGAGAGAGACATATTGGCTACCTCTATTGGATACAATGACTTAAGGGATACCATGCAATCGGAAGACCTCCTTAGTGAATATCACCGCCAACTCTTGTGCAGAGTGGTACAAAATGAGCTATCTTAGAAAATGCATCCACAATCCTTACAATGACTCTATAGCCCATGGACCTTGGAAGTTTGACCATAATATCATTAGATAGGTGTGACCAGGGACTTTCACCATTGGCAACTGGCTGAAGCAAAACAACTGGCAAATGTCTAGGAGACTTAGTTTGGGCACAAGTCGTTCATGTGGCCGTGAAAGCGGTACAATCAGCCCGGTGGCTAGGACACCAAAAGACTCATGACATGGACCATATTAGTTGGTCTCGACCAATGTGACCTGCTACTTTCGAAGCATGATACATTTCCAACAGTTTAATACATAAGTGTGAGGGAACAAAGCAACGGCCCTCAGGCTTCTCTGTAGGAGCAGAATCTTGGGCTGCCAGAATCTCTCTCCAAGAGGGGACATGATACAGGTACGAATAGTTGTGAAGATCCGATCAGCCGGAATGATTGGAGAAGGGGAAACCTTCTCTCACGATAAGCTACAGAATTGGCGAGACAACGCGTCTACCCTTACATTCTTAGAGCCAGGAAGATATGAAACCACAAAATTGAAGTGAGACAGAAACAGTGCCCATCTGGCCTGTCTGGGAGACAAACATTTGGCTTCAGAGAGGTAGATGAGGTTCTTGTGGTCAGTTAAAATCAATATAGGAACCTCAGAGCCTTCAAGCAAATGCCTCCATACTTTCAAGGCCAGGACTATAGCCAGTAATTCTGTCTCCAATCTGGTAAAGCATCTCTGCTTTGGACAACTTTAGAGAGACGAACCCACATGGACATGGCGTCTCGCCCGGGGAAGTGCGCTGAGATAGCAGGGCACCCACACCAACCTCCGAATCATCCACCTCCAAGGTAAAGGGCAGGGAGGGATTGGGATACGCCAATATGGGCCCTGCAGCGAATGCTGCTTTGAGGTTTTCAAAAGCCATAATAGCTGGTTGTGACTATTCAGAACGGTTTGCCCCCTTACGCGTCATGTCAGTCAGGGGTTTGACAATAGTGGTAAAATACTTAATGAATTTACGGTAGTAATTCGAAAACCCTAGAAATCTTTAGAGCGCTTTGAGTTCCTTAGGATGCAGCCAATCCACAACTGCAGACAATTTTTGAGGGTCCATGGAAGACCCAGCAGCCTTTTCGCACTTTTCAAGTTTACAGAAAAACTTGTTCTCCCGTAATAGGCTCAGAACCTTTGATACATCAGCCTGATGAGTCTCCAATGTAGGAGTGGATGAGGATGTCATCCAAATATACCACACCACACAACTTTGAAGGAGTTCTCTTAACATATCATTTATGAACTCCTGGAAGACAGCCGAAAGGCATAACCAAGTACTCAATGCCCACTCCGGGTATTAAAGGCTGTCTTTCATTTGTGCCCTTTTTAATCCGTGCAAAATTGTACGAGGCTCTTAGGTCAAGTTTCGTGAAAATCTTTGAACCTTTGACCCAGTCAAAGAGTTCGGTAATCAAGGGAATAGGATAAGCATTCTTGATCAAAATCTTATTCAGACCACGAACGTCAATACATGGAAGAAGCTCTCCGTCCTTTTTGACAAAGAAAAATCCAGCACCAGTGGGAGATGTGGATTTACGAATTATGCGTCTTGCCAGCGCATCAGTCGCATATTCCTCCATGGCCCGATTCTCCTTCACAGACAAGTGATATACACGGCCCCTTGGGGGAGAGGTCTCAGGAAGCAGTTCCAATGAACAATCATAGGTTTGAGGTGGAAGGAGCTTTGCTTGACTCTCACTAAACACATCTATAAAAGACGTATACTCCTCTGGAAGGAGTGAAGCTGAAGCCTGCGTGGCTCTCACGGGACACGACAAACAGGATTTTTTACATTGTGGTGACCAGTCCACCACCTCACAAGTGTGCCAATCTATCCTGGGGTTATGTTTCTGTACCCAAGGGAACCCCAGGACCATGGCATCTTGTGGAGAGTTGATTACCTGAAACTTCAGGGTTTCTGAATGCAGGGTTCCCACTCTCAAGCTTAATAAGGCGGTCTCATGCGTGATGCGAGAGGGTTGCAGTGATCTGCCATCAATAGCTTCCACAGCCAACGGGGAGGCCAGAGGCAGCAGAGGAATGTTTTTACTGGCAGCGAACTCCGCACCCATAAAGCAGCCAGCTGCCCCAGTATCCAGTAACGCTGGAACTGAGGTGGATTTATTAGCCCTATAAATACAAGCCGTCCACACGGGCTTATCCGAAAGGAGCACTGGAGACACAGAAATGCCCCCTATCATCTGTCTCCAGCCCATTTTAGCTTTCGGGTGTCTCTTGGGACAAGACCATAACAAATGACCCGCCTTACCACAGTACAAACACAAGCCTTCCCTTCTCCTAAAGGCTCTCTCCTCCCTAGAAAGCCGAATGACACCCACCAGCCTGGGTACACCACTCTCAGAGACCAGATCCGGAGGCATGGGAGGAGAGGGTGGGTCAGAAACATGAGGTGACAACTCTCTTTGCGGCCTCCGCAGGCCTTCAGCGACCGAGGGCCTCCCCCTGAAAATGGTATCCACCTGCATAGGCTCGGTATCGCTAAACACGAGTCCCGGGAAGTTTTGGGGGGGAGGGGTAGGATGGGCCAGAGTAATTAGCAGACCCTCTGTTTGAGGACCTCCGCAGGTACTCCTTAAAAGAGGGCTGCTCTCTGATTCTGGTGTCTACCAGAATACAGAATTTGATCAGTAAGTCTAAATTGTTAGGTAGGTCGTGTGCCACAATCTCGTCCTTCATAGTGTCTCCGAGCCCCTGAAAAAAACGGCCATCAGGGCCTCGTTATTCCAGTCTACCTCGGCAGCATGGGTATGGCATAGTGGGTCACCGTACGATTACCTTGACGCAGGGTCATAAGATGCTTGGTTGCCACAGCCACGCGGCCTTGCCTATCAAAGACTTGTCTGAATGATTTCACAAAATCCGGGAAATTGTGATCGATGGGTTTATTCATCTCCCATAGTGGATTGGCCCATGTCAGCTCCCTGCCAGTGAGGAGGGAGATAAGGAAACCAACTTTACTTCGCTCATTGGGAAAGGAATATGGTACCAATTCGAAATATATGCCTAGTTGGTTCAGGAAACCACAGCAACCTTCTGGATTCCCACCATACTGCTGTGGGAGTGGAGAGGATCCTGTCAACCTTTTGACCATACCTGCGTTAAGAGGATTTGAAACCACTGGTGCCGGGGAGGTCTCAGGAGAGGCCACCAATTGGGTACAAATTTGCTCAAGATGAGCAGTGTGCTGCGAAACAGTCAGCATGGCCAAAGACAACTGTTCAAGTCGTTAAGTCAGTGTCTCCATCCTCTCCAGGATGCTTTGGAAAACTGCATTGCTATCATCATCTGAACTCATGGCCCTTGAGTACTGTCACGGTTCCCAGAGAAGTTCAGGAGTCAGTATGGTATAGTTAAATGCAATTTATTAATAGTAGTGGTAGACAAATATATACAATAGGAAGTAGGCAAATATATACAAAGAAACAAGCAGAGGG
Organism: Rhinophrynus dorsalis; assembly: GCA_037306005.1. Taxonomy (NCBI): domain Eukaryota; kingdom Metazoa; phylum Chordata; class Amphibia; order Anura; family Rhinophrynidae; genus Rhinophrynus; species Rhinophrynus dorsalis. Next base: position 150,364,900 of record CM074721.1, read on the forward strand.
TTACAAGCCAGCGAGCAGTTATCAGAAATAACAGGCTGCCAAGCTTGACCACAATGCTAGAGACTAGGCCTCAGCCACTGGTAGTCTCTACCGGAATCAGGAGCAGAACAGGAGCAGGAACTGGGTCAGGAACACGGGATATTGATCCGAAGTAGGAGATGTACCGACGCAAGCCTGCCGTCAGTAAGGAGAGAACTCTGACTCAGCCTGCAGTCAGAGAGGGAGTAGATAACGGACTCAAGCCTGCAGTCAGTATCAGAGCTGGTCTACCAGAGCCCCAGGTCCGCACTAGGTTGGGTGTCTGCTAGGTAAAGGGAGCAAACGTAGGAGTAGTCAGACAGAGCCACAAGTCAGCACCAGAGGGGGTAGTCAGACAAGCCAGGTCATGCTCAGTTCAGGTAGTCAGCCAGAGCCACAGGTCTGCTCCAGATTGGATGTCCACTAATAGTAATACGCAAAATAGTCAGACAGAGCCACAGGTCAGCACCAGGTTGGATGGAAGACTAGCCAGGTCATACACAGAGCCCAAGGTAAGAACTGTTAAGCACAAAAATGCAAGGGCAACTGAGTCAGGGCTCAGTCTGCCTTTTAAACCCCTCCACAGGAAGTAGGTAGGAGGAGCAGCTCAGAGGGAGGAAGTAAGTAGGAGGAGACTACAGGAAGCAAACACATAAAACAGAGGCCTGCTGCATTGCTTGAAGCCTCGAGTCTGTAGATGATGCTAAAACTAAGGTAAGCTATAACAGAGGGCCAGAGATGCCCCCGAGTCCTTAGCATTAGCCCCATGTCCAAGTGGATCCAACATCCTAATAGAGAAAAGTGTCAATACAGTAAAGGAAGACCCAAATACTGTCAACCCAGACTAAAGATTTCACCCCAGAAAGCCTAAAATGCACTTATCTGGCGAGTGAAGGGTTAACCTGAGGAGGAGAGCTGAGGAGACCAAGCCCTGCGTATGATACATGTGTAGAGAGGAAACAAAATGGCGACTGAATAGGGTACCAATCAGCAAATGGCCTGCTTCGCAGGCGTTTATGGGAAATGTAGTTTTGATTGAATGGGAAGATTTTCCAGGAGACTTGTCCATGTTGAAAATGCATTTTAGGTGGCACAAATCGTAGATCATACACTGCTCCCTGTCGAAATAGGGTGAAAGTTATGATATACAAGATATAACTACCTTCCATTCTGTGACTGAAATCAGTCTTCCCATTGATAGTTTGAATCCACCACTTAAGTTTCTGGTGGTCTTTGATAAAGGTATGATTTAGATGGGCCCGTTTCATGGACCAATGCTAAAGTAGGGGATACATATTAAAATTGTGTGAAAGTAACTGCTTCTATTGTGGATATCATTTTACCAACTAGCTGCAAGTAATTCCTGGCCTGGAGATAACACAACCCGACTTTGAATGTAAGGCCAAAGACATAGTAACATAGTAATTTAGGTTGAAAAAAGACTTGAGTCCATCTAATTCAACACTTTTCCAATTCCTTTTTTACCATCGTTGATTATTATGCCTTGAATGGGAGGAAAAATTCCTTCTTAATTCTGTTATGTTCTATGCTGGTAGCTACCTTTAAAGAAAAAGGTCCACACCTGAAGTAGGGTCAATGGAGTGGCAACTGGCCACTCTGTTTATTAGAGGTCTGGTACAAATATCCGTTGGACTTAAGGTTGCTCCGGATCGCAGCCGGAGGTATTTCTGGGCCCTTGCCAGCTAGCCTTGATTGAAGAGCAGCAGCGGAGGATGCTCTTGGTGCGGTGACTCGTGCTCATCTGAAGACTTCCGGGTAGCGCTGCTTCTTCTAGATGCGCTGGCTGCTGACATCATCAGCCTGTGCCTACACTGCTGCATCAGCCACCCGGATCACTCCACAACACCTCTCCCTTTCCTGAAAGAACAGAACACAAGACAAACAACAAGGACACAGGGGCAGGAGAGAGAGTGAGATAGAGAGAGACTGGAACATCTTCATGGCCGCCGCCAACATCTTTGAGTCACGTCTGGTTCCCATCTCACCGGAGGGCGGGATGCTCTTGCAAGCCTTGTCATGACTGTAGGTGACCGGTGCTCTCCAGCAGTACTGACAGCTGAACTACTGGAAGGTGTCTCCGGAGGGTTGGGTTCAGGCCTTTGACTTTCAGGCATACTGACTGGAGGGCTGATGGGCCAGGTCACATCGTCCTCAATTTCTGACTCACGAACCAAAACAGCCACTGGAGGACCTGTGCACAATTGATCCCTATGTCTTTTCCACTGTAAGCCATTGTCAGTCTGTATAACGTATGTCTGAGAACCCAGCACCTTGAGTAGTTGTCCAGCAGTCCATTTCCGTGGACCTTGATAGTTACAGGCCCAGACTGTCACCCCTTCGAAAAACAGGAGCTGGCCGATCCACCAGCGGGGGAGACCTGCGGGAAGGGCCAGGCAGTGAGGAGGCAGGCTTGAAAACATCCAATTTTGTGCGGAGATGCCTGCCGAACATCAGCGAAGCAGGAGAAACCCCAGTGACAGCATGGGGGTTCATCTGATAGGCAGACAAACTTCAGGAGCATCTGGGTGAGATCCTGAGAAGGTGCAGCTGCAGCCAGAGCAGCCTTGAAAGTCTGAACAAAGCGCTCAGCTAGGTCATTAGTAGCCGGGTGATATGGAGCAGAGGTGTTGGACCCCAACGGAGGCAGGTAAGACTGAAAGGCATGTGCAGTAAATTGAGGACCGTTGCCAGTCACTAGCAGCTGAGGCAATCCAAAAACAGCAAAGATTCGGCATAAAACTTTGATCATAGCTTCCGTAGTGGTCGAAGACATGGGCCAAACCTCAGGCCAATTGGAGTACGCATCCACCAAGATCAGATAGGACTGGCCATGCAGAGGACCAGCTAAATCCAAATGCAAACGGTCCCAAGGGCAGGCTGGTGTGGGCCAAGGAACGACCGGAGCTGGGCTGGGTTGTTTCCTAGTTTGAGCACAGCCTGTACAAGAACGGACCCACACTTCAATGTCCGCATCCAGGGTAGGCCACCAAACAGAAGCACGAGCAGCCTGCTTCATCCTGACAACCCCAGGATGACCTTCATGGAGAATGCCCAGAGTGGTGTGTCGTAAAACAGTAGGAATGACAACTCTGGAACCCCATGAGACACAACCATCAGCACCACTGAGTTCCAATCTCCTATTCCAGTAAGGACGACAGCTGGAGACACTGAAGGCAGCCAGCCTTGCAGGATAAACTGATAAATCTGGTGCAATACAGCATCAGCTCGCATAGCAGCAGCAATCGTTGTAGAAGTACACAAGGAGGTAAATATACTGTTGGTCTGCAGTCAGAGACGAGGAAAGAGACGGTCTGGAAAGCCCACAGGTGGTCAGTTGCAGGGGGAAGGCAAGACATAGCGTCTGCATTAGCATGATGAAGATGAGGGCGATACTGAATGGAGTAGGTGAAAGCACCCAGGTACAGGGCGTATTGCTGCAACCGTGCAGCAGCAGTTGGAGAAATACCCTGGTGAGGATTAAAAATAGCAAGAAGTGGCTTATGATCAGTAATAAGCTGTAATGGATGGTTTTTGGTGATCTCCCCACGGTTAGTTGAGGGTTAATGCTCTGCAGTCATGTAGCAAGCTAATCAACAGAGAGTAGTGCCATCTTCAGTTACATAGTGTTTATGAGAGGCAGGTAGTGCCGTCTCCAGTTGCACAATATTCAGTATTATATAATCGAGTAAGCTTAAACGGTTGCCCGTATAGATATAACGTAAATTTTTGGAGAGCCCACACAATGGCTAAAGCTTCTTTATCGATTTGAGCATAGTTACGTTCTGCAGGTGTCAACGATCTGGAAGCAAACGCGATGGGCTGCTCAGACCCATCAGGCATTATGTGTGAGAGGACAGCCCCCAGGCCATATGGTGAGGCATTGCATGCCACAGTCACAGGTTTGTGAAGATCATAGTGCACCAACACTCTAGAGGACAAGATCATCTCCTTGATCTCTCTGAAAGCTTGTTGACAATCCACACTCCAGTGCCAGGGGGCATTAGCTTCCAACACCCAGAGTAAAGGGTGCAAAATGTGAGCTAAGTTTGGCAAGAATCTGTGGTAGTAGTTTAATAATCCAAGATAGGAGCGTAGTTGTGAGATGTCTTTAGGGGGTGGAGCATTCACCAGTGCCTGCACTTTTTCGCTGGATGTGTGTAAACCATCCTTGGTGATCACATTGTCACAGAAGGTCAACGTTGGCTGGAAAAACTGACCTTTACCCCAATTTGCTTTCAACCCACACTCCTGCAGTCTTTGTAAGACAGATGACATTCTTGCGATGGTCTTCATTGGTCTTACCAGTGATGAGCATGTCATCTAACACACACTTCGTATGTGGTATACCCTCTAAAATGGTGTCCATCATTCTCTGCCAGATGGCTGGGGCAGACGCCACACCAAATACCATTTGTTGATATTGGTATAACCGTTTATGCGTATTTATGGTTAAATACTTGCGACTGTCCAGGTGCATTACCAACTGCAGATAGGCCTGTCGTAAATCAAGCTTTGTAAAGTCTGGCCTCCAGCCAAAGACGTGAACAACTCTTCGAGTCACGGAAGGGGATATTGTTCAACTTCCACTTGGCTGTTAATTGCCATGCGGAAATCCCCACAGAGACGAATTTCCCTCGTCTTTTTAATAACCGGGACAATCGGAGAATCCCATTCACTGCAGGGTACTGTAGATATCACATCTTGTTCCTCTAGCCGTAGCAATTCGCTTTCGACTTGTGCCTGGATAGTGAACGGCACCGTGCAGGCCTTGCAGAAACGTGGGACACCTCCCGGTTTCAACTGTAGCCGTGCTTGCATGCCTTTGACTGTGCCCAGCGTAGGATCGAATACATCTTTGAATCTTTGTTGGATGTCAGAAACCCAGTCCTGGGGGCAAGTGGAGTGCACGGATTGCACAGAAGGTGGGAGTTCCTGGATAATTGGCATGCCCATAGCTTTAATCCATGCCCGATCAAACAAACGAGGACCGCCCTCTTTCACCACATACAATTGCAGTCTATGTTCTGAGTCCCTGTAAGACACTGTCACCCAAGCATATCCCACTGCATGCACCAGATGTCCGCTGTAAGTCCGAAGACACATAGAAGTAGGTTCCAAAGTTACCCGAATCTGGGCAGACTGTAATTGACGAGTCGTCATCAGGGACACTGCGGATCCCGAGTCCAAGTCCATGACTACCTCTTGGCCATTAATCCGGATGGTCACCTGCACATCATCATCGGGACAGTCCAGATTGTTAACCGTGAGGTGAGCCAGCCACTCACCATCCTCAAAAGTTTCCTCTGGTTCCAATTGCTGCAGAAGAAAATTAGTGGAACTGCGTCTGTTTCCCCTCGGTGCACTTCTCAGTGCACAAGCACTAGAACAGACTTTGCTCAGATTACCCCTTTTTGAACACTTGAAACAGACCTCTTTGAAGCGGCATTGGTTTGCATCGTGGCTACTGGTGCCACAGCGGAAGCATTTTTCGAGTGGATTGTTGTACAGGAGTAGTTGATTCAACACAGTAGTGGCCCCTTCTAAAGTCTGTGTCCCATGTTGAGCTTGTAAATGAGTTGCATCACGGTCAGCCATCTCCATGCCCACCGCAATATCCAGCTCAGATTGATCCGTCAACGTCTTTTCAGAAAGTAGATGCTTTTGTATGCTCTTATTTAATAATGCACAGACGAACTGGTCTCAAAGCTCTAGGGAGGTGGGCGCCAAAATTGCATGAGAAGGCCAAGCTCCGCAATTCCATCATGGAGCAACTCCCCTGATGCTGCTTCCGGGAGTAAAATTGAAAGCTCTCAGCAATTTCAAGTGGTTGGGGTTGGTAAAAATTGGTTAAAATGTCAAGCAAGTCCTTCAGGGGTTTATCCCCAGGTTTTAGAGGAGCCAATAAATTCTGTAACACAGCATATGGTTTCCTCCACACTACGGTGATACGGATGTATGTTTGGCAGCAGGGATATCATTTGCCTGCATAAACTGGTCCAGCCTATCAACATAGGAGGACCATGTTTCCACCTCCATTAAATTCCTGCAACGCCCCAAACACATTTCTCATCATGTTGGCTCGACAGAAAAATTCAGATAGGAAACAGAAGACTTGTAAATCCCGTACAATTTTGTAATCCACACACAGGAAGCATATAAGAAGTAGAAGAATTTGTAACCCACAAACAAGAATCACACAATATAGAAATTCATATGTAATCCACAACAGGAATCATACCATCTAGAGACGTATTTGTAATCCACAAACAAGAATCTGCTGGTCAGCACAGGGTCCCACTGACTCTTACAGGCAGGATATATGCAGGTGGGTTCACAAGACGCAAGAAAGAAGATCCTCGTCACCACTGTTATGTTCTATGCTGGTAGCTACCTTTAAAGAAACAGGTCCACACCTGAGGTAGGGTCAATGGAGTAGCAACTGGCCACTCCGTTTATTAGAGGTCTGGTACAAATGTCCATTGGACTTAAGGTTGCTCCGGATCTCAGCCGGAGGTATTTCTGGGACCTTGCCAGCTGGCCTTCATTGCAGAGCAGCAGCGGAGGATGCTCTTGGAGCAGTGACTTGCGCTCAACTGAAGACTTCCGAGTAGCACCGATTCAAGACTCGCCGGCTGCTGACGTCCTCAGCCGGCGCCTACACTGCCACATCGGCCACCCGGTCTCTCCAGGGCCTCCCATCCGGATCTACTAACATACATAGCCCTCTATGTTCTGCTCTTCTAAAAAAGTATCCAGGTCCTTTTTAAAGGCATCTAATGTATTCGATAGCACCACCTCCTCAGGCAGTGAATTCCATACCTTTATTGTCCTTACAGTAAAGAATCCCTTCCGCTGTTGTACATGAAATCTCCTTTCCTCAATTCTAAGCGGGTGACTCCTTGTCCTTTGTACTGTTCTGTTAATGAACAGGTCTTTGGAGAGCCCTTTGAATGGGCCCTGAACTTATTTAAAAGAAGATTTTAGTCTTACCTGTTAAATCCTTTTCTCCTTTTCCATACAGGTTACTAGTAACTTTGGGTAGGCGATCAGCCCCTTTAATTAGGCAGTAACAATTCTGAGAAGTGACCGCTGGGTGGAGCCTACCTCTTCTGCCTTAGCTTGCAGCTAGCCAATCCCCATCCAGTAAGATTTGTTACTTGGTCAAGACACAAGGCAATAGAACAGTTCTGCTACAGTTTTAGCTTGTTTATTATTTTTCTGTTAGATATGGGATACCACCATTAGGCAGATTGCCATCACTGACAATTCCCATCACCCAAATGTGGATAGCTCAGTTTACCAGGTGCTTTTGTGGACCTAAGCCCTGGGGGGAAAATCTTGGCTGCAAGTTCTTTTCTCAAGAGTTGCCCACTGAGGCTTCTTCTTGATATGATTGCTGAGGCCCACATGTCCCACTCTTCCCCTCCGCACAGGGGTCTCATTTGGAGTTCGTATTACATACTCATGCACTCATTGGGCTTATCCGTATATCTGTGGGGTGTTTGGAGCACATTTCTGTGGTAACTTAACCCTTTGGCTGCTGGTTTGGCATCTTTTGGGGTGTTGTGGACATTTTCCCTACTGGGATCAACCTACCTCCTCTCCTTAGCTTGCAGCTAGTCAACCCCCATCCAGTAAGATTTGAAAACTATTGACTAGGTAGTAAGAAGGTAAAGGAAGACTCCTGTGAGCATGAACCCAAAAGGACCCCCAATGTTCTGCCACAGGAGAGCCAAGCATGGTCCCCTGACAGGGTGGCAGACCAGTAACCTGTATGGACTAAGAGAAAAGGATTTAACAGGTAAGACTAAAATCCTCTTTTCTCTGTCGTCCAGTACAGGTTACTGGTAACTCTGGGATGTCCAACCAGGGCGGGAAGAAAGGCAAGGACAAGGCGCAGGCCCCCCAAAGTCACCAGAGCACCAATGAACCAACAGATCATGAATAGCTCAACAACCGCAGAGTATCCACGGACACCAAACAGGGGTAAAACAGACCCCAGGAACTGTGACACAGCACACTGAACTAGAGCCAACAGGGCTTAAAAGTAAGAGTACTGAGAGACTAATGATATCCTAGACAAGCAAGGCTGCCTCTAGGATCTTCCTCCCAAAACTGGCATCAGCCGATGCCAGCACATCCACACGGTAGTGTTTTGAGAAGGTATGCACAGATGACCAAGTGGCCGCCTTGCACAACTGATCAGCTGAGGCCTGATTCTTGTAGGCCCAAGAAGCCCCAATAGACCTCGTAGAATGAGCCGTGACCCAAGTTCGCAAGCCTTACAAATAGAGGACTTGATCCAAGAAGCAATGGTTACCTTGGAAGCAGGCTTCCATGCCATGGGACCCAGAGGAATGACAAAAAGTGTCAGGCTGCCTCAATGGCTCAGTGTGATATATATAGAACTTGAGACAATGCACAACATCCAACAGGTGAACATCCTTCTCCTTGGGAGATTGGGGCCTCTTATATGCTTAAAGCCCAAGATGGGTAAAATGTGAGTGTAAGCATTGATATTTTATGTTTTATTTTTGATTTATTAAAATACTACACTTAGATTGGATTTTATTGTTTTTTCTTGTTTTGTCTTGCTTTGCGCTTTTACATACTGCAGATTTGTACCAAGGGAATGTTCAGGGTGTCCAACACAGCCCTGATCAGGCCCTCAGCTGAGGGAACAGGGTCAGCCTCAAAGGGGTCCCAAAAAAACTGAGCGGAAGGGACAGCAGAACAGTTATGAGAATTCAATAATTCCTCATCAGAGGAATCAGACACATTAGGTATACCCGGTGGTTTAGGCTGGGAAGACCTGATAGGGGTGGGGCCTGCTACGATCAGAAGACCCCCTGCAAAGTGGATGGAAGGAGTTGTAAGGTGGACCAGAGGTCCCTGGTAGTAGCCTTAACCCCTTCAGTGCCAGAGGCTCGGGCCATTTCCTATACCCTGCAGGCCAGACACTTTTTCAGCATTTTTGCTATCCTTCTGTTTAGACTTGATTTCCTCTGGGGATTTTTAGTTAAATACGGAAAACTATATATTGTTTTCTTTCAGAAAAAATTGAGCTTTCTCGTGGTACCTTCCATGAAGAGAATTTTACTCATTTTGCTAAAAATTTATTTAGCAAAATTTTATCATTTTGCTAAAATCACATAATATGTATCAAAAACATTTACCTTGATTGAAAAAGTTTCAATTATTTGAAAAAGCCCCGAGTAAAAAAAAAAAAAAAAAAATTTGTATAGTTTTACCTACGTCCGTGGCTAGCGTAGAGCCCTAATCACCAGCAGCGCAAAATTACATTTTCAACTTTATAAAATAATATTCGCATTCTAGGGTTTTTGTGATAAAGCTACCCTAAAACAGTGGAATAACTATATAAAACTATATATTTCTGGAAAGTAGACAACCTGCTGCATCTAATGAGGGGTAACTTGCCTTGTTACCCAAAGCCTGGTGTGCACAAATGCCTCCAGAAGATGGCGCTAATGAAAAAAAAGGCATTTTCTTACATTTCTGCCCCTTCAAATGTAATAAAATGTGTGAAAACCATGGCATTTCCAAATGTATTCATTAGCTAGTGCTCTTAGGAGAAAAATGACACCCCATTGGTATGAGTTCACCTACCTCAGGGGGCGCTACAAGTACAAACCTACACCTATTGCAACCTCTAATTTTTCTAACATTTTCTCAAACATTACTTGTCTGTACAACTACAGAAGTGAAGAAAGGGTACACAAACCATACCATTTTGAAAAGAAGACACCCTGCCACATCTAATGATGGGTGACTTGCCTTCTTACCCCAAGCCTGGAGTGCACAAATGCCTCCAGAAGGTGGCGCTAATGAAAAAAAAAGGCATTTTCTTACATTTCTGCCCCTTCAAATGTACTGAAATTTGAGAAAACCATGGCATTTCCAACTGTATTCATTAGCTATTGCTCTTAGGAGAAAAATGCACCCCATTGGTATGAGTTTAACTACCTCAGGGGGTGCTAGAAGTGCATACGACACCTACTACAACCTCAAGCACATAACTACACCTACCCGTTTGCTTCTTCGAAAATGGCTGTTTGTACTAAAATGTTCATAACTGTTAGAGAAATGAAGGAAAGGTATAAAAGGTATACCATTTTGGAAAGAAGACATTCTCCCGCATCAAGTGAGGGGTCACTTGCCTTTCTACCCATTGAGCTGAAGTGCACAAATATTTCCAAAAGGTGGCGCTTTCGGAATAAATACATGTTTTTTTACATTTCCACCACTTCAAAGATACTAAAATCTTTGAAAACCATAACATTTCCTGCTGTATTCAGCACCTGCTACCAACATGAGAAAAATGGTAGCCCATTTGTGTGGGTTAACATACAATATGTGGGTGCTAGGAACACGTACATAAACCTGACACTTTTGTTTTTGAAATTATCTGCTTGCACTAAAATGGTTATAACCATAATAGATATGCAGGAAAGGTTGAGAAACAATGCCATTTTGGAAAGAAAACAACCTGCTGCACAAATGCTTCCAGGAGGTGGCGCTAATGAAAAAAAAGGCATTTTCTTACATTTCTGCCCCTTCAAATGTATGAGCTCTGTAAAAACCATGGCATTTTCAACTGCATTCATTAAGCTAGTGCTCTTAGGAGTCAAACGACACCCCATTGGTATGAGTTGACCTACCTTTGGGTAGAAAACTAAACCTACTACAACCTCTGATGTTTGTAACATTTTCTCAAATGTGACTTGCCTGTACAAAAATGGCTATAACACCTTCAGAATTGAAGAAAAGGTAGATAAACCATACCATTTTGGAAAGAAGGCAACCTGCCGCATCTAATGAGGGGTCACTTGCCTTTTTACCCCTAAGTTAGTTGGCACAACTATTTCCAGAATGTGGTGCTACAGGAAAAAAAGCAAACATTTGTTTTACACATCAGTCACTTCAAAGATACTAAAATGGTTCAATGGCGTGGGATTTCCTAGGAGGACTTCTTGCCAGCCTAAGAAAAATGGTACCCCACTGCTATGGGTTGACATACCAATTTACACTACAGGAGCGTAGCTAATAGTGAAACAGGAATGGGAAAGCAAACAGTGTATGTGTGATTTTATGGCTAACAGATGAGAGAAGCTAGGGCGTGCGGACCTGTGACTACAAGTGTAACAAAGTGTGTGGGAGGGTGAGGGATTAGGCAGTGTGTGCGGGTATGAGCAGAGAAGCAGTGTCTGATAGTGTGTATGGGAGATCTGTGACTACCAGTGTGCACTGTATGTCCCCTCATACAAAGCACTGCGTTGGACCCCCCCCCCCTCCTGTGGCACGTGCATGTTTTGGGGCTTTTCCCCCAATATTTTTGTGTAGACCTCGTTGGGGGTATCAGAACCCATACAATGAGGTCTAAATAAAAAATAAAGGGGGGAAAAAAATCCTGTGTGCGCCACAGGGGTGTTCAGTGGATTGCAAAGCAATGCATTTGGGCCCCTGTGGCACACAAAGGGTTAATTTTTTTTTTTATTGTTACTTTGTATTCAAATGGCCACCAAACAAGCTCTGATCACAAAGTAATGATAAAAAGTCCTGTGTGTGCCACAGGAAGGGGGTCTGCATTGAACACCCCTCCCAGTGGCACACACAGGGTTAATTTTTGTTTTAATTTTTTTTTTTATTATATACCTTATTGAGGGGCATCAGGACCCTCTGATCCCTCCCCAATGAGGTCTTAGTAAAAAAATATATATATGTCCACAAACAGAGTGACCCTGTGAGTGCCACAGGGGTCTCCAGAGCATTGCAATTGGATCCTTGTGGCGCTCAAAGGGTTAATTTTTTTATCATTACTTTGTAATTAGAGCTTGTTGGGGGGCCATCAGGACCAATCCTGATGCCCCCCAACAATCTCTGGTAACAAAGGAATGATAAAAGCCCTGTGTGTGCCGCAGAAGGGGGGCTGCATTGGCCCCCCCTGTGGCACACACAGGGTTATTTTTTTTTATTTACTTTTTTTGTATTATAGACCTCATTGGGGGGTATCAGGACCCCTCTGATTCCCCCCCAATGAGGTCTTACAAAAAAAAAGGAGTAATAATAAATGTCCCTGTGAGTGCGCTTCTCCTCCTTATTATATACCTTATTGAGGGGAATCAGGACCCCCTGATCCCTCCCCAATGGCCCCCCCTGTGGCACACACAGGGTTTTTTTTTTTTTTTATTTACTTTTGTTTATTATAGATATCATTGGGGGGTATCAGGACCCCTCTGATTCCCCCCAATGAGGTCTTACAAAAATAAAAAAAAAGTAATAAAAATAAATGTCCCTGTGAGTGCCACAGTGGTCTCCAGCGCATTGCAAAGCAATGCATTGGACCCTTGTGGCACTCAGAGGGTTAATTTTTTTTTTTAATTATTACTTTGTAATCAGAGCTTGTTGGGACCAATCCTGATTGCCCCCCAACAATCTCTGGTAACAAAGGAATGATAAAAGCCCTATGTGTGCCACAGGAGGGGGGGTGTATTGGACCCTCCTGTGGCACACACAGGGTTAATTTTTTTTTTTTTTTTTTTTTTTTTAACTCATAGACCTCATTGAGGAGCATCAGGACCCCCCCCTATCCCCCAATGAGGTCTTGCAAAAAAAAAAATCCCCCCAAATGAAGTGACCCTGTGAGTGCCACAGGGGTCTCCAGCACATTGCAAAGCAATGCGCTGGGGACCCCTACGGCACTCACAGGTTTACTTAAGACTTTTTTTTTTTTATTATTTTTTTTCTTGTTTCAGACCTCGTGGGGGACATCAGGACCCCTCCTGGTGTCCCCCCCAGTTATTGATCTCCCAGCCGATAGGCTGGGAGATCAATCTGGCGACTGCAGGAGAGCAAAATCTCTCCTGCCTTTCACTCCTACCACCGGTAGGAGTGATCGCGATCGGGGAAAGTCACCTAAGGTCACCGGTGACTATGTCACCGATGATGGTAGGAGGCTTCCCCCGGTCCCGCCCACTCCTACCTGGAAGTTCGGGTAGGAGAGTGGAAGAGGGAGAAGCTCTGCTTCTCCCTAGGCGATATTGATCTCCCAGCGCGATCAGCTGGGAGATCAATACCTGGGAGGACATGAGGAGTAATCCTCATGTCCTCCCAAGAGTGCCAGGCTGCATTTCAGCTGAAATGCGGCCACTGCCAGCCGGTTATACCGGCTTAAGCAGTGACCGCATTTTAGCTATCAAATGTACGAGCGTGGCACAGCAGGTACAGCTGTGTCCACTCGTACATTGTACCCACCTGGCATTCTAGGGGTTAAACTTTTGCATCCAGACTGGCTCTAGTGCATGGCTGGAGGTCCCTGCAGGGGACTCAGGGGCAGCAGCCCATGCTGGGCAAACATGACCTGAGTATTCTCTAGGTAACCCTGAGTGACATGATGAGCAATGGGGGACACAGATGCCCCAGTTTCCTTAGTCTTAGGTCTAGCCCCAAGGTCTAACTGTATACACAGTGTCAAATGGTCAAAGTATCAGAAACACCCAAAATACAGTGTGTATGATAATAAAAATCACCCCAGAAACGCTAAAATAGACATATCTGGCAGGCGAAGGGTTAAACTGATGAGGAGAGAAGGAGCGTCCAAGCCCTGCGTAGGATACTTGATCAGCGAAGGCACAAAATGGCTGCTGCGGCAGGAGCCAATCAAATGAGCACGCAAAGCAAGCACTCATGTGAATTGTAGTTTCGCTAAAAGAGTACCCCAATAGTGCTCCCGAAGACCCCCAACATGCCCAGAACATTTACCACATAACAGAGCAAGTGCGAACCAACAAAATGAGCCATCTCTGACCTCGCTACGTGGAGCAGTTGTAGAGATATGCCCCAAACTGTAAAGTCCCATAGAAGTGAATGGAGCAATGGCGTCTATGCGGTAAACGCGTGCCTTCAGGGAGCGGAAAACCAAATGTAAAAACCACTCAAAAGCCCACTAGAACAAGTCAGTAGACCCAACACTGATCCCAGTAGGGAAAGTGCCCACAACACCCCAAAAGATGCCAAACCAGCAGCCAAAGGGTTAAGTTACCACAGAAACGTGCTCCAAACACCCCACAGATATAAGCCCAATGAGTACATGAGTATGTAATAGGAACTCCAAATGAGACCCCTGTGCAGAGGGGAAGAGTGGGACATGTGGACCTCAGCAATCACATCAAGAAGAAGCCTCCGTGGGCAACTCCTGAGAACAGAGCTTGCAGCCAAGATTTTCCCCCCAGTGCTTAGGTCCACAAAAGCACCTGGTAAACTGAGCTATCCACATTTGGGTGATGGGAATTGTCAGTGATGGTAATCTGCCTAATGGTGGTATCCCATATCTAACAGAAAAATAATAAACAAGCTAAAACTATAGCAGAACTGTTCTCTTGCCTTGTGTCTTGACCAAGTAACAAATCTTACTGGATGTGGATTGGCTATCTGCAAGCTAAGGTGGAAGAGGTAGGCTTCCACCCAGCAGTCACTTCTCAGAATTGTTCCTGCATATTCAAAGGGGCGGATCACCTACCCAAAGTTACTAGTAACCTGTATTGGACGACAGAGAAATAATGTTATCATATCCCCTCTACAAGTTTGACTTTTCTAGCCTTTCATAACCAAAAATTTCCATTCCCCTTACTAGTTTTGTAGCCCTCCTTTGTAGTCTCTCTAGTTCCAGAATGTCCTTTTTCAGAAAGGGCACCCAGAATTGAACAGCATATTCTAGGTGGAGTTTTACCATGGACCTGTAAAGAGAGGCATGATAGCTTCCTCCCTTGAGTCAATACCCCTTTTAATACATGCCAATATCTTATTGGCCTTTGCAGCTGCCACTGCACGCCACTGCTGAGTCTATTGTCTACCATTACCCCTAAATCCTTTTCATTAATAGAGTTCCCCAAAGAAACACCATTTAAAGGGATAGTAATGTTTCATAATAAAAGCAGCTCTAATTAATCTACATAGTATTTTGGCCTTGGAGAGTGTTATTTCAATTCTTTCAGTTGTAGTTCAAGAGTAATTGAATGATAAAGTATCCCCCACCCACCCCCTTCTTAGAGCAGCAGGGAGTGTCCAGGTAGATTATCTTCAATTAAGATAAGGGAAAGCTGAAAAACCTGTCAAGGGGGGCAGTTTTCATTGTTCTCACAGTAAGAATATTGACACTTGATGTGAGTTGTCTGGTCTATGGACTGGATTCCACATCTGAGGAGTGGGGGCTTACACTAGGTAAAAGAGGCGGGAGGGGGAAAACTATCAATTACCCTTGAACTACAACGCTCACAGTAATGAAATGACTCTCTATGGCTCAAATACTATGAAGATTAATTGGAGCTGCTGTTTTTGTGAAACATTACTATCACTTTAAACTACATGTTGCATTTTTATTATAAACAAAATGCATAAATTTAAACTTGTCTATACTGAATCTCATTTGCCTGCCCAGTTACCCAATTTGTCCAAATCTTGCAATGAAGACATATCCAGTTCAGACTTTATTATCCTACTTAATTTTGTTTCATCGGCAAACACTGATACATGGCTCCCTATGCCCTCTGGGAGATCATTAACAAATTCAAAAGAAGAGGACCCAGGACCAGGGCCGGATTTACATATCAGGAGCCTGTAGGCACAGAAATCTGAAGCGCCCCCCCCACATTGGCCATCTCCACTGGACACCTCCACAATGCTTCTAATATCCACATTGCCCCCATCATCTCTTTATTGCCCTCACATTACCCCATCAGCTCCAACGTGCCCCCATCAGCTCCACATTTCCCTCACCATCTCCATATTGTCCTCACATTGCCCCCCATCAGCTCCATGTTACCCTCACATAGTCCCCACCATCTCCAAATTGCCCCCCCATCAGCTCCATGTTACTCTCACATTGCCCTCCATCAGCTCCACATTCCCCCCACCATCTCCAAATTGCCCCCCATCAGCTCCAAATTGCCCCCACCATCTCCATATTGCCCTCACAATGTCCCCCTTCGCCTCCAACGTGCCCCCACCATCTCCATGTTGCCCTCACATTGCCTGCCTCCTTCCCATTGTCCTTTTCCTACCTCCCTGGCAGGAGATCTGTCGTCTGTGTCTCCTTTAGCACAGTCCTGTAAGCGCTGGAGCTCCCGCACTGTCTCCTATTCAGGAATGCAGAGCACTGGGAGATTACATATAGTAATTTAGGTTGAAAAAAGACTTGCGTCCATCCAGTTCAACCCTTTTCCTATTCCTGTTTACCATCGCTGACCCAAAAGAAGGCATCCGACTCCAAATGGCAATCAGACTTCTCCCTGGATCAACAAGCCCTAACTAAATATTAATCCCAATACTAACGTACATAGCCCTCTATATTATGCTCTTTTAAATAAGTATCCAGGCCCCTTTTAAAGGCATCTAATGTATTTGATAGCACCACCTCCTCCGGAAGTGAATTCCATACCTTTATTGTCCTTACTGTAAAGAAACCCTTCCGCTGCTGTAGATTAAATCTCCTTTCCTCAAGTCTAAGTGGGTGGCCCCTTGTCCTGTGTACTGTTCTGTTAATGAACAGGTCTTTTGAAAGCCCTTTATATGGGCCTTGAACATATTTATATAGTGTTATCATATCCCCTCTAAGACGCCGTTTCTCTAGTGTGTACAAGTTTAACTTTTCTAGCCTCTCTTCATAACTAAAACTTTCCATTCCCCTTACTAGTTTTGTAGCCCTCCTCTGCACTTTCTCTAGTTCCATAAAGTCCTTCAGAAAGGGCGCCCAGAATTGAACAGCATATTCTAGGTGGGGTCTTACCATGGACCTGTAAAGAGGCATAATTATATCTTCCTCCCTTGAGTCAATACCCCTTTTAATACATGCCAATATCTTATTGGCCTTTGCAGCTGCCAGCTGGCACTGCATGCTACTGTTAAGTCTATTGTCTTCCATTACTCCCAAATCCTTTTCATTAGTAGATTTCCCCAGAGAAACACCTTTTAAACTATATGTTGCATTTTTATTATTATACCCAAAATGCATAACTTTACACTTGTCTATATTGAATCTCATTTGCCATTTGCCTGCCCAGTTACTCAATTTGTCCAAATCCTCTTGTAATGAAGACACATCCAGTTCAGACTTTATTATCCTACTTAATTTTGTGTCATCGGTAAACTCTGATACATGGCTTCCTATGCCCTCTGGGAGGTCATTAATAAACAAATTAAAAAGAAGAGGACCCAGGACAGATCCCTGAGGCACTCCACTTATCACGTTTATCCAACTGGAGAACTTGCCATTTACTACCACTCTTTGCATTCTGTCTTTCAGCCAATTTCCAATCCACACACAAACATTTTCCCCTAGTCCTATTTCATTCAATTTGTACAGTAACCTCTTGTGCGGAACTGTATCAAATGCCTTGGCAAAGTCTAAATAGATCACGTCAACCGCCGTTCCCTCATCTATATTATTACTTACTTTTTCATAAAATGAGATCAAGTTCGTTTGACAAGACCTATTTTTCACAAAGCCATGTTGGCTATTGCTAATGATATTCCTGTTCCAGCAGAATTCTTGAATATATTCCCTTAGCAACCTTTCAAACAGCTTCCCTACCACAGATGTCAAGCTTACAGGTCTGTAATTTCCTGGCTGGGACTTTGATCCCTTTTTAAATATGGGCACCACATCTGCTTTACGCCAATCCATGGGCACCATACCAGAAATAAAAGAATCCCTGAAAATCAGATATATCGGTCTGGCCAGGGTCTGGCTTAGCTCTTTAAGTACCCGTGGGTGTATACCATCTGGCCCCGGAGCTTTGTCTACCTTGACACCATTCAATTGTTTTAACACTTTTTCTTGTGTTAGCCAGTCCCATGCTTGCTGTGATTGTTCTGTAAAAGTAGTTTGCAGATTCTTGTCCAATGGATCTTCCTTGGTAAAAACAGAAGAAAAGAAATTATTTAAAATATCTGCCTTCTCTCTGTCCCCTTTGACCATCTCACCCGTTTCAGATAACAAGGACCCAACATTATCAGACTTTAATTTTTTGCCATTAATGTATTTAAAGAATTTTTTTGGGTTGCTTTTGCTCTCCTTAGCAATATTTTTTTCATTCTCCAGTCTAGCTAATTTAATAGCCTTTTTACAGGTTTTGTTGACATTTTTGTATTCTGCAAATGCCTCTGCTGATCCTTCAGCTTTGTAATGTTTAAATGCCGCTTTCTTGTTATTTATTTCATGAATTACTTTACTGGTTAGCCACATTGGTTTTAATTTGCTTCTTTTGTATTTGTTTCCAACAGGGATAAATTTATATGTGTATTTTTGCAATGTTATTTTGAAGGCATTCCACTTACCTTCTGTGTTTTTTCCTGAAAATATTTTATCCCAGTCAACGAGACCAAGGGATGAATTAAACCTGCTAAAGTTGGCCTTTATAAAATTCAGTGTTTTGGTGGAACCCATATCAAATTGTTTTTTTGAATTAATCTCAAACGATACAATGTTATGGTCACTATTCCCCAAGTGCTCCCTTACTTGGATGTTAGAGATAAGTTATTCATTGTCAGTTATTACCAAATCCAGACATGCATTCCCTCTGGTTGAGGTCTGCACTAGTTGTGACAAAAAATTGTTATTCAACAAGTTCAGAAACTTGCTGCTTTTAGCAGAGTTAGCTGTTCCATTTTTCCAGTTCTCCCTATTTGGGAAGCCTTTTCTATTTGCATTAATAGCTGTGATTCTTCAAGGTCAGCAATGTTTGGTGGTTTATAACAAATACCCACTAATATTTTCTGGGCAGTTTTACCCCCAGTGACTATTTCAACCCACAGGGATTCCACATGTTCACTACTGTCATCACATATATCTTCCCGCAATTGAGGCAATAATGCTGGTTTGATATACAGACAGACCCCACCACCTCTTTTGCTTGACCTATCTTTTCTAAATAACATGTAGCCCTCCAAATTGATTGACCAATCATGTGTGTCATCCCACCATGTTTCTGTTATGCCTATCAAGTCATAGTTTTCAATTTCAGCTACCAGCTCCAGTTCCCCTATTTTACCAGGTAAACTTCTGGCATTTGCAAGCATACAATTTATGCCACTGCTGTGTTCCATTTGTGATTTAATTTTGATGTGGCTTATAGGCTTCTCCCTATCATCTGTACTAACCCCGCCCCCAGATCCTCCTACCTGGTTAATAACTACATCGCCTTCCCTTTCTATACTATCTATCCCAGTATTTATTGGCCCCTCCCCCCCCTTCCTAGTTTAAAATCTCCTCCAACCGTCTAGTAATCCTCTCCCCAAGAGGATGATATCATCTCCCAGCACTCTGCATTTCTACAGAGCCGACAAGGGAGCTCAGCACTTACAGGACTGTGCCAGAGGAGGCACAGACCTGTCCTGCCAGGGAGGTAGGAAATAGACAAGGGGGGGGGTGCTTGCAATGTGAGGGTGACATGGAGTGGGCGCTGGCGCAGCCAGTGAGGTGGCTATTTTTTTTTTGTTTTGTTTTTTTAAAAGAATAATAAAAAAAAAGAATCCCATTGGCAGGCGCCCCTCGGTGGCGTGCGCCTGTAGGCAGGTGCCTACTTTGCCTTATGGCAAATCCGGCCCTGCCCAGGACAGACCCCTGAGGTACTCCACTTATCACGTTTGTCCACTTGGAGAACTTCCCATTTACTACCACTCTTCGCATTCTTTCAGCCAATTTCCACATGAATCTTTGTAACCAAATTATTTGCGATTTGGGCAAGTTGATCTCTGTTCTTTCAGGATCTTCACAGTGAGATGACGATTGCCATGTAGCAGATATTTAGCAATAGTTTAGATAAGGGGGTCACTTCCTACTGATGGAAGAAAGGCTGCAAGTGGAGCAAATTGAGGAACCACAAATTTTTTATGTTTTCAAATGCAAACCGAATGTATTGCCAACATTCTGGTCAATTAGGAACATGCAGATATGTGACATCTTGTCAGTGACACCATGAACTGTTGGTCCCACTGCTGCCATTATGAAACTGAAAGTGGAATTAATCCGATTTCGTGCTCTCAAATTGATTTAGGGCCTTTAAATACAAGATTGGATGTAAGCCTCCCAATTTGTTTTGGAACCATTAAAAACACTGGAATAAAATACTTTGTTCTCCCTGAACAAGAATTATCTCACCTTTAAGAATTGGTGTATTGCTTGATGGAATGCCTCTAAAGGTTTGTGCCTTTGGGTACCATGGACATTAGATGGAGGAAAAGCAGAAAATGGCAATGTACCACTTACTTGTACCCATTGATCTGTGATGGAGTTCCTCCACTTTCAGATATAGCAACAGAGTTTTCCCCTAGTGGAAGATGTTTGGGGACACTACACTCCAGCTTCGTGCTGTGGTGGATTTGGGGGTCATACAATTTAGGCAAAATCAAGGCACAGTTGGATTTTCCTCAAAGGAGTCTCCAGACATGTTAGATGCAGAGTTTTGGGATGTACCGATAGGTTGGATTAAAAAAAAAAAAAAAAAGCCACACTCAAGGTTTGTTTTGCAGTAAAAGTATGTCTCCTTTGGCTTGAATGAATTTTATCCAGATTGGAGCCAAAGAGCAAAGCTGCTAATGCTTTCTTGGATGTAGATGAGTGATGTACAGCAACTGTAGCAGCTGAACACGTTGCTGCCATTTTTTGGCAGTTTCTAATGGTGTGGTAACATTTCGTGTGGCCTCTTGACATCTTATTAAAAGATTATCCTTATTTGCTAGATTGTCTTATAGCTTTCAACACTTCTTTGTTTGCCAGGTTTCCAAAAATGTGAAAAAATGCTGCCCTAATGATAGCTCTCTTGACTGAAAACCATAACCTGTAAAATTATTATTCCATCTGCTGTTTTGCAGCTGAACTCTATCAGAATGGTTGCATGTGTAATTAAAATAGACACTGTAGGTCCAACGCTGGTGGAGTTCACCATTGTTTTTTCTTGATGGAAAATGTAAACTTTTAGGCATGAAGAAGATACCTGGTGTATACCATTCATCCTGAATTTGCTTTAATTCTGCATATGTTAGTAAAGACCGAAGAATTGTTGCACTTTATAAGGCTTAATAGTTTTACTATTCACTTAACCTTGCTCCTTAATTGATTGCGACTTCCTGACTGACTACATGGATATGGGCTGAAATACCTGTGACATGCTCCAGTGCAGGTAGGCAGAGGGAGCTCAGGGGGCTTAATACATGGCTCAAGCATTGGTATAGTTAAGAGGGTTTTGTGTTTTTAGAGCACTGGGCTGACTTTTCTCTTGGGTACAATTTATATGGAAGTGATTGATTGCACCTAAATGGTAGGGAGCCACCGTGCTAGGGAAGAGAATGCTAAGAAGTTTGGAGGAGCTTTTAAACTAGGAGAGGGGGGGGTTATAGATAGCAAAAATTGGGTAGATAGAGTAGATAGAAACTGGGTCCAAGTAAATGATCATGGGGGTGGAGAAGAGGTGGGGATAAATGTAGTCAATAGGGAGGAACTATTAAATGAAAATGTAGAAAAAAGGCATGTGGGGTAAAAATATGTAAAGACTTCAAAATTTATTCAATGCTAGCAAATGCAAGAAGTATGGTAGATAAAACAGGAAAACTAGAATTGCTGGCGATTAATGAGAAGTTGGACATGATTGGGCTGTAAATAGGGGGCTATTTCCAGTTTAGGAGAGACAGGATTAATAGAAAAGGGGGAGGTGTGCGCTTATATTTGAAACCAGAGCTAAATCCAATTTTAACCCCTTCAGTGCCAGAGGCTTGGGCCATTTTCTGTACCCTGCAGGCCAGACACTTTTTCAGCATTTTTGCTATCCTTTTGTTTATGCTTGATTTCCTCTGGGGATTTTTAGTTAAATATGGAAAACTATATATTGTTTTTTTCAGAACTAATTGAGCTTTCTCGTGGTACCTTACATGAAGAGAATTTTACATTGTGCAAAAAGCTATGATGTCATAATGACAAAAAAAGTGAAAATGTACTAATTTTGCTAAAATCACATAATATATATCAAAAACATTTACCTTGATTGAAAAAGTTTCAATTATTTGAAAAAGCCCTGAGTCCCCCGAGTAAAAAAAATACCAAATTTGTATAGTTTTACCTACGTCCATGGCTAGCGTAGAGCCTTAATCACCAGCAGCGCAAAATGACATTTTCAACTTTATAAACTAATATGCTCATTCTAGGGTTTTTGTGGTAAAACTACCCTAAAACAGTGGAATAACTATATAAAACTATATATTTCGGAAAAGTAGACAACCTGCCGCATCTAATGAGAGGTACCTTGCCTTCTTACCCCAAGCCTGGTGTGGACAAATGCCTCCAGAAGATGGCGCTAATGAAAAAAAAAAAGGTATTTTCTTACATTTCTGCCCCTTCAAATGTACTAAAATGCTTGAAAACCATGGCATTTCCAACTGTATTCATTAGCTAGTGCTCTTAGGAGAAAAATGATACCCCATTGGTATGAGTTTAACTACCTCAGGGGGCGCTAGAAGTGCAAAACGACACCTACTACAACCTCAAATTTTTCTAACATTTTCTCAAACATTACTTGCCTGTACACAAATGGTTATAACTGCAGAAGTGAAGAAAGGGTACACAAACCATACCATTTTGAAAAGAAGACACCCTGCTGCATCTGATGATTGGTGACTTGTCTTGTTACACAAAGCCTGGAGTGCACAAATGCCTCCAGAAAGTGGCGCTAATGAAAAAAAAAAAAGGAATTTTCTTACAATTCTGTCCCTTCAAATGTACTGAAATTTGTGAAAACCATGGTATTTCCAACTGTATTCATTAGCTAGTGCTCTTAGGAGAAAAATGACACCCCATTGGTATGAGTTTAACTACCTCAGGGGGCACTAGAAGTGCAAAACGACACCTACTACAACCTCTAATTTTTCTAACATTTTCTCAAACATTACTTGTCTGTACACAAATGGTTATAACAACTACAGGAGTGAAGAAAGGGTACACAAACCATACCATTTTGAAAAGAAGACACCCTGCCACATCTAATGATGGGTGACTTGCCTTGTTACCCCAAGCCTGGAGTGCACAAATGCCTCCAGAAGGTGGCGCTAATGAAAAAAACAGGCATTTTCTTACATTTCTGCCCCTTCAAATGTACTGAAATTTGTGAAAACCATGGCATTTCCAACTGTATTCATTAGCTAGTGCTCTTAGGAGAAAAATGACACCCCACTGGAATGAGTCGACTTACCTTAGGGGTGCCAGAAGCACATCACAGCACCTACCTGTTTGCTTCTTCGAAAATGGCGGCTTGTACTAAAATGTCCATAACTGTTAGAGACATGAAGGAAAGGTATAAAAGGTATACCATTTTGGAAAGTAGACATTCTCCCGCATCAATTGAGGGGTCACTTGCCTTTCTACCCCATGGGCTGAAGTGCACAAATATTTCCAAAACGTGGCGCTATGGGAATAAATACATGTTTTTTTACATTTCCACCACTTCAAAGATACTAAATTCTTTGAAAACCATAACATTTCCTGCTGTATTCAGTACCTGCTACCAACATGAGAAAAATGGTAGCCCATTTGTGTGGGTTAACATACAATATGTGGGTACTAGGAACACGTACGTAAACCTGACACTTTTGTTTTTGAAATTATCTGCTTGCACTAAAATGGTTATAACCATAATAGATATGCAGAAAAGGTAGAGAAACAATGCCATTTTGGAAAGAAAACAACCTTCCGCATCTAATGAGGGGTCACTTGCCTTCTTACCCAAAGGCTGGTATGCACAAATGCTTCCAGGAGGTGGCGCTAGTGAAAAAAAAAAAAGGTATTTTCTTACATTTCTGCCCCTTCAAATGTATGGAGCTCTGTATAAACCATGGAATTTTCAACTGCATTCATTAGCTAATGCTCTTAGGAGTCAAACGACACCCCATTGGTATGAGTTGACCTATCTTAGGGGGTGTTAGAAGTAGAAAACTACACCTACTAAAACCTCTGATGTTTCTAACATTTTCTCAAATGTGACTTGCCTGTACAAAAATGGCTATAACACCTTCAGAATTGAAGAAAAGGTAGATAAACCATACAATTTTGGAAAGAAGGCAACCTGCCGCATCTAATGAGGGGTCACTTGCCTTCTTTACCCCAATACTGGTGTGCATAAATGTTTCCAGAAGGAGGCAATATAGGAAAAAAATTGCATTTTTTTACATTTCTGCCCCTTCAACTGTATGGAGCGCTGTGAAAACCATGGAATTTTCAACTGCATTTGTTTGCTAGTGCTCTTAGGAGTCAAGTGACACCCCAATGGTATGAGTTGAACTACCTTAGGGGGTGCTAGAAGTAGAAAACTACACCTACTACAACCTCTGATGTTTCTAACATTTTCTCAAACCTGACTTGCCTGTACGAAAATGGCTATAATACCTTCAGAATTGAAGAAAAGGTAGATAAACCATACCATTTTGGAAAGAAGACAACCTGTCGCATCTAATGAGGGGTCACTTGCCTTTTTACCCCTAAGTTAGTTGGCACAACTATATCCAGAATGTGGTGCTACAGGAAAAAAAACAAACATTTGTTTTACACATCAGTCACTTCAAAGATACTAAAATGGTTCAATGGCGTGGGATTTCCTAGGAGGACTTCTTGCCAGCCTAAGAAAAATAGTACCCCACTGCTGTGGGTTGACATACCAATTTACGCTACAGGAGCGTAGCTACCAGTGAAACAGAAATGGTAAAGCAAACAGCGTATGTGTGATTTTATGGCTAACAGATGAAAGAAGCTAGGGCGTCAGCCGGTGTATGTGCGGACCTGTGACTACAAGTGTAACAAAGTATGTGGGAGGGTGAGGGATTAGGCAGTGTGTGTGGGTATGAGCAGAGGAGCAAGGATGGTGGTGATGGTGAAGCAGTGTTTGATAGTGTGTATGGGAGATCTGTGACTACCAGTGTGCAATGTATGTCCCCTCATACAAAGCACTGCGTTGGACCCCCCCCTCCTGTGGCACGTGCATTTTTTTGGGGCTTTTTCCCACAATATTTTTGTGTAGACCACGTTGGGGGTATCAGAACCCATACAATGAGGTCTAAATAAAAAATAAAGGGGGAAAAAAAACCTGTGTGTGCCACAGGGGTGTTCAGTGGATTGCAAAGCAATGCATTTGGGCCCCTGTGGCACGCAAAGGGTTAATTTTTTTAACCATTACTTTGTATTCAGATGGCCACCAAACAAGCTCTGATCACAAAGTAATGATAAAAAGTCCTGTGTGTGCCACAGGAAGGGGGTCTGCATTGAACTCCCCTCCCAGTGGCACACACAGGGTTAATTTTTGTTTTATTTATTTTTTTATTATATACCTCATTGAGGGGCATAAGGACCCCCTGATCCGTCCCCAATGAGGTCTTAGTAAAAAAAATATATATATGTCCACAGAGTGACCCTGTGAGTGCCACAGGGGTCTCCAGCGCATTACAAAGCAATGCATTGGATCCTTGTGGCACTCAGAGGGTTAATTTTTTTTCTATCTTTACTTGGTAATCAGAGCTTGTTGGGGGGCCATCAGGACCAATCATGATGGCCCCCCAACAATCTCTGATAACGAAGTAATGATAAATGCCCTGTGTGTGCCGCATTAGGGGGGCTGCATTGGCCCCCCCTTGTGGCACACACAGGGTTAATTTTTTTTTTCTTTACATTTTTTTTTATTATGGACCTCATTGGTGGGTATCAGGACCCCTCTCATTCCCCCCAATGAGGTCTTACAAAAAAAAAAAAAAAGGAATCAAAATAAATGTCCCTGTGAGTGCCACAGGGATTCTCCAGCACATTGCTAAGCAATGCATTGGACCCTTCTGGCACTCAGAGGGTTAATTTTTTTTTTTTATTATTATTACTTTGTAATCAGAGCTTGTTGGGGGGCCATCAGGACCAATCCTGATGGCCCCCCAACAAGCTCTAGTAACAAAGGAATGATAAAAGCCCTGTGTGTGCCACAGGAGGGGGGGGGGTGCATTGGACCCCCCCTGTGGCACACACAGGGTTAAAAAAAATATATTTTTTTAATCATAGACCTCATTGAGGGGCATCAGGACCCCCCCCCGATCCCCCCAATGAGGTCTTCCAAAAAAAAAAAAATCCCCCCAAAAGAAGTGACCCTGTGAGTGTCACAGGGGTCTCCAGCACATTGCAAAGCAATGAATTGGACCCTTGTGGCACTCAGAGGGTTAATTTTTTTTTTATTATTACTTTGTAATCAGAGCTTGTTGGGGGGCCATCAGGACCAATCCTGATGGCCCCCCAACAATCTCTAGTAACAAAGGAATGATAAAAGCCCTGTGTGTGCCACAGGAGGGGGGGGTGCACAGGGTTAAAAAAAAAAATGTATTATTTTTTTTAATAGACCTCATTGAGGGGCATCAGGATCCCCCCTGATCCCCCCAATGAGGTCTTTCAAAAAAGAAAAAAAAACAAAACAAAGAAATGACCCTGTGAGTGCCACAGGGGTCTTCAGCACATTGCAAAGCAATGTGCTGGGGACCCCTGCGGCACTCACAGGGTTACTTTTGCATTTTTTTTTAATTTTTTTTTTATTTATTCAGACCTCGTGGGGGACATCAGGACCCCTCCTGGTGTCCCCCCAGTAATTGATCTCCCAGCCGAGAAGGTGGGAGAAGCTCTCCTGCCTCCTACCACCGGAAGGAGTGAATCGGCTTAGGGGAACTTCCCTAACGTCATCGGTGATCATGTCACCGATGACATTAGGAGGTTTCCCCCGGTCCCGCCCACTCCTTCCCGGAAGTTCGGGGTAGGAGGGCGGAAGAGGGAGAAGCTCTGTTTTTCAGAGCTTCTCCCTTGGCGATATTGATCTCCCAGCGCGATCGGCTGGGAGATCAATACCTGGGAGGACATGAGGAGTAATCCTCATGTCCTCCCAAGAGTGCCAGGCTGCATTTCAGCTGAAATGCGGCCACTGCCAGACGGTTATACCGGCTTAAGCAGTGACCGCATTTTAGATGTCAAATGTACGAGCGTGGCACAGCAGGTACAGCTGTGCTCACTCGTACATTGTACCCACCTGGCACTCTAGGGGTTAAAGGGTGATAGTGAGGAAACTGACCATAATGTGGAGTCCTTGTGGGTAGAAATTGAGACTAAATATGGTGTAAAAGGTACAAAAAGGTGTAAGTGGGTATATGCTACAAACCACCAAATATTGATGAGAATGTTGAGGCCCAACTGCTATTGCAAACGATGAAAGCTGCCCAGCTTGGGCATACTATAATTAGTGGAGATTTTAACTATCCAGATATCAACTAGAACAATGAGACCTGTCAGAGTGCTAAGGGAAGTAGGTTTGTTAACATGCTTCAGGAAAGCAACATGTCACAAATGGTGTAAAGTGCCAACAAGGTATTGGACCTACTGATAACGAACAAATGGTATCCAATATTAAGCTTTTGAGTGACTCTGGCACTCAAAGGATTAAGGTAAGTGAACATTTGGGAAACTGATCACATGGTTGCATTTGAGATCAGTTTGGCAAAGAAAAACTGTATAGGTTAGACCAAAACTATAATTTTAAAAAAGCTAACTTCAAATTGTTAAGAGCTTCAAAGCAACACAAACTGGGATAAATTAAAGGCAAAAATACTGAGGAAAAAATGGTCAGAATTCAAATTTAGGTTGCAGAAATGTACCCAACATTATATACCAACGGGGAACAAATGCAAAACAAGTAGATCACAGCCAATGTGGTTAACTGCAAATGTAAAGAAGGAAATGGCAAGGGAAAAAAAGCATTTAAACTATTTAAAGGGATAGTAAGATTTCAAAATAAAAGCAGCTCCAATTAATCTTCATAGTATTTGGGCCATTGAGTGTTATTTTCAATACTGTCAGAGTTGTAGTTCAAGAGTAACTGAATGATAAAGTATCCCCCTCCCGCTCCTTTTACTGATGTAACACTGCTCACCTCAGAAGAGAGAAGTGGTGCCCAGTTGGCGTGCAGAGAGTGACATTGTCAGTTGCTCTGACGACTGCCCCGGCTAGTCGAGGGTGTGGCTGTCAATGGCCTACGACTCCCTGCCCCCCTGCCTGACCAACTAGACTCGAGGGTGTCACATTCATAATCTTTAGAGAGACACCTCCAGTCTTCCGACTAGTTGAGGGTAGAGGAAGTTGAAGTTTGGTTTCTACGACTGCACAGTCCGAGGTAGACTACTTTCCTTAGCCCAGTCCATTCGACTCCAGCAGACGCCTGAAGAGTCTACGACTAGCTTGTTTGAGATTCGGCCTTCCTCCTAGTCTGGTTTGGTCGACTCCAGTCCTATGACTGAACCCTTCATCACCAATATCAAACTCTTGCTGTTCTCCTGAGCCTCTTTCTCCCATAGACTGACACCAAGAAGGAATAGAGGAAAACTCCTGTGAGCGATGAATCCAAAAGGACTCCCACACATCCAGCTACAGGAGACCCAGCATGGTCCCTTTCACTGGGTGGGAGACCTATGAGTTATACGAAGAAAAGGATTTAACAGGCAAGACTAAAGTCCTCTTCTCTGCTGTCCAATATATCTCACAGGTACCATGGCAGTGTACCAACATTGAGCTCCCAGGAGGAAAGGGCCAAGTGCCAGTCCCCCATAACCAGCGTTCCCATGGACTATCCAGGACACGGAACAACCCAAACGAATTGTCAACAGACACTAACAGCACACAACAAAAAACAGGGATCAAACCAGAGCTAAGGCACAGGAATTAAATTCCGAGACAGGCAAAACTGCCTCCAGAGAAAAAGGAAGGGATGAGACAGCCCAAAACAATCTAAGTGAAGTGATTAATTTAATATGGTCAAAACAACAAAACATACATAAAAACACATTGAATAAAAACTTCAAATTGCCTCCCTAAAAAGGGGGTATGGATTCAAGAATGAAAAAAAGTATGAAAATGATCAGTAGTTGAAAGCATATAAATGCTAGTTCTCTAGTATAGGAGTGGATACAGAGCGCTACCAAATGAGCTAACTTTATGAATTAGTTGATAAGAGGCATATAGTACACAGTATATATCTATAGTGTTATTGATAGGGCTTTGAGATAAGGCATGTAAACAAATGTAGCAACAGGCTTAATGCAATGTAAGCAGTGGCCTCTTACGTTCGATCAGTAATCAGTTTATTATCCTTTAAAAGTAAAGGTGGCCTATTACTTTAATCCCATGAAGGGTCTTTGTGTGTCTCAAGTCCATAAGATTCGTGCTCTCTCTGCCTCTTTTCTTTCCCTGTCTCTGCTCCCAGGTACTGACGGGTGTCCTCCGCTCTCTGGGCAGCATTCAGATCCCTCCGGCTATAGGCTCGTACTTCTATGTGTTTCCGCATTAACGCCTTCTTCTGGATTCTTCTTTAATACATACCCCCTTTTTAGGGAGGAAATTTTAAGTTTTTATTCAATGTTATTTTGACCATATTAAATGAATCACTACACTTAGATTGTATTGTGCTGTCTCTCCCCTTCCTTTTTCGCATGATCACCCTTGAGGGATTGAACTGTGAAAGCCTATTGAGACAAGCAGCAACTGGGAAAGTGCCCTAACAACTAATTATAGGGATAGTTACTTTGCATTTGTCTTTATAGTGAAATTAAAGACTGTATAGAACACAACCCTTATCTTATTCTATATATGTGATTGCTACATTGCTTCTGTTGAATTTGGAGCACTCTGATCTAAAGACTGTAGAGTTAATTGGCTAGGTAGCACTGTATAGATTGTCTTTGTATTTTGAAAACTGCCTCCAGGACTTTCCTACCAAAGCTGCCTTCAACCAAAACCAGAACATCCACACGGCAGTGTTTGGCAAAGGCGTGCACAGACAACCAAGTGGCCGCCTTGCACAGCTGATCAGCAGAGGCCTGATTCTCATAGGCCCAGGAGGCCATGACAGAGGGCAATCTGTTCCCTTCCGCTTTAAAGCGCACTCCACCAGGTCTGAGTTCATAAGCCTTGTGGATGGTAGACTGAATACAGAATGCAATAGTCTACGTGGAAGCAGCCAAACCAGCCCTGGGACCCTCAGGGATGACAAATAAGGCATCAGTCTTGAGGAAAGACTCCGTATGGTCCACATAGAACTAAGGCAGTGTACCACATCCAATGAACGGAGATCCCTCTCTTTGACAGATCAAGGCTCAAGACAAAAGGAATGCACAATCTCCCGATGTGGAACTCAGCTTAGGAAGAAATTCCTGGGAGGTACGGAGAATAGCCTTATCCTTGTGAAAACACCAGGAGAGGCAGTTTGCAGGACAAGGCCTGCAATTCAGCCACTCTTTGGACAGAGACCACAGCCAAAAGAAAGCCCATCTTCCATATCAGAAGACAAAGGAATGGTAGCCAAAGACACGAATGAGGGATGCTGAAGGACACCCAAAACAAAGTTAAGATCCAACTGAAGAGCAGGGTTCTTAAAGGCAGGACAAG
Source organism: Rhinophrynus dorsalis (assembly GCA_037306005.1). NCBI lineage: Eukaryota > Metazoa > Chordata > Amphibia > Anura > Rhinophrynidae > Rhinophrynus > Rhinophrynus dorsalis. Next base: position 150,395,438 of record CM074721.1, read on the forward strand.
CATGGTCAATGCCCTGAAAGTAAACCCTTGACGTCAGGAAGGATGGCAATGTGTGTGAAAGAAAAGCGCAGAAGTCTGGACCTTCAAGAAACTCAAGCTGAGCCCCTTGTCCACCACATCCTGCAAAAAAAGACAGGGCCGTGGGAAGGATCAGCATACCAAGAGAGAAAGGTGGACCAGACTATGGTATGCTTTAGAGGAAACAGGTTTGCAGGCACTAAACATAGTGACCACCACACCTGATGAGAAACCCTTCCTCTTCAATATTGAAGATCCAATTTCCATGCCGTCAAACCTAGACTGTCAACATCCTTCTTCCATAGGTACCCCTGTAGAAGATGCAGACATCGGGGAAGTCGGAAGGGCTCCACCACGGAGACATCCAGAAGCTCCAGAAACCAAGCCTGATGAGGCCAGTATGGAGCAATCAGAATGACTGGAGAACCTTCCAGACACAGTTTCCGCAACATCCTGCGTAGCATGGGAATGGGAGGAAAGATGTACACCAGAGGGAAGTGCTATGAGATCGACATAGCATCCACTGCCAAAGCTAGAGGATCCCTCCAGCAGAAGCAGAATGGAACCTTCCAATTGTGCCTTGTCGCCATTGATGCAAGGAAGTCCCCACTTCTGAACAATGAGGCTGAACACCTCTTGATGCAGTTTCCACTCTCTGCACTCCATTGTGTGTCGACTAAGACTGCCAAGAACATTTTCTACGCTGGGAATATGAACTGCGGATATGGCAGGAACGTGTTATGCCCAGGACAAAATAGCCTTGACTTCCAACCAAGCTGCACAACTTCTTGTTCCTCCCTGCCTGTTGATGTAAGCTACGGCCATGGCATTGTCGGACTGTACTCAAACTGGGCAGTCCTCCAGCTTGAATGCCCAGTGCCAGAGAGAGTATGAAATATTGTGTGAAGTTCCAGGACATTGATAGGAAGGAGAGATTCCTCTGGAGACCAACCCTGGATGTTCATGTGACCCAGAACCGCACCCTAGCCGTACAGGCTGGCAGTCACTCTTGTCCAGAAGGATATCAGGAAGGGTCTGCCCTTCAGGAGATTGGACAGGTTGAGCCACCAAGATAGGCTCAGCTCCACATGTAGGGGTAGAAGGACTGACATCCGCAGGAGATCAGTCTTGCTCTTGCAAACCTGGATCACAAACCTCTGCAGTTCCCTTGTGTGAGCCATGGCAAATGGTAGATATGAACTTCCCCACTAGGGAGGTCAACTTCCTGGCAGGCACTGGATTGGAGACCAGGACCGCGGACACCTTGTTGGTGATCTGTTAAGCCACCTAGTCCGTGAGAAACACCATGCCTTGCCTGGGGTCGAAAAGAAGACCAAGAAACACCAGTCTCTGGTATGGTGTCAAATCAGACTTGTACATGCTGGAGGATCCATCCATGATGGGTGAAAGCATGAATGCAGTACTCGATCTGCCGCCGTCCTTGGAAACCATGAACAGGTAGGAGTAGAAACTCAAACCTTTACCAGTCGGGAACCAATTCCAGAACCTCCTTATCTAAAAGGGTCTGGATGGCGCAGTTGGAGAAGGCACCTCTCTGCTCCCTGAGGAGTGTGAGAAAAAACCTGAACGGAAGGAAAGAAGTGAAAGGGATCCTGTACCCCCCCCCCCCGAGACTACCTGCAAAACCCACGGATCCACCACTGTGTGTTGACACTAAGGAAGTGGTGCAGACGGCCCTCCACCGGCGTGTGGGGACCTGGGATCAGAGAGTCATGCCAAATAGGTTTGTAGGCCTTGGGCTTGGTGGAGGACTGCTTGGACCTCCATTGCTGCTTGGGCTTGGAGGAGCGCAGAGCCTGGGGTACAGTCTGGTTCGTGGGAAGTGCTTCAGCCTGAAAGGGATGAAAAAGCAGATTCCTTTTAACCAGAGGCTTCTTCTTGGGGACCAAGGGTGACAGTATGCTCTTATCACCAGTGGCCTCACTGATTAGGTCCTTAAGGTCCGGCCCAAACTGACCTGCCCTGGAAGGGTAATGAAAGCAAGACCTTAGAGGCAGTGTCAGCAGACCAGATCTTGAGCCAAAGAGCTTGTCTGGTGACAGACATGGTAGAAACCCTAGCCACCAATCGGATGGCATCAAAGATTGCTGTTGAGAAACAAAGCTGAGCTTCAGAGATGTTAGCCAGAAGCAGCAAGTCAGCAGTTGTAGCACCCTGACGGACAGCGACAGTGAGCCATTCAGCCCAAACTGCAATGGCCCTGTTCACCCAAACAGCAGCAAATGAGGAACATAATGAAGTGCCTGCAGCTGCAAAGATCTCACGCTTCCTGTCAGTCCAGTCCTTAAGGACAGTAGCATCTGCAACAAGCAGAGCAGTGGACTTAGCCTAGAAACTGGGGTATCCACCTTAAGAGGATGAGTCCACTGCGCTACTGCCGCTTCAGAGAAAGGATACAGCTTGGCAAACTTTATAGACAGTAGATTTCTTATCAGGCAACTTCCACTCATCTAACACAAGTTGGTCAAGAGTGGGATTAGGTGGGAAGGTGGTACACCTTGAAACATCACAAGGGTCCTTGGGAGTCTCAGGGACCGGGGCAATGTTCAGCGTAGCAAGCACTGCCCTGATCAAGCTCACAAGCTCAGGTGTGCTCTGGAGTAATTTGAATTGAACAGTTGGACATCCCAGCATTGGAAAAAGTGTTTTTTGTGTTGACATTCTAACCTGCAGTAAGAAGGTTAAAGGGTTAAAGTTTAAAAGGTTGTGTTTTTCTCTGGGAGTGTGTGTAATTAATTAATTAAGGGTGGGGTTTGTGAACAATCCCCTGTGTAGGCCTGTATAAATCTAGGTACAGGACTCACAGATCTTGCTCACAAGCTCAGGTGTGCTCTGGAGTAATTTGAATTGAACAGTTGGACATCCCAGCATTGGAAAAAGTGTTTTTTGTGTTGACATTCTAACCTGCAGTAAGAAGGTTAAAGGGTTAAAGTTTAAAAGGTTGTGTTTTTCTCTGGGAGTGTGTGTAATTAATTAATTAAGGGTGGGGTTTGTGAACAATCCCCTGTGTAGGCCTGTATAAATCTAGGTACAGGATATTAGAAAAAGAATCCAAAGGTGCTTGCCTTATAGGCAAGCCAGCCAATTAGTAGACAGTATTTTTTTTTTTTTTTTTTTTTTCTTTTAAAGAAACATTAACCCTCTGAGTGCCAGAGGCGCAAACAGCGCGCCATCATTTAACGCGCCGCGCACCCCCAGCACCCAAAAGGTCAGAAAAGAAAAAAGACAAACAGAAATGCAACATAAGTAATTTTTTTTTTCTTTTTTTTTTTTCCTTTTCCTTTTTTAATAAATAACCATTAACCCCCTGAGTGCCAGAGGAGCAAGCAGCGTGCCATTGATTAACACACCGCGCACCCCCAGCACCCAAAGGGACATATAAAGAAAACAGAAAAGAGTAACTGTAACATAAAAATAACTTAAAGGTGAAGTATGAGATGAAAAGAATCCAGATGGGGGGACACCGAGCAGAGCACACCATTTAAGGCCCACTGGGAGGTAAAAGATGACATACTCCCAGTGGCAAGGGCTTGGGTGTACTCTGCTCGGATACGGGAGCGCACAAATGCCCGGAACAAATATTCAGGCGTCATTGGAACCTCCCCTGACAGTACCTGCTTCCTGGACACATAGATGGCCATCTTAGCCTGTGCCAGGAGCAGGTTTATGAGGAGGTCCTCAGCCCTACTTGTCCGAGACACCGTGCGCCCAAAGATGAAAAGATGTGGAGAGAAGTGCAGCCAGAACTGCAGGAGGAGTCCCCTCAGGAATGACAAGAGGGGCTGCAGTCGGCTGCATGAAAAGTAAACATGAAAAACAGACTCGCCCCTGCCACAGAAAGGACAGGTGGCAGGGGAGTCCGTGAAACGGGCCAGGTACTCCCCCGTGCTCAGTGCACCATGGAGCACTCTCCAACTCAAATCCCCGATGGGTCTGGGCACCAAGGTGGAATAGAGTGCCCTCCACCGGGGTCTCTCGCCCACGTCAAACACTCGCCGCCAGATAGTGTCTGGGCGACCGACGAGGGCGAGGAAGTGCACTGTGTGGAGCACGAGGGAATACAGCCTCTTCCTCGGCATGCCACGGAAACATGCCGAGGGTATCACCCCCAACCGGCTTAAGTTGGGGGCTGGAGAAGCCAAGGGGGACTGACGAGGCTTTGGTAGTATGCTTACAGCCGGAGGCGAGGGTTCCACAGGTAGATGTGGCTCTCCGGCCTGTAAGGCCCCGTCAATGAAGGTGCGCGAGTCGGGGTGGATGGCAAGCTTGATCTCCCGGAGCAAACGGCACGGAACTCTGGGACTATGGAAACCCATACGGTGCATAAGCACATGGGGCTCCACCCAGTCCGCCCGTTCATAGTCCAGGAGATCCCCGACTCGGGTCATCCGTGCTTGGCGAAGGCGACGACATATGCTAGGGGCTTCCAACATCTGAGCCCCCACAGCTGGATTATATAGCAGGGGCTCCGCTAGAATGTCAGCCCCCTGCGCTGTGCCCTGCCTTGACACGGAGACCATGCTCCAGGCCTTGAGGGTTTCCCGGTAGTATGCCGGCAGCACTGAGAGGTCGCTCCCAAACCCCTCAGGCTTGATGATGAATAGTTGCCGGTCATACCCCATATTGCGCAACTGGCGATAGAAGCTGGAGGCCAGCGCGCACCACTGCGGTGAAGGGTCTGCGTACAGGTATCTCTGCAGGTACTGGAGGCGGAAGGTGTGCACTTGAGTGCGTATGCACACCACTCCTTGACCGCCCTCTCCCAGTGGGAGGCTCGCCACACCCGCAGAGACCCAGTGCTTCCCCATCCAGAGAAAGTCCAGCAGCATTCTCTGGATTTTGCTGATGAACTCGGGGGTCGGGCTAAGGCAGATCAGCCGGTGCCACAGCTGCGAGGCCACCAGCTGGTTGATCACCAAAGCCCTCCCCCTTAGGGAAAGCACTTTCGCAAGACCCCTCCACAGTCCCATCCGAGAGAGGACTCGTTCCTCTAGTTCTTTCCAGTTTGCAGGGACTGTGGGATTCGCAGCGGACAGGTAGACTCCAAGGTATTTCAAAGCTGTAGCCTCCCACTTGATGTTACGGAAGGTGGGAGGCAGGGAGTCTACCTGTATGGGACCCTCTAAAAGGCCTGTGCATTTGGACCAGTTGATCTGAGCAGAAGAGGCAGCTGTATAAACCTCTTGGCATTCTTTAGCCCGCTCCAGATCAACTAGGTCTTGGGCCACGAGGAGTACATCGTCGGCATATGCCGAAAGGACCACCCTCATGTCTGGCTCCTTCAGCACCAGCCCTGTGAGCCTCTTCCTTAACAGACATAGGAAGGGCTCGATGGCTAGTGCATATAGGTGTCCAGACAAGGGGCATCCCTGCCGTACTCCTCGTCCAAATACCAGGGGTGCCGTTAGGGACCAGTTGATCTTAATTAAACACTCTGCAGAGGCATACAGCGTCTTAAGGTAGCCCACAAAGCGTGGGCCAAAGCCGTATGCTTGCAGAGTAGCTATGAGATATCTGTGATCCACTCTGTCAAACGCCTTCTCCTGGTCTAGTGAAAGAAGGGCGAGTGACAGACCAGTCCTGCGGGCATAGCAGAGCAGATCCCGGACCAGAAAGATATTATCAAAGATGGTCCGGCCCGGGACTGTATAGGACTGGTCTGAGTGGACCACCTCTGCCAGCACGGACCTGAGCCTTAAGGTGACAGCTTTGGCTACGATCTTATAATCCGTGCTGAGCAGCGAGACTGGTCGCCAGTTCTCGATAAGGCGGAGATCCCCCTTCTTGGGCAGCAAGGCCATTACTGCCCGTCGACAGGAAAGGGGCATCTCACCAGTCTCGAGGGCCTCCGTTAGGACCAGTTGGAAATCAGGTCCTAGAGTCTCCCAAAAGAATTGGAAGAACTCTACGGTCAGTCCGTCCAGCCCCGGAGATTTGCCATGGGGCATTAGACTGAGGGCTTCAGAGAGTTCAGCTAGAGAGATGGGCTGATCCAGCCTCTCTCTTCCACCCTCGCTGACCGTTGGAAGCCCATCCCATAGCACCTCGCAGGCGTCTGGAGAGATGGGATCCGGAGAGTACAGGTTGGTATAGAATCTCCGGGCCCTGTCCCGGATGCTCTCCGGATCCAAAAGAGGGGCACCGTCCTCCGCGAGGAGGCAGGTGATATGTCTGCGGTTACCCCCCCTCTTCTCCAGTCCGTAGAAGAGGCGCGAGCCGCGATCCATCTCCCAAAGGAATCGCAAGCGGCTTCGCACGAAGGCTCCCTTAGCCTGGTGCCGTTCCAGGTGACAGAGAACCTCCTTCCTCTCTACGTATTCGCGCTGCAAGGCTTGATCCCTAGATTCAGCAGCCAGCCTTTGCTCGAGGCCAAGCACCTCCCCCCGGAGTGCCTCAATCTCGGCATTGCGCTGACTGCTTACACCCCTAGTATACTCCTGACACAAGAGTCTCAAGTGCACCTTGCCCACGTCCCACCACTGACTCAGCGTGGCAAAGTCACCCTTGAAACCCCTCCAGTCCGCCCACCTCTCCCGGATCAATGCCGCAAAGCCCTCGTCCTCCAACAAGGTATTGTTGAAGTGCCAATAGGCGGCTTTTGTCGCCGATGACATGGGCGACAGCTTCACGGACACACAGTTGTGGTCCGTGAACGGGGCCAACCTAATGGCACTGGACCGGGCCCGCGACATGTAGTGGCTAGATATATAAAGCCTATCGATCCGGGAGTGGGACACCCTACCATCTCTCACCCTGACATAGGTGAAAGTGTCTGATGCCCCTGGGTGCTGCTCTCGCCAGATGTCGACCAGGGAGTAGCGGGTGATGACCTCCCTCAAGGCCGACGCGGATGGTGGATAATGCTCTGTCCCGACACGGTCCAGAGCTTCGAGGGTGCAGTTGAAATCACCCCCGATAATCAAACACTCATCCGCATCGACCGACTCCAGATAGGTCGACAAACTAGCAAAGAACCTCACCCTCTCCGGTCCTGCTGCAGAGGGTGCATACACGTTCAGCAGACTAAACGTGCAGCCTAGCTCTCGGACCCGGAGATGCAGCAGACGGCCTGGGATAACGGCCTTTGCACTCAGCACCTCAGGCTGAAAGGACTCTGAGAACAGGGTCACCACTCCACATGACGCCGAAGTGAAGTGGCTAAAGAAAACCCTGCCTCGCCACTCCAGATGCCAGTTGGCTTCAGCCTCCGGAGTGGTATGGGTTTCTTGCAGGAAGCTCACAGAGTACCCCCCTTGCTGTAGATAGGAGAGTACCTGGAACCTGCGAAACCCATCCCTACAGCCATTGGTATTAAGGGTGCTGATGCTCAGAGCCATTACTGTGTGTCAGGAAGTGCTTTCGTCCCATCTCCTAGCGAGGCCTGATGGGACAGACACAAATTTAAGAACTTGCGGGCGCGGATATGTTCGGCAGACCCGAAGTTCTTGGCCCGATTGCTGGCCCTAAGATATTCTCTGAGAGAGTGGATGATTAACGGCAGATCATTCCACCTCTCAAGGGCCAGGCGCACCTTCTTTTTATTTTGTCCGCGAAGGGTGCTCTCAAGGAAAGCTGTTATTTCCTTGGCAGGGATGACAGGGCTAGGTGTAGGTATTGAGGCTGCAGAAGCCTCACTGCCATCCCTGGGCTCCTCCTCGCTGAGTACTGTATAAACCCCCTTCTCCTCTAAGGGGGTAAGCCTTCTCAGCTTAATCTTAACACTCCCACTTCTAGATGTTATTGAAGTGGGGTCCAAGACACCCTTCGCGACCGAACCCTGAGAGGATTCTTGTGCCCCCTTGCTAGTACTAGGGGCACACTCAGGGGTAGCTGGCCGAACGGCGGCAGACGGCTTGGTGACATGGGGAGCTTTGGAGGCCTTATATGCCTCCTCAGCCTTCTCCACCGCCGCCTGCGCAGCTTGGATGACGCTAAGGTTGGGGTCAGTGGATGAAGTGGGAGGAGGGATCTCCGCGGTTGTAGCAGTCACCTCCACGGTATTAATAGGAGGGACTGCTTGGTCACCCTCCTCCATTACCACTGCCCCTGTTGCGTCACCCTCCCCTGGATTTTCCTCTACAGGGTCCTGAATGGGCGTTACGCTTAAGTCTATCGCCTCCAGGAGTGGCATATCCTGGGGAGTTGGAATTACCCCAGTGTCGCCACTGGAGAGTGACCCTGGAGGGAGAGGCTGACTGTGGTCCCCAAAGCTCAGCACCTTAGGGACACTAACTGCCCATTCTGCAGGGGCTTTATTGGGCCTCCCTTCATACATCAGGGGCAAGACAAGCTGCATAGGTATTGGCTGGCTGTCTGCCCCTGTCTCCTCAGGGAGACCCTCATTCCCCTGCACATTCCCCAGACCCTTGGCCACATTATCCCCCGCCAGGTCTGGGGGGAGAGGTGTGTGGTCTGCACCTGGCTGGCTGAGATTAATAGCCAGGTCAGACAATGTCACCACTTGAGGAGGCGATGGATGGCTCCTCTTTTTGACTTTGGAGGGATAGGAGATAAGCTCCTCCCATTCCTCCAGTGTCCCCCTATTGGTCTTATATTTCCTCTTCCTTGGGGCGTCATCCTTAGAAGAGGAGGTGCCGCCGCTCCCCGTGCCCTCTTTAGAGGGCTGAGATCTTTCCTCCCTCCCCTCATCCCCTACACTTGCTGAAGTGTTTATACTTGGGGCGGGGGGGGATGGCACCGGGGCAGCGGCAACACAGGGGGTAGTGGTGACACTCTTCTCCTTCCTCCCTTTTGCTGCAGCCTCAGATGTAGCTGCAGCTAATGATGATTTTGGTGGGGAGGAAGGAGGCATGGAGGCTGCGGTGGTGGGCTTTGGAACAGCCTCCTTATAGCTCTCTGAAGGGGGGGCTTTCCCTTTTGAGGGCCCTGCCACTGTGGTCTTAGCAGGGCTGGGTGCTGTACGTGAGGTGCTTGCTACTGGCACTGGAGCTGGGGCTGATGTTTTAGATCGCTGCCCCTTGGGGCAGCTCTGGCGTGTATGCCCCAGCTCCTTACATGCAAAGCACCTCACTTCCTCTGTGCTGTAAAATATGCGGTACAGCACCCCCTCAAAATGAACCCCAAAGGACCCCTCAATACTTTCTGCACCCCGAGGCAGGAGGACTTGTGCCTGCCTCTTAAAAGAGAGCACATGCCTAAGTGCTCTCTCTTTGCAGCCCAGGGGAATCTTAGTTATATTGGATTTTAACTCCCCCAGGGCTTGCAAGTGGGGGCGCAGCAAAGGGTCCGGCAGGAAGGGGGGCACATTAGATAGTACCAGACGTGTGCCCATCCCTTCCAGGGGTTCCACAGGGATATAAGTCCCCCCCAGTGTGAGCCCCTTCTGCACCAAAGTATGTGCAGCAGCCAGCGTACGTAAAAATAGTACAGCTTTGCCGTACATTTTGCTGGCTGCTACAACTGCAGAGGGACTCACAACATCAGCTGCAGCCTTTACATATGCCCCTATGCTGTGCACCCCAGACATTATGCATCTGACCCCATGCCTCCTAGATAGCTGCTCTCCCCCAGAGTTAGCATGACTGGGGCTGGCACTAACCACCTGTGCAAAAGATCTAGTAGCAACAGGGGCAGTGCCAGTAGGAGCAGCCTGAGTAGAGGCAGAGGGAGCCTGAGGTCTGGGGCTTGTTGCTTGGGACACAGCAGGGCTACAGCTAGTATTTCCAGGATCCCTTATTCCATCTTTGGGATCCTGAGGCCTCTTTATCCCCTTCCCCATTTTAAATCAAACTTAAAGAAAGAAATAAAATAAAAGAAAGGAATTTTTATTTATTTATATTTTTTGTTTTGTTTTTTAAAGAGAGAGGTGAGAGAGGGAGAGGGAGAGATGCAGTGCTATGCACCTGGCACTGGGAGGGTTAACAGAAAAACAGGTGTTTTAAATCTCTGTCCCTCCCAGCTGCTTTTATCTCTCCCTCAGAGACAGTTAAATGAAAAGGAAAGTGAAACAAATATAAAAATAGTTTCCCACCCCCCACCAAACCAAAAAGTGTTGACAAGAAAACAAAACAACTGAAATCAATTAACTAATTAAGTAGCACCAGGAGTGGGGGAAGGGTCAGGGGAGTGCTGCTGGGTTGGAAGCCCTCAGGAGGTGAGCTCTTTTGGAGAATAAACTCAAGCCTCCTGGGGCTTTGAACTTAAATAAAGCAAATCAAAATAAATAAACTAAAAGAACTTTTCTTATTAAATAAAAAGAAAGAGGGAGAGCTGCAGTGCTGTGCACTGGCACTGGGAGGGTTAACAGTAATGAAAGATGTTTCAATTCTTTCCCTCCCAGCTGCTTGCTTCTCTCCCTCAAAATAAAATTTAAATTCAAAAAGAAACTTAACCTAACAGAAAATAATTTTCCCCACCACCCACCAAACAAAAGTTTTTCAAAATAAATAAAAGAATCAACTGAAATCAAAGTAGAAAAAAGACCCATCAGCAGGGGATGGGTCAGGGGTGTGCTCTGGAGAAAGGAGCCCACAGGAAGTGAGTCTTGTTGGGCAAGAAGCTGCTGCTTCCTGGGGCTCAACTTAAAAGTGCAAAAATTCAAATAAAAATCTTCCCAAATTTCCCCAAAAAGAAATAAAACCTAACTGAACTCTTATACAACTAAACTAACTAAGAAAGAAAACAAAAGAAAAGAAAACTCCCCTCAAAGAGGCCTTTTTCAGAGAGCTTCCTAACACACAACCTCTCTCCTACAACCTCAGTCAAAATCTAGGTACAGGATATTAGCAAAGAATACAAAGGTGCTTGCCTTATAGGCATGCCAGCCAATCAGGAAATATATATATATATTTTTTTTTAATGAAAAGAAATGTGCCTGCCTTGTAGGCAAGCCGGAACAGTAACATACACATATATACACACATATATATACACACATACATACATATACATTTTTTTTTTTTTTTTTTTTTTTTTTTTTTTTTTAAATAAACATTAACCCCCTGAGTGCCAGAGGAGAAAGCAGCGTGCCATTACTTAACACGCCGCCCACCCCCAGCACCCAAAGGGAGATAGAAAGGACCAGAGAAAAATAACTGTAACATAAAAATAACTTAAAGATGAATTGTGAGTTGAAATGAATCCAGATGGGGGGACACCGAGCAGAGCACACCATTTAAGGCCCACTGGGAGGCAAAAGATGATATACCCCCAGTGGCAAGGGCCTGGGTGTACTCTGCTCGGATACGGGAGCGCACGAATGCCCGGAATAAAGCTTCAGGCGTCATTGGAACCTCCCCTGACAGCACCTGCTTCCTGGTCACATAAATGGCCATTTTAGCCTGTGCCAGGAGCAGGTTTATGAGGAGGTCCTCAGCCCTACTTGTCCGAGACACCGTGCGCCCAAAGATGAAAAGATGTGGAGAGAAGTGCAGCCAGAACTGCAGGAGGAGTCCCCTCAGGAATGACAAGAGGGGCTGCAGTCGGCTGCATGAAAAGTAAACATGAAAAACAGACTCGCCCCTGCCACAGAAAGGACAGGTGGCAGGGGAGTCCGTGAAACGGGCCAGGTACTCCCCCGTGCTCAGTGCACCATGGAGCACTCTCCAACTCAAATCCCCGATGGGTCTGGGCACCAAGGTGGAATAGAGTGCCCTCCACCGGGGTCTCTCGCCCACGTCAAACACTCGCCGCCAGATGGTGTCTGGGCGACCGACGAGGGCGAGGAAGTGCACTGTGTGGAGCACGAGGGAATACAGCCTCTTCCTCGGCATGCCACGGAAACATGCCGAGGGTATCACCCCCAACCGGCTTAAGTTGGGGGCTGGAGAAGCCAAGGGGGACTGACGAGGCTTTGGTAGTATGCTTACAGCCGGAGGCGAGGGTTCCACAGGTAGATGTGGCTCTCCGGCCTGTAAGGCCCCGTCAATGAAGGTGCGCGAGTCGGGGTGGATGGCAAGCTTGATCTCCCGGAGCAAACGGCACGGAACTCTGGGACTATGGAAACCCATACGGTGCATAAGCACATGGGGCTCCACCCAGTCCGCCCGTTCATAGTCCAGGAGATCCCCGACTCGGGTCATCCGTGCTTGGCGAAGGCGACGACATATGCTAGGGGCTTCCAACATCTGAGCCCCCACAGCTGGATTATATAGCAGGGGCTCCGCTAGAATGTCTGCCCCCTGCGCTGTGCCCTGCCTTGACACGGAGACCATGCTCCAGGCCTTGAGGGTTTCCCGGTAGTATGCCGGCAGCACTGAGAGGTCGCTCCCAAACCCCTCAGGCTTGATGATGAATAGTTGCCGGTCATACCCCATATTGCGCAACTGGCGATAGAAGCTGGAGGCCAGCGCGCACCACTGCGGTGAAGGGTCTGCGTACAGGTATCTCTGCAGGTACTGGAGGCGGAAGGTGTGCACTTGAGTGCGTATGCACACCATTCCTTGACCGCCCTCTCCCAGTGGGAGGCTCGCCACACCCGCAGAGACCCAGTGCTTCCCCATCCAGAGAAAGTCCAGCAGCATTCTCTGGATTTTGCTGATGAACTCGGGGGTCGGGCTAAGGCAGATCAGCCGGTGCCACAGCTGCGAGGCCACCAGCTGGTTGATCACCAAAGCCCTCCCCCTTAGGGAAAGCACTTTCGCAAGACCCCTCCACAGTCCCATGCGAGAGAGGACTCGTTCCTCTAGTTCTTTCCAGTTTGCAGGGACTGTGGGATTCGCAGCGGACAGGTAGACTCCAAGGTATTTCAAAGCTGTAGCCTCCCACTTGATGTTACGGAAGGTGGGAGGCAGGGAGTCTACCTGTATGGGACCCTCTAAAAGGCCTGTGCATTTGGACCAGTTGATCTGAGCAGAAGAGGCAGCTGTATAAACCTCTTGGCATTCTTTAGCCCGCTCCAGATCAACTAGGTCTTGGGCCACGAGGAGTACATCGTCGGCATATGCCGAAAGGACCACCCTCATGTCTGGCTCCTTCAGCACCAGCCCTGTGAGCCTCTTCCTTAACAGACATAGGAAGGGCTCGATGGCTAGTGCATATAGGTGTCCAGACAAGGGGCATCCCTGCCGTACTCCTCGTCCAAATACCAGGGGTGCCGTTAGGGACCAGTTGATCTTAATTAAACACTCTGCAGAGGCATACAGCGTCTTAAGGTAGCCCACAAAGCGTGGGCCAAAGCCGTATGCTTGCAGAGTAGCTATGAGATATCTGTGATCCACTCTGTCAAACGCCTTCTCCTGGTCTAGTGAAAGAAGGGCGAGTGACAGACCAGTCCTGCGGGCATAGCAGAGCAGATCCCGGACCAGAAAGATATTATCAAAGATGGTCCGGCCCGGGACTGTATAGGACTGGTCTGAGTGGACCACCTCTGCCAGCACGGACCTGAGCCTTAAGGTGACAGCTTTGGCTACGATCTTATAATCCGTGCTGAGCAGCGAGACTGGTCGCCAGTTCTCGATAAGGCGGAGATCCCCCTTCTTGGGCAGCAATGCCATTACTGCCCGTCGACAGGAAAGGGGCATCTCACCAGTCTCGAGGGCTTCCGTTAGGACCAGTTGGAAATCAGGTCCTAGAGTCTCCCAAAAGAATTGGAAGAACTCTACGGTCAGTCCGTCCAGCCCCGGAGATTTGCCATGGGGCATTAGACTGAGGGCTTCAGAGAGTTCAGCTAGAGAGATGGGCTGATCCAGCCTCTCTCTTCCACCCTCGCTGACCGTTGGAAGCCCATCCCATAGCACCTCGCAGGCGTCTGGAGAGATGGGATCCGGAGAGTACAGGTTGGTATAGAATCTCCGGGCCCTGTCCCGGATGCTCTCCGGATCCAAAAGAGGGGCACCGTCCTCCGCGAGGAGGCAGGTGATATGTCTGCGGTTACCCCCCCTCTTCTCCAGTCCGTAGAAGAGGCGCGAGCCGCGATCCATCTCCCAAAGGAATCGCAAGCGGCTTCGCACGAAGGCTCCCTTAGCCTGGTGCCGTTCCAGGTGACAGAGAACCTCCTTCCTCTCTACGTATTCGCGCTGCAAGGCTTGATCCCTAGATTCAGCAGCCAGCCTTTGCTCGAGGCCAAGCACCTCCCCCCGGAGTGCCTCAATCTCGGCATTGCGCTGACTGCTTACACCCCTAGTATACTCCTGACACAAGAGTCTCAAGTGCACCTTGCCCACGTCCCACCACTGACTCAGCGTGGCAAAGTCACCCTTGAAACCCCTCCAGTCCGCCCACCTCTCCCGGATCAATGCCGCAAAGCCCTCGTCCTCCAACAAGGTATTGTTGAAGTGCCAATAGGCGGCTTTTGTCGCCGATGACATGGGCGACAGCTTCACGGACACACAGTTGTGGTCCGTGAACGGGGCCAACCTAATGGCACTGGACCGGGCCCGCGACATGTAGTGGCTAGATATATAAAGCCTATCGATCCGGGAGTGGGACACCCTACCATCTCTCACCCTGACATAGGTGAAAGTGTCTGATGCCCCTGGGTGCTGCTCTCGCCAGATGTCGACCAGGGAGTAGCGGGTGATGACCTCCCTCAAGGCCGACGCGGATGGTGGATAATGCTCTGTCCCGACACGGTCCAGAGCTTCGAGGGTGCAGTTGAAATCACCCCCGATAATCAAACACTCATCCGCATCGACCGACTCCAGATAGGTCGACAAACTAGCAAAGAACCTCACCCTCTCCGGTCCTGCTGCAGAGGGTGCATACACGTTCAGCAGACTAAACGTGCAGCCTAGCTCTCGGACCCGGAGATGCAGCAGGCGGCCTGGGATAACGGCCTTTGCACTCAGCACCTCAGGCTGAAAGGACTCTGAGAACAGGGTCACCACTCCACATGACGCCGAAGTGAAGTGGCTAAAGAAAACCCTGCCTCGCCACTCCAGATGCCAGTTGGCTTCAGCCTCCGGAGTGGTATGGGTTTCTTGCAGGAAGCTCACAGAGTACCCCCCTTGCTGTAGATAGGAGAGTACCTGGAACCTGCGAAACCCATCCCTACAGCCATTGGTATTAAGGGTGCTGATGCTCAGAGCCATTACTGTGTGTCAGGAAGTGCTTTCGTCCCATCTCCTAGCGAGGCCTGATGGGACAGACACAAATTTAAGAACTTGCGGGCGCGGATATGTTCGGCAGACCCGAAGTTCTTGGCCCGATTGCTGGCCCTAAGATATTCTCTGAGAGAGTGGATGATCAACGGCAGATCATTCCACCTCTCAAGGGCCAGGCGCACCTTCTTTTTATTTTGTCCGCGAAGGGTGCTCTCAAGGAAAGCTGTTATTTCCTTGGCAGGGATGACAGGGCTAGGTGTAGGTATTGAGGCTGCAGAAGCCTCACTGCCATCCCTGGGCTCCTCCTCGCTGAGTACTGTATAAACCCCCTTCTCCTCTAAGGGGGTAAGCCTTCTCAGCTTAATCTTAACACTCCCACTTCTAGATGTTATTGAAGTGGGGTCTAAGACACCCTTCGCGACCGAACCCTGAGAGGATTCTTGTGCCCCCTTGCTAGTACTAGGGGCACACTCAGGGGTAGCTGGCCGAACGGCGGCAGACGGCTTGGTGACATGGGGAGCTTTGGAGGCCTTATATGCCTCCTCAGCCTTCTCCACCGCCGCCTGCGCAGCTTGGATGACGCTAAGGTTGGGGTCAGTGGATGAAGTGGGAGGAGGGATCTCCGAGGTTGTAGCAGTCACCTCCACGGTATTAATAGGAGGGACTGCTTGGTCACCCTCCTCCATTACCACTGCCCCTGTTGCGTCACCCTCCCCTGGATTTTCCTCTACAGGGTCCTGAATGGGCGTTACGCTTAAGTCTATCGCCTCCAGGAGTGGCATATCCTGGGGAGTTGGAATTACCCCAGTGTCGCCACTGGAGAGTGACCCTGGAGGGAGAGGCTGACTGTGGTCCCCAAAGCTCAGCACCTTAGGGACACTAACTGCCCATTCTGCAGGGGCTTTATTGGGCCTCCCTTCATATATCAGGGGCAAGACAAGCTGCATAGCTATTGGCTGGCTGTCTGCCCCTGTCTCCTCAGGGAGACCCTCATTCCCCTGCACATTCCCCAGACCCTTGGCCACATTATCCCCCGCCAGGTCTGGGGGGAGAGGTGTGTGGTCTGCACCTGGCTGGCTGAGATTAATAGCCAGGTCAGACAATGTCACCACTTGAGGAGGCGATGGATGGCTCCTCTTTTTGACTTTGGAGGGATAGGAGATAAGCTCCTCCCATTCCTCCAGTGTCCCCCTATTGGTCTTATATTTCCTCTTCCTTGGGGCGTCATCCTTAGAAGAGGAGGTGCCGCCGCTGCCCGTGCCCTCTTTAGAGGGCTGAGATCTTTCCTCCCTCCCCTCATCCCCTACACTTGCTGAAGTGTTTATACTTGGGGCGGGGGGGGATAGCACCGGGGCAGCGGCAACACAGGGGGTAGTGGTGACACTCTTCTCCTTCCTCCCTTTTGCTGCAGCCTCAGATGTAGCTGCAGCTACTGATGTTTTTGGTGGGGAGGAAGGAGGCATGGAGGCTGCGGTGGTGGGCTTTGGAACAGCCTCCTTATAGCTCTCTGAAGGGGGGGCTTTCCCTTTTGAGGGCCCTGCCACGGTGGTCTTAGCAGGGCTGGGTGCTGTACGTGAGGTGCTTGCTACTGGCACTGGAGCTGGGGCTGATGTTTTAGATCGCTGCCCCTTGGGGCAGCTCTGGCGTGTATGCCCCAGCTCCTTACATGCAAAGCACCTCACTTCCTCTGTGCTGTAAAATATGCGGTACAGCACCCCCTCAAAATGAACCCCAAAGGACCCCTCAATACTTTCTGCACCCCGAGGCAGGAGGACTTGTGCCTGCCTCTTAAAAGAGAGCACATGCCTAAGTGCTCTCTCTTTGCAGCCCAGGGGAATCTTACTGATATTTGATTTTAACTCCCCCAGGGCTTGCAAGTGGGGGCGCAGCAAAGGGTCCGGCAGGAAGGGGGGCACATTAGATAGTACTAGACGTGTGCCCATCCCTTCCAGGGGTTCCACAGGGATATAAGTCCCCCCTAGTGTGAGCCCTCTCTGCACCAAAGTATGTGCAGCAGCCAGCGTACGTAAAAATAGTACAGCTTTGCCGTACATTTTGCTGGCTGCTACAACTGCAGAGGGACTCACAACATCAGCTGCAGCCTTTACATATGCCCCTATGCTGTGCACCCCAGACATTATGCATCTGACCCCATGCCTCCTAGATAGCTGCTCTCCCCCAGAGTTGGCATGACTGGGGCTGGCACTAACCACCTGTGCAAAAGATCTAGTAGCAACAGGGGCAGTGCCAGTAGGAGCAGCCTGAGTAGAGGCAGAGGGAGCCTGAGGTCTGGGGCTTGCTGCTTGGGACACAGCAGGGCTACAGCTAGTATTTCCAGGATCCCTTATTCCATCTTTGGGATCCTGAGGCCTCTTTATCCCCTTCCCCATTTTAAATCAAACTTAAAGAAAGAAATAAAATAAAAGAAAGGAATTTTTATTTATTATATATTTTTTTTGTTTTGTTTTTTTAAAGAGAGAGGTGAGAGAGGGAGAGGGAGAGATGCAGTGCTATGCACCTGGCACTGGGAGGGTTAACAGAAAAACAGGTGTTTTAAATCTCTGTCCCTCCCAGCTGCTTTTATCTCTCCCTCAGAGACAGTTAAAAGAAAAGGAAAGTGAAACAAACATAAAAATAGTTTCCCACCCCCCACCAAACCAAAAAGTGTTGACAAGAAAACAAAACAACTGAAATCAATTAACTAATTAAGTAGCACCAGGAGTGGGGGAAGGGTCAGGGGAGTGCTGCTGGGTTGGAAGCCCTCAGGAGGTGAGCTCTTTGGAGAATAAACTCAAGCCTCCTGGGGCTTTAAACTTAAATAAAGCAAATCAAAATAAATAAACTAAAAGAACTTTTCTTATTAAATAAAAAGAAAGAGGGAGAGCTGCAGTGCTGTGCACTGGCACTGGGAGGGTTAACAGTAATGAAAGATGTTTCAATTCTTTCCCTCCCAGCTGCTTGCTTCTCTCCCTCAAAATAAAATTTAAATTCAAAAAGAAACTTAACCTAACAGAAAATAATTTTCCCCACCACCCACCAAACAAAAGTTTTTCAAAATAAATAAAAGAATCAACTGAAATCAAAGTAGAAAAAAGACCCAGCAGCAGGGGATGGGTCAGGGGTGTGCTCTGGAGAAAGGAGCCCACAGGAAGTGAGTCTTGTTGGGCAAGAAGCTGCTGCTTCCTGGGGCTCAACTTAAAAGTGCAAAAATTCAAATAAAAGTCTTCCCAAATTTCCCCAAAAAGAAATAAAACCTAACTGAACTCTTATACAACTAAACTAACTAAGAAAGAAAACAAAAGAAAAGAAAACTCCCCTCAAAGAGGCCTTTTTCAGAGAGCTTCCTAACACACAACCTCTCTCCTACAACCTCAGTCAAAATCTAGGTACAGGATATTAGGAAAAGAAACCAAAGGGGCTTGCCTTATAGGCAAGCCAGCCAATCAGTAGACAGTATTATGTTTTTTTTTTTTTTTTTTTTTTTAAAGAAACATTAACACCCTGAGTGCCAGAGGAGCAAACAGCGCGCCATCATTCAACGCGCCGCGCACCCCCAGCACCCAAAAGGTCAGAAAAGAAAAAAAACAAACTGAAATGCAACATAAGTAATTCTTCTTCTTTTTTTTTTTTTTTTCCTTAATTAAACATTAACCCCCTGAGTGCCAGAGGAGCAAGCAGCGTGCCATTGATTAACACACCGCGCACCCCCAGCACCCAAAGGGACATATAAAGAAACCAGAAAAGAGTAACTGTAACATAAAAATAACTTAAAGGTGAAGTATGAGATGAAAAGAATCCAGATGGGGGGACACCGAGCAGAGCACACCATTTAAGGCCCACTGGGAGGTAAAAGATGACATACTCCCAGTGGCAAGGGCTTGGGTGTACTCTGCTCGGATACGGGAGCGCACAAATGCCCGGAACAAATATTCAGGCGTTATTGGAACCTCCCCTGACAGCACCTGCTTCCTGGACACATAGATGGCCATCTTAGCCTGTGCCAGGAGCAGGTTTATGAGGAGGTCCTCAGCCCTACTTGTCCGAGACACCGTGCGCCCAAAAATGAAGAGGTGTGGGGAGAAGTGCAGCCAGAACTGCAGGAGGAGTCCCCTCAGGAATGACAAGAGGGGCTGCAGTCGGCTGCATGAAAAGTAAACATGAAAGACTGACTCGCCCCTGCCACAGAAAGGACAGGTGGCAGGGGAGTCCGTGAAACGGGCCAGGTACTCCCCCGTGCTCAGTGCACCATGGAGCACTCTCCAACTCAAATCCCCGATGGGTCTGGGCACCAAGGTGGAATAGAGTGCCCTCCACCGGGGTCTCTCGCCCACGTCAAACACTCGCCGCCAGATAGTGTCTGGGCGACCGACGAGGGCGAGGAAGTGCACTGTGTGGAGCACGAGGGAATACAGCCTCTTCCTCGGCATGCCACGGAAACATGCCGAGGGTATCACCCCCAACCGGCTTAAGTTGGGGGCTGGAGAAGCCAAGGGGGACTGACGAGGCTTTGGTAGTATGCTTACAGCCGGAGGCGAGGGTTCCACAGGTAGATGTGGCTCTCCGGCCTGTAAGGCCCCGTCAATGAAGGTGCGCGAGTCGGGGTGGATGGCAAGCTTGATCTCCCGGAGCAAACGGCACGGAACTCTGGGACTATGGAAACCCATACGGTGCATAAGCACATCGGGCTCCACCCAGTCCGCCCGTTCATAGTCCAGGAGATCCCCAACTCGGGTCATCCGTGCTTGGCGAAGGCGACGACATATGCTAGGGGCTTCCAACATCTGAGCCCCCACAGCTGGATTATATAGCAGGGGCTCCGCTAGAATGTCTGCCCCCTGCGCTGTGCCCTGCCTTGACACGGAGACCATGCTCCAGGCCTTGAGGGTTTCCCGGTAGTATGCCGGCAGCACTGAGAGGTCGCTCCCAAACCCCTCAGGCTTGATGATGAATAGTTGCCGGTCATACCCCATATTGCGCAACTGGCGATAGAAGCTGGAGGCCAGCGCGCACCACTGCGGTGAAGGGTCTGCGTACAGGTATCTCTGCAGGTACTGGAGGCGGAAGGTGTGCACTTGAGTGCGTATGCACACCACTCCTTGACCGCCCTCTCCCAGTGGGAGGCTCGCCACACCCGCAGAGACCCAGTGCTTCCCCATCCAGAGAAAGTCCAGCAGCATTCTCTGGATTTTGCTGATGAACTCGGGGGTCGGGCTAAGGCAGATCAGCCGGTGCCACAGCTGCGAGGCCACCAGCTGGTTGATCACCAAAGCCCTCCCCCTTAGGGAAAGCACTTTCGCAAGACCCCTCCACAGTCCCATCCGAGAGAGGACTCGTTCCTCTAGTTCTTTCCAGTTTGCAGGGACTGTGGGATTCGCAGCGGACAGGTAGACTCCAAGGTATTTCAAAGCTGTAGCCTCCCACTTGATGTTACGGAAGGTGGGAGGCAGGGAGTCTACCTGTATGGGACCCTCTAAAAGGCCTGTGCATTTGGACCAGTTGATCTGAGCAGAAGAGGCAGCTGTATAAACCTCTTGGCATTCTTTAGCCCGCTCCAGATCAACTAGGTCTTGGGCCACGAGGAGTACATCGTCGGCATATGCCGAAAGGACCACCCTCATGTCTGGCTCCTTCAGCACCAGCCCTGTGAGCCTCTTCCTTAACAGACATAGGAAGGGCTCGATGGCTAGTGCATATAGGTGTCCAGACAAGGGGCATCCCTGCCGTACTCCTCGTCCAAATACCAGGGGTGCCGTTAGGGACCAGTTGATCTTAATTAAACACTCTGCAGAGGCATACAGCGTCTTAAGGTAGCCCACAAAGCGTGGGCCAAAGCCGCATGCCTGCAGAGTAGCTATGAGATATCTGTGATCCACTCTGTCAAACGCCTTCTCCTGGTCTAGTGAAAGAAGGGCGAGTGACAGACCAGTCCTGCGGGCATAGTAGAGCAGATCCCGGACCAGAAAGATATTATCAAAGATGGTCCGGCCCGGGACTGTATAGGACTGGTCTGAGTGGACCACCTCTGCCAGCACGGACCTGAGCCTTAAGGTGACAGCTTTGGCTACGATCTTATAATCCGTGCTGAGCAGCGAGACTGGTCGCCAGTTCTCGATAAGGCGGAGATCCCCCTTCTTGGGCAGCAAGGCCATTACTGCCCGTCGACAGGAAAGGGGCATCTCACCAGTCTCGAGGGCCTCCGTTAGGACCAGTTGGAAATCAGGTCCTAGAGTCTCCCAAAAGAATTGGAAGAACTCTACGGTCAGTCCGTCCAGCCCCGGAGATTTGCCATGGGGCATTAGACTGAGGGCTTCAGAGAGCTCAGCTAGAGAGATGGGCTGATCCAGCCTCTCTCTTCCACCCTCGCTGACCGTTGGAAGCCCATCCCATAGCACATCGCAGGCGTCTGGAGAGATGGGATCCGGAGAGTACAGGTTGGTATAGAATCTCCGGGCCCTGTCCCGGATGCTCTCCGGATCCAAAAGAGGGGCACCGTCCTCCGCGAGGAGGCAGGTGATATGTCTGCGGTTACCCCCCCTCTTCTCCAGTCCGTAGAAGAGGCGCGAGCCGCGATCCATCTCCCAAAGGAATCGCAAGCGGCTTCGCACGAAGGCTCCCTTAGCCTGGTGCCGTTCCAGGTGACAGAGAACCTCCTTCCTCTCTACGTATTCGCGCTGCAAGGCTTGATCCCTAGATTCAGCAGCCAGCCTTTGCTCGAGGCCAAGCACCTCCCCCCGGAGTGCCTCAATCTCGGCATTGCGCTGACTGCTTACACCCCTAGTATACTCCTGACACAAGAGTCTCAAGTGCACCTTGCCCACGTCCCACCACTGACTCAGCGTGGCAAAGTCACCCTTGAAACCCCTCCAGTCCGCCCACCTCTCCCGGATCAATGCCGCAAAGCCCTCGTCCTCCAACAAGGTATTGTTGAAGTGCCAATAGGCGGCTTTTGTCGCCGATGACATGGGCGACAGCTTCACGGACACACAGTTGTGGTCCGTGAACGGGGCCAACCTAATGGCACTGGACCGGGCCCGCGACATGTAGTGGCTAGATATATAAAGCCTATCGATCCGGGAGTGGGACACCCTACCATCTCTCACCCTGACATAGGTGAAAGTGTCTGATGCCCCTGGGTGCTGCTCTCGCCAGATGTCGACCAGGGAGTAGCGGGTGATGACCTCCCTCAAGGCCGACGCGGATGGTGGATAATGCTCTGTCCCGACACGGTCCAGAGCTTCGAGGGTGCAGTTGAAATCACCCCCGATAATCAAACACTCATCCGCATCGACCGACTCCAGATAGGTCGACAAACTAGCAAAGAACCTCACCCTCTCCGGTCCTGCTGCAGAGGGTGCATACACGTTCAGCAGACTAAACGTGCAGCCTAGCTCTCGGACCCGGAGATGCAGCAGACGGCCTGGGATAACGGCCTTTGCACTCAGCACCTCAGGCTGAAAGGACTCTGAGAACAGGGTCACCACTCCACATGACGCCGAAGTGAAGTGGCTAAAGAAAACCCTGCCTCGCCACTCCAGATGCCAGTTGGCTTCAGCCTCCGGAGTGGTATGGGTTTCTTGCAGGAAGCTCACAGAGTACCCCCCTTGCTGTAGATAGGAGAGTACCTGGAACCTGCGAAACCCATCCCTACAGCCATTGGTATTAAGGGTGCTGATGCTCAGAGCCATTACTGTGTGTCAGGAAGTGCTTTCGTCCCATCTCCTAGCGAGGCCTGATGGGACAGACACAAATTTAAGAACTTGCGGGCGCGGATATGTTCGGCAGACCCGAAGTTCTTGGCCCGATTGCTGGCCCTAAGATATTCTCTGAGAGAGTGGATGATCAACGGCAGATCATTCCACCTCTCAAGGGCCAGGCGCACCTTCTTTTTATTTTGTCCGCGAAGGGTGCTCTCAAGGAAAGCTGTTATTTCCTTGGCAGGGATGACAGGGCTAGGTGTAGGTATTGAGGCTGCAGAAGCCTCACTGCCATCCCTGGGCTCCTCCTCGCTGAGTACTGTATAAACCCCCTTCTCCTCTAAGGGGGTAAGCCTTCTCAGCTTAATCTTAACACTCCCACTTCTAGATGTTATTGAAGTGGGGTCTAAGACACCCTTCGCGACTGAACCCTGAGAGGATTCTTGCGCCCCCTTGCTAGTACTAGGGGCACACTCAGGGGTAGCTGGCCGAACGGCGGCAGACGGCTTGGTGACATGGGGAGCTTTGGAGGCCTTATATGCCTCCTCAGCCTTCTCCACCGCCGCCTGCGCAGCTTGGATGACGCTAAGGTTGGGGTCAGTGGATGAAGTGGGAGGAGGGATCTCCGAGGTTGTAGCAGTCACCTCCACGGTATTAATAGGAGGGACTGCTTGGTCACCCTCCTCCATTACCACTGCCCCTGTTGCGTCACCCTCCCCTGGATTTTCCTCTACAAGGTCCTGAATGGGCGTTACGCTTAAATCTATCGCCTCCAGGAGTGGCATATCCTGGGGAGTTGGAATTACCCCAGTGTCGCCACTGGAGAGTGACCCTGGAGGGAGAGGCTGACTGTGGTCCCCAAAGCTCAGCACCTTAGGGACACTAACTGCCCATTCTGCAGGGGCTTTATTGGGCCTCCCTTCATACATCAGGGGCAAGACAAGCTGCATAGGTATTGGCTGGCTGTCTGCCCCTGTCTCCTCAGGGAGACCCTCATTCCCCTGCACATTCCCCAGACCCTTGGCCACATTATCCCCCGCCAGGTCTGGGGGGAGAGGTGTGTGGTCTGCACCTGGCTGGCTGAGATTAACAGCCAGGTCAGACAATGTCACCACTTGAGGAGGCGATGGATGGCTCCTCTTTTTGACTTTGGAGGGATAGGAGATAAGCTCCTCCCATTCCTCCAGTGTCCCCCTATTGGTCTTATATTTCCTCTTCCTTGGGGCGTCATCCTTAGAAGAGGAGGTGCCGCCGCTCCCCGTGCCCTCTTTAGAGGGCTGAGATCTTTCCTCCCTCCCCTCATCCCCTACACTTGCTGAAGTGTTTGTGCTTGGGGCGGGGGGGGATGGCACCGGGGCAGCGGCAACACAGGGGGTAGTGGTGACACTCTTCTCCTTCCTCCCTTTTGCTGCAGCCTCAGATGTAGCTGCAGCTAATGATGATTTTGGTGGGGAGGAAGGAGGCATGGAGGCTGCGGTGGTGGGCTTTGGAACAGCCTCCTTATAGCTCTCTGAAGGGGGGGCTTTCCCTTTTGAGGGCCCTGCCACGGTGGTCTTAGCAGGGCTGGGTGCTGTACGTGAGGTGCTTGCTACTGGCACTGGAGCTGGGGCTGATGTTTTAGATCGCTGCCCCTTGGGGCAGCTCTGGCGTGTATGCCCCAGCTCCTTACATGCAAAGCACCTCACTTCCTCTGTGCTGTAAAATATGCGGTACAGCACCCCCTCAAAATGAACCCCAAAGGACCCCTCAATACTTTCTGCACCCCGAGGCAGGAGGACTTGTGCCTGCCTCTTAAAAGAGAGCACATGTTTGAGTGCTCTCTCTTTGCAGCCCAGGGGAATCTTAGTTATATTGGATTTTAACTCCCCCAGGGCTTGCAAGTGGGGGCGCAGCAAAGGGTCCGGCAGGAAGGGGGGCACATTAGATAGTACCAGACGTGTGCCCATCCCTTCCAGGGGTTCCACAGGGATATAAGTCCCCCCCAGTGTGAGCCCCTTCTGCACCAAAGTATGTGCAGCAGCCAGCGTACGTAAAAATAGTACAGCTTTGCCGTACATTTTGCTGGCTGCTACAACTGCAGAGGGACTCACAACATCAGCTGCAGCCCTAACATATGCCCCTATGCTGTGCACCCCAGACATTATGCATCTGACCCCATGCCTCCTAGATAGCTGCTCTCCCCCAGAGTTAGTATGACTGGGGCTGGCACTAACCACCTGTGCAAAAGATCTAGTAGCAACAGGGGCAGTGCCAGTAGGAGCAGCCTGAGTAGAGGCAGAGGGAGCCTGAGGTCTGGGGCTTGTTGCTTGGGACACAGCAGGGCTACAGCTAGTATTTCCAGGATCCCTTATTCCATCTTTGGGATCCTGAGGCCTCTTTATCCCCTTCCCCATTTTAAATCAAACTTAAAGAAAGAAATAAAATAAAAGAAAGGAATTTTTATTTATTTATATTTTTTGTTTTGTTTTTTAAAGAGAGAGGTGAGAGAGGGAGAGGGAGAGATGCAGTGCTATGCACCTGGCACTGGGAGGGTTAACAGAAAAACAGGTGTTTTAAATCTCTGTCCCTCCCAGCTGCTTTTATCTCTCCCTCAGAGACAGTTAAAGGAAACTTAAAGAAACAAAATAAATTTCCACCCCCCACCAAACCAAAAAGTGTTGACAAGAAAACAAAACAACTGAAATCAATTAACTAATTAAGTAGCACCAGGAGTGGGGGAAGGGTCAGGGGAGTGCTGCTGGGTTGGAAGCCCTCAGGAGGTGAGCTCTTTTTGGAGAATAAACTCAAGCCTCCTGGGGCTTTAAACTTAAATAAAGCAAATCAAAATAAATAAACTAAAATAACTTTTCTTATTAAACAAAAAGAAAGAGGGAGAGCTGCAGTGCTATGCACTGGCACTGGGAGGGTTAACAGTAATGAAAGATGTTTCAATTCTTTCCCTCCCAGCTGCTTGCTTCTCTCCCTCAAAATAAAATTTAAATTCAAAAAGAAACTTAACCTAACAGAAAATAATTTTCCCTACCACCCACCAAACAAAAGTTTTTCAAAATAAATAAAAGAATGAACTGAAATGAAAGTAGAAAAAAGACCCAGCAGCAGGGGATGGGTCAGGGGTGTGCTCTGGAGAAAGGAGCCCACAGGAAGTGAGTCTTGTTGGGCAAGAAGCTGCTGCTTCCTGGGGCTCAACTTAAAAGTGCAAAAATTCAAATAAAAGTCTTCCCAAATTTCCCCAAAAAGAAATAAAACCTAACTGAACTCTTATACAACTAAACTAACTAAGAAAGAATCACAAAAGAAAAGAAAACTCCCCTCAAAGAGGCCTTTTTCAGAGAGCTTCCTAACACACAACCTCTCTCCTACAACCTCAGTCAAAATCTAGGTACAGGATATTAGAAAAAGAATCCAAAGGGGCTTGCCTTATAGGCAAGCCAGCCAATCAGTAGACAGTATTATTTTTTTTTTTTTTTTTTTTTTTTTTTTTTTTTTTTTTTTTAAAGAAACATTAACACCCTGAGTGCCAGAGGAGCAAACAGCGCGCCATCATTCAACGCGCCGCGCACCCCCAGCACCCAAAAGGTCAGAAAAGAAAAAAAAACAAACTGAAATGCAACATAAGTAATTATTATTTTTTTTTTTTTTTTTTTTTTTTTTTTTTTTTAATTAAACATTAACCCCCTGAGTGCCAGAGGAGCAAGCAGCGTGCCATTGATTAACACACCGCGCACCCCCAGCACCCAAAGGGACATATAAAGAAACCAGAAAAGAGTAACTGTAACATAAAAATAACTTAAAGGTGAAGTATGAGATGAAAAGAATCCAGATGGGGGGACACCGAGCAGAGCACACCATTTAAGGCCCACTGGGAGGTAAAAGATGACATACTCCCAGTGGCAAGGGCTTGGGTGTACTCTGCTCGGATACGGGAGCGCACAAATGCCCGGAACAAATATTCAGGCGTCATTGGAACCTCCCCTGACAGTACCTGCTTCCTGGACACATAGATGGCCATCTTAGCCTGTGCCAGGAGCAGGTTTATGAGGAGGTCCTCAGCCCTACTTGTCCGAGACACCGTGCGCCCAAAAATGAAGAGGTGTGGGGAAAAGTGCAGCCAGAACTGCAGGAGGAGTCCCCTCAGGAATGACAAGAGGGGCTGCAGTCGGCTGCATGAAAAGTAAACATGAAAGACTGACTCGCCCCTGCCACAGAAAGGACAGGTGGCAGGGGAGTCCGTGAAACGGGCCAGGTACTCCCCCGTGCTCAGTGCACCATGGAGCACTCTCCAACTCAAATCCCCGATGGGTCTGGGCACCAAGGTGGAATAGAGTGCCCTCCACCGGGGTCTCTCGCCCACGTCAAACACTCGCCGCCAGATAGTGTCTGGGCGACCGACGAGGGCGAGGAAGTGCACTGTGTGGAGCACGAGGGAATACAGCCTCTTCCTCGGCATGCCACGGAAACATGCCGAGGGTATCACCCCCAACCGGCTTAAGTTGGGGGCTGGAGAAGCCAAGGGGGACTGACGAGGCTTTGGTTGTATGCTTACAGCCGGAGGCGAGGGTTCCACAGGTAGATGTGGCTCTCCGGCCTGTAAGGCCCCGTCAATGAAGGTGCGCGAGTCGGGGTGGATGGCAAGCTTGATCTCCCGGAGCAAACGGCACGGAACTCTGGGACTATGGAAACCCATACGGTGCATAAGCACATCGGGCTCCACCCAGTCCGCCCGTTCATAGTCCAGGAGATCCCCGACTCGGGTCATCCGTGCTTGGCGAAGGCGACGACATATGCTAGGGGCTTCCAACATCTGAGCCCCCACAGCTGGATTATATAGCAGGGGCTCCGCTAGAATGTCTGCCCCCTGCGCTGTGCCCTGCCTTGACACGGAGACCATGCTCCAGGCCTTGAGGGTTTCCCGGTAGTATGCCGGCAGCACCGAGAGGTCGCTCCCAAACCCCTCAGGCTTGATGATGAATAGTTGCCGGTCATACCCCATATTGCGCAACTGGCGATAGAAGCTGGAGGCCAGCGCGCACCACTGCGGTGAAGGGTCTGCGTACAGGTATCTCTGCAGGTATTGGAGGCGGAAGGTGTGCACTTGAGTGCGTATGCACACCATTCCTTGACCGCCCTCTCCCAGTGGGAGGCTCGCCACACCTGCAGATACCCAGTGCTTCCCCATCCAGAGAAAGTCCAGCAGCATTCTCTGGATTTTGCTGATGAACTCGGGGGTCGGGCTAAGGCAGATCAGCCGGTGCCACAGCTGTGAGGCCACCAGCTGGTTGATCACCAAAGCCCTCCCCCTTAGGGAAAGCACTTTCGCAAGACCCCTCCACAGTCCCATCCGAGAGAGGACTCGTTCCTCTAGTTCTTTCCAGTTTGCAGGGACTGTGGGATTCGCAGCGGACAGGTAGACTCCAAGGTATTTCAAAGCTGTAGCCTCCCACTTGATGTTACGGAAGGTGGGAGGCAGGGAGTCTACCTGTATGGGACCCTCTAAAAGGCCTGTGCATTTGGACCAGTTGATCTGAGCAGAAGAGGCAGCTGTATAAACCTCTTGGCATTCTTTAGCCCGCTCCAGATCAACTAGGTCTTGGGCCACGAGGAGTACATCGTCGGCATATGCCGAAAGGACCACCCTCATGTCTGGCTCCTTCAGCACCAGCCCTGTGAGCCTCTTCCTTAACAGACATAGGAAGGGCTCGATGGCTAGTGCATATAGGTGTCCAGACAAGGGGCATCCCTGCCGTACTCCTCGTCCAAATACCAGGGGTGCCGTTAGGGACCAGTTGATCTTAATTAAACACTCTGCAGAGGCATACAGCGTCTTAAGGTAGCCCACAAAGCGTGGGCCAAAGCCGTATGCTTGCAGAGTAGCTATGAGATATCTGTGATCCACTCTATCAAACGCCTTCTCCTGGTCTAGTGAAAGAAGGGCGAGTGACAGACCAGTCCTGCGGGCATAGCAGAGCAGATCCCGGACCAGAAAGATATTATCAAAGATGGTCCGGCCCGGGACTGTATAGGACTGGTCTGAGTGGACCACCTCTGCCAGCACGGACCTGAGCCTTAAGGTGACAGCTTTGGCTACGATCTTATAATCCGTGCTGAGCAGCGAGACTGGTCGCCAGTTCTCGATAAGGCGGAGATCCCCCTTCTTGGGCAGCAAGGCCATTACTGCCCGTCGACAGGAAAGGGGCATCTCACCAGTCTCGAGGGCCTCCGTTAGGACCAGTTGGAAATCAGGTCCTAGAGTCTCCCAAAAGAATTGGAAGAACTCTACGGTCAGTCCGTCCAGCCCCGGAGATTTGCCATGGGGCATTAGACTGAGGGCTTCAGAGAGTTCAGCTAGAGAGATGGGCTGATCCAGCCTCTCTCTTCCACCCTCGCTGACCGTTGGAAGCCCATCCCATAGCACCTCGCAGGCGTCTGGAGAGATGGGATCCGGAGAGTACAGGTTGGTATAGAATCTCCGGGCCCTGTCCCGGATGCTCTCCGGATCCAAAAGAGGGGCACCGTCCTCCGCGAGGAGGCAGGTGATATGTCTGCGGTTACCCCCCCTCTTCTCCAGTCCGTAGAAGAGGCGCGAGCCGCGATCCATCTCCCAAAGGAATCGCAAGCGGCTTCGCACGAAGGCTCCCTTAGCCTGGTGCCGTTCCAGGTGACAGAGAACCTCCTTCCTCTCTACGTATTCGCGCTGCAAGGCTTGATCCCTAGATTCAGCAGCCAGCCTTTGCTCGAGGCCAAGCACCTCCCCCCGGAGTGCCTCAATCTCGGCATTGCGCTGACTGCTTACACCCCTAGTATAGTCCTGACACAAGAGTCTCAAGTGCACCTTGCCCACGTCCCACCACTGACTCAGCGTGGCAAAGTCACCCTTGAAACCCCTCCAGTCCGCCCACCTCTCCCGGATCAATGCCGCAAAGCCCTCGTCCTCCAACAAGGTATTGTTGAAGTGCCAATAGGCGGCTTTTGTCGCCGATGACATGGGCGACAGCTTCACGGACACACAGTTGTGGTCCGTGAACGGGGCCAACCTAATGGCACTGGACCGGGCCCGCGACATGTAGTGGCTAGATATATAAAGCCTATCGATCCGGGAGTGGGACACCCTACCATCTCTCACCCTGACATAGGTGAAAGTGTCTGATGCCCCTGGGTGCTGCTCTCGCCAGATGTCGACCAGGGAGTAGCGGGTGATGACCTCCCTCAAGGCCGACGCGGATGGTGGATAATGCTCTGTCCCGACACGGTCCAGAGCTTCGAGGGTGCAGTTGAAATCACCCCCGATAATCAAACACTCATCCGCATCGACCGACTCCAGATAGGTCGACAAACTAGCAAAGAACCTCACCCTCTCCGGTCCTGCTGCAGAGGGTGCATACACGTTCAGCAGACTAAACGTGCAGCCTAGCTCTCGGACCCGGAGATGCAGCAGACGGCCTGGGATAACGGCCTTTGCACTCAGCACCTCAGGCTGAAAGGACTCTGAGAACAGGGTCACCACTCCACATGACGCCGAAGTGAAGTGGCTAAAGAAAACCCTGCCTCGCCACTCCAGATGCCAGTTGGCTTCAGCCTCCGGAGTGGTATGGGTTTCTTGCAGGAAGCTCACAGAGTACCCCCCTTGCTGTAGATAGGAGAGTACCTGGAACCTGCGAAACCCATCCCTACAGCCATTGGTATTAAGGGTGCTGATGCTCAGAGCCATTACTGTGTGTCAGGAAGTGCTTTCGTCCCATCTCCTAGCGAGGCCTGATGGGACAGACACAAATTTAAGAACTTGCGGGCGCGGATATGTTCGGCAGACCCGAAGTTCTTGGCCCGATTGCTGGCCCTAAGATATTCTCTGAGAGAGTGGATGATCAACGGCAGATCATTCCACCTCTCAAGGGCCAGGCGCACCTTCTTTTTATTTTGTCCGCGAAGGGTGCTCTCAAGGAAAGCTGTTATTTCCTTGGCAGGGATGACAGGGCTAGGTGTAGGTATTGAGGCTGCAGAAGCCTCACTGCCATCCCTGGGCTCCTCCTCGCTGAGTACTGTATAAACCCCCTTCTCCTCTAAGGGGGTAAGCCTTCTCAGCTTAATCTTAACACTCCCACTTCTAGATGTTATTGAAGTGGGGTCTAAGACACCCTTCGCGACTGAACCCTGAGAGGATTCTTGCGCCCCCTTGCTAGTACTAGGGGCACACTCAGGGGTAGCTGGCCGAACGGCGGCAGACGGCTTGGTGACATGGGGAGCTTTGGAGGCCTTATATGCCTCCTCAGCCTTCTCCACCGCCGCCTGCGCAGCTTGGATGACGCTAAGGTTGGGGTCAGTGGATGAAGTGGGAGGAGGGATCTCCGAGGTTGTAGCAGTCACCTCCACGGTATTAATAGGAGGGACTGCTTGGTCACCCTCCTCCATTACCACTGCCCCTGTTGCGTCACCCTCCCCTGGATTTTCCTCTACAAGGTCCTGAATGGGCGTTACGCTTAAATCTATCGCCTCCAGGAGTGGCATATCCTGGGGAGTTGGAATTACCCCAGTGTCGCCACTGGAGAGTGACCCTGGAGGGAGAGGCTGACTGTGGTCCCCAAAGCTCAGCACTTCAGGGACACTAACTGCCCATTCTGAAGGGGCTTTATTGGGCCTCCCTTCATACATCAGGGGCAAGACAAGCTGCATAGGTATTGGCTGGCTGTCTGCCCCTGTCTCCTCAGGGAGACCCTTATTCCCCTGCACATTCCCCAGACCCTTGGCCACATTATCCCCCGCCAGGTCTGGGGGGAGAGGTGTGTGGTCTGCACCTGGCTGGCTGAGATTAATAGCCAGGTCAGACAATGTCACCACTTGAGGAGGCGATGGATGGCTCCTCTTTTTGACTTTGGAGGGATAGGAGATAAGCTCCTCCCATTCCTCCAGTGTCCCCCTATTGGTCTTATATTTCCTCTTCCTTGGGGCGTCATCCTTAGAAGAGGAGGTGTCGCCGCTCCCCGTGCCCTCTTTAGAGGGCTGAGATCTTTCCTCCCTCCCCTCATCCCCTACACTTGCTGAAGTGTTTATACTTGGGGCGGGGGGGGATGGCACCGGGGCAGCGGCAACACAAGGGGTAGTGGTGACACTCTTCTCCTTCCTCCCTTTTGCTGCAGCCTCAGATGTAGCTGCAGCTAATGATGATTTTGGTGGGGAGGAAGGAGGCATGGAGGCTGCGGTGGTGGGCTTTGGAACAGCCTCCTTATAGCTCTCTGAAGGGGGGGCTTTCCCTTTTGAGGGCCCTGCCACGGTGGTCTTAGCAGGGCTGGGTGCTGTACGTGAGGTGCTTGCTACTGGCACTGGAGCTGGGGCTGATGTTTTAGATCGCTGCCCCTTGGGGCAGCTCTGGCGTGTATGCCCCAGCTCCTTACATGCAAAGCACCTCACTTCCTCTGTGCTGTAAAATATGCGGTACAGCACCCCCTCAAAATGAACCCCAAAGGACCCCTCAATACTTTCTGCACCCCGAGGCAGGAGGACTTGTGCCTGCCTCTTAAAAGAGAGCACATGCCTAAGTGCTCTCTCTTTGCAGCCCAGGGGAATCTTGGTGATATTTGATTTTAACTCCCCTAGGGCTTGCAAGTGGGGGCGCAGTAAAGGGTCCGGTAGGAAGGGGGGCACATTAGATAGTACAAGTCGTGTGCCCATCCCTTCCAGGGGTTCCACAGGGATATAAGTCCCCCCTAGTGTGAGCCCCCTCTGCACCAAAGTATGTGCAGCAGCCAGCGTACGTAAAAATAGTACAGCTTTGCCGTACATTTTGCTGGCTGCTACAACTGCAGAGGGACTCACAACATCAGCTGCAGCCTTTACATATGCCCCTATGCTGTGCACCCCAGACATTATGCATCTGACCCCATGCCTCCTAGATAGCTGCTCTCCCCCAG
Organism: Rhinophrynus dorsalis; assembly: GCA_037306005.1. Classification (NCBI taxonomy): domain Eukaryota; kingdom Metazoa; phylum Chordata; class Amphibia; order Anura; family Rhinophrynidae; genus Rhinophrynus; species Rhinophrynus dorsalis. Next base: position 150,428,072 of record CM074721.1, read on the forward strand.
AGTTAGCATGACTGGGGCTGGCACTAACCACCTGTGCAAAAGATCTAGTAGCAACAGGGGCAGTGCCAGTAGGAGCAGCCTGAGTAGAGGCAGAGGGAGCCTGAGGTCTGGGGCTTGTTGCTTGGGACACAGCAGGGCTACAGCTAGTATTTCCAGGATCCCTTATTCCATCTTTGGGATCCTGAGGCCTCTTTATCCCCTTCCCCATTTTAAATCAAACTTAAAGAAAGAAATAAAATAAAAGAAAGGAATTTTTATTTATATATATTTTTTGTTTTGTTTGTTTTTTAAAGAGAGAGGTGAGAGAGAGGGAGAGGGAGAGATGCAGTGCTATGCACCTGGCACTGGGAGGGTTAACAGAAAAATAGGTGTTTTAAATCTCTGTCCCTCCCAGCTGCTTTTATCTCTCCCTCAGAGACAGTTAAATGAAAAGGAAAGTGAAACAAATAGTTTCCCACCCCCCACCAAACCAAAAAGTGTTGAAAGAAAACAAAACAACTGAAATCAATTAACTAATTAAGTAGCACCAGGAGTGGGGGAAGGGTCAGGGGAGTGCTGCTGGGTTGGAAGCCCTCAGGAGGTGAGCTCTTTTTGGAGAATAAACTCAAGCCTCCTGGGGCTTTAAACTTAAATAAAGCAAATCAAAATAAATAAACTAAAAGAACTTTTCTTATTAAACAAAAAGAAAGAGGGAGAGCTGCAGTGCTATGCACTGGCACTGGGAGGGTTAACAGTAATGAAAGATGTTTCAATTCTTTCCCTCCCAGCTGCTTGCTTCTCTCCCTCAAAATAAAATTTGAATTCAAAAAGAAACTTAACCTAACAGAAAATAATTTTCCCCACCACCCACCAAACAAAAGTTTTCCAAAATAAATAAAAGAATCAACTGAAATCAAAGTAGAAAAAAAGACCCAGCAGCAGGGGATGGGTCAGGGGTGTGCTCTGGAGAAAGGAGCCCACAGGAAGTGAGTCTTGTTGGGCAAGAAGCTGCTGCTTCCTGGGGCTCAACTTAAAAGTGCAAAAATTCAAATAAAAGTCTTCCCAAATTTCCCCAAAAAGAAATAAAACCTAACTGAACTCTTATACAACTAAACTAACTAAGAAAGAATCACAAAAGAAAAGAAAACTCCCCTCAAAGAGGCCTTTTTCAGAGAGCTTCCTAACACACAACCTCTCTCCTACAACCTCAGTCAAAATCTAGGTACAGGATATTAAGAAAAGAAACCAAAGGGGCTTGCCTTATAGGCAAGCCAGCCAATTCAGTAGACAGCATAATTTTTTTTTTTTTTTTTTTTTTTTTTTTTTTTAAAGAAACATTAACACCCTGAGTGCCAGAGGAGCAAACAGCGCGCCATCATTCAACGCGCCGCGCACCCCCAGCACCCAAAACGTCAGAAAAGAAAAAAAAAAACAAACTGAAATGCAACATAAGTAATTATTTTTTATTTTTTATTTTTTTTTTTTTTTTTTTAATGAAACATTAACCCCCTGAGTGCCAGAGGAGCAAGCAGCGTGCCATTGATTAACACACCGCGCACCCCCAGCACCCAAAGGGACATATAAAGAAACCAGAAAAGAGTAACTGTAACATAAAAATAACTTAAAGGTGAAGTATGAGATGAAAAGAATCCAGATGGGGGGACACCGAGCAGAGCACACCATTTAAGGCCCACTGGGAGGTAAAAGATGACATACTCCCAGTGGCAAGGGCTTGGGTGTACTCTGCTCGGATACGGGAGCGCACAAATGCCCGGAACAAAGATTCAGGCGTCATTGGAACCTCCCCTGACAGTACCTGCTTCCTGGACACATAGATGGCCATCTTAGCCTGTGCCAGGAGCAGGTTTATGAGGAGGTCCTCAGCCCTACTTGTCCGAGACACCGTGCGCCCAAAAATGAAGAGGTGTGGGGAGAAGTGCAGCCAGAACTGCAGGAGGAGTCCCCTCAGGAATGACAAGAGGGGCTGCAGTCGGCTGCATGAAAAGTAAACATGAAAGACTGACTCGCCCCTGCCACAGAAAGGACAGGTGGCAGGGGAGTCCGTGAAACGGGCCAGGTACTCCCCCGTGCTCAGTGCACCATGGAGCACTCTCCAACTCAAATCCCCGATGGGTCTGGGCACCAAGGTGGAATAGAGTGCCCTCCACCGGGGTCTCTCGCCCACGTCAAACACTCGCCGCCAGATAGTGTCTGGGCGACCGACGAGGGCGAGGAAGTGCACTGTGTGGAGCACGAGGGAATACAGCCTCTTCCTCGGCATGCCACGGAAACATGCCGAGGGTATCACCCCCAACCGGCTTAAGTTGGGGGCTGGAGAAGCCAAGGGGGACTGACGAGGCTTTGGTAGTATGCTTACAGCCGGAGGCGAGGGTTCCACAGGTAGATGTGGCTCTCCGGCCTGTAAGGCCCCGTCAATGAAGGTGCGCGAGTCGGGGTGGATGGCAAGCTTGATCTCCCGGAGCAAACGGCACGGAACTCTGGGACTATGGAAACCCATACGGTGCATAAGCACATCGGGCTCCACCCAGTCCGCCCGTTCATAGTCCAGGAGATCCCCGACTCGGGTCATCCGTGCTAGGCGAAGGCGACGACATATGCTAGGGGCTTCCAACATCTGAGCCCCCACAGCTGGATTATATAGCAGGGGCTCCGCTAGAATGTCTGCCCCCTGCGCTGTGCCCTGCCTTGACACGGAGACCATGCTCCAGGCCTTGAGGGTTTCCCGGTAGTATGCCGGCAGCACTGAGAGGTCGCTCCCAAACCCCTCAGGCTTGATGATGAATAGTTGCCGGTCATACCCCATATTGCGCAACTGGCGATAGAAGCTGGCGGCCAGCGCGCACCACTGCGGTGAAGGGTCTGCGTACAGGTATCTCTGCAGGTACTGGAGGCGGAAGGTGTGCACTTGAGTGCGTATGCACACCACTCCTTGACCGCCCTCTCCCAGTGGGAGGCTCGCCACACCCGCAGAGACCCAGTGCTTCCCCATCCAGAGAAAGTCCAGCAGCATTCTCTGGATTTTGCTGATGAACTCGGGGGTCGGGCTAAGGCAGATCAGCCGGTGCCACAGCTGCGAGGCCACCAGCTGGTTGATCACCAAAGCCCTCCCCCTTAGGGAAAGCACTTTCGCAAGACCCCTCCACAGTCCCATCCGAGAGAGGACTCGTTCCTCTAGTTCTTTCCAGTTTGCAGGGACTGTGGGATTCGCAGCGGACAGGTAGACTCCAAGGTATTTCAAAGCTGTAGCCTCCCACTTGATGTTACGGAAGGTGGGAGGCAGGGAGTCTACCTGTATGGGACCCTCTAAAAGGCCTGTGCATTTGGACCAGTTGATCTGAGCAGAAGAGGCAGCTGTATAAACCTCTTGGCATTCTTTAGCCCGCTCCAGATCAACTAGGTCTTGGGCCACGAGGAGTACATCGTCGGCATATGCCGAAAGGACCACCCTCATGTCTGGCTCCTTCAGCACCAGCCCTGTGAGCCTCTTCCTTAACAGACATAGGAAGGGCTCGATGGCTAGTGCATATAGGTGTCCAGACAAGGGGCATCCCTGCCGTACTCCTCGTCCAAATACCAGGGGTGCCGTTAGGGACCAGTTGATCTTAATTAAACACTCTGCAGAGGCATACAGCGTCTTAAGGTAGCCCACAAAGCGTGGGCCAAAGCCGTATGCTTGCAGAGTAGCTATGAGATATCTGTGATCCACTCTGTCAAACGCCTTCTCCTGGTCTAGTGAAAGAAGGGCGAGTGACAGACCAGTCCTGCGGGCATAGCAGAGCAGATCCCGGACCAGAAAGATATTATCAAAGATGGTCCGGCCCGGGACTGTATAGGACTGGTCTGAGTGGACCACCTCTGCCAGCACGGACCTGAGCCTTAAGGTGACAGCTTTGGCTACGATCTTATAATCCGTGCTGAGCAGCGAGACTGGTCGCCAGTTCTCGATAAGGCGGAGATCCCCCTTCTTGGGCAGCAAGGCCATTACTGCCCGTCGACAGGAAAGGGGCATCTCACCAGTCTCGAGGGCCTCCGTTAGGACCAGTTGGAAATCAGGTCCTAGAGTCTCCCAAAAGAATTGGAAGAACTCTACGGTCAGTCCGTCCAGCCCCGGAGATTTGCCATGGGGCATTAGACTGAGGGCTTCAGAGAGTTCAGCTAGAGAGATGGGCTGATCCAGCCTCTCTCTTCCACCCTCGCTGACCGTTGGAAGCCCATCCCATAGCACCTCGCAGGCGTCTGGAGAGATGGGATCCGGAGAGTACAGGTTGGTATAGAATCTCCGGGCCCTGTCCCGGATGCTCTCCGGATCCAAAAGAGGGGCACCGTCCTCCGCGAGGAGGCAGGTGATATGTCTGCGGTTACCCCCCCTCTTCTCCAGTCCGTAGAAGAGGCGCGAGCCGCGATCCATCTCCCAAAGGAATCGCAAGCGGCTTCGCACGAAGGCTCCCTTAGCCTGGTGCCGTTCCAGGTGACAGAGAACCTCCTTCCTCTCTACGTATTCGCGCTGCAAGGCTTGATCCCTAGATTCAGCAGCCAGCCTTTGCTCGAGGCCAAGCACCTCCCCCCGGAGTGCCTCAATCTCGGCATTGCGCTGACTGCTTACACCCCTAGTATACTCCTGACACAAGAGTCTCAAGTGCACCTTGCCCACGTCCCACCACTGACTCAGCGTGGCAAAGTCACCCTTGAAACCCCTCCAGTCCGCCCACCTCTCCCGGATCAATGCCGCAAAGCCCTCGTCCTCCAACAAGGTATTGTTGAAGTGCCAATAGGCGGCTTTTGTCGCCGATGACATGGGCGACAGCTTCACGGACACACAGTTGTGGTCCGTGAACGGGGCCAACCTAATGGCACTGGACCGGGCCCGCGACATGTAGTGGCTAGATATATAAAGCCTATCGATCCGGGAGTGGGACACCCTACCATCTCTCACCCTGACATAGGTGAAAGTGTCTGATGCCCCTGGGTGCTGCTCTCGCCAGATGTCGACCAGGGAGTAGCGGGTGATGACCTCCCTCAAGGCCGACGCGGATGGTGGATAATGCTCTGTCCCGACACGGTCCAGAGCTTCGAGGGTGCAGTTGAAATCACCCCCGATAATCAAACACTCATCCGCATCGACCGACTCCAGATAGGTCGACAAACTAGCAAAGAACCTCACCCTCTCCGGTCCTGCTGCAGAGGGTGCATACACGTTCAGCAGACTAAACGTGCAGCCTAGCTCTCGGACCCGGAGATGCAGCAGACGGCCTGGGATAACGGCCTTTGCACTCAGCACCTCAGGCTGAAAGGACTCTGAGAACAGGGTCACCACTCCACATGACGCCGAAGTGAAGTGGCTAAAGAAAACCCTGCCTCGCCACTCCAGATGCCAGTTGGCTTCAGCCTCCGGAGTGGTATGGGTTTCTTGCAGGAAGCTCACAGAGTACCCCCCTTGCTGTAGATAGGAGAGTACCTGGAACCTGCGAAACCCATCCCTACAGCCATTGGTATTAAGGGTGCTGATGCTCAGAGCCATTACTGTGTGTCAGGAAGTGCTTTCGTCCCATCTCCTAGCGAGGCCTGATGGGACAGACACAAATTTAAGAACTTGCGGGCGCGGATATGTTCGGCAGACCCGAAGTTCTTGGCCCGATTGCTGGCCCTAAGATATTCTCTGAGAGAGTGGATGATTAACGGCAGATCATTCCACCTCTCAAGGGCCAGGCGCACCTTCTTTTTATTTTGTCCGCGAAGGGTGCTCTCAAGGAAAGCTGTTATTTCCTTGGCAGGGATGACAGGGCTAGGTGTAGGTATTGAGGCTGCAGAAGCCTCACTGCCATCCCTGGGCTCCTCCTCGCTGAGTACTGTATAAACCCCCTTCTCCTCTAAGGGGGTAAGCCTTCTCAGCTTAATCTTAACACTCCCACTTCTAGATGTTATTGAAGTGGGGTCTAATACACCCTTCGCGACCGAACCCTGAGAGGATTCTTGTGCCCCCTTGCTAGTACTAGGGGCACACTCAGGGGTAGCTGGCCGAACGGCGACAGACAGCTTGCTGATATGGGGAGCTTTGGAGGCCTTGTATGCCTCCTCAGCCTTCTCCACCGCCGCCTGCGCAGCTTGGATGACACTAAGGTTGGGGTCAGTGGATGAAGTGGGAGGAGGGATCTCCGAGGTTGTAGCAGTCACCTCCAAGGTATTAATAGGAGGGACTGCCTGGTCACCCTCCTCCATTACCACTGCCCCTGTTGCGTCACCCTCCCCTGGATTTTCCTCTGCAGGGTCCTGAATGGGCGTTACGCTTAAATCTATCGCCTCCAGGAGTGGCATATCCTGGGGAGTTGGAATTACCCCAGTGTCGCCACTGGAGAGTGACCCTGGAGGGAGAGACTGACTGTGGTCCCCAAAGCTCAGCACCTCAGGGACACTAACTGCCCATTCTGCAGGGGCTTTATTGGGCCTCCCTTCATACATCAGGGGCAAGACAAGCTGCATAGGTATTGGCTGGCTGTCTGCCCCTGTCTCCTCAGGGAGACCCTTATTCCCCTGCACATTCCCCAGACCCTTGGCCACATTATCCCCCGCCAGGTCTGGGGGGAGAGGTGTGTGGTCTGCACCTGGCTGGCTGAGATTAATAGCCAGGTCAGACAATGTCACCACTTGAGGAGGCGATGGATGGCTCCTCTTTTTGACTTTGGAGGGATAGGAGATAAGCTCCTCCCATTCCTCCAGTGTCCCCCTATTGGTCTTATATTTCCTCTTCCTTGGGGCGTCATCCTTAGAAGAGGAGGTGCCGCCGCTCCCCGTGCCCTCTTTAGAGGGCTGAGATCTTTCCTCCCTCCCCTCATCCCCTACACTTGCTGAAGTGTTTGTGCTTGGGGCGGGGGGGGATGGCACCGGGGCAGCGGCAACACAAGGGGTAGTGGTGACACTCTTCTCCTTCCTCCCTTTTGCTACAGCCTGAGAGGTAGCTGCAGCTAATGATGTTTTTGGTGGGGAGGAAGGAGGCATGGAGGCTGCGGTGGTGGGCTTTGGAACAGCCTCCTTATTATAGCTCTCTGAAGGGGGGGCTTTCCCTTTTGAGGGCCCTGCCACGGTGGTCTTAGCAGGGCTGGGTGCTGTACGTGAGGTGCTTGCTACTGGCACTGGAGCTGGGGCTGATGTTTTAGATCGCTGCCCCTTGGGGCAGCTCTGGCGTGTATGCCCCAGCTCCTTACATGCAAAGCACCTCACTTCCTCTGTGCTGTAAAATATGCGGTACAGCACCCCCTCAAAATGAACCCCAAAGGACCCCTCAATACTTTCTGCACCCCGAGGCAGGAGGACTTGTGCCTGCCTCTTAAAAGAGAGCACATGTTTGAGTGCTCTCTCTTTGCAGCCCAGGGGAATCTTAGTTATATTGGATTTTAACTCCCCCAGGGCTTGCAAGTGGGGGCGCAGCAAAGGGTCCGGCAGGAAGGGGGGCACATTAGATAGTACCAGACGTGTGCCCATCCCTTCCAGGGGTTCCACAGGGATATAAGTCCCCCCCAGTGTGAGCCCCTTCTGCACCAAAGTATGTGCAGCAGCCAGCGTACGTAAAAATAGTACAGCTTTGCCGTACATTTTGCTGGCTGCTACAACTGCAGAGGGACTCACAACATCAGCTGCAGCCTTTACATATGCCCCTATGCTGTGCACCCCAGACATTATGCATCTGACCCCATGCCTCCTAGATAGCTGCTCTCCCCCAGAGTTGGCATGACTGGGGCTGGCACTAACCACCTGTGCAAAAGATCTAGTAGCAACAGGGGCAGTGCCAGTAGGAGCAGCCTGAGTAGAGGCAGAGGGAGCCTGAGGTCTGGGGCTTGTTGCCTGGGACACAGCAGGGCTACAGCTAGTATTTCCAGGATCCCTTATTCCATCTTTGGGATCCTGAGGCCTCTTTATCCCCTTCCCCATTTTAAATCAAACTTAAAGAAAGAAATAAAATAAAAGAAAGGAATTTTTATTTATATATATTTTTTGTTTTGTTTGTTTTTTAAAGAGAGAGGTGAGAGAGAGGGAGAGGGAGAGATGCAGTGCTATGCACCTGGCACTGGGAGGGTTAACAGAAAAATAGGTGTTTTAAATCTCTGTCCCTCCCAGCTGCTTTTATCTCTCCCTCAGAGACAGTTAAATGAAAAGGAAAGTGAAACAAATAGTTTCCCACCCCCCACCAAACCAAAAAGTGTTGAAAGAAAACAAAACAACTGAAATCAATTAACTAATTAAGTAGCACCAGGAGTGGGGGAAGGGTCAGGGGAGTGCTGCTGGGTTGGAAGCCCTCAGGAGGTGAGCTCTTTTTGGAGAATAAACTCAAGCCTCCTGGGGCTTTAAACTTAAATAAAGCAAATCAAAATAAATAAACTAAAAGAACTTTTCTTATTAAACAAAAAGAAAGAGGGAGAGCTGCAGTGCTATGCACTGGCACTGGGAGGGTTAACAGTAATGAAAGATGTTTCAATTCTTTCCCTCCCAGCTGCTTGCTTCTCTCCCTCAAAATAAAATTTGAATTCAAAAAGAAACTTAACCTAACAGAAAATAATTTTCCCCACCACCCACCAAACAAAAGTTTTCCAAAATAAATAAAAGAATCAACTGAAATCAAAGTAGAAAAAAAGACCCAGCAGCAGGGGATGGGTCAGGGGTGTGCTCTGGAGAAAGGAGCCCACAGGAAGTGAGTCTTGTTGGGCAAGAAGCTGCTGCTTCCTGGGGCTCAACTTAAAAGTGCAAAAATTCAAATAAAAGTCTTCCCAAATTTCCCCAAAAAGAAATAAAACCTAACTGAACTCTTATACAACTAAACTAACTAAGAAAGAATCACAAAAGAAAAGAAAACTCCCCTCAAAGAGGCCTTTTTCAGAGAGCTTCCTAACACACAACCTCTCTCCTACAACCTCAGTCAAAATCTAGGTACAGGATATTAGGAAAATAAACCAAAGGGGCTTGCCTTATAGGCAAGCCAGCCAATCAGTAGACAGTATTATTTTTTTTTTTTTTTTTTTTTTCCTTTTTTTTTTTTTTTTTTTTTTTTTAAAGAAACATTAACACCCTGAGTGCCAGAGGAGTAAACAGCGCGCCATAATTCAACGCGCCGCGCACCCCCAGCACCCAAAAGGTCAGAAAAGAAAAAAGACAACCTGAAATACAACATAAGTAATTTTTTTTTTTTTTTTTTTTTTTTTTTTTTTTTTTTTTTTTTTAAAAGAAACATTAACCCCCTGAGTGCCAGAGGAGCAAGCAGCGTGCCATAATTAACACGCCGCGCACCCCCAGCACCCAAAGGGAGATAGAAAGGACCGGAGAAAAATAACTGTAACATAAAAATTAACTTAAAGATGAATTGTGAGTTGAAATGAATCCAGATGGGGGGACACCGAGCAGAGCACACCATTTAAGGCCCACTGGGAGGTAAAAGATGACATACTCCCAGTGGCAAGGGCTTGGATGTACTCCGCTCGGATACGGGAGCGCACAAATGCCCGGAACAAATATTCAGGCGTCATTGGAACCTCCCCTGACAGCACCTGCTTCCTGGTCACATAAATGGCCATCTTAGCCTGTGCCAGGAGCAGGTTTATGAGGAGGTCCTCAGCCCTACTTGTCCGAGACACCGTGCGCCCAAAGATGAAAAGATGTGGAGAGAAGTGCAGCCAGAACTGCAGGAGGAGTCCCCTCAGGAATGACAAGAGGGGCTGCAGTCGGCTGCATGAAAAGTAAACATGAAAAACAGACTCGCCCCTGCCACAGAAAGGACAGGTGGCAGGGGAGTCCGTGAAACGGGCCAGGTACTCCCCCGTGCTCAGTGCACCATGGAGCACTCTCCAACTCAAATCCCCGATGGGTCTGGGCACCAAGGTGGAATAGAGTGCCCTCCACCGGGGTCTCTCGCCCACGTCAAACACTCGCCGCCAGATGGTGTCTGGGCGACCGACGAGGGCGAGGAAGTGCACTGTGTGGAGCACGAGGGAATACAGCCTCTTCCTCGGCATGCCACGGAAACATGCCGAGGGTATCACCCCCAACCGGCTTAAGTTGGGGGCTGGAGAAGCCAAGGGGGACTGACGAGGCTTTGGTAGTATGCTTACAGCCGGAGGCGAGGGTTCCACAGGTAGATGTGGCTCTCCGGCCTGTAAGGCCCCGTCAATGAAGGTGCGCGAGTCGGGGTGGATGGCAAGCTTGATCTCCCGGAGCAAACGGCACGGAACTCTGGGACTATGGAAACCCATACGGTGCATAAGCACATGGGGCTCCACCCAGTCCGCCCGTTCATAGTCCAGGAGATCCCCGACTCGGGTCATCCGTGCTTGGCGAAGGCGACGACATATGCTAGGGGCTTCCAACATCTGAGCCCCCACAGCTGGATTATATAGCAGGGGCTCCGCTAGAATGTCTGCCCCCTGCGCTGTGCCCTGCCTTGACATGGAGACCATGCTCCAGGCCTTGAGGGTTTCCCGGTAGTATGCCGGCAGCACTGAGAGGTCGCTCCCAAACCCCTCAGGCTTGATGATGAATAGTTGCCGGTCATACCCCATATTGCGCAACTGGCGATAGAAGCTGGAGGCCAGCGCGCACCACTGCGGTGAAGGGTCTGCGTACAGGTATCTCTGCAGGTACTGGAGGCGGAAGGTGTGCACTTGAGTGCGTATGCACACCACTCCTTGACCGCCCTCTCCCAGTGGGAGGCTCGCCACACCCGCAGAGACCCAGTGCTTCCCCATCCAGAGAAAGTCCAGCAGCATTCTCTGGATTTTGCTGATGAACTCGGGGGTCGGGCTAAGGCAGATCAGCCGGTGCCACAGCTGCGAGGCCACCAGCTGGTTGATCACCAAAGCCCTCCCCCTTAGGGAAAGCACTTTCGCAAGACCCCTCCACAGTCCCATCCGAGAGAGGACTCGTTCCTCTAGTTCTTTCCAGTTTGCAGGGACTGTGGGATTCGCAGCGGACAGGTAGACTCCAAGGTATTTCAAAGCTGTAGCCTCCCACTTGATGTTACGGAAGGTGGGAGGCAGGGAGTCTACCTGTATGGGACCCTCTAAAAGGCCTGTGCATTTGGACCAGTTGATCTGAGCAGAAGAGGCAGCTGTATAAACCTCTTGGCATTCTCTAGCCCGCTCCAGATCAACTAGGTCTTGGGCCACGAGGAGTACATCGTCGGCATATGCCGAAAGGACCACCCTCATGTCTGGCTCCTTCAGCACCAGCCCTGTGAGCCTCTTCCTTAACAGACATAGGAAGGGCTCGATGGCTAGTGCATATAGGTGTCCAGACAAAGGGCATCCCTGCCGTACTCCTCGTCCAAATACCAGGGGTGCCGTTAGGGACCAGTTGATCTTAATTAAACACTCTGCAGAGGCATACAGCGTCTTAAGGTAGCCCACAAAGCGTGGGCCAAAGCCGTATGCTTGCAGAGTAGCTATGAGATATCTGTGATCCACTCTGTCAAACGCCTTCTCCTGGTCTAGTGAAAGAAGGGCGAGTGACAGACCAGTCCTGCGGGCATAGCAGAGCAGATCCCGGACCAGAAAGATATTATCAAAGATGGTCCGGCCCGGGACTGTATAGGACTGGTCTGAGTGGACCACCTCTGCCAGCACGGACCTGAGCCTTAAGGTGACAGCTTTGGCTACGATCTTATAATCCGTGCTGAGCAGCGAGACTGGTCGCCAGTTCTCGATAAGGCGGAGATCCCCCTTCTTGGGCAGCAACGCCATTACTGCCCGTCGACAGGAAAGGGGCATCTCACCAGTCTCGAGGGCCTCCGTTAGGACCAGTTGGAAATCAGGTCCTAGAGTCTCCCAAAAGAATTGGAAGAACTCTACGGTCAGTCCGTCCAGCCCCGGAGATTTGCCATGGGGCATTAGACTGAGGGCTTCAGAGAGTTCAGCTAGAGAGATGGGCTGATCCAGCCTCTCTCTTCCACCCTCGCTGACCGTTGGAAGCCCATCCCATAGCACCTCGCAGGCGTCTGGAGAGATGGGATCCGGAGAGTACAGGTTGGTATAGAATCTCCGGGCCCTGTCCCGGATGCTCTCCGGATCCAAAAGAGGGGCACCGTCCTCCGCGAGGAGGCAGGTGATATGTCTGCGGTTACCCCCCCTCTTCTCCAGTCCGTAGAAGAGGCGCGAGCCGCGATCCATCTCCCAAAGGAATCGCAAGCGGCTTCGCACGAAGGCTCCCTTAGCCTGGTGCCGTTCCAGGTGACAGAGAACCTCCTTCCTCTCTACGTATTCGCGCTGCAAGGCTTGATCCCTAGATTCAGCAGCCAGCCTTTGCTCGAGGCCAAGCACCTCCCCCCGGAGTGCCTCAATCTCGGCATTGCGCTGACTGCTCACACCCCTAGTATACTCCTGACACAAGAGTCTCAAGTGCACCTTGCCCACGTCCCACCACTGACTCAGCGTGGCAAAGTCACCCTTGAAACCCCTCCAGTCCGCCCACCTCTCCCGGATCAATGCCGCAAAGCCCTCGTCCTCCAACAAGGTATTGTTGAAGTGCCAATAGGCGGCTTTTGTCGCCGATGACATGGGCGACAGCTTCACGGACACACAGTTGTGGTCCGTGAACGGGGCCAACCTAATGGCACTGGACCGGGCCCGCGACATGTAGTGGCTAGATATATAAAGCCTATCGATCCGGGAGTGGGACACCCTACCATCTCTCACCCTGACATAGGTGAAAGTGTCTGATGCCCCTGGGTGCTGCTCTCGCCAGATGTCGACCAGGGAGTAGCGGGTGATGACCTCCCTCAAGGCCGACGCGGATGGTGGATAATGCTCTGTCCCGACACGGTCCAGAGCTTCGAGGGTGCAGTTGAAATCACCCCCGATAATCAAACACTCATCCGCGTCGACCGACTCCAGATAGGTCGACAAACTAGCAAAGAACCTCACCCTCTCCGGTCCTGCTGCTGAGGGTGCATACACGTTCAGCAGACTAAACGTGCAGCCTAGCTCTCGGACCCGGAGATGCAGCAGACGGCCTGGGATAACGGCCTTTGCACTCAGCACCTCAGGCTGAAAGGACTCTGAGAACAGGGTCACCACTCCACATGACGCCGAAGTGAAGTGGCTAAAGAAAACCCTGCCTCGCCACTCCAGATGCCAGTTGGCTTCAGCCTCCGGAGTGGTATGGGTTTCTTGCAGGAAGCTCACAGAGTACCCCCCTTGCTGTAGATAGGAGAGTACCTGGAACCTGCGAAACCCATCCCTACAGCCATTGGTATTAAGGGTGCTGATGCTCAGAGCCATTACTGTGTGTCAGGAAGTGCTTTCGTCCCATCTCCTAGCGAGGCCTGATGGGACAGACACAAATTTAAGAACTTGCGGGCGCGGATATGTTCGGCAGACCCGAAGTTCTTGGCCCGATTGCTGGCCCTAAGATATTCTCTGAGAGAGTGGATGATTAACGGCAGATCATTCCACCTCTCAAGGGCCAGGCGCACCTTCTTTTTATTTTGTCCGCGAAGGGTGCTCTCAAGGAAAGCTGTTATTTCCTTGGCAGGGATGACAGGGCTAGGTGTAGGTATTGAGGCTGCAGAAGCCTCACTGCCATCCCTGGGCTCCTCCTCGCTGAGTACTGTATAAACCCCCTTCTCCTCTAAGGGGGTAAGCCTTCTCAGCTTAATCTTAACACTCCCACTTCTAGATGTTATTGAAGTGGGGTCTAAGACACCCTTCGCGACTGAACCCTGAGAGGATTCTTGCGCCCCCTTGCTAGTACTAGGGGCACACTCAGGGGTAGCTGGCCGAACGGCGGCAGACGGCTTGGTGACATGGGGAGCTTTGGAGGCCTTATATGCCTCCTCAGCCTTCTCCACCGCCGCCTGCGCAGCTTGGATGACGCTAAGGTTGGGGTCAGTGGATGAAGTGGGAGGAGGGATCTCCGAGGTTGTAGCAGTCACCTCCACGGTATTAATAGGAGGGACTGCTTGGTCACCCTCCTCCATTACCACTGCCCCTGTTGCGTCACCCTCCCCTGGATTTTCCTCTACAAGGTCCTGAATGGGCGTTACGCTTAAATCTATCGCCTCCAGGAGTGGCATATCCTGGGGAGTTGGAATTACCCCAGTGTCGCCACTGGAGAGTGACCCTGGAGGGAGGGGCTGACTGTGGTCCCCAAAGCTCAGCACTTCAGGGACACTAACTGCCCATTCTGCAGGGGCTTTATTGGGCCTCCCTTCATACATCAGGGGCAAGACAAGCTGCATAGGTATTGGCTGGCTGTCTGCCCCTGTCTCCTCAGGGAGACCCTCATTCCCCTGCACATTCCCCAGACCCTTGGCCACATTATCCCCCGCCAGGTCTGGGGGGAGAGGTGTGTGGTCTGCACCTGGCTGGCTGAGATTAATAGCCAGGTCAGACAATGTCACCACTTGAGGAGGCGATGGATGGCTCCTCTTTTTGACTTTGGAGGGATAGGAGATAAGCTCCTCCCATTCCTCCAGTGTCCCCCTATTGGTCTTATATTTCCTCTTCCTTGGGGCGTCATCCTTAGAAGAGGAGGTGCCGCCGCTCCCCGTGCCCTCTTTAGAGGGCTGAGATCTTTCCTCCCTCCCCTCATCCCCTACACTTGCTGAAGTGTTTATACTTGGGGCGGGGGGGGATGGCACCGGGGCAGCGGCAACACAGGGGGTAGTGGTGACACTCTTCTCCTTCCTCCCTTTTGCTGCAGCCTTAGATGTAGCTGCAGCTAATGATGATTTTGGTGGGGAGGAAGGAGGCATGGAGGCTGCGGTGGTGGGCTTTGGAACAGCCTCCTTATAGCTCTCTGAAGGGGGGGCTTTCCCTTTTGAGGGCCCTGCCACGGTGGTCTTAGCAGGGCTGGGTGCTGTACGTGAGGTGCTTGCTACTGGCACTGGAGCTGGGGCTGATGTTTTAGATCGCTGCCCCTTGGGGCAGCTCTGGCGTGTATGCCCCAGCTCCTTACATGCAAAGCACCTCACTTCCTCTGTGCTGTAAAATATGCGGTACAGCACCCCCTCAAAATGAACCCCAAAGGACCCCTCAATACTTTCTGCACCCCGAGGCAGGAGGACTTGTGCCTGCCTCTTAAAAGAGAGCACATGCCTAAGTGCTCTCTCTTTGCAGCCCAGGGGAATCTTGGTAATGTTAGATTTCAACTCCCCTAGGGCTTGCAAGTGGGGGCGCAGCAAAGGGTCCGGCAGGAAGGGGGGCACATTAGATAGTACCAGACGTGTGCCCATCCCTTCCAGGGGTTCCACAGGGATATAAGTCCCCCCCAGTGTGAGCCCCTTCTGCACCAAAGTATGTGCAGCAGCCAGCGTACGTAAAAATAGTACAGCTTTGCCGTACATTTTGCTGGCTGCTACAACTGCAGAGGGACTCACAACATCAGCTGCAGCCTTTACATATGCCCCTATGCTGTGCACCCCAGACATTATGCATCTGACCCCATGCCTCCTAGATAGCTGCTCTCCCCCAGAGTTAGTATGACTGGGGCTGGCACTAACCACCTGTGCAAAAGATCTAGTAGCAACAGGGGCAGTGCCAGTAGGAGCAGCCTGAGTAGAGGCAGAGGGAGCCTGAGGTCTGGGGCTTGTTGCTTGGGACACAGCAGGGCTACAGCTAGTATTTCCAGGATCCCTTATTCCATCTTTGGGATCCTGAGGCCTCTTTATCCCCTTCCCCATTTTAAATCAAACTTAAAGAAAGAAATAAAATAAAAGAAAGGAATTTTTATTTATTTATATTTTTTGTTTTGTTTGTTTTTTAAAGAGAGAGGTGAGAGAGAGGGAGAGGGAGAGATGCAGTGCTATGCACCTGGCACTGGGAGGGTTAACAGAAAAATAGGTGTTTTAAATCTCTGTCCCTCCCAGCTGCTTTTATCCCTCCCTCAGAGATAGTTAAATGAAAAGGAAAGTGAAACAAATAGTTTCCCACCCCCCACCAAACCAAAAAGTGTTGACAAGAAAACAAAACAACTGAAATCAATTAACTAATTAAGTAGCACCAGGAGTGGGGGAAGGGTCAGGGGAGTGCTGCTGGGTTGGAAGCCCTCAGGAGGTGAGCTCTTTTAGAGAATAAACTCAAGCCTCCTGGGGCTTTAAACTTAAATAAAGCAAATCAAAATAAATAAACTAAAAGAACTTTTCTTATTAAATAAAAAGAAAGAGGGAGAGCTGCAGTGCTGTGCACTGGCACTGGGAGGGTTAACAGTAACGAAAGATGTTTCAATTCTTTCCCTCCCAGCTGCTTGCTTCTCTCCCTCAAAATAAAATTTAAATTCAAAAAGAAACTTAACCTAACAGAAAATAATCTTTCCACCACCCACCAAACAAAAGTTTTTCAAAATAAATAAAAGAATGAACTGAAATCAAAGTAGAAAAAAGACCCAGCAGCAGGGGATGGGTCAGGGGTGTGCTCTGGAGAAAGGAGCCCACAGGAAGTGAGTCTTGTTGGGCAAGAAGCTGCTGCTTCCTGGGGCTCAACTTAAAAGTGCAAAAATTCAAATAAAAAGTCTTCCCAAATTTCCCCAAAAAGAAATAAAACCTAACTGAACTCTTATACAACTAAACTAACTAAGAAAGAAAACAAAAGAAAAGAAAACTCCCCTCAAAGAGGCCTTTTTCAGAGAGCTTCCTAACACACAACCTCTCTCCTACAACCTCAGTCAAAATCTAGGTACAGGACTCACAGAGCTTGCTCACAAATAGAGCGTGCTCTTTCCTAAGTGTTCTGTAATAAGTGTACAGTTTGTGAAACACAGCAGTTGGAGGAACACAGGTAAATTAATTGCTTACATTTTAGGAACTCACACTTGCACCATACATGATGAGCAAGTTTGGAGATCTCACTCAGTGCACATCATGCCATATGTATGCATGCTTGGAACAGCAGTTCCAGGGTCCATACCGCTGTAGCAAATGTGAGCAAGTGGCCCTTCTAGAAGCTCAGATTGGAGCTCTAGAGGGTCATATTGCAACATTGAGAGACATTGACAACCTTGAGAGGAGTCTCTTGCTAACGGAGCAGAGTCTAGCTGGGTCACCTAGCAAAGAGGGAGGAGATCAGCTAGAAGGGAACCAGGCACATAGCTGGGTGACAGTTAGAAGTGGTTGCAGTGGGGGAGGGAAGAGGAAGAGGGCAGCCAGTCCTGAGTTTTTCCATCCAAACAAATTTGCTCATTTAAGTGAAGATGTTGGGAAGGCAAACCCAGAGGTGGAATTGCTGGAGAGGACTGTTCTCCCTAACAGCCGGGAGAACAGCTCCTCTAGCACAGAGGGGATCCAGAGGAAAGGGAAGCCTAGGCAGGTTGTGGTGGTAAGGGACTCTATTATTAGGAGAACAGATAGGGTAATCTGTGGCTCTGATCGCAGCAACCGAATGGTTTGCTGTCTCCCGGGTGCCCGGGTTCGGCATGTTGCAGACAGGGTGGACAGATTATTGGGAGGGGCTGGAGAGGATCCAGCTGTCTTGGTGCATATTGGTACCAATGACAAAGTTAGAGGAAGGTGGAGAGTCCTAAAAGGTAATTTTAGGGATTTGGGCAGTAAGATTAGGAACAGGACCTCCAAGGTAGTATTCTCAGAGATACTACCTGTGCCATGCGCTACGCCAGAGAGACAGCGGGAGATTAGGGAGCTCAATGCATGGCTGAAGTCTTGGTGTAAGAAGGAGGGCTTTGGGTTTTTAGAGCACTGGGTTGATTTTGCTTTGGGGTACAATCTCTATAGCAGGGATGGATTGCACCTGAATGCAAGAGGGTCTCAAGTGCTTGGGGAGAGGATTACTAGACGGTTGGAGGAGATTTTAAACTAGGAAGGGGGGGGAGGGGCCAATAAATACTGGGATAGATAGTATAGAAAGGGAAGGCGATGTAGTTAATAACCAGGTGGGAGGATCTGGGGGCGGGGTTAGTACAGATGATAGGGAGATGACTATAAGCCACAACAAAATTAAATCACAAATGGAACACAGCAGTGGCATAAATTGTATGCTTGCAAATGCCAGAAGTTTAACTGGTAAAATAGGGGAACTGGAGCTGGTAGCTGAAATTGAAAACTATGACTTGATAGGCATAACAGAAACATGGTGGGATGACACACATGATTGGGCAATCAATTTAGAGGGCTACATGTTATTTAGAAAAGATAGGTCAAGCAAAAGAGGGGGTGGGGTCTGTCTGTATATCAAACCAGCATTATTGCCTCAATTGCGGGAAGATATATGTGATGACAGTAGTGAACATGTGGAATCCCTGTGGGTTGAAATAGTCACTGGGGATAAAACTGCCCAGAAAATATTAGTGGGTATTTGTTATAAACCACCAAACATTGGTGACCTTGAAGAAACACAGCTATTAATGCAAATAGAAAAGGCTTCCCAAATAGGGAGAACTATAATTATGGGGGATTTTAATTATCCAGAAATAGACTGGAAAAATGGAACAGCTAACTCTGCTAAAAGCAGCAAGTTTCTGAACTTGTTGAATGACAATTTTTTGTCACAACTAGTGCAGACCTCAACCAGAGGGAATGCATGTCTGGATTTGGTAATAACTGACCATGAAGAACTTATCTCTAACATCCAAGTAAGGGAGCACTTGGGGAATAGTGACCATAACATGGTATCGTTTGAGATTAATTCAAAAAAACAAGTTGATATGAGTTCCACCAAAACACTGAATTTTAAAAAGGCCAACTTTAGCAGGTTTAATTCATCCCTTGGTCTCGTTGACTGGGATAAAATATTTTCAGGAAAAAACACAGAAGGTAAGTGGAATACCTTTAAAATAACATTGCAAAAATACACATATAAATTTATCCCTGTTGGAAACAAATACAAAAGAAGCAAATTAAAACCAATGTGGCTAACCAGTAAAGTAATTCATGAAATAAATAACAAGAAAGCGGCATTTAAACATTACAAAGCTGAGGGATCAGCAGAGGCATTTGCAGAATACAAAAATGTCAACAAAACCTGTAAAAAGGCTATTAAATTAGCTAGACTGGAGAATGAAAAAAATATTGCTAAGGAGAGCAAAAGCAACCCAAAAAAATTCTTTAAATACATTAATGGCAAAAAATTAAAGTCTGATAATGTTGGGTCCTTGTTAGCTGAAACGGGTGAGATGGTCAAAGGTGACAGAGAGAAGGCAGATATTTTAAATAATTTCTTTTCTTCTGTTTTTACCAAGGAAGACCCATTGGACAAGAGTCTGCAAACTACTTTTACAGAACAGTCACAGCAAGCATGGGACTGGCTAACACAAGAAAAAGTGTTAAAACAATTGAATGGTGTCAAGGTAGACAAAGCTCCGGGGCCAGATGGTATACACCCACGGGTACTTAAAGAGCTAAGCCAGACCCTGGCCAGACCGATATATCTGATTTTCAGGGATTCTTTTATTTCTGGTATGGTGCCCATGGATTGGCGTAAAGCAGATGTGGTGCCCATATTTAAAAAGGGATCAAAGTCCCAGCCAGGAAATTACAGACCCGTAAGTTTGACATCTGTGGTAGGGAAGCTGTTTGAAAGGTTGCTAAGGGAATATATTCAAGAATTCTGCTGGAACAGGAATATCATTAGCAATAGCCAACATGGCTTTGTGAAAGATAGGTCTTGTCAAACGAACTTGATCGCATTTTATGAAAAAGTAAGTAATAATATAGATGAGGGAGCGGCGGTTGACGTGATCTATTTAGACTTTGCCAAGGCATTTGATACGGTTCCACACAAGAGGTTACTGTACAAATTAAATGAAATAGGACTAGGGCAAAATGTTTGTGAGTGGATTGGAAATTGGCTGAAAGATAGAATGCAAAGAGTGGTAGTAAATGGCAAGTTCTCCAGTTGGATAAACGTGATAAGTGGAGTGCCTCAGGGATCTGTCCTGGGTCCTCTTCTTTTTAATTTGTTTATTAATGACCTCCCAGAGGGCATAGGAAGCCATGTATCAGTGTTTGCCGATGACACAAAATTAAGTAAGGTAATAAAGTCTGAACTGGATGTGTCTTCATTACAAGAGGACTTGGACAAATTGAGTAACTGGGTAGGCAAATGGCAAATGAGATTCAATACAGACAAGTGTAAAGTTATGCATTTTGGGTATAATAATAAAAATGCAACATATAGTTTAAATGGCGTTTCTCTGGGGAAATCTACTAATGAAAAGGATTTAGGAGTAATGGTAGACAATAGACTTAGCAGTAGCATGCAGTGCCAGCTGGCAGCGGCAAAGGCCAATAAGATATTGGCATGTATTAAAAGGGGTATTGACTCAAGGGAGGAAGATATAATTATGCCTCTTTACAGGTCCATGGTAAGACCCCACCTAGAATATGCTGTTCAATTCTGGGCGCCCTTTCTGAAGAAGGACATTATGGAACTAGAGAGAGTGCAGAGGAGGGCTACAAAACTAGTAAGGGGAATGGAATGTTTTAGTTATGAAGAGAGGCTAGAAAAGTTAAACTTGTACACACTAGAGAAACGGCGTCTTAGAGGGGATATGATAACACTATATAAATATGTTCAAGGCCCATATAAAGGGCTTTCAAATGACCTGTTCATTAACAGAACAGTACACAGGACAAGGGGCCACCCGCTTAGACTTGAGGAAAGGAGATTTAGTCTACAACAGCGGAAGGGTTTCTTTACAGTAAGGACAATAAAGGTATGGAATGCACTTCCGGAGGAGGTGGTGCTATCAAATACATTAGATGCCTTTAAAAGGGGCCTGGATACTTATTTAAAAGAGCATAATATAGAGGGCTATGCACGTTAGTATTGGGATTAATATTTAGTTAGGGCTTGTTGATCCAGGGAGAAGTCTGATTGCCATTTGGAGTCAGATGCCTTCTTTTGGGTCAGCGATGGTAAACAGGAATAGGAAAAGGGTTGATCTGGATGGACGCAAGTCTTTTTTCAACCTAAATTACTATGTAACTAGAAAAAGCCCTCAGCTAAGGGATGAGGGTCAGCCTCAAAGGGGTCCCCAAAGAATTGGGAGGATACCACTGCAGAACATTCCCCCTCAGAGTCCACGAACAGTTCCTCCTCAGAGGAGTCAGATACATCAAAACCTTGCGGTTTTGGTAAGGAGGACCTGATAAAAGTAGGGGACTGCCAGGACTGCAAGACCCCCTGTAATTGGATGGAAGGACTTGTAAGGAAGACCTTATGTCACTAGTGGCTTTAAACTCCACAGTGGCTCTAGTGCATTGCTGGAGGTCCCTGGGGGAGATGCAGGGGCAGCAGCACACGAGGGGAATAAATGATTGACATGAGGAGCAAAGCGCAATAGGGGTCGCAGACACCCCAGTATCCTTAGCCGAGCCCCAAGTTGACAGTCTCACAAGGTCAAAACATCTGAAAGTATAAGGGATACCTAAATAGTGTAAGATTAAATATTTCACCCCAGAAATAGCTAAAATGCACTTATCTGGCAAGTGAAGGGTTAATCTGCTGAGGAGAGAAGGAGTGCGAGCCTTGCGTAGGATAGTCAGAAAGGGAAGGCAGAAAATGGCATCCGCAAAGGAAGCCAATCAGAGACGAGCACACAAAGTGCTCATGGGAAATGTAATTTCCTTTGAAAAGTACTCCAAACAGTACCTGAAGCCACCTGAGCCCCCCCCCCCCCCCCCCAAAACTCAGAATGATAACCAGATGATAAAACAAGGGCAGACAACAAAATGAGCTGTCTCTGAAGTAGCTACGTTGAGCGGTTGCAGAGACATGTCCCAAACTGTAAAATCACATAGAGGTGAGTGGCGTCTAAGCAGTAAACCAAAATTTACATAGAGTGAATAAACAGTGCAAAAAGCATCAGCAAATGGTAGAAAGATGAAACACTGGACACAGAAGGGAAAGTGCCATAAACCCCCTCAAAAGTGCCCAAACAAGCAGTTAAAGAGTAAATTTACCACAGAAACCCATTGCTCCAAAACCCCACAGACATACAGATAAATCCAGTGCATTCAGGAGTATATAGAAGGAACTCCAAAATAGACCCCTGTACGGAGGAAAGGCATGGGACATGTGGACCTCAGCACAAAATAGGATTTTAGTCTTACCTGTTAATTCCTTTTCTTAGTCCATACATGTTACTAGTAACTTTGGGTAGGCGATCAGCCCATTTAATAGGCAGGAACAATTCTGAGCAGTGACTGCTGAGTGAAGCCTAACTCCTCTCCTTAGCTTGCCGCTAGCCAATCCCAACCAGTAAGATTTGCAGACTAACTTGACTAGGTAGTAAGGTGGTAGACTCCTGTGAGCATGAACCAGAAAGGACCCCCACGTTCTGGTGCAGAAGAGAAAAGCATGGTCCTCTGACAGGGTGGGAGACCTTATGGACTAAAAAGGATTTAACAGGTAAGACTAAAATCCTGTTTTCTCTGTTGTCCAATACAGGTTACTGGTAACTTTGGGATGTCCAACCATTAAGTTCCCCAGGGCGGGAAGAAAGGCAAGGACCAGGACAAAGCCCCCAAAGTCACCAGAGCACCAATGAACCTACAGATCATAAATGGCTCAACACTAGCCGCAAAGTGTCAACGGACACTGAACAGGTGTCAAACAAACCCCAGGAACTGTTACACAGCACACTGAACTAGAGCCAACAGGGCTCAAAAGTGAAAGTACAGAACTAGAGAGATCCTAGACAGGCAAGGTTGCCTCCAGGATCTTCCTCCCAAAGCTGGCATCAGCCGATGCCAGCACATCCAGTCAATAGTGTTTAGAAAAAGTGTGCACAGATGAACTGGCCGCCTTGCACAACTGATCAGCTGAGGCCTGGTTCTTGTAGGCCCAAGAAGCCCAAATAGACCTCGCAGAATGAGCCGTGACCCTGAAGGGAACAGGCTTCTTCCGAAGTTTGTAAGCCTTACGAATCGTGGACTTGATCCAAGAAGTGATGGCAACCTTGGAAACAGGCTTCCTTGCCCTAGGACCCTCAGGAATGACAAGAAGAGTGTCAGACTGCCTCAAGGACTATGTGCAATGCACATAGAACTTGAGACAACCCACAGCATCCAACAGATGAAGACCCCTCTCTGTCAGAAGTAGGGTTAGGACAGAAGGGACCACAATTTCCTGATTAATGTGGAACTCAGACACCACCTTTGGGAGAAACTCTTGTGAAGTGCAAAGCACTGCCTTGTCCTTGTGAAAGACCAAAAAGGGTGGCCCTACAAGACAGAGAAAGACAATCTTCTACATCAGCATACGTAAAGGAATGGTAGCCAAAGACCCAAAAGGACACTGAAGTACTCCCAGGACCAGGGGACTTAAACACCGGACGGGTATGAGTAACACCCTGGAAGAAAACCTTGACATCAGGAATGAGAGCAAGACGCCTCTGAAAGAAGAGAGCGCAGAAGTCTGAACCTTAAGAGAACTCCGACTGAGACACTTATTCACACCATCCTGTTCATTACAAGAGGATTTGGACAAATTGAGTAACTGGGCAGGCAAATGGCAAATGAGATTCAATATAGACAAGTGTAAAGTTATGCATTTTGGGTATAATAATAAAAATGCAACATATAGTTTAGATGGTGTTCCTCTGGGGAAATCTACTAATGAAAAGGATTTGGGAGTAATGGTAGACAATAGACTTAGCAGTAGCATGCAGTGCCAGCTGGCAGCTGCAAAGGCCAATAAGATATTGGCATGTATTAAAAGGGGTATTGACTCAAGGGAGGAAGATATTATTATGCCTCTTTACAGGTCCATGGTAAGACCCCACCTAGAATATGCTGTTCAATTCTGGGCGCCCCTTCTGAAAAAGGACATTATGGAACTAGAGAGAGTGCAGAGGAGGGCTACAAAACTAGTAAGGGGAATGGAAAGTTTTAGTTATGAAGAAAGGCTAGAAAAGTTAAACTTGTACACATTAGAGAAACGGCGTCTTAAAGGGGATATGATAACACTATATAAATATGTTCAAGGCCCATATAAAGGGCTCTCCAAAGACCTGTTCATTAACAGAACAGTACACAGGACAAGGGGCCACCCACTTAGACATGAGGAAAGGAGATTTAATCTACAACAGCGGAAGGGTTTCTTTACAGTAAGGACAATAAAGGTATGGAATTCACTTCCGGAGGAGGTGGTGCTATCAAATACATTAGATGCCTTTAAAAGAGGACTGGATACTTATTTAAAAGAGCATAACAGAGGGCTATGTACGTTAGTATTGGAATTAATATTTAGTTAGGGCTTGTTGATCCAGGGAGAAATCTGATTGCCATTTGGAATCAAGAAGGAATCCCCCCCCCATTCAAGGCAGAATTTTAAATTGCTATATTGAGGGGGTTTTTTTGCCTTCTTTTGGATCAACGATGGTAAACAGGAATAGGAAAAGGGTTGAACTAGATGAACGCAAGTCTTTTTTCAACCTAAATTACTATGTTACTATGGCTGTAGGAAGGTCAAAATCCTGAGACAGGTCTTTGTCAGCACACCAAGACAGGAAAGTAGACCAAACTCGATGATAGGCCTTAGAGGAAACAGGCTTACGGGCACTAAGCATAGTAGCCACCACACCAGAAGAAAATCCTTTCAAAATTGAGGATTCAATCCCCGTGCCATTAAAGCCAGACCATGAACGTCTTCCTTCCAGAGGTAAGTGTGTGTGTGTGTGGGGTCGAAGAGGTTCCGCCACTGAGAGGTCCAGAATCTCTGGGAACCAAGCCTGCCGGGGCCAGTACGGAGCAATCCGAATGACTGGGCAGTGCTCCAGTCTCAGCTTCTGAAGTATCCTGTTCAACAAGGCATCCACTGCCAATGGCAGGAACATGCTGCCTTGCTTGTCAATGTAGGCTACTGCTGTGGCATTGTCCAACTGTACTCTGACCAGGCAATCCTCCACTTGCCGTGTTGAGTGTTGTAGGGCATGAAATACCGCCCAGATCTCCAAGACATTGATGGAAGGAGAGTTCTACTGAGACCACCGGCCCTAAACACAAGTGCCCCAGCACCACTCCCCATTCAGAGAGGATGGCATCTATCACTGTGGTCCAGAAGGGCACCAGGAAGGGTCTGCCTTTCAGGAGACTGTTCAGGTGGAGCCACCACGAGAGGCTCTGCTCCACTTGCAGAGGGAGAGACAGGGCTCTCTTCAGGAGATCTGAACATCCCTGGCATGCCAGGATTAGAAACCTCTGAAGTTCCCTGGTGTGAGCCATGGCAAATGGGACTGCTTCTATAGTGGAAATGAACTTCCTCACCAAAGATGACATCTTCTTGGCTGGAACTGGATCCTGAGACAGGATAGCCTGAACCTTCTTTGCTATCTGATGAGCCACTTTGTCCGTGAGAAACACCCCCCCCCCTCTCAGTGTCGAAGAGGAGGCCCAGAAAGACCATCCTCTGGAAAGGAACAAGGTCTCACTTGTCCAAGTTGATGATCCACCTCTGTAATGGGAGAGAGCATGAATGCCAGTCCTGCACCTGCTGGTGAAGGAGTTCCAGAGAAGAGGCCTTCAGAAAGAGGACGTCCATGTATGGAGTCACCCTGATGCAGTCCTGATGTAGTATGGAGATCAATGCTCCCAGGACTCTGTTGAAGACATGGGGAGCCGTGGTCAGGCCAAAAAGGAGGGCAGAAAACTGGAAATGCCCTCGGCCGCAGGCAAACATATAAAATAGGATTTTAGTCTTACCTGTTAAATCCTTTTCACTTAGTCCATACAGGTTACTGGTAACTCTGGGAGGCGAAGCCCTCTAGTGGTAGGCAGGAACGATTCACAAAGTGTATGCAGGGGGTTGAGCCTCCCCTTCCCTCCTGGCCGCACCAGCCAATGAGCTCCAGATTGAATTGAGACACTAACCATGACTAGTTTAGGGAAGGAAGAAGACTCCTGTGAGCATGCCCCGAAGGTTTCCCACGGCCTGCATGGTCTCTTGACAGGGTGGGAGACCAGTAACCTGTATGGACTAAGTGAAAAGGATTTAACAGGTAAGACTAAAATCCTATTTTCACTGTCGTCCAATACAGGTTACTGGTAACTCTGGGATGTCCAACCATTGAGTTTCCCTGAGGTGGGAAGTAGGCAAGGACCAGGCGCTAGGCCCCCAAAGTCACCAGTACATCTACAGACCAACTGGTCAGATAGCACAACAAACGTAAGTGTCAACCGACACCAAACTGGGGTAAACGACCCCGGAAATATCACACAGCACACATAACAAGAGCCAACAGGGCTCAACAGTTAAAAAAGCACTAAGAACCAAGAAGGAGATCCTCGACAGGCAAGACTGCCTCTAGGACCTTCCACCCAAAGCGGACGTCAACCGAAGCCAGCACAACCATGCGGTAGTGCTTGGAAAAGGTGTGCACAGAGGACCGAGTGGCCGCCCTGCACAGCCGATCACCAGAAGCCTGATTCTTATAGGCCTAGGAGGCCCCAATGGACCAGGCGGAATGAGCAGTAACCCTGAAGGGAACATGCTGATTCCTCAGCTTGTATGCCTCACTAATTGTGGACTTAATCCAGGAAGCAATAGACACGGTAGATGCAGGTCTTCCTGCTCTGGGCCCCTCAAGAATGACGAACAGCACGTCAGACTTCCTGAGTCAGTGCGATGCACAGAAAACTGGAGGCAGCGCACCACACCCAACAAGTGAAGACCTCCCTCCT
Source organism: Rhinophrynus dorsalis (assembly GCA_037306005.1). NCBI lineage: Eukaryota > Metazoa > Chordata > Amphibia > Anura > Rhinophrynidae > Rhinophrynus > Rhinophrynus dorsalis. The sequence goes on from CM074721.1 coordinate 150,454,677, forward strand.
TGACAGAGGAGGGGTTAGGGCAGAAAAAGGGCACCACAATCTCCTGATTGATGTGAAACTCGGAGACCACCCCAGGAAGGAACACCCTGGAGGTACAGAGCACCTTCGAATCCTTGTGAAACACCAGATAAGGCAGCTTACAGAACAACGCCCGTAAGTCTGCAACACGGCGAACAGAGACAATCTCCAAAAGGAAAGCCAACCTCCACGTCAAGAGATGTAAAAGAATAGTTGGCAAAGACTCAAAGGGGGGAAATTGAAGAACCCCCAGAACTAAATTGAGGTCCCACTGAGAAGCAGGACTCCGGAAGACATGGCAGACATGAGCAACGCCCTGGAAGAAAACCTGCATATCAGACAGAACCGCAATGTGCTGCTGAAAGAACACACAAGGTGCAGAGGTCTGCACCTTTAAGGTACTCAAACTGAGTCCCTTATCCAACCCGTCCTGCAAGAATGCCAGGACGTTGGAAAGGTAAAACTCAATTGACAGATCCCTGTCAGCACACCAAGAGGTAAGGGTAGACCAAACATGGTGGTAGATCTCAGAGGAAACCGGCTTACGAGAGCTAAGCATGGCAGCCACCACCCCTGAAGAAAATCCATCTTCTGTAGAATTGAGGATTCAACCTCTAAGCCTTCAAAGCCAGACAGTGGACATCCTCCTTCAACAGGTATCCCTGCAGAAGAAGATCTGGTCGAGAAGGGAGCCGAACGACTCCGCTACAAACAGAGCCAGACGCTCCAAAAACCAAGAATGTCAATGCCAAAACAGCGCAATGAGAATGACAGGACAAAATTCCAGCCGAAGCTTCCGAACGACCCTGATCAACAAGGGTAGAGGAGGAAAAATGTAAGCCAGTGGGAACATCCAAGTGATGGACAGGACGTCCATCGAGAGCAGAACACAGGAACCTTCCTGTTGTGTCTCGTCATCAGATCGATGCAAGGAGATCCCCATCTCTGAACAAGGTGTAGAAACACCTCCGATGCAACTGCCACTCCCCGCAGTCCACAGTGTGCCAAATGAGGAAGTCCACCATGATGTTGTCTACGCCTGGAATGCAAACTGCAGATATGGCAAGAACCTGCCTATCTGCCCAAGGCAAAACAGCCTTGACCTCTAACCAAGCAGAGAGACGTCTTCTACCGCCTTGCTTGTTGAAGTAAGCCACAGCTGTGGTGTAGTCGGCCTCCACCCGGACCGGGCAGTCATCCAACTGGGCCGTTCAATTGGCAAAGGGCATGGAAAATCGCCCGAAGCTCTGAGACATTGATCGGAAGAAGGATTCCCCGGAGACCATCGGCGCTAAGAACACAGGCGACCCAGAATCGCACCCCAGCCGGACAGGCTGGCGTCCGTGGTCACCTTGGTCCAAACGGGAACCAGGAAGCACCTGCTCTTCAGCAGGTTGGATAGGTCGAGCCACCAAGACAGGCTCAGTTCACATGAAAAGGAAGGAACACCAACGTCGTCTGATGCAGAGGCAGACACCCTTCCCAACTGGAAGAGAATCCCTGTAGTTCCCTGGTATGCGACATAGCCAAGTAAACCGCCTCCACTGTAGAGGGGAACTACCCCACCAGGAAGGACAGCTTCAGAAGTGAAACTGGATCCCAAGACAGGATTGCAGAAAACTTGTGAGCAAACTGGTGAGCCACCTCCTCTGGAAGGTACACCATGCACATCTGAGTATCGAAGAGAAGGTTCAGAAACACCAGCCTCTGAGACGGAATCAGGTCCGACTAGTCCAGGTTGACTATCCACCCGTGATGAGATAGGGATTGGGTACAGGTCTGAAGCTGTTGAAGGAGTAGGTCCGCAGACGTGTCCTTCAATAGCAAGTCGTCCATGTAGGAAGTCACTCTGACGCCCTCCTGATAAGGGACAGCAGTCAGAGCCCCAAGCACCCGCTAGAAGACCTGAGGAGCCGTAGTCAGTCTGAAGGGGAGAGCAGAGAACTGGAAGAGTCCCCTCTCGCAGGCAAACCGAAGGTATTGCCGACTCTCTGGATGGATGGAGATGGAAAAATAGGCATCCTGAAGAACCAGAGAGGCAAGAAACTCCCTCGGCGACATGGCAACGATCACTGTGCGCAGAGACTCCTAGCAATAGAGAGTTCCAAGTCACAAAGGAGTTGAGGTCCTTCAGATCCCAAATAGGGTGACATCTGCCGTCCTGGTTGGAGCAGGAACTGGCACTAGGACGTCCTTGTTCAAAAGAGCCTGAACAGCGCTATCGAAAAGACAGCGTCTCTGTGCACTTTGAGATGTATGTAGGAAGAAGGCGGCAAAAGGGTGGAAGAGAAGAGAAAGGGATCTTGTACCCTTCCGAAACCACCTGTAAAACCCATGGGTCCGCCACAGACTCCTCCCAAATGCTGTGAAGGAGGTGCAGACGGCCACCCACAGTGGAATGCAGACCCGGATTCGACGAGTTACACCGAAGCAGTCTTGGAAACCTTGGGCGTGGCGAAGACCTTGGGCGTCCATTGCTGTTTGGGCTAGGAGAAGGGACGTGGAGCTGAGGGAACCATCCGGTTCTCCTGGCGTGTCTCACCCTGAAAGGGACGAAAATACCGGTTGCGTTTAAGCGGTACTTCCTTCCTAGCCACTGAAAGCAATGAGTACTCTTGCCCCCAGTGGTCTCACTGACCAATTCTTCAAGATCAGGCCCAAACAAAAGGGTACCCTGGAAAGGCAGGGATAACAGAGCTTTCTTGGAAGTGGTGTCAGCAGGCCAGATCTGGAGCCAAAGAACTCATATGACCATTACAGACATGGAGGAAACCCTAGCCATCATGCGGACGGCACCAAAGGCAGCAGCAGAAACATAATGTTTCAGATATATTAGCTAGCAAGCGCAATTTCTCTGAAGTAGATGCATCCAGACGGAGAGCCGTGGGGAGTTGTTCAGTCCAGGCTGCAATAGCCCGGTCAACCCACGCATTAGCAAAGGCAGGTCGCATGTCAGTGCCAGCTGTTGCAAAAACAGACTAGAGAGTAACCTCAAGTGTCTTTTCAGTCCAATCCTTAAAGGAGGAAGCAGCAAAAACAGGCAAGGCAGCAGATTAGACAGCCTAGAGACAGGAGCATCCACCTTAGGAGGATGAACCCATTTAGCAAGCACAACCTCAGAAAATGGATAAAGCTTAGCAAACTTTCTGGCTACAGAAGTAGTCTTATCAGGGAATTTCAACACTTCTGAGACCAGCTGGTCCAGAGTGGGAGAGGGAGGAAAATAAGTCAGGGGCCTATTGAATGTTAAGAGTGGTTAATACAGCTCTGACTAGGCCCTCAGCAGAGGGGTCAGGGTCAGCTTCAAGGGGGCCCCCAATATCCCAGGTAGATTCTAACACAGTACTATCCTCCACATCAGTGTCAATGAGCAATACCTTGTCCGAGGAGTCAGAGACATCAGGTGCTCCCTGTGGATTAGGCAGGTAAGATCTGATACCAGAGGGGGCCTGTCAAGCCTGGAAGACCCCTTGGATCTGGGATGGGAAGAGTTGAAGCGTGGAGCAGAGGTCCCTAATTGCAGCCTTGAACTCTTGCATCCAAGCTGGCTCAATAGCATGGCTGGAAGGCCCTGGGTTGCTGTCAGGAACATCAGAACATGCTGGGTAATAGGACCTGAGAACACTCTAGGTAGCTCTAAGTGACAGGAAGATTAATGTGAAATGGGGGATACAGAGACCCCAGCCTCCCAAGTCACAGTTCTAACCCCAAGCTCCAGCGGTATAGACATTCACATAGTGTCAATAACCATACTGTACAATAAATCACCCAAGAAACAGTTGTAAAGATTAAAGTTTCACCCCAGAAGACATTAATTTGAACTTATCTGGCAGGCGAAGGGTTAATCCTTGAAGGGGGGGGAAGAGAATTCCAGGCTCAGTTGAGGATACTATATCAAAACAGCCCACAAAATGGCTGCCACGACGGGAGCCAATCAGAATGTAGGCACGAAGTAAGTGCTCATGGGAAATGTAGTTTTTTCTAAAAAAAAGTATCCTAAACGGTGCCCGAAGCCCCCTGAGCACCCCAAGACACTTGATCTGTAAACCGGATGAAAGAGCAAGGGTAGACAAGTAAAATGATCCATCTCTGAAGTTGCTGTATCAAGCGGTTGCAGAGATATGTCCCAAACAGTGCAGTCCCATAGAGATGAATGGAGCAATGTGTCTATGTGGTAAAGCGCGCCTTAAAGGCGCAGTACTTAAAGTAAAACTAAGGAATAAAAACATGTAAAATAGCAAGAGAACATGTAAGAATACTATAAAAACACCAATCCAGTAGGAATAGTGTCATGAAACCCCCTAATAAAATGCCAACCAGCAGCTAAAGGGTTAAGTTACCACAGAAACTTGCTCCAAATACCCAGACAGATATACAGATAGACCCAATGAGTGCAGGAGTGCCCAATGAGAACTCCAAACGTCCACCCCTGTTAGAAGGGGTACCGGGGGACAAGTGAACCTGCAGCACTCAAAGGGTCGCTCACCTTTCCTGCAGATCTTCTGTCTTCAGGTTACCATGGGTTAAGAAATTACCTCAGTGGGTAACTTCTGGGAAGCACTTGGATACCAAGATTTTCCCCTTCAGGACTAAAGGTTCACTGAAAAAGTCCTGGACACTGAGCTAGCCACTTTGAAGAGGGCATTTGTCAGTCCTGGTAATCCGCCTAATGGTGGTATTCCATATTTGACAGAAAAATAATAACATTTCTAAAACTATTGAAGAGCTGTTCCTGTAGCCTGTTACTCCAACGAGGAACAATTCAATCTGAGCTCATTGGCTGGTGCGGCCAGGAGGGAAGGGGAGGCTCCACCCCCTGCATACACTTTGTGAATCGTTCCTGCCTACCACTAGAGGGCTTCGTCTCCCAGAGTTACCAGTAACCTGTATTGGACGACAGTGAAATTTACTTACCGATATTTAGCTTTCTTCTGTGTACCTCCAAGGCATTCTAGATATTGGGAATGTCTCCGCCCTCCAGCTGGGTAGGACCAAACGAAAAAAGGTTCAAAAGGTGGATCCAGCCCTCTATCCTCAGTCTCTCTTTTGGCTCAGCTGTTTGAAACTAACAAATATATTAGTAGGGAGGGCATGCCTTGGAGGTACACAGAAGTAAGCTAAATATCAGTAAGTAAATTTATATGTTTCTTCTGTGTACCTCCAAGGCATTCTAGATATTGGGACTTAAAAGCAGTTACCCAAACACAACAAGGGAGGGAATGAATCTTACCCATCAGTGATGGACTACAGCCTCCAGGACCTTCCTGCCGAAAACAGCATCAGCTGATGCTTGGACGTCCAGATGATAGTGCTTCATTAAGGTGGAGATAGAGGACCAGGTAGCCGCCTTACAAATGTCCACTGGAGAGGCCTGGGCCCATTTTGCCCAGGATGCAGCCATGGCCCTGGTGGAGTGTGCCTTAAGGTTAGAGGGTGCCTTGTACCCTGAGTGTGTAGCATTTGTGTATACATGCCTTGATCCATCCAGAAATGGATGCCTTAGAGGCAACTCTTCCTTTGAATCTACCTTGAAAATAGACAAAGAGTCAGATGATCTGAAGTCCTTAGTTCTATGGAGATGTAGAAATGCATCGGACCAGATCCAGATTATGAAGGCGGGCTTCCTTGGGGTTGGTAGGGTTGTTACAAAAGGAAGGATAGACAATATCTTGGTTGATGTGAAAATCAGTGACCACCTTAGGTCTGAAAGATGGCTTAAAGGGATAGTATTACTTAAAAATTCCTATCCCTCATATTGTAGCCCTTAATAAACCGAGTTAAATGACACCAGCGGCATCTCTCAGACCATTATGGTTTAAGAGATAGCCGCTTTCAAAGTTTCCTCTCCCCTGCTGTCAGCGTTCTACTGCCAGCAGGGGAATCCGGTCTCTGAATCAAGAGGAGGCTCTTCAGCAGAGCCGATATCTCGTTATGGAAGGAAAAATGATTCATTGAAACAGTCTTCTACGTGTGCTTGGTAACCAAGCACACGTAGAAGACTGTTTTAATTAATCATTTTTCCTTCCATAATGAGATATCGGCTCTGCTGAAGAGCCTCCGCCTGTCCCGGGACCGGATTCCCCTGCTGGCAGCAGAACGCTGACAGCAGGGGAGAGGAAACTTTGAAAGCGGCTATCTCTTAAACCATAAAGGTTTGAGAGATGCCGCTGGTGTCATTTAACTCGGTTTATTAAGGGCTACAATATGAGGGATAGTAATTTTGAAGTAATACTATCCCTTTAACTCTAAGAACAACTTTGTCTGGATGTAAAGATAAAAATGGGGCTTTGCAGAACAGCGCCTGGAGCTCACTGACACATCTGGCCGAGGTGACGACCATCAAGAAGACTGTTTTCATGGTGAAAAGCTGAAGGGAAATGTCATTCAAATGCTTGAAATTATCAGACAGGGACTGAAGGACCAGATTTAGGTCCCAAGGAGCTACAATCTCAATGATGGTAGGTTTGACTTTAACGATGGCTTTGGTAAAGCATCTGATGAGATGATGCTCAGCCAGAGGTTTAGCTAGAGTGGCAGATAGTGCTGAAAGTTGGACTTTGAGAGAGGCCGGCCTGAGGCCCCCTTGGAATCCATCTTGGAGAAAACTTGAGGATGCAAGCCACGTCAATATTTTCCCTAGGAATCTTCCTCTCATTGCACCATTTTGAGAAGGTAGACCAGACCCTGCAATAAACTTTAGATGTGGAAGGTTTCCTCCCTTGTAGGATAGTATTTATCATAGGATCTGAAAGGCCTTGTCCCCTTAGCGAGTCCCGATCAGCCTCCATGCCGTTAAGCATAAGAGCTTAAGGTTGTCGTGCAATATGGGTCCCTGATGTAGAAGGTCTTTCTTCTGGGGTAGTTCCCAAGGTTCATCCACTGACATCTGGACTAGATGCGAGTACCACACCCTTCTGGGCCAATTGGGGGCAATGAGGATGGCCTCCACTTGGTCGGTCCTTATCTTCTTTAGTACCTGCATCAGAAGAGGGGAAGGTGGGAAGATGTATACCAGGCTGAAGTGCCAAGGGAAGGCCAGAGCATCTTGGCCCAGAGAGGATCCTGCCATCTGGAATAGAAGGCTTTCGTTTTGGTATTGAGACTTGTGGCCATTAGATCCACCTCTGAGTGACCCCACCTCCTTGTGAGGAGATTGAAGAGGTCTTGATTTAACCCCTAGAGTGCCAGGTGGGTACACTGTACGAGTTTGGACAGCTGTACCCGCTGTGCCAAGCTCGTACAATGTACCCACTAAAATGCGGTCACTGCATAAGCCGGTATAACCGGCATGCAGTGGCCGCATTTAAAAAAAAAAAAAAAATTAAAAAAAATAGCCTGGCACTTGTGGGGGGACATGAGGATCACTCCTCATGTCCCCCCTGTTATTGATCTCCCAGCCGATCGCGCTGGGAGATCAATAACGCAAGAGGAGAAGCGCACTCACAGGGACATTTATTATTACTCCTTTTTTTTTGTAAGACCTCATTGGGGGGGAATCAGAGGGGTCCTGATACCCCCCAATGAGGTCTATAATACAAAAAAAGTAAATAAAAAAAAATAACCCTGTGTGTGCCACAGGGGGGGCCAATGCAGCCCCCCTTCTGCGGCACACACAGGGCTTTTATCATTCCTTTGTTACCAGAGATTGTTGGGGGGCATCAGGATTGGTCCTGATGGCCCCCCAACAAGCTCTAATTACAAAGTAATGATAAAAAAATTAACCCTTTGAGCGCCACAAGGATCCAATTGCAATGCTCTGGAGACCCCTGTGGCACTCACAGGGTCACTCTGTTTGTGGACATATATATATTTTTTTTACTAAGACCTCATTGGGGAGGGATCAGAGGGTCCTGATGCCCCTCAATGAGGTATATAATAATAATAATAAAAAAAAAATTAACTGTGTGTGCCACTGGGAGCTGGGGTTCAATGCAGACCCCCTTCCTGTGGCACACACAGGATGTTTTATCATTACTTTGTGATCAGAGCTTGTTTGGTGGCCATCTGAATACAAAGTAATGATTAAAAAAATTAACCCTTTGCGTGCCACAGGGGCCCAAATGCATTGCTTTGCAATCCACTGAACACCCCTGTGGCACACAGGATTTTTTTCCCCCCTTTATTTTTATTTAGACCTCATTGTATGGGTTCAGATGCCCTCAACGAGGTCTACACAAAAATATTGTGGGAAAAAGCCCAAAAAAATGCACGTGCCACAGGAGGGGGGGGTCCAACGCAATGCTTTGTATGAGGGGACATACAGTGCACACTGGTAGTCACAGATCTCCCATACACACTATCAGACACTGCCCCACCATCTCCACCATCCTTGCTCCTCTGCTCATACCCACACACACTGCCTAATCCCTCACCCTCCCACACACTTTGTTACACTTGTAGTCACAGGTCCACACGTACACCGGCTGACGCCCTAGCTTCTTTCATCTGTTAGCCATAAAATCACACATACACTGTTTGCTTTCCCATTCCTGTTTCACTGGTAGCTACGCTCCTGTAGCGTAAATTGGTATGTCAACGCACAGCAGTGGGGTACCATTTTTCTTAGTCTGGCAAGAAGTCCTCCTAGGAAATCCCACGCCATTGAACCATTGTAGTATCTTTGAAGTGACTGATGTGTAAAACAAATGTTTGTTTTTTTTTCCTGTAGCACCACATTCTGGATATAGTTGTGCCAACTAACTTAGGGGTAAAAAGGCAAGTGACCCCTCATTAGATGCGGCAGGTTGTCTTCTTTCCAAAATGGTATGGTTTATCTACCTTTTCTTCAATTCTGAAGGTGTTATAGCTATTTTTGTACAGGCAAGTCAGGTTCGAGAAAATGTTAGAAACATCAGAGGTTGTAGTAGGTGGAGTTTTCTACTTCTAGCACCCCCTAAGGTAGTTCAACTCATACCAATGGGGTGTCGTTTGACTCCTAAGAGCACTAGCAAACAAATGCAGTTGAAAATTCCATGGTTTTCACAGAGCTCCATACATTTGAAGGGGCAGAAATGTAAACAAATGCAATTTTTTTCCTATATCGCCTCCTTCTGGAAACATTTACGAACACCAGTATTGGGATAAGAAGGCAAGTGACCCCTCATTAGATGCGGCAGGTTGTCTTCTTTCCAAAATGGTATGGTTTATCTACCTTTTCTTCAATTCTGAAGGTGGTATAGCTATTTTTGTACAGGCAAGTCAGGTTCGAGAAAATGTTAAAAACATCAGAGGTTGTAGTAGGTGTAGTTTTCTACTTCTAGCACCCCCTAAGGTAGGTCAACTCATACCAGTGGGGTGTCGTTTGACTCCTAAGAGCACTAGCTAATGAATGCAGTTGAAAATTCAATGGTTTTTACAGAGCTTCATACTTTTGAAGGGGCAGAAATGTAAGAAAATGCCTTTCATCAGCGCCACCTCCTGGAAGCATTTGTGCATACCAGCCTTTGGGTAAGAAGGCAAGTGACTCCTCATTAGATGCGGCAGGTTGTTTTCTTTTCAAAATGGCATTGTTTCGCTACCTTTCCTGCATATCTATTATGATTATAACCATTTTAGTGCAAGCAGATAATTTAAAAAACAAAATTGTCAGGTTTACGTACGTGTTCCTAGCACCCACATATTGTATGTTAACCCACACAAATGGGCTAACATTTTTCTCATGTTGGTAGCAAGTACTGAATACAGCAGGAAATGTTATGGGTTTCAAAGATTTTAGTATCTTTGAAGTGGTGGAAATGTAAAAAAACATGTATTTATTCCCATAGCGCCACCTTTTGGAAATATTTGTGCACTTCAGCCCATGGGGTAGAAAGGCAAGTGACCCCTTATTTGATGCAGGAGAATGTCTACTTTCCAAAATGGTATACCTTTTATACCTTTCCTTCATGTCTCTAACAGTTATGGACATTTTAGTACAAGCAGCCATTTTCGAAGAAGCAAACAGGTAGGTCTAGTTATGTGCTTCTGGCACCCCTAAGGTAGGTCGACTCATTCCAATGGGGTGTCATTTTTCTCCTAAGAGCACTAGCTAATGAATACAGTTGGAAATTCCATGGTTTTCACAGATTTCCATACACATAAAGGGGCAGAAATGTAAGAAAATGCCACCTTCTGGAAGCATTTGGGCACAACAGGCTTGGGATAAGAAGGCAAATTCCATCATTAGATGTGGCAGGGTGTCTTCTTTTCAAAATGGTATGGTTTGTAGTAGGTGTCGTTTTGTACTTGTAGCGCCCCCTGAGGTAGGTGAACTCATACCAATAGGGTGTCATTTTTCTCCTAAGAGCACTAGCTAATGAATACAGTTGGAAATTTCATGGTTTTCACACATTTTAGTACATTTGAAGGGGCAGAAATGTAAGAAAATGCCTTTTTTTTTCATTAGCACCTTCTGGAGGCATTTGTGCACACCAGGCTTGGGGTAACAAGGCAAGTCACCCCTCATTAGATGCAGCAGGTTGTCTACTTTCCAGAAATATATAGTTTTATATAGTTATTCCACTGTTTTAGGGTAGATTTACCACAAAAACACTAGAACACACATTAGCTCAAAGTTGAAAATGTCACACTGCGCTGCTGGTGATTAGGGCTCTACGCTAGCCATGGACGTAGGTAAAACTATACAAATTTGGTATTTTTTTTTACTCAGGGGACTTGAGGCTTTTTCAAATAATTGAAACTTTTTCAATCAAGGTAAATGTTTTTGATACATAGTATGTGATTTTAGCAAAATGAGTAAATTTTCACTTTTTTGTCATTATGACATCATAGCTTTCTGCACGATGTAAAATTCTCTTTATGTAAGGTACCATGAGAAAGCTCAATTAGTTCTGAAAAAAACAGTATATCGTTTTCCATAAGTAACTAAAAATCCCCAGAGGAAATCAAGCCTAAACGGAAGGATAGCAAAAATGTTGAAAAAGTGTCTGGCCTGCAGGGTAAAGGAAATGGCCCGAGCCTCTGGCACTGAAGGAGTTAAAGGGATAGTAATACATGAAAAAAAGTTTATTTTATATTGTAGCCCTTAAAAAAACATGACAAATGATATGTCTTATCTCCCAAACCTTTATAGTTTGGGAGATATTCAGAAGTAAAGTTTCCCCTGGAGTGACATCATTGCTCCACCCTTCAGATTTGGAATCTGGTCCCGGGACCGGTTGTGCCTCTCCAGAAGTGCTGAGATCACCATCTTTAAAAATAATTTCTTAACTGGAATGGTCTACAAAGTGTGCTTTCAAGCCAGGCACACTTTGTAGATAGTTCCAGTTAAGTAGTTCTTTTCAAAGATCGTGATCTCGGCACTGCTAAAGAGCTGCCGGTTGCTCTGTGGACCGAATTTCAAATCTGTCCACTAGATGGCAGACTTGGCTGAAACAGCCAGGAAGAGAGAATTTTACTATATTTTACAAGTGAATATCTTCCAAACCATAAAGGTTTGGGAGGTAAGACTTATATCATTTTTCATGTTTTTTTAAGGGCTACAATATAAAAGAAACTTATTTTCAAGTATTACTATCCCTTTAAGGCCCATTCCCCTTGGTCCAGCCTGTTTCTGCTGAGGAAGTCTGCTTCTAGATTGCTTCTTCCCGCTATGTGAGCTGCTGACAGCTGAAATAGGTGTTTCTGCCCAGAGAAGGAGAGGCCTAATTTCCCTGAGCAGAGACCGACTCCTGGTTCCCCTTATGTTTTGATGTACATAGCTGTGGGGAGGTTGTCCGTCCTTACCAGGGCACTTGTGCCTTCAAGATTCTTCTGGAAGCGGAGCAGGGCTTTCCTGACTGCTCTGGCCTCCAGAACATTGATGTGAAGGGAAGTCTCTTTCGTGACCAAGATCCCTGGACTGCTCCCCAGTCCTTGAGACTGGCATCGGTGTAGATCTCCCAATTCGGAAGCAACAATGACCTTCCTGCCTGAAGGTTGGCTGGCAGGAGCCACCATTGTAGCTCCTGTCTGGCCAACTTGGAGAGAAGTATTCTTTGAAATGGATTCCCAAGGTCTGGATTGCAAAAGGACAAAAAGTTGTGTTGGAGAATACGGCAATGTAGTTTCACCCATGGGATGATTTGGGTGGATGAAGAGAGTAGTCCCAGAAGTTCCTGAAAATCCTTTACTCTCAAGAGGGGATTCCTCAGAAAGGCCCGGATTGTTGTTCTGATCTTGGAGATTCTGTCTAATGATAACTGAAGTAGAGATGTGACTGTGTTGATTTAGAGTCCCAGGAAGTCTATCTTCTGAGAAGGAAACAGGTGGCTCTTGTGGAGGTTGATAACCCAACCTATGCTCTGTAGAAGCTGAATAGCTGCTTCTGTGTGAGAAAGGGAACTTTTGTGAGATGGCACCATAATTAGCAGATCGTCTAGATAAGCTAGCATATTGATCCCCCTTTTTCTGAGGCATGCCAGAGCTGGCGCCAGAACTTTTGTAAATACTCTGGGAGCCGTAGATAGGCCGAAGGGCAGTGCTGTGAACTGGTAGTGATTCTGGCTGACAGCAAAATGAAGGAAGCGCCTGTGAGCCTGATGGATCGGGACGTGATAATAGGTGCCCTTGAGGTCTATGGATGTTACAAACATTCCTGTTGAAAGGCAGTGAAGGACTGACTCCACTGTCTCCATCTTGAAGTGAAGGTGTCTGAGATGATTGTTGACTTCCTTTAGGTCTAGGATGGTCCTGAATGAACCGGAAGATTTGGGTACTAGAAAGAAAGGAGAATAGACACTGAACCTCTCTCCTGGGCAGGAACTTCCTCCAAGACTTTCTGAATCAGAAGATTGTTGATAGAAGGAATTCTTCGGAATGCGAGATTTGAGAAAGATAGGATCGGGAGGGACAGAAATTAACTCCAGCGTGTATTCCCTGCCCAGAATCTGGGAGACCCAGGCATCTAGATGTACCTGGGCCTCCCAAACCCCGAGAAAGGACCCCAGTTTGCCCCCTACTGGGATCTCCAACAGGGACCACTGGAGTTCACTGGTTTCCTGGCTTAAACTGAGGCTTCCTGGAGTAGGTCAGTCTGAAGCCTCCCCTCTAGGCATACCTTACTCTCTGTTCTTCTTGACGACCAGGGTTGGTTCTCTTGTATTCTCGAAAGGATTGAACCCTGAATCTAGACTGGAAGGAAGGAGATCCTTTGCGTTTCCATTCTTGAGGGAGGAACGGGCTTTTCCAGCCTGAGGCTTTTTTGATATCGTCTAGATGTTCGCAGAAAACGGAAGCTCCAGTAAAAGGTAGAGATGAGTAGTTTCGGAAGTAGTGGCAGCTTTCCATGGCTTCAACCATAGGGACTTGCGGGCCGAGATAGAGCTGAAGCTCTCACAAGCAGACGAATGATGTCCAGAGAAGCATCACAGGAATAATTAGTCGCTTCTTTAATGACAGCTACTTCTTTTAAGAGTTTAGAAGGAGACATGTTCTCCTCTAGCTCTGTGAGCCAGATGCACATGACTCTGGAGACGCAAGCCATTGCCGTGGCTGCTTTCAAATTCTCGCCTATGACAGAAAACTGCTTTTTAAGAGCAGCCTCCAATTTCCTCTCCATGGGATCTTTCAATGAGGTGCCATCTTCCATAGGTAAAATAGTATGCTTGGCTAGATGGGCAATGGGGGCATCTACCTTAGGTGAGGACGCCCAATGCTGAACATCCTTATCACTGAAGGGAAACATTCTCAAATTTTCTGGGGACTGAAGCGTGTCTGTCTCCAAGTTTCCATTCTGAAAGGATTGAATCAGATTGGTTGATGCACAGGCAGGACTGGAACGGAGTTCTTACATCCCAAGAAAGCAGTATACATGATGTTCAATTCTTGCTGTGTTTCTGATAAACATAGGAATTTCCTGATCATCATGATAAAGAGATTAATGTGGTCTAGGTTAAAGACTGCTGTATCTTCCACAAGCTCACCCTCTTCTGAACCCAGATCAGACCCTGGGTCATCCATGGGTGATTCCAGGTCATTCCTCTCCTGCTAACATAGAAGTCCCTTCTCCAAAATCTCTGCGCTTCTTTTGAGTGCAGGTTCCCCTTCCAAGAGATGAAGTCCTGAAATTGACCTGGGACCTCAGAACAGGCAGCTCTCTTTAAACAATCATCGCACAATTTACTAGTGACAGAGGCTGGGAGAATGCTATTGCAGCCTGCACACTGCTTAGATTTAGTAGGTGGTCTCTCCTCCTCAGTAGGAAGATCAGGATTTTTCTCTTTGGAAGAAGCTTTGGCTGGGACAGACATGACTGCGCTGAAAAAGGGACCCTAAAACAATAAGGCACACCAGAACTTTAGGTAAAAAAGAGGTACTCTTACCTTGTCTTCTTAAATATTCCCCCCTGTGCTCGGATTGGGTGCACCTTGATGGCCACTGGTTGGTGTCTGGAAGATGGGACTGCGCAGGCGCCCCGTCGGCGTTGTGCGTTCCAAGCTGGAATGCATCAACATTTGCTCACAAGAGGAAGTAGGCTGGCCCTAGCGTCTCAAAAGGGCAACGCTGACATGTGTTGCCGATGAGACGCTTACACACTTTGTCCGGGATGGTGAAGGCGTTCAACGGAAGGCACATGCGCTGGAGCAAAGGTACAGAGGGAGGCACAATGGCGGCATTCAAAGTGACCTGCAGTACAATCAGTCCATCCAGCTGGTAGGACCAAAAAGACTGAGGATAGAGACTGGATCCACCTTTTGAACCTTTTTTCGCTTGGTCCTACCCAGCTGGAGGACAGACATTCCCAATATCTAGAATGCCTTGGAGGTACACAGAAGTGGAGATACTGCCGACTCTCTGGATGAATGGTAATGAGCAGACAGGAATCTTGAAGATCCAGGGAGGCCAGAAATTCCCCAGGAGACATTGCTGATATTACTGTGTGCAGAGACTCCTGGTGGTATTGGGACCTGACCACAAAGGAGCTGAGATCCTTCAGATCCAAAATGGGACAACAGCCCCGTCCTTGGAAACCACAAAGGCTGGAGTACAATCCCAAGCCCCTCTCCTGAGGGGGAACTGGCTCCAGGACCACATTGTCTAGAAAGGCCTGAATAGCTTCCTTGAAAAGGCATCACTTTTCTGCTCCCAAGGGAGAAGAAACAAAGGTCCTTGGAGGGGGAAGGGAGGTGAAGGAAATCCTGTATCACAAGGCCACCACTTGTAAAACCCATGGATCCGCCACAGAGACCTGCCAAGCCAAAAGGTAGAGACGTAGACTGCCACCTGCCTGCAGGTGGAGACCCAGGTTCGGTGAGTCATGCAGAAGGTATGGAAGCCTTGGCCTTCGTGGAGGACTTGGATCCCCATTGCTGCTTAGGCTTAGATGAGGAAGGCAAAGCCTGAGGGACCATCTGGGTTGCTTGGCGCAAATGCCTGAAAGGGACGAAAAAGCAGATTCCTTTTGACAGACGCCTTCTTCATCTGGACCACTGGTAGGCGAGTACTCTTCCCTCCAGTGGCTTTGTTGATTAGATCCTTGAGCGCAGGCTAAAACAGGGAGGATCCCTGCAAAGGCAAAGACAGGAGAGACAGCTTGGAGGCCGTGTCAGCAGACCAGATCTTGAGCCAAAGAGCCCTCCTGGCTACCACAGATGTTAGATCAGTGGTCCTCAACTCCTGTCCTCAGGACCCACTAACAGGCCAGGATTTGATGATTTCCTTGTTAGAGCACAGGTGAGTTAATCAATGTGAATGAGCCTCTGATTACCACACCTGTGCTCTAGCAGAGAAATCTCTAAGTCCTGGCCTGTTAGTGGGTCCTGAGGGCAGGAGTTGCGAACCACTGTTAATGCCCTGGCTACCATACACACAGCATCAAACAGGGCAGCAGAGACATAATGCTGAGCCCCACCAATGTTAGCGAGAAGTTGCAACATGTCAGAAGCAGGGGCCCCCTGACTGACAGAAAAGTTGAGTTCAGCCCAAATAGCCACAGCCATATTTACCCATGCAGGGGAGGGGGGAAGGGCAGAACCTGCCGATGCAAAAATAGCCTTGAGAGAAGTCTCAAGCTTCTTAACAGTCCAGTTTTTGAGAGCAGAGGCATCAGCCACTGGCAAGGCCGTGGACTTAGAAAGTGGGGCATCCACTTTGGGGGGATGAACCCACTGAGTGAGGGCCACTTCAGAAAACGGGTCAAGTTTAGCAAACTTCCTAGACAGATTGTCTGGAAATTTTCACTCCTCTGACACAAAGTGGTCAAGGGTGGGGTTAGGTGGAAAGCAAGCATGGGTCCTAACAGGCTCCTGAAAAACAGAGGGGTCAGAAGACTCCTCCTGCACCAAGAGAATGTTCAAAAGTAAATACAGGCTTGATCAAGCCCTCAGCTGAGGGGATGGGGTCCATCTCAAATGGGTCACCAAAAAAAAACACGAGATGAAGGAACAGCTGAACAGTCATCAGAATCCACCAACTCCTCAGAGGAGTCAGACACAGGCACACCCAGCAGTTTAGGCAGGGAAGATATGATAGGGCCTGTAAAGTGGATGGAAGTTGTAAGGTGGGCCCAAGATGCCTGGTAGTAGCCTTAAACTCTTGCATCTGTACTGGCTCCAGTGCATGGCTGAAGGACCCTGCAGGGGATTCAGGGGCAGCAGTGCATGCTGGGCAAACATGACCCGAGTATTCTCTAGGTAACCCTGACTGACATGAGGAGCAATGAGGGACAGACACCCCAGTATCCTTAGTCTTAGGTTTAGCCCCAGAGTGAGTAGACATTCTCAAAGTCAAGCTGTCAAAGTATCAAAACACCCGCAAAACTATGAAATAAATGCACCCCAGAAAGGCGAAGGGTTAAACTGCGGAGTCCAAGCATTGTGTAAGAATCGATCTGCGAATACACAAAACTGCTGCTGCGACGGGAGCCAGTCGGAAGAGATAGAGTGAAGCGGGTGCTCATGGGAAAAGAGGATTTTAGTCTTACCAGTTAAATCCTTTTCTCTTAGTCCATACAGGTTACTGGTAACTGGGAGGCGATACGCCCCTTAGTAAGCAGGAACAAATTCCCAAAGCGTATGCAGAGGGTGGAGCCTCCCTTCCCTCCTTGGCTGCAGCTAGCCAGTCGGCTCCAGAAAGATTTGAGACACTAAGATGACTAGATAGAAGGGAAGAAGACTCCTGTGAGTATGACCCCAAAGGACCCCCAAGGTCTGCCATAGGAGAGCCAAGAATGGTCCCTTGACAGGGTAGAAGACCAGTAACCTGTATGGAAAAGGATTTAACAGGTAAGACTAAAATCCTCTTTTCTCGGTCGTCCAATACAGGTTACTGGTAACTCTGGGATGTCTAACCATTGAGTCCCAGAGGTTGGAAGAAGGCAAGGACCAGGCGCAAGGCCCCCAAAGTCACCAGACCATATATGATCAGATCGAGCCCAACAACTACTAAATTGTCAACGGACATAAAACAGGGGTAACGGCACCCCAGGAACATTACACAGCACACAACTAGAACCAACAGGGTTCAACAGAGAAGGAAGCACTAAGAACCAAGGAAAATCCTAGACAGGCAATACTGCCTCCAGGATTTTCCTCCCAAAGCTGGCATCAGCTAATGCCAACACGTCCACACAGTAGTGCTTCGAAAAGGTGTGCACAGACGACCAAGTGGCCGCCTTGCATAACTGATCAGTGGATCAGCCTGATTCTTGTAAGCCCAAGAGGCCCCAAATAGAATGAGTAGAATGATCTGTGGCCTTGAAAGGGACAGGCTTCTTCCTCAGCTCATAAGCCATGCGAATAGTGGGTTTGATCCAAGAGGCGATAGTCACCTTGGATGCGGGTCTTTCTGCCCTAGGACCCTCAGGAATAACGAACAGAGCGTCAGATTTCCTGATCGTGCGATGCACATAAAACTTGAGACAACTCACCACGTCTAACAAGTGGAGATCCTCTCCTTGTCAGAGGTGGGGTCAGGGCAGAAAGACGGAAACACAATCCTCATTGATGAGGATGCAACTCCGACACGGTGAACAGACAATTGCCAGGAGAAGCGCCATTCTCCATGTCAACAGACAAAGGAATAGTAGCCAAAGACTCAAAGGGAGGACGCTGAAGGACGCCCAAAACAAAGTTAAGATCCCACTGAGGAATGGGAGACTTGAAAACAGGAGGAGTATGAGCAACACCCTGACAGAATACCTTGACATCAGGAAGGATGGCAATGCGCCTCTGAAAGAAAACAGAGAGCAGAAGTCTGAACCTTGAAGGGATAGTAATACTTTTGTTTTATCTTTATTTTATTTTGTAGGCATTAAAAAAACATGAACGATATAAGTCTTATCTCTCAAACCTTTATGGTTTGAGAGATATTCACAAGCAAAGTTTACCCTCCCGCCCCTTTTCCTAGTGTAAGCCATCTTTTCTCAGATGTGGAATCTGGTTGTAAGACCAGACAGATAACAAGGGGACAATCTTTTTCCTATGAAAACAATGAAAGCCCTGCTCCCCTTGACAAGTTTCAGGTTTTTCCCTTATCTTAATTGAAGATTGTCCCTCTCTGCAGTCTACCTGGGAACCTGCCTTCTGATCTAGCTGAACAGTGTTACATCAGTAAGAGGGGCGGGAGAGAGACACTTTGTCATTGAATTACTCTTGAACTACAAATCTGACAATTGAAATAACTCTCCAAAGTCCAAATACTATGATGATTAATTAGAGCTGCTTTTATTATGAAATATTACTATCCCCCTTTAAGGGAACTCAAACTGAGGCCCTTATCCACAGTCCTGCAAAAATGCCAGGACCGTAGGTAGATCAAAGTCCTGAGACAGGTCCCTGTCAGCACGCCAGTACAGAGGTCGACCAGGCACGATGGTAGATCTCGAAAGAAACAGGCTTGCGGGCACTAAGCATAGCCACCACACCAGAAGAGAAGCCCTTCTTCAAAATTGAGGATTCAATTTCCAAGCCGTTAAAGCCAGGCAATGTACATCCTCCTTCCACAGGTAACCCTGCAGGTGGTGGTCCGGTCGGTGAGCCGAAAGGGCTCCACCACAGATAGGTCTATAAGCTCTGGAAACCAAAACTGGCAATGCCAGTACAGAGCAATCAATGACTTGGCAACGTTCCAGACGTAATTTCTGTAACACCCTGTGCAACATGGGAAGGGGGGCAGTGTCTGATAGTGTGTATGGGAGATCTGTGACTACCAGTGTGCACTGTATGTCCCCTCATACAAAGCACTGCGTTGGACCCCCCCCCTCCTGTGGCACGTGCATGTTTTGGGGCTTTTTCCCCCAATATTTTTGTGTAGACCTCGTTGGGGGTATCAGAACCCATACAATGAGGTCTAAATAAAAAAATAAAGGGGGGAAAAAAAATCCTGTGTGTGCCACAGGGGTGTTCAGTGGATTGCAAAGCAATGCATTTGGGCCCCTGTGGCACACAAAGGGTTAATTTTTTTTATTTACTTTGTATTCAAATGGCCACCAAACAAGCTCTGATCACAAAGTAATGATAAAAAGTCCTGTGTGTGCCACAGGAAGGGGGTCTGCATTGAACACCCCTCCCAGTGGCACACACAGGGTTAATTTTTGTTTTAATTTTTTTTTTATTATATACCTTATTGAGGGGCATCAGGACCCCCTGATCCCTCCCCAACGAGGTCTTAGTTATAAAAAAAAAAAGCAATGCATTGGATCCTTGTTGCACTCAGAGGGTTATTTTTTATCATTACTTTGTAATCTCTGGTAACAAAGTAATGATAAAAACCCCCGCAGAAGGGGGGCTGCATTGGCCCCCCCTGTGGCACACACAGGGTTTTTGGTTTTTTTTATTTACTTTTGTTTATTATAGATATCATTGGGGGGTATCAGGACCCCTCTGATTCCCCCCAATGAGGTCTTACAAAAAGAAAAAAAAAGTAATAAAAATAAATGTCCCTGTGAGTGCCACAGTGGTCTCCAGCGCATTGCAAAGCAATGCATTGGACCCTTGTGGCACTCAGAGGGTTAATTTTTTTTTTTAATTATTACTTTGTAATCAGAGCTTGTTGGGACCAATCCTGATTGCCCCCCAACAATCTCTGGTAACAAAGGAATGATAAAAGCCCTATGTGTGCCACAGGAGGGGGGGTGTATTGGACCCTCCTGTGGCACACACAGGGTTAATTTTTTTTTTTTTATAACTCATAGACCTCATTGAGGAGCATCAGGACCCCCCCTATCCCCCAATGAGGTCTTGCAAAAAAAAAAAAATCCCCCCAAATGAAGTGACCCTGTGAGTGCCACAGGGGTCTCCAGCACATTGCAAAGCAATGCGCTGGGAACCCCTACGGCACTCACAGGTTTACTTAAGACTTTTTTTTTTATTATTTTTTTTCTTGTTTCAGACCTCGTGGGGGACATCAGGACCCCTCCTGGTGTCCCCCCCAGTTATTGATCTCCCAGCCGATAGGCTGGGAGATCAATCTGGCGACTGCAGGAGAGCAAAATCTCTCCTGCCTTTCACTCCTACCACCGGTAGGAGTGATCGCGATCGGGGAAATTCACCTAAGGTCACCGGTGACTATGTCACCGATGACGGTAGGAGGCTTCCCCCGGTCCCGCCCACTCCTACCTGGAAGTTCGGGTAGGAGAGTGGAAGAGGGAGAAGCTCTGCTTCTTCCTAGGCGATATTGATCTCCCAGCGCGATCGGCTGGGAGATCAATACCTGGGAGGACATGAGGAGTAATCCTCATGTCCTCCCAAGAGTGCCAGGCTGCATTTCAGCTGAAATGCGGCCACTGCCAGCCGGTTATACCGGCTTAAGCAGTGACCGCATTTTAGCTATCAAATGTACGAGCGTGGCACAGCAGGTACAGCTGTGTCCACTCGTACATTGTACCCACCGGGCATTCTAGGGGTTAAACTTTTGCATCCAGACTGGCTCTAGTGCATGGCTGGAGGTCCCTGCAGGGGACTCAGGGGCAGCAGCGCATGCTGGGCAAACATGACCTGAGTATTCTCTAGGTAACCCTGAGTGACATGATGAGCAATGGGGGACACAGATGCCCCAGTTTCCTTAGTCTTAGGTCTAGCCCCAAGGTCTAACTGTATACACAGTGTCAAATGGTCAAAGTATCAGAAACACCCAAAATACAGTGTGTATGATAATAAAAATCACCCCAGAAACGCTAAAATAGACATATCTGGCAGGCGAAGGGTTAAACTGATGAGGAGAGAAGGAGCGTCCAAGCCCTGCGTAGGATACTTGATCAGCGAAGGCACAAAATGGCTGCCGCGGCAGGAGCCAATCAAATGAGCACGCAAAGCAAGCACTCATGTGAATTGTAGTTTCGCTAAAAGAGTACCCCAATAGTGCTCCCGAAGACCCCCAACATGCCCAGAACATTTACCGCATAACAGAGCAAGTGCGAACCAACAAAATGAGCCATCTCTGACCTCGCTACGTGGAGCAGTTGCAGAGATATGCCCCAAACTGTAAAGTCCCATAGAAGTGAATGGAGCAATGGCGTCTATGCGGTAAACGCGTGCCTTCAGGGAGCGGAAAACCAAATGTAAAAACCACTCAAAAGCCCACTAGAACAAGTCAGTAGACCCAACACTGATCCCAGTAGGGAAAGTGCCCACAACACCCCAAAAGATGCCAAACCAGCAGCCAAAGGGTTAAGTTACCACAGAAACGTGCTCCAAACACCCCACAGATATAAGCCCAATGAGTACATGAGTATGTAATAGGAACTCCAAATGAGACCCCTGTGCAGAGGGGAAGAGTGGGACATGTGGACCTCAGCAATCACATCAAGAAGAAGCCTCCGTGGGCAACTCCTGAGAACAGAGCTTGCAGCCAAGATTTTCCCCCCAGTGCTTAGGTCCACAAAAGCACCTGGTAAACTGAGCTATCCACATTTGGGTGATGGGAATTGTCAGTGATGGTAATCTGCCTAATGGTGGTATCCCATATCTAACAGAAAAATAATAAACAAGCTAAAACTATAGCAGAACTGTTCTCTTGCCTTGTGTCTTGACCAAGTAACAAATCTTACTGGATGGGGATTGGCTAGCTGCAAGCTAAGGCGGAAGAGGTAGGCTCCACCCAGCAGTCACTTCTCAGAATTGTTCCTGCATATTCAAAGGGGCGGATCACCTACCAAAAGTTACTAGTAACCTGTATTGGACGACAGAGAAATAATGTTATCATATCCCCTCTACAAGTTTGACTTTTCTAGCCTTTTATAACCAAAAATTTCCATTCCCCTTACTAGTTTTGTAGCCCTCCTTTGTAGTCTCTCTAGTTCCAGAATGTCCTTTTTCAGAAAGGGCACCCAGAATTGAACAGCATATTCTAGGTGGAGTTTTACCATGGACCTGTAAAAAGAGGCATGATAGCTTCCTCCCTTGAGTCAATACCCCTTTTAATACATGCCAATATCTTATTGGCCTTTGCAGCTGCCACTGCACGCCACTGCTGAGTCTATTGTCTACCATTACCCCTAAATCCTTTTCATTAATAGAGTTCCCCAAAGAAATACCATTTAAAGGGATAGTAATGTTTCATAATAAAAGCAGCTCTAATTAATCTACATAGTATTTTGGCCTTGGAGAGTGTTATTTCAATTCTTTCAGTTGTAGTTCAAGAGTAATTGAATGATAAAGTATCCCCCACCCACCCCCTTCTTAGAGCAGCAGGGAGTGTCCAGGTAGATTATCTTCAATTAAGATAAGGGAAAGCTGAAAAACCTGTCAAGGGGGGCAGTTTTCATTGTTCTCACAGTAAGAATATTGACACTTGATGTGAGTTGTCTGGTCTATGGACTGGATTCCACATCTGAGGAGTGGGGGCTTACACTAGGTAAAAGAGGCGGGAGGGGGAAAACTATCAATTACCCTTGAACTACAACGCTCACAGTAATGAAATGACTCTCTATGGCTCAAATACTATGAAGATTAATTGGAGCTGCTGTTTTTGTGAAACATTACTATCACTTTAAACTATATGTTGCATTTTTATTATAAACAAAATGCATAAATTTAAACTTGTCTATACTGAATCTCATTTGCCTGCCCAGTTACCCAATTTGTCCAAATCTTGCAATGAAGACATATCCAGTTCAGACTTTATTATCCTACTTAATTTTGTTTCATCGGCAAACACTGATACATGGCTCCCTATGCCCTCTGGGAGATCATTAACAAATTCAAAAGAAGAGGACCCAGGACCAGGGCCGGATTTACATATCAGGAGCCTGTAGGCACAGAAATCTGAAGCGCCCCCCCCACATTGGCCATCTCCACTGGACACCTCCACAATGCTCCTAATATCCACATTGCCCCCATCATCTCTTTATTGCCCTCACATTACCCCATCAGCTCCAACGTGCCCCCATCAGCTCCACATTTCCCTCACCATCTCCATATTGTCCTCACATTGCCCCCCATCAGCTCCATGTTACCCTCACATAGCCCCCACCATCTCCAAATTGCCCCCCCATCAGCTCCATGTTACTCTCACATTGCCCTCCATCAGCTCCAAATTGCCCCCCATCATCTCCAAATTGCCCCCCATCAGCTCCAAATTGCCCCCACCATCTCCATATTGCCCTCACAATGTCCCCCTTCGCCTCCAACGTGCCCCCACCATCTCCATGTTGCCCTCACATTGCCTGCCTCCTTCCCATTGTCCTTTTCCTACCTCCCTGGCAGGAGATCTGTCGTCTGTGTCTCCTTTAGCACAGTCCTGTAAGCGCTGGAGCTCCCGCACTGTCTCCTATTCAGGAATGCAGAGCACTGGGAGATTACATATAGTAATTTAGGTTGAAAAAAGACTTGCGTCCATCCAGTTCAACCCTTTTCCTATTCCTGTTTACCATCGCTGACCCAAAAGAAGGCATCCAACTCCAAATGGCAATCAGACTTCTCCCTGGATCAACAAGCCCTAACTAAATATTAATCCCAATACTAACGTACATAGCCCTCTATATTATGCTCTTTTAAATAAGTATCCAGGCCCCTTTTAAAGGCATCTAATGTATTTGATAGCACCACCTCCTCCGGAAGTGCATTCCATACCTTTATCCTTTATCCTTACTGTAAAGAAACCCTTCCGCTGTTGTAGATTAAATCTCCTTTCCTCAAGTCTAAGCGGGTGGCCCCTTGTCCTGTGTACTGTTCTGTTAATGAACAGGTCTTTTGAAAGCCCTTTATATGGGCCTTGAACATATTTATATAGTGTTATCATATCCCCTCTAAGACGCCGTTTCTCTAGTTTGTACAAGTTTAACTTTTCTAGCCTCTCTTCATAACTAAAACTTTCCATTCCCCTTACTAGTTTTGTAGCCCTCCTCTGCACTCTCTCTAGTTCCATAATGTCCTTCTTCAGAAAGGGCGCCCAGAATTGAACAGCATATTCTAGGTGGGGTCTTACCATGGACCTGTAAAGAGGCATAATTATATCTTCCTTCCTTGAGTCAATACCCCTTTTAATACATGCCAATATCTTATTGGCCTTTGCAGCTGCCAGCTGGCACTGCATGCTACTGTTAAGTCTATTGTCTACCATTACTCCCAAATCCTTTTCATTAGTAGATTTCCCCAGAGAAACACCATTTAAACTATATGTTGCATTTTTATTATTATACCCAAAATGCATAACTTTACACTTGTCTATATTGAATCTCATTTGCCATTTGCCTGCCCAGTTACTCAATTTGTCCAAATCCTCTTGTAATGAAGACACATCCAGTTCAGACTTTATTATCCTACTTAATTTTGTGTCATCGGTAAACACTGATACATGGATTCCTATGCCCTCTGGGAGGTCATTAATAAACAAATTAAAAAGAAGAGGACCCAGGACAGATCCCTGAGGCACTCCACTTATCACGTTTATCCAACTGGAGAACTTGCCATTTACTACCACTCTTTGCATTCTGTCTTTCAGCCAATTTCCAATCCACACACAAACATTTTCCCCTAGTCCTATTTCATTCAATTTGTACAGTAACCTCTTGTGCGGAACTGTATCAAATCCCTTGGCAAAGTCTAAATAGATCACGTCAACCGCCGTTCCCTCATCTATATTATTACTTACTTTTTCATAAAATGAGATCAAGTTCGTTTGACAAGACCTATTTTTCACAAAGCCATGTTAGCTATTGCTAATGATATTCCTGTTCCAGCAGAATTCTTGAATATATTCCCTTAGCAACCTTTCAAACAGCTTCCCTACCACAGATGTCAAGCTTACGGGTCTGTAATTTCCTGGCTGGGACTTTGATCCCTTTTTAAATATGGGCACCACATCTGCTTTACGCCAATCCATGGGCACCATACCAGAAATAAAAGAATCCCTGAAAATCAGATATATCGGTCTGGCCAGGGTCTGGCTTAGCTCTTTAAGTACCCGTGGGTGTATACCATCTGGCCCCGGAGCTTTGTCTACCTTGAACCATTCAATTGTTTTAACACTTTTTCTTGTGTTAGCCAGTCCCATGCTTGCTGTGATTGTTCTGTAAAAGTAGTTTGCAGATTCTTGTCCAATGGGTCTTCCTTGGTAAAAACAGAAGAAAAGAAATTATTTAAAATATCTGCCTTCTCTCTGTCCCCTTTGACCATCTCACCCGTTTCAGATAACAAGGACCCAACATTATCAGACTTTAATTTTTTGCCATTAATGTATTTAAATAATTTTTTTGGGTTGCTTTTGCTCTCCTTAGCAATATTTTTTTCATTCTCCAGTCTAGCTAATTTAATAGCCTTTTTACAGGTTTTGTTGACATTTTTGTATTCTGCAAATGCCTCTGCTGATCCTTCAGCTTTGTAATGTTTAAATGCCGCTTTCTTGTTATTTATTTCATGAATTACTTTTCTGGTTAGCCACATTGGTTTTAATTTGCTTCTTTTGTATTTGTTTCCAACAGGGATAAATTTATATGTGTATTTTTGCAATGTTATTTTGAAGGCATTCCACTTACCTTCTGTGTTTTTTCCTGAAAATATTTTATCCCAGTCAACGAGACCAAGGGATGAATTAAACCTGCTAAAGTTGGCCTTTTTAAAATTCAGTGTTTTGGTGGAAGCCATATCAAATTGTTTTTTTGAATTAATCTCAAACGATACCATGTTATGGTCACTATTCCCCAAGTGCTCCCTTACTTGGATGTTAGAGATAAGTTCTTCATTGTCAGTTATTACCAAATCCAGACATGCATTCCCTCTGGTTGAGGTCTGCACTAGTTGTGACAAAAAATTGTCATTCAACAAGTTCAGAAACTTGCTGCTTTTAGCAGAGTTAGCTGTTCCATTTTTCCAATTCTCCCTATTTGGGAAGCCTTTTCTATTTGCATTAATAGCTGTGATTCTTCAAGGTCAG
Source organism: Rhinophrynus dorsalis (assembly GCA_037306005.1). NCBI lineage: Eukaryota > Metazoa > Chordata > Amphibia > Anura > Rhinophrynidae > Rhinophrynus > Rhinophrynus dorsalis. Next base: position 150,480,984 of record CM074721.1, read on the forward strand.
CAATGTTTGGTGGTTTATAACAAATACCCACTAATATTTTCTGGGCAGTTTTACCCCCAGTGACTATTTCAACCCACAGGGATTCCACATGTTCACTACTGTCATCACATATATCTTCCCGCAATTGAGGCAATAATGCTGGTTTGATATACAGACAGACCCCACCACCTCTTTTGCTTGACCTATCTTTTCTAAATAATATGTAGCCCTCCAAATTGATTGACCAATCATGTGTGTCATCCCACCATGTTTCTGTTATGCCTATCAAGTCATAGTTTTCAATTTCAGCTACCAGCTCCAGTTCCCCTATTTTACCAGTTAAACTTCTGGCATTTGCAAGCATACAATTTATGCCACTGCTGTGTTCCATTTGTGATTTAATTTTGATGTGGCTTATAGGCTTCTCCCTATCATCTGTACTAACCCCGCCCCCAGATCCTCCCACCTGGTTAATAACTACATCGCCCTCCCTTTCTATACTATCTATCCCAGTATTTATTGGCCCCTCCCCCCCCTTCCTAGTTTAAAATCTCCTCCAACCGTCTAGTAATCCTCTCCCCAAGAGGATGATATCATCTCCCAGCACTCTGCATTTCTACAGAGCCGACAAGGGAGCTCAGCACTTACAGGACTGTGCCAGAGGAGGCACAGACCTGTCCTGCCAGGGAGGTAGGAAATAGACAAGGGGGGGGTGCTTGCAATGTGAGGGTGACATGGAGTGGGCGCTGGCGCAGCCAGTGAGGTGGCTATTTTTTTTTTTGTTTTGTTTTTTTAAAAGAATAATAAAAAAAAAGAATCCCATTGGCAGGCGCCCCTCGGTGGCGTGCGCCTGTAGGCAGGTGCCTACTTTGCCTTATGGCAAATCCGGCCCTGCCCAGGACAGACCCCTGAGGTACTCCACTTATCACGTTTGTCCACTTGGAGAACTTCCCATTTACTACCACTCTTCGCATTCTTTCAGCCAATTTCCACATGAATCTTTGTAACCAAATTATTTGCGATTTGGGCAAGTTGATCTCTGTTCTTTCAGGATCTTCACAGTGAGATGACGATTGCCATGTAGCAGATATTTAGCAATAGTTTAGATAAGGGGGTCACTTCCTACTGATGGAAGAAAGGCTGCAAGTGGAGCAAATTGAGGAACCACAAATTTTTTATGTTTTCAAATGCAAACCGAATGTATTGCCAACGTTCTGGTCAATTAGGAACATGCAGATATGTGACATCTTGTCAGTGACACCATGAACTGTTGGTCCCACTGCTGCCATTATGAAACTGAAAGTGGAATTAATCCGATTTCGTGCTCTCAAATTGATTTAGGGCCTTTAAATACAAGATTGGATGTAAGCCTCCCAATTTGTTTTGGAACCATTAAAAACACTGGAATAAAATACTTTGTTCTCCCTGAACAAGAATTATCTCACCTTTAAGAATTGGTGTATTGCTTGATGGAATGCCTCTAAAGGTTTGTGCCTTTGGGTACCATGGACATTAGATGGAGGAAAAGCAGAAAATGGCAATGTACCACTTACTTGTACCCATTGATCTGTGATGGAGTTCCTCCACTTTCAGATATAGCAACAGAGTTTTCCCCTAGTGGAAGATGTTTGGGGACACTACACTCCAGCTTCGTGCTGTGGTGGATTTGGGGGTCATACAATTTAGGCAAAATCAAGGCACAGTTGGATTTTCCTCAAAGGAGTCTCCAGACATGTTAGATGCAGAGTTTTGGGATGTACCGATAGGTTGGATTAAAAAAAAAAAAAAAAAGCCACACTCAAGGTTTGTTTTGCAGTAAAAGTATGTCTCCTTTGGCTTGAATGAATTTTATCCAGATTGGAGCCAAAGAGCAAAGCTGCTAATGCTTTCTTGGATGCAGATGAGTGATGTACAGCAACTGTAGCAGCTGAACACGTTGCTGCCATTTTTTGGCAGGTTCTAATGGTGTGGTAACATTTCGTGTGGCCTCTTGACATCTTATTAAAAGATTATCCTTATTTGCTAGATTGTCTTATAGCTTTCAACACTTGTTTGCCAGGTTTCCAAAAATGTGAAAAAATGCTGCCCTAATGATAGCTCTCTTGACTGAAAACCATAACCTGTAAAATTATTATTCCATCTGCTGTTTTGCAGCTGAACTCTATCAGAATGGTTGCATGTGTAATTAAAATAGACACTGTAGGTCCAACGCTGGTGGAGTTCACCATTGTTTTTTCTTGATGGAAAATGTAAACTTTTAGGCATGAAGAAGATACCTGGTGTATACCATTCATCCTGAATTTGCTTTAATTCTGCATATGTTAGTAAAGACCGAAGAATTGTTGCACTTTATAAGGCTTAATAGTTTTACTATTCACTTAACCTTGCTCCTTAATTGATTACGACTTCCTGACTGACTACATGGATATGGGCTGAAATACCTGTGACATGCTCCAGTGCAGGTAGGCAGAGGGAGCTCAGGGGGCTTAATGCATGGCTCAAGCATTGGTATAGTTAAGAGGGTTTTGTGTTTTTAGAGCACTGGGCTGACTTTTCTCTTGGGTACAATTTATATGGAAGTGATTGATTGCACCTAAATGGTAGGGAGCCACCGTGCTAGGGAAGAGAATGCTAAGAAGTTTGGAGGAGCTTTTAAACTAGGAGAGGGGGGGGTTATAGATAGCAAAAATTGGGTAGATAGAGTAGATAGAAACTGGGTCCAAGTAAATGATCATGGGGGTGGAGAAGAGGTGGGGATAAATGTAGTCAATAGGGAGGAACTATTAAATGAAAATGTAGAAAAAAGGCATGTGGGGTAAAAATATGTAAAGACTTCAAAATTTATTCAATGCTAGCAAATGCAAGAAGTATGGTAGATAAAACAGGAAAACTAGAATTGCTGGCGATTAATGAGAAGTTGGACATGATTGGGCTGTAAATAGGGGGCTATTTCCAGTTTAGGAGAGACAGGATTAATAGAAAAGGGGGAGGTGTGCGCTTATATTTGAAACCAGAGCTAAATCCAATTTTAACCCCTTCAGTGCCAGAGGCTTGGGCCATTTTCTGTACCCTGCAGGCCAGACACTTTTTCAGCATTTTTGCTATCCTTCTGTTTATGCTTGATTTCCTCTGGGGAATTTTAGTTAAATATGGAAAACTATATATTGCTTTTTTCAGAACTAATTGAGCTTTCTCGTGGTACCTTACATGAAGAGAATTTTACATCGTGCAAAAAGCTATGATGTCATAATGACAAAAAAAGTGAAAATGTACTAATTTTGCTAAAATCACATACTATGTATCAAAAACATTTACCTTGATTGAAAAAGTTTCAATTATTTGAAAAAGCCCTGAGTCCCCCGAGTAAAAAAAATACCAAATTTGTATAGTTTTACCTACGTCCATGGTTAGCGTAGAGCCTTAATCACCAGCAGCGCAAAATGACATTTTCAACTTTATAAAAAAAATATGCTCATTCTAGGGTTTTTGTGGTAAAACTACCCTAAAACAGTGGAATAACTATATAAAACTATATATTTCGGAAAAGTAGATAACCTGCCGCATCTAATGAGAGGTACCTTGCCTTCTTACCCCAAGCCTGGTGTGGACAAATGCCTCCAGAAGATGGCGCTAATGAAAAAAAAAATGTATTTTCTTACATTTCTGCCCCTTCAAATGTACTGAAATTTGTGCAAACCATGGCATTTCCAACTGTATTCATTAGCTAGTGCTCTTAGGAGAAAAATGACACCCCATTGGTATGAGTTCAACTATCTCAGGGGGTGCTAGAAGTGCAAAACGACACCTACTACAACCTCAAATTTTTCTAACATTTTCTCAAATATTACTTGTCTGTACACAAATGGTTATAACAATTACAGAAGTAAAGAAAGGGTACACAAACCATATTTTGAAAAGAAGACACCCTGCCACATCTAATGATGGGTGACTTGCCTTGTTACCCCAAGCCTGGAGTGCACAAATGCCTCCAGAAGGTGGCGATAATGAAAAAAAGGCATTTTCTTACATTTCTGCCCCTTCAAATGTACTGAAATTTGTGAAAACCATGGCATTTCCAACTGTATTCATTAGCTAGTGCTCTTAGGAGAAAAATGACACCCCACTGGAATGAGTCGACTTACCTTAGGGGTGCCAGAAGCACATCACTACACCTACCTGTTTGCTTCTTCGAAAATGGCGGCTTGTACTAAAATGTCCATAACTGTTAGAGACATGAAGGAAAGGTATAAAAGTTATACCATTTTGGAAAGTAGACATTCTCCCGCATCAATTGAGGGGTCACTTGCCTTTCTACCCCCTGGGCTGAAGTGCACAAATATTTCCAAAACGTGGCGCTATGGGAATAAATACATGTTTTTTTACATTTCCACCACTTCAAAGATACTAAATTCTTTGAAAACCATAACATTTCCTGCTGTATTCAGTACCTGCTACCAACATGAGAAAAATGGTAGCCCATTTGTGTGGGTTAACATACAATATGTGGGTACTAGGAACACGTACGTAAACCTGACACTTTTGTTTTTGAAATTATCTGCTTGCACTAAAATGGTTATAACCATAATAGATATGCAGAAAAGGTAGAGAAACAATGCCATTTTGGAAAGAAAACAACCTTCCGCATCTAATGAGGGGTCACTTGCCTTCTTACCCAAAGGCTGGTATGCACAAATGCTTCCAGGAGGTGGCGCTAGTGAAAAAAAAAAGGTATTTTCTTACATTTCTGCCCCTTCAAATGTATGGAGCTCTGTATAAACCATGGAATTTTCAACTGCATTCATTAGCTAGTGCTCTTAGGAGTCAAGCGACACCCCATTGGTATGAGTTGACCTACCTTAGGGGGTGTTAGAAGTAGAAAACTACACCTACTACAACCTCTGATGTTTCTAACATTTTCTCAAATGTGACTTGCCTGTACAAAAATGGCTATAACACCTTCAGAATTGAAGAAAAGGTAGATAAACCATACAATTTTGGAAAGAAGGCAACCTGCCGCATCTAATGAGGGGTCACTTGCCTTCTTACCCCAATACTGGTGTGCATAAATGTTTCCAGAAGGAGGCAATATAGGAAAAAATTGCATTTTTTTACATTTCTGCCTCTTCAACTGTATGGAGCGCTGTGAAAACCATGGAATTTTCAACTGCATTTGTTTGCTAGTGCTCTTAGGAGTCAAGTGACACCCCACTGGTATGAGTTGAACTACCTTAGGGGGTGCTAGAAGTAGAAAACTCCACCTACTACAACCTCTGATGTTTCTAACATTTTCTCGAACCTGACTTGCCTGTACAAAAATAGCTATAACACCTTCAGAATTGAAGAAAAGGTAGATAAACCATACCATTTTGGAAAGAAGACAACCTGCCGCATCTAATGAGGGGTCACTTGCCTTTTTACCCCTAAGTTAGTTGGCACAACTATTTCCAGAATGTGGTGCTACAGGAAAAAAAACAAACATTTGTTTTACACATCAGTCACTTCAAAGATACTAAAATGGTTCAATGGCGTGGGATTTCCTAGGAGGACTTCTTGCCAGCCTAAGAAAAATAGTACCCCACTGCTGTGGGTTGACATACCAATTTACGCTACAGGAGCGTAGCTACCAGTGAAACAGAAATGGTAAAGCAAACAGTGTATGTGTGATTTTATGGCTAACAGATGAAAGAAGCTAGGGCGTCAGCCGGTGTACGTGCGGACCTGTGACTACAAGTGTAACAAAGTATGTGGGAGGGTGAGGGATTAGGCAGTGTGTGTGGGTATGAGCAGAGGAGCAAGGATGGTGGTGATGGTGAAGCAGTGTTTGATAGTGTGTATGGGAGATCTGTGACTACCAGTGTGCAATGTATGTCCCCTCATACAAAGCACTGCGTTGGACCCCCCCCTCCTGTGGCACGTGCATTTTTTTGGGGCTTTTTCCCACAATATTTTTGTGTAGACCTCGTTGGGGGTATCAGAACCCATACAATGAGGTCTAAATAAAAAATAAAGGGGGAAAAAAATCCTGTGTGTGCCACAGGGGTGTTCAGTGGATTGCAAAGCAATGCATTTGGGCCCCTGTGGCACGCAAAGGGTTAATTTTTTTAACCATTACTTTGTATTCAGATGGCCACCAAACAAGCTCTGATCACAAAGTAATGATAAAAAGTCCTGTGTGTGCCACAGGAAGGGGGTCTGCATTGAACTCCCCTCCCAGTGGCACACACAGGGTTAATTTTTTATTTTATTTTTATTATATACCTCATTGAGGGGCATAATGACCCCCTGATCCGTCCCCAATGAGGTCTTAGTAAAAAAAATATATATATGTCCACAGAGTGACCCTGTGAGTGCCACAGGGGTCTCCAGCGCATTACAAAGCAATGCATTGGATCCTTGTGGCACTCAGAGGGTTAATTTTTTTTCTATCTTTACTTGGTAATCAGAGCTTGTTGGGGGGCCATCAGGACCAATCATGATGGCCCCCCAACAATCTCTGATAACGAAGTAATGATAAATGCCCTGTGTGTGCCGCAGAAGGGGGGCTGCATTGGCCCCCCCTTGTGGCACACACAGGGTTAATTTTTTTTTTCTTTACATTTTTTTTTATTATGGACCTCATTGGTGGGTATCAGGACCCCTCTGATTCCCCCCAATGAGGTCTTACAAAAAAAAAAAAAGGAATCAAAATAAATGTCCCTGTGAGTGCCACAGGGATTCTCCAGCACATTGCTAAGCAATGCATTAGACCCTTCTGGCACTCAGAGGGTTAATTTTTTTTTTTTATTATTATTACTTTGTAATTAGAGCTTGTTGGGGGGCCATCATGACCAATCCTGATGGCCCCCCAACAATCTCTAGTAACAAAGGAATGATAAAAGCCCTGTGTGTGCCACAGGAGGGGGGGGTGCATTGGACCCCCCTGTGGCACACACAGGGTTAAAAAAAAAATGTATTTTTTTTAATAGACCTCATTGAGGGGCATCAGGATCCCCCCTGATCCCCCCAATGAGGTCTTTCAAAAAAGAAAAAAAAAAAACCCAAAGAAATGACCCTGTGAGTGCCACAGGGGTCTTCAGCACATTGCAAAGCAATGTGCTGGGGACCCCTGCGGCACTCACAGGGTTACTTTTGCATTTTTTTTTAATTTTTTTTTTTATTTATTCAGATCTCGTGGGGGACATCAGGACCCCTCCTGGTGTCCCCCCAGTAATTGATCTCCCAGCCGAGAAGGTGGGAGAAGCTCTCCTGCCTCTTACCACCGGAAGGAATGAATCGGCTTAGGGGGAACTTCCCTAACGTCATCGGTGATCATGTCACCGATGACATTAGGAGGTTTCCCCCGGTCCCGCCCACTCCTACCCGGAAGAGGGAGAAGCTCTGTTTTTCAGAGCTTCTCCCTTGGCGATATTGATCTCCCAGCGCGATCGGCTGGGAGATCAATACCTGGGAGGACATGAGGAGTAATCCTCATGTCCTCCCAAGAGTGCCAGGCTGCATTTCAGCTGAAATGCGGCAACTGCCAGCCGGTTATACCGGCTTAAGCAGTGACCGCATTTTAGATGTCAAATGTACGAGCGTGGCACAGCAGGTACAGCTGTGCTCACTCGTACATTGTACCCACCTGGCACTCTAGGGGTTAAAGGGTGATAGTGAGGAAACTGACCATAATGTGGAGTCCTTGTGGGTAGAAATTGAGACTAAATGCGGTGTAAAAGGTACAAAAAGGTGTAAGTGGGTATATGCTACAAACCACCAAATATTGATGAGAATGTTGAGGCCCAACTGCTATTGCAAACGATGAAAGCTGCCCAGCTTGGGCATACTATAATTAGTGGAGATTTTAACTATCCACATATCAACTAGAACAATGAGACCTGTCAGAGTGCTAAGGGAAGTAGGTTTGTTAACATGCTTCAGGAAAGCAACATGTCACAAATAGTGTAAAGTGCCAACAATGTATTGGACCTACTGATAACGAACAAATGGTATCCAATATTAAGCTTTTGAGTGACTCTGGCACTCAAAGGATTAAGGTAAGTGAACATTTGGGAAACTGATCACATGGTTGCATTTGAGATCAGTTTGGCAAAGAAAAACTGTATAGGTTAGACCAAAACTATAATTTTAAAAAAGCTAACTTCAAATTGTTAAGAGCTTCAAAGCAACACAAACTGGGATAAATTAAAGGCAAAAATACTGAGGAAAAAATGGTCAGAATTCAAATTTAGGTTGCAGAAATGTACCCAACATTATATACCAACGGGGAACAAATGCAAAACAAGTAGATCACAGCCAATGTGGTTAACTGCAAATGTAAAGAAGGAAATGGCAAGGGAAAAAAAGCATTTAAACTATTTAAAGGGATAGTAAGGTTTCAAAATAAAAGCAGCTCCAATTAATCTTCATAGTATTTGGGCCATTGAGTGTTATTTTCAATACTGTCAGAGTTGTAGTTCAAGAGTAACTGAATGATAAAGTATCCCCCTCCCGCTCCTTTTACTGATGTAACACTGCTCACCTCAGAAGAGAGAAGTGGTGCCCAGTTGGCGTGCAGAGAGTGACATTGTCAGTTGCTCTGACGACTGCCCCGGCTAGTCGAGGGTGTGGCTGTCAATGGCCTACGACTCCCTGCCCCCCTGCCTGACCAACTAGACTCGAGGGTGTCACATTCATAATCTTTAGAGAGACACCTCCATTCTTCCGACTAGTTGAGGGTAGAGGAAGTTGAAGTTTGGTTTCTACGACTGCACAGTCCGAGGTAGACTACTTTCCTTAGCCCAGTCCATTCGACTCCAGCAGACGCCTGAAGAGTCTACGACTAGCTTGTTTGAGATTCGGCCTTCCTCCTAGTCTGGTTTGGTCGACTCCAGTCCTATGACTGAACCCTTCATCACCAATATCAAACTCTTGCTGTTCTCCTGAGCCTCTTTCTCCCATAGACTGACACTACCAAGAAGGAATAGAGGAAAACTCCTGTGAGCGATGAATCCAAAAGGACTCCCACACATCCAGCTACAGGAGACCCAGCATGGTCCCTTTCACTGGGTGGGAGACCTATGAGTTATACGAAGAAAAGGATTTAACAGGCAAGACTAAAGTCCTCTTCTCTGCTGTCCAATATATCTCACAGGTACCATGGCAGTGTACCAACATTGAGCTCCCAGGAGGAAAGGGCCAAGTGCCAGTCCCCCATAACCAGCGTTCCCATGGACTATCCAGGACACGGAACAACCCAAACGAATTGTCAACAGACACTAACAGCACACAACAAAAAACAGGGATCAAACCAGAGCTAAGGCACAGGAATTAAATTCCTAGACAGGCAAAACTGCCTCCAGAGAAAAAGGAAGGGATGAGACAGCCCAAAACAATCTAAGTGAAGTGATTAATTTAATATGGTCAAAACAACAAAACATACATAAAAACACATTGAATAAAAACTTCAAATTGCCTCCCTAAAAAGGGGGTATGGATTCAAGAATGAAAAAAAGTATGAAAATGACCAGTAGTTGAAAGCATATAAATGCTAGTTCTCTAGTATAGGAGTGGATACAGAGCGCTACCAAATGAGCTAACTTTATGCATTAGTTGATAAGAGGCATATAGTACACAGTATATATCTATAGTGTTATTGATAGGGCTTTGAGATAAGGCATGTAAACAAATGTAGCAACAGGCTTAATGTAATGTAAGCAGTGGCCTCTTACGTTCGATCAGTAATCAGTTTATTATCCTTTAAAAGTAAAGGTGGCCTATTACTTTAATCCCATGAAGGGTCTTTGTGTGTCTCAAGTCCATAAGATTCGTGCTCTCTCTGCCTCTTTTCTTTCCCTGTCTCTGCTCCCAGGTACTGACGGGTGTCCTCCGCTCTCTGGGCAGCATTCAGATCCCTCCGGCTATAGGCTCGTACTTCTATGTGTTTCCGCATTAACGCCTTCTTCTGGATTCTTCTTTAATACATACCCCCTTTTTAGGGAGGAAATTTTAAGTTTTTATTCAATGTTATTTTGACCATATTAAATGAATCACTACACTTAGATTGTATTGTGCTGTCTCTCCCCTTCCTTTTTCGCATGATCACCCTTGAGGGATTGAACTGTGAAAGCCTATTGAGACAAGCAGCAACTGGGAAAGTGCCCTAACAACTAATTATAGGGATAGTTACTTTGCATTTGTCTTTATAGTGAAATTAAAGACTGTATAGAACACAACCCTTATCTTATTCTATATATGTGATTGCTACATTGCTTCTGTTGAATTTGGAGCACTCTGATCTAAAGACTGTAGAGTTAATTGGCTAGGTAGCACTGTATAGATTGTCTTTGTATTTTGAAAACTGCCTCCAGGACTTTCCTACCAAAGCTGCCTTCAACCAAAACCAGAACATCCACACGGCAGTGTTTGGCAAAGGCGTGCACAGACAAAGAAAGTGGCCGCCTTGCACAGCTGATCAGCAGAGGTCTGATTCTCATAGGCCCAGGAGGCCATGACAGAGGGCAATCTGTTCCCTTCCGCTTTAAAGCGCACTCCACCAGGTCTGAGTTCATAAGCCTTGTGGATGGTAGACTGAATACAGAATGCAATAGTCTACGTGGAAGCAGCCAAACCAGCCCTGGGACCCTCAGGGATGACAAATAAGGCATCAGTCTTGAGGAAAGACTCCGTATGGTCCACATAGAACTAAGGCAGTGTACCACATCCAATGAACGGAGATCCCTCTCTTTGACAGATCAAGGCTCAAGACAAAAGGAATGCACAATCTCCCGATGTGGAACTCAGCTTAGGAAGAAATTCCTGGGAGGTACGGAGAATAGCCTTATCCTTGTGAAAACACCAGGAGAGGCAGTTTGCAGGACAAGGCCTGCAATTCAGCCACTCTTTGGACAGAGACCACAGCCAAAAGAAAGCCCATCTTCCATATCAGAAGACAAAGGAATGGTAGCCAAAGACACGAATGAGGGATGCTGAAGGACACCCAAAACAAAGTTAAGATCCAACTGAAGAGCAGGGTTCTTAAAGGCAGGACAAGTATGGTCAATGCCCTGAAAGTAAACCCTTGACGTCAGGAAGGATGGCAATGTGTGTGAAAGAAAAGCGCAGAAGTCTGGACCTTCAAGAAACTCAAGCTGAGCCCCTTGTCCACCACATCCTGCAAAAAAAGACAGGACCGTGGGAAGGATCAGCATACCAAGAGAGAAAGGTGGACCAGACTATGGTATGCTTTAGAGGAAACAGGTTTGCAGGCACTAAACATAGTGACCACCACACCTGATGAGAAACCCTTCCTCTTCAATATTGAAGATCCAATTTCCATGCCGTCAAACCTAGACTGTCAACATCCTCCTTCCATAGGTACCCCTGTAGAAAATGCAGACATCGGGGAAGCCGGAAGGGCTCCACCACGGAGACATCCAGAAGCTCCAGAAACCAAGCCTGATGAGGCCAGTATGGAGCAATCAGAATGACTGGAGAACCTTCCAGACACAGTTTCCGCAACATCCTGCGTAGCATGGGAATGGGAGGAAAGATGTACACCAGTGGGAAGTGCTATGAGATCGACATAGCATCCACTGCCAAAGCTAGAGGATTCCTCCAGCAGAAGCAGAATGGAACCTTCCAATTGTGCCTTGTCGCCATTGATGCAAGGAAGTCCCCACTTCTGAACAATGAGGCTGAACACCTCTTGATGCAGTTTCCACTCTCTGCACTCCATTGTTTGTCGACTAAGACTGCCAAGAACATTTTCTACGCTGGAAATATGAACTGCGGATACGGCAGGAACGTGTTATGCCCAGGACAAAATAGCCTTGACTTCCAACCAAGCTGCACAACTTCTTGTTCCTCCCTGCCTGTTGATGTAAGCTACGGCCATGGCATTGTCGGACTGTACTCAAACTGGGCAGTCCTCCAGCTTGAATGCCCAGTGCCAGAGAGAGTATGAAATATTGTGTGAAGTTCCAGGACATTGATAGGAAGGAGAGATTCCTCTGGAGACCAACCCTGGGTGTTCATGTGACCCAGAACCGCACCCTAGCCATACAGGATGGCAGTCACTCTTGTCCAGAAGGATATCAGGAAGGGTCTGCCCTTCAGGAGATTGGACAGGTTGAGCCACCAAGATAGGCTCAGCTCCACATGTAGGGGTAGAAGGACTGACATCCGCAGGAGATCAGTCTTGCTCTTGCAAACCTGGATCACAAACCTCTGCAGTTCCCTTGTGTGAGACATGGCAAATGGTAGATATGAACTTCCCCACTAGGGAGGTCAACTTCCTGGCAGGCACTGGATTGGAGGCCAGGACCGCGGACACCTTGTTGGTGATCTGTTAAGCCACCTAGTCCGTGAGAAACACCATGCCTTGTCTGGGGTCGAAAAGAAGACCAAGAAACACCAGTCTCTGGTATGGTGTCAAATCAGACTTGTACATGCTGGAGGATCCATCCATGATGGGTGAAAGCATGAATGCAGTACTCGATCTGCCGCCGTCCTTGGAAACCATGAACTGGTAGGAGTAGAAACTCAAACCTTTACCAGTCGGGAACCGATTCCAGAACCTCCTTATCTAAAAGGGTCTGGATGGCGCAGTTGGAGAAGGCACCTCTCTGCTCCCTGAGGAGTGTGAGAAAAAACTTGAACGGAAGGAAAGAAGTGAAAGGGATCCTGTACCCCCCACCCCCGAGACTACCTGCAAAACCCACGGATCCACCACTGTGTGTTGACACTAAGGAAGTGGTGCAGACGGCCCTCCACCGGCGTGTGGGGACCTGGGATCAGAGAGTCATGCCAAATAGGTTTGTAGGCCTTGGGCTTGGTGGAGGACTGCTTGGACCTCCATTGCTGCTTGGGCTTAGAGGAGCGCAGAGCCTGGGGAACAGTCTGGTTTGTGGGAAGTGCTTCAGCCTGAAAGGGATGAAAAAGCAGATTCCTTTTAACCAGAGGCTTCTTCTTGGGGACCAAGGGTGACAGTATGCTCTTATCACCAGTGGCCTCACTGATTAGGTCCTTAAGGTCCGGCCCAAACTGACCTGCCCTGGAAGGGTAATGAAAGCAAGACCTTAGAGGCAGTGTCAGCAGACCAGATCTTGAGCCAAAGAGCTTGTCTGGTGACAGACATGGTAGAAACCCTAGCCACCAATCGGATGGCATCAAAGATTGCTGTTGAGAAACAAAGCTGAGCTTCAGAGATGTTAGCCAGAAGCAGCAAGTCAGCAGTTGTAGCACCCTGACGGACAGCGACAGTGAGCCATTCAGCCCAAACTGCAATGGCCCTGTTCACCCAAACAGCAGCAAATGAGGAACATAGTGAAGTGCCTGCAGCTGCAAAGATCTCACGCTTCCTGTCAGTCCAGTCCTTAAGGACAGAAGCATCTGCAACAAGCAGAGCAGTGGACTTAGCCTAGAAACCGGGTATCCACCTTAAGAGGATGAGTCCACTGCGCTACTGCCGCTTCAGAGAAAGGATACAGCTTGGCAAACTTTATAGACAGTAGATTTCTTATCAGGCAACTTCCACTCATCTAACACAAGTTGGTCAAGAGTGGGATTAGGTGGGAAGGTGGTACACCGCTTCTTAGGTTCTTGAAACATCACAAGGGTCCTTGGGAGTCTCAGGGACCGGGGCAATGTTCAGCGTAGCAAGCACTGCCCTGATCAAGCCCTCAGCTAAGGGATGAGGGTCAGCCTCAAAGGGGTCCCCAAAGAATTGGGAGGATACCACTGCAGAACATTCCCCCTCAGAGTCCATGAACAGTTCCTCCTCAGAGGAGTCAGATACATCAAAACCTTGCAGTTTTGGTAAGGAGGACCTGATAAAAGTAGGGGACTGCCAGGACTGCAAGACCCCCTGTAATTGGATGGAAGGACTTGTAAGGAAGACCTTATGTCACTAGTGGCTTTAAACTCCACAGTGGCTCTAGTGCATTGCTGGAGGTCCCTGGGGGAGATGCAGGGGCAGCAGCACACGAGGGGAATAAATGATTGACATGAGGAGCAAAGCGCAATAGGGGTCGCAGACACCCCAGTATCCTTAGCCGAGCCCCAAGTTGACAGTCTCACAAGGTCAAAACATCTGAAAGTATAAGGGATACCTAAATAGTGTAAGATTAAATATTTCACCCCAGAAATAGCTAAAATGCACTTATCTGGCAGGTGAAGGGTTAATCTGCTGAGGAGAGAAGGAGTGCAAGCCTTGCGTAGGATACTCAGAAAGGGAAGGCAGAAAATGGCATCCGCAAAGGGAGCCAATCAGATACGAGCACACAAAGTGCTCATGGGAAATGTAATTTCCTTTGAAAAGTACCCCAAACAGTACCTGAAGCCACCTGAGCCCCCCCCCAAAACTCAGAATGATAACCAGATGATAAAACAAGGGCAGACAACAAAATGAGCTGTCTCTGAAGTAGCTACGTTGAGCGGTTGCAGAGACATGTCCCAAACTGTAAAATCACATAGAGGTGAGTGGCGTCTAAGCAGTAAACCAAAATTTACATAGAGTGAATAAACAGTGCAAAAAGCATCAGCAAATGGTAGAAAGATGAAACACTGGACACAGAAGGGAAAGTGCCATAAACCCCCTCAAAAGTGCCCAAACAAGCAGTTAAAGAGTAAATTTACCACAGAAACCCATTGCTCCAAAACCCCACAGACATACAGATAAATCCAGTGCATTCAGGAGTATATAGTAGGAACTCCAAAATAGACCCCTGTACGGAGGAAAAGCATGGGACATGTGGACCTCAGCACAAAATAGGATTTTAGTCTTACCTGTTAATTCCTTTTCTTAGTCCATACATGTTACTAGTAACTTTGGGTAGGCGATCAGCCCATTTAATAGGCAGGAACAATTCTGAGCAGTGACTGCTGAGTGAAGCCTAACTCCTCTCCTTAGCTTGCCGCTAGCCAATCCCAACCAGTAAGATTTGCAGACTAACTTGACTAGGTAGTAAGGTGGTAGACTCCTGTGAGCATGAACCCGAAAGGACCCCCACGTTCTGGTGCAGGAGAGAAAAGCATGGTCCTCTCACAGGGTGGGAGACCTTATGGACTAAAAAGGATTTAACAGGTAAGACTAAAATCCTGTTTTCTCTGTTGTCCAATACAGGTTACTGGTAACTTTGGGATGTCCAACCATTAAGTTCCCCAGGGCGGGAAGAAAGGCAAGGACCAGGACAAAGCCCCCAAAGTCACCAGAGCACCAATGAACCTACAGATCATAAATGGCTCAACACTAGCTGCAAAGTGTCAACGGACACTGAACAGGTGTCAAACAAACCCCAGGAACTGTTACACAGCACACTGAACTAGAGCCAACAGGGCTCAAAAGTGAAAGTACAGAACTAGAGAGATCCTAGACAGGCAAGGTTGCCTCCAGGATCTTCCTCCCAAAGCTGGCATCAGCCGATGCCAGCACATCCAGTCAATAGTGTTTAGAAAAAGTGTGCACAGATGAACTGGCCGCCTTGCACAACTGATCAGCTGAGGCCTGGTTCTTGTAGGCCCAAGAAGCCCAAATAGACCTCGCAGAATGAGCCGTGACCCTGAAGGGAACAGGCTTCTTCCGAAGTTTGTAAGCCTTACGAATCGTGGACTTGATCCAAGAAGTGATGGCAACCTTGGAAGCAGGCTTCCTTGCCCTAGGACCCTCAGGAATGACAAGAAGAGTGTCAGACTGCCTCAAGGACTATGTGCAATGCACATAGAACTTGAGACAACCCACAGCATCCAACAGATGAAGACCCCTCTCTGTCAGAAGTAGGGTTAGGACAGAAGGGACCACAATTTCCTGATTAATGTGGAACTCAGACACCACCTTTGGGAGAAACTCTTGTGAAGTGCAAAGCACTGCCTTGTCCTTGTGAAAGACCAAAAAGGGTGGCCCTACAAGACAGAGAAAGACAATCTTCTACATCAGCATACGTAAAGGAATGGTAGCCAAAGACCCAAAAGGACACTGAAGTACTCCCAGGACCAGGGGACTTAAACACCGGACGGGTATGAGCAACACCCTGGAAGAAAACCTTGACATCAGGAATGAGAGCAAGACGCCTCTGAAAGAAGAGAGCGCAGAAGTCTGAACCTTAAGAGAACTCCGACTGAGACACTTATTCACACCATCCTGTTCATTACAAGAGGATTTGGACAAATTGAGTAACTGGGCAGGCAAATGGCAAATGAGATTCAATATAGACAAGTGTAAAGTTACGCATTTTGGGTATAATAATAAAAATGCAACATATAGTTTAGATGGTGTTCCTCTGGGGAAATCTACTAATGAAAAGGATTTGGGAGTAATGGTAGACAATAGACTTAGCAGTAGCATGCAGTGCCAGCTGGCAGCTGCAAAGGCCAATAAGATATTGGCATGTATTAAAAGGGGTATTGACTCAAGGGAGGAAGATATTATTATGCCTCTTTACAGGTCCATGGTAAGACCCCACCTAGAATATGCTGTTCAATTCTGGGCGCCCCTTCTGAAAAAGGACATTATGGAACTAGAGAGAGTGCAGAGGAGGGCTACAAAACTAGTAAGGGGAATGGAAAGTTTTAGTTATGAAGAAAGGCTAGAAAAGTTAAACTTGAACACACTAGAGAAACGGCGTCTTAAAGGGGATATGATAACACTATATAAATATGTTCAAGGCCCATATAAAGGGCTCTCCAAAGACCTGTTCATTAACAGAACAGTACACAGGACAAGGGGCCACCCACTTAGACATGAGGAAAGGAGATTTAATCTACAACAGCGGAAGGGTTTCTTTACAGTAAGGACAATAAAGGTATGGAATTCACTTCCTGAGGAGGTGGTGCTATCAAATACATTAGATGCCTTTAAAAGGGGCCTGGATACTTATTTAAAAGAGCATAACAGAGGGCTATGTACGTTAGTATTGGAATTAATATTTAGTTAGGGCTTGTTGATCCAGGGAGAAATCTGATTGCCATTTGGAATCAAGAAGGAATCCCCCCCCCCCATTCAAGGCAGAATTTTAAATTGCTATATTGAGGGGTTTTTTTTGCCTTCTTTTGGATCAACGATGGTAAACAGGAATAGGAAAAGGGTTGAACTAGATGGACGCAAGTCTTTTTTCAACCTAAATTACTATGTTACTATGACTGTAGGAAGGTCAAAATCCTGAGACAGGTCTTTGTCAGCACACCAAGACAGGAAAGTAGACCAAACTCGATGATAGGCCTTAGAGGAAACAGGCTTACGGGCACTAAGCATAGTAGCCACCACACCAGAAGAAAATCCTTTCAAAATTGAGGATTCAATCCCCGTGCCATTAAAGCCAGACCATGAACGTCTTCCTTCCAGAGGGGTGTGTGTGTGTGTGTGTGTGTGTGTGTGTGTGTGTGTGTGTGTGGTCGAAGAGGTTCCGCCACTGAGAGGTCCAGAATCTCTGGGAACCAAGCCTGCCGGGGCCAGTACGGAGCAATCCGAATGACTGGGCAGTGCTCCAGTCTCAGCTTCTGAAGTATCCTGTTCAACAAGGCATCCACTGCCAATGGCAGGAACATGCTGCCTTGCTTGTCAATGTAGGCTACTGCTGTGGCATTGTCCAACTGTACTCTGACCAGGCAATCCTCCACTTGCCGTGTTGAGTGATGTAGGGCATGAAATACCGCCCAGATCTCCAAGACATTGATGGAAGGAGAGTTCTACTGAGACCACCGGCCCTAAACACAAGTGCCCCAGCACCACTCCCCATTCAGAGAGGATGGCATCTATCACTGTGGTCCAGAAGGGCACCAGGAAGGGTCTGCCTTTCAGAAGACTGTTCAGGAGGAGCCACCATGAGAGGCTCTGCTCCACTTGCAGAGGGAGAGACAGGGCTCTCTTCAGGAGATCTGAACATCCCTGGCATGCCAGGATTAGAAACCTCTGAAGTTCCCTGGTGTGAGCCATGGCAAATGGGACTGCTTCTATAGTGGAAATGAACTTCCTCACCAAAGATGACATCTTCTTGGCTGGAACTGGATCCTGAGACAGGATAGCCTGAACCTTCTTTGCCATCTGATGAGCCACTTTGTCCGTGAGAAACACCATCCCCCCCCCTCTCAGTGTCGAAGAGGAGGCCCAGAAAGACCATCCTCTGGAAAGGAACAAGGTCTCACTTGTCCAAGTTGATGATCCACCTCTGTAATGGGAGAGAGCATGAATGCAGTCCTGCACCTGCTGGTGAAGGAGTTCCAGAGAAGAGGCCTTCAGAAGGAGGACGTCCATGTATGGAGTCACACTGATGCAGTCCTGATGTAGTACGGAGATCAATGCTCCCAGGACTCTGTTGAAGACATAGGGAGCCGTGGTCAGGCCAAAAAGGAGGGCAGAAAACTGGAAATGCCCTCGGCCGCAGGCAAACATATAAAATAGGATTTTAGTCTTACCTGTTAAATCCTTTTCACTTAGTCCATACAGGTTACTGGTAACTCTGGGAGGCGAAGCCCTCTAGTGGTAGGCAGGAACGATTCACAAAGTGTATGCAGGGGGTTGAGCCTCCCCTTCCCTCCTGGCCGCACCAGCCAATGAGCTCCAGATTGAATTGAGACACTAACCATGACTAGTTTAGGGAAGGAAGAAGACTCCTGTGAGCATGCCCCGAAGGTTTCCCACGGCCTGCATGGTCTCTTGACAGGGTGGGAGACCAGTAACCTGTATGGACTAAGTGAAAAGGATTTAACAGGTAAGACTAAAATCCTATTTTCACTGTCGTCCAATACAGGTTACTGGTAACTCTGGGATGTCCAACCATTGAGTTTCCCTGAGGTGGGAAGTAGGCAAGGACCAGGCGCTAGGCCCCCAAAGTCACCAGTACATCTACAGACCAACTGGTCAGATAGCACAACAAACGTAAGTGTCAACCGACACCAAACTGGGGTAAACGACCCCGGAAATATCACACAGCACACATAACAAGAGCCAACAGGGCTCAACAGTTAAAAAAGCACTAAGAACCAAGAAGGAGATCCTCGACAGGCAAGACTGCCTCTAGGACCTTCCACCCAAAGCGGACGTCAACCGAAGCCAGCACAACCATGCGGTAGTGCTTGGAAAAGGTGTGCACAGAGGACCGAGTGGCCGCCCTGCACAGCCGATCACCAGAAGCCTGATTCTTATAGGCCTAGGAGGCCCCAATGGACCAGGCGGAATGAGCAGTAACCCTGAAGGGAACATGCTGATTTCTCAGCTTGTATGCCTCACTAATTGTGGACTTAATCCAGGAAGCAATAGACACGGTAGATGCAGGTCTTCCTGCTCTGGGCCCCTCAAGAATGACGAACAGCATGTCAGACTTCCTGAGTCAGTGCGATGCACAGAAAACCGGAGGCAGAGCACCACACCCAACAAGTGAAGACATCCCTCCTTGACAGAGGAGGGGTTAGGGCAGAAAAAGGGCACCACAATCTCCTGATTGATGTGAAACTCGGAGACCACCCCAGGAAGGAACACCCTGGAGGTACAGAGCACCTTCGAATCCTTGTGAAACACCAGATAAGGCGGCTTACAGAACAACGCCCGTAAGTCTGCAACACGGCGAACAGAGACAATCTCCAAAAGGAAAGCCAACCTCCACGTCAAGAGACGTAAAAGAATAGTTGACAAAGACTCAAAGGGGGGAAATTGAAGAACCCCCAGAACTAAATTGAGGTCCCACTGAGAAGCAGGACTCCGGAAGACAGGGCGGACATGAGCAACGCCCTGGAAGAAAACCTGCATATCAGACAGAACCGCAATGTGCTGCTGAAAGAACACACAAGGTGCAGAGGTCTGCACCTTTAAGGTACTCAAACTGAGTCCCTTATCCAACCCGTCCTGCAAGAATGCCAGGACGTTGGAAAGGTAAAACTCAATTGACAGATCCCTGTCAGTACACCAAGAGGTAAGGGTAGACCAAACATGGTGGTAGATCTCAGAGGAAACCGGCTTACGAGAGCTAAGCATGGCAGCCACCACCCCCGAAGAAAATCCTTCTTCTGTAGAATTGAGGATTCAACCTCTAAGCTTTCAAAGCCAGACAGTGGACATCCTCCTTCAACAGGTATCCCTGCAGAAGAAGATCTGGTCGAGAAGGGAGCCGAACGACTCCGCTACAAACAGAGCCAGACGCTCCAAAAACCAAGAATGTCAATGCCAAAACAGCGCAATGAGAATGACAGGACAAAATTCCAGCCGAAGCTTCCGAACGACCCTGATCAACAAGGGTAGAGGAGGAAAAATGTAAGCCAGTGGGAACATCCAAGTGATGGACAGGACGTCCATCGAGAGCAGAACACAGGAACCTTCCTGTTGTGTCTCGTCATCAGATCGATGCAAGGAGATCCCCATCTCTGAACAAAGTGTAGAAACACCTCCGATGTAACTGCCACTCCCCGCAGTCCACAGTGTGCCAAATGAGGAAGTCCGCCATGATGTTGTCTACGCCTGGAATGCAAACTGCAGATATGGCAAGAACGTGCCTATCTGCCCAAGGCAAAACAGCCTTCACCTCTAACCAAGCAGAGAGACGTCTTGTACCGCCTTGCTTGTTGAAGTAAGCCACAGCTGTGGTGTAGTCGGCCTCCACCCGGACCGGGCAGTCCTCCAACTGGGCCGTTCAATTGGCAAAGGGCATGGAAAATCGCCCGAAGCTCTGAGACATTGATCGGAAGAAGGATTCCCCGGAGACCATCGGCGCTAAGAACACAGGCGACCCAGAATCGCACCCCAGCCGGACAGGCTGGCGTCTGTGGTCACCTTGGTCGAAACGGAAACCAGGAAGCACCTGCTCTTCAGCAGGTTGGATAGGTCGAGCCACCAAGACAGGCTCAGTTCACATGAAAAGGAAGGAACACCAACGTCGTCTGATGCAGAGGCAGACACCCTTCCCAACTGGAAGAGAATCCCTGTAGTTCCCTGGTATGCGACATAGCCAAGTAAACCGCCTCCACTGTAGAGGGGAACTACCCCACCAGGAAGGACAGCTTCAGAAGTGAAACTGGATCCCAAGACAGGATTGCAGAAAACCTGTGAGCAAACTGGTGAGCCACCTCCTCTGGAAGGTACACCATGCACATCTGAGTATCGAAGAGAAGGTTCAGAAACACCAGCCTCTGAGACGGAATCAGGTCCGACTAGTCCAGGTTGACTATCCACCCGTGATGAGATAGGGATTGGGTACAGGTCTGAAGCTGTTGAAGGAGTAGGTCCGCAGACGTGTCCTTCAATAGCAAGTCGTCCATGTAGGAAGTCACTCTGACGCCCTCCTGATAAGGGACAGCAGTCAGAGCCCCAAGCACCCGCTAGAAGACCTGAGGAGCCGTAGTCAGTCTGAAGGGGAGAGCAGAGAACTGGAAGAGTCCCCTCTCGCAGGCAAACCGAAGGTATTGCCGACTCTCTGGATGGATGGAGATGGAAAAATAGGCATCCTGAAGAACCAGAGAGGCAAGAAACTCCCTCGGCGACATGGCAACTATCACTGTGCGCAGAGCCTCCTAGCAATAGAGAGTTCCAAGTCACAAAGGAGTTGAGGTCCTTCAGATCCCAAATAGGGTGACATCTGCCGTCCTGGTTGGAGCAGGAACTGGCACTAGGACGTCCTTGTTCAAAAGAGCCTGAACAGCGCTATCGAAGAGACAGCGTCTCTGTGCACTTTGAGATGTATGTAGGAAGAAGGCGGCAAAAGGGTGGAAGAGAAGAGAAAGGGATCTTGTACCCTTCCGAAACCACCTGTAAAACCCATGGGTCCGCCACAGACTCCTCCCAAATGCTGTGAAGGAGGTGCAGACGGCCACAGTGGAATGCAGACCCGGATTCGATGAGTTACACCGAAGCAGTCTTGGAAACCTTGGGCGTGGCGAAGACCTTGGGCGTCCATTGCTGTTTGGGCTAGGAGAAGGGACGTGGAGCTGAGGGAACCATCCGGTTCGCCTGGCGTGTCTCACCCTGAAAGGGACGAAAATACCGGTTGCGTTTAAGCGGTACTTCCTTCCTAGCCACTGAAAGCAATGAGTACTCTTGCCCCCAGTGGTCTCACTGACCAATTCTTCAAGATCAGGCCCAAACAAAAGGGTACCCTGGAAAGGCAGGGATAACAGAGCTTTCTTGGAAGTGGTGTCAGCAGGCCAGATCTGGAGCCAAAGAACTCATATGACCATTACAGACATGGAGGAAACCCTAGCCATCATGCGGACGGCACCAAAGGCAGCAGCAGAAACATAATGTTTCAGATATATTAGCTAGCAAGCGCAATTTCTCTGAAGTAGATGCATCCAGACGGAGAGCCGTGGGGAGTTGTTCAGTCCAGGCTGCAATAGCCCGGTCAACCCACGCATTAGCAAAGGCAGGTCGCATGTCAGTGCCAGCTGTTGCAAAAACAGACTAGAGAGTAACCTCAAGTGTCTTTTCAGTCCAATCCTTAAAGGAGGAAGCAGCAAAAACAGGCAAGGCAGCAGATTAGACAGCCTAGAGACAGGAGCATCCACCTTAGGAGGATGAACCCATTTAGCAAGCGCAACCTCAGAAAAGGGATAAAGCTTAGCAAACTTTCTGGCTACAGAAGTAGTCTTATCAGGGAATTTCAACACTTCTGAGACCAGCCGGTCCAGAGTGGGAGAGGGAGGAAAATAAGTCAGGGGCCTATTGAATGTTAAGAGTGGTTAATACAGCTCTGACTAGGCCCTCAGCAGAGGGGTCAGGGTCAGCTTCAAGAGGGCCCCCAATATCCCAGGTAGATTCTAACACAGTACTATCCTCCACATCAGTGTCAACGAGCAATACCTTGTCCGAGGAGTCAGAGACATCAGGTGCTCCCTGTGGATTAGGCAGGTAAGATCTGATACCAGAGGGGGCCTGTCAAGCCTGGAAGACCCCTTGGATCTGGGATGGGAAGAGTTGAAGCGTGGAGCAGAGGTCCCTAATTGCAGCCTTGAACTCTTGCATCCAAGCTGGCTCAATAGCATGGCTGGAAGGCCCTGGGTTGCTGTCAGGAACATCAGAACATGCTGGGTAATAGGACCTGAGAACACTCTAGGTAGCTCTAAGTGACAGGAAGATTAATGTGAAATGGGGGATACAGAGACCCCAGCCTCCCAAGTCACAGTTCTAACCCCAAGCTCCAGCGGTATAGACATTCACATAGTGTCAATAACCATACTGTAAAATAAATCACCCAAGAAACAGTTGTAAAGATTAAAGTTTCACCCCAGAAGACATTAATTTGAACTTATCTGGCAGGCGAAGGGTTAATCCTTGAAGGAGGGGGGAAGAGAATTCCAGGCTCAGTTGAGGATACTATATCAAAACAGCCCACAAAATGGCTGCCGCGACGGGAGCCAATCAGAATGTAGGCGCGAAGCAAGTGCTCATGGGAAATGTAGTTTTTTCTAAAAAAAAAAAAGTATCCTAAACGGTGCCCGAAGCCCCCTGAGCACCCCAAGACACTTGATCTGTAAACCGGATGAAAGAGCAAGGGTAGACAAGTAAAATGATCCATCTCTGAAGTTGCTGTATCAAGCGGTTGCAGAGATATGTCCCAAACAGTGCAGTCCCATAGAGATGAATGGAGCAATGTGTCTATGTGGTAAAGCGCGCCTTAAAGGCGCAGTACTTAAAGTAAAACTAAGGAATAAAAACATGTAAAATAGCAAGAGAACATGTAAGAATACTATAAAAACACCAATCCAGTAGGAATAGTGTCATGAAACCCCCTAATAAAATGCCAACCAGCAGCTAAAGGGTTAAGTTACCACAGAAACTTGCTCCAAATACCCAGACAGATATACAGATAGACCCAATGAGTGCAGGAGTGCCCAATGAGAACTCCAAACGTCCACCCCTGTTGGAAGGAGTACCGGGGGACAAGTGAACCTGCAGCACTCAAAGGGTCGCTCACCTTTCCTGCAGATCTAGTGTCTTCAGGTTACCATGGGTTAAGAAATTACCTCAGTGGGTAACTTCTGGGAAGCACTTGGATACCAAGATTTTCCCCTTCAGGACTAAAGGTTCACTGAAAAAGTCCTGGACACTGAGCTAGCCACTTTGAAGAGGGCATTTGTCAGTCCTGGTAATCCGCCTAATGGTGGTATTCCATATTTGACAGAAAAATAATAAAATTTCTAAAACTATTGAAGAGCTGTTCCTGTAGCCTGTTACTCCAACGAGGAACAATTCAATCTGAGCTCATTGGCTGGTGCGGCCAGGAGGGAAGGGGAGGCTCCACCCCCTGCATACACTTTGTGAATCGTTCCTGCCTACCACTAGAGGGCTTCGTCTCCCAGAGTTACCAGTAACCTGTATTGGACGACAGTGAAATTTACTTACCGATATTTAGCTTTCTTCTGTGTACCTCCAAGGCATTCTAGATATTGGGAATGTCTCCGCCCTCCAGCTGGGTAGGACCAAACGAAAAAAGGTTCAAAAGGTGGATCCAGCCCTCTATCCTCAGTCTCTCTTTTGGCTCAGCTGTAAGAAACTAACAAATATATTAGTAGGGAGGGCATGCCTTGGAGGTACACAGAAGTAAGCTAAATATAAGTAAGTAAATTTATATGTTTCTTCTGTGTACCTCCAAGGCATTCTAGATATTGGGACTTAAAAGCAGTTACCCAAACACAACAAGGGAGGGAATGAATCTTACCCATCAGTGATGGACTACAGCCTCCAGGACCTTCCTGCCGAAAACAGCATCAGCTGATGCTTGGACGTCCAGATGATAGTGCTTCATTAAGGTGGAGATAGAGGACCAGGTAGCCGCCTTACAAATGTCCACTGGAGAGGCCTGGGCCCATTTTGCCCAGGATGCAGCCATGGCCCTGGTGGAGTGTGCCTTAAGGTTAGAGGGTGCCTTGTACCCTGAGTGTGTAGCATTTGTGTATACATGCCTTGATCCATCCAGAAATGGATGCCTTAGAGGCAACTCTTCCTTTGAATCTACCTTGAAAATAGACAAAGAGTCAGATGATCTGAAGTCCTTAGTTCTATGGAGATGTAGAAATGCATCGGACCAGATCCAGATTATGAAGGCGGGCTTCCTTGGGGTTGGTAGGGTTGTTACAAAAGGAAGGATAGACAATATCTTGGTTGATGTGAAAATCAGTGACCACCTTAGGTCTGAAAGATGGCTTAAAGGGATAGTATTACTTAAAAATTCCTATCCCTCATATTGTAGCCCTTAATAAACCGAGTTAAATGACACCAGCAGCATCTCTCAGACCTTTATGGTTTAAGAGATAGCCGCTTTCAAAGTTTCCTCTACCCTGCTGTCAGCGTTCTACTGCCAGCAGGGGAATCCGGTCTCTGAATCAAGAGGAGGCTCTTCAGCAGAGCCGATATCTCGTTATGGAAGGAAAAATGATTCATTGAAACAGTCTTCTACGTGTGCTTGGTAACCAAGCACACGTAGAAGACTGTTTCAATTAATCATTTTTCCTTCCATAATGAGATATCGGCTCTGCTGAAGAGCCTCCGCCTGTCCCGGGACCGGATTCCCCTGCTGGCAGCAGAACGCTGACAGCAGGGGAGAGGAAACTTTGAAAGCGGCTATCTCTTAAACCATAAAGGTTTGAGAGATGCCGCTGGTGTCATTTAACTCGGTTTATTAAGGGCTACAATATGAGGGATAGTAATTTTGAAGTAATACTATCCCTTTAACTCTAAGAACAACTTTGGATGTAAAGATAAAAATGGGGCTTTGCAGGACAGCGCCTGGAGCTCATTGACACGTCTGGCCGAGGTGACGACCATCAAGAAGACTTTTCATGGTGAAAAGCTGAAGGGAAATGTCATTCAAATGCTTGAAATTATCAGACTGAGACAGGGACTGAAGGACCAGATTTAGGTCCCAAGGAGCTACAATCTCAATGATGGTAGGTTTGACTTTAACGATGGCTTTGGTAAAGCATCTGATGAGATGATGCTCAGCCAGAGGTTTAGCTAGAGTGGCAGATAGTGCTGAAAGTTGGACTTTGAGAGAGGCCGACCTGAGGCCCCCTTGGAATCCATCTTGGAGAAAACTTGAGGATGCAAGCCACGTCAATATTTTCCCTAGGAATCTTCCTCTCATTGCACCATTTTGAGAAGGTAGACACGACCCTGCAATAAACTTTAGATGTGGAAGGTTTCCTCCCTTGTAGGATAGTATTTATCATAGGATCTGAAAGGCCTTGTCCCCTTAGCGAGTCCCGCTCAGCCTCCATGCCGTTAAGCATAAGAGCTTAAGGTTGTCGTGCAATATGGGACCCTGATGTAGAAGGTCTTTCTTCTGGGGTAGTTCCCAAGGTTCATCCACTGACATCTGGACTAGATGCGAGTACCACACCCTTCTGGGCCAATTGGGGGCAATGAGGATGGCCTCCACTTGGTCGGTCCTTATCTTCTTTAGTACCTGCATCAGAAGAGGGGAAGGTGGGAAGATGTATACCAGGCTGAAGTGCCAAGGGAAGGCCAGAGCATCTTGGCCCAGAGAGGATCCTGCCATCTGGAATAGAAGGCTTTCGTTTTGGTATTGAGACTTGTGGCCATTAGATCCACCTCTGAGTGACCCCACCTCCTTGTGAGGAGATTGAAGAGGTCTTGATTTAACCCCTAGAGTGCCAGGTGGGTACACTGTACGAGTTTGGACAGCTGTACCCGCTGTGCCAAGCTCGTACAATGTACCCACTAAAATGCGGTCACTGCATAAGCCGGTATAACCGGCATGCAGTGGCCGCATTTAAAAAAAAAAAAAAATAAAAAAAAATAAAAATTAAAAAAAATAGCCTGGCACTTGTGGGGGGACATGAGGATCACTCCTCATGTCCCCCCTGTTATTGATCTCCCAGCCGATCGCACTGGGAGATCAATAACGCAAGAGGAGAAGCACACTCACAGGGACATTTATTATTACTCCTTTTTTTGTAAGACCTCATTGGGGGGGAATCATAGGGGTCCTGATACCCCCCAATGAGGTCTATAATACAAAAAAAGTAAATAAAAAAAATTAACCCTGTGTGTGCCACAGGGGGGGCCAATGCAGCCCCCCTTCTGTGGCACACACAGGGCTTTTATCATTCCTTTGTTACCAGAGATTGTTGGGGGGCATCAGGATTGGTCCTGATGGCCCCCCAACAAGCTCTAATTACAAAGTAATGATAAAAAAATTAACCCTTTGAGCGCCACAAGGATACATTTGCAATGCTCTGGAGACCCCTGTGGCACTCACAGGGTCACTCTGTTTGTGGACATATATATATTTTTTTACTAAGACCTCATTGGGGAGGGATCAGAGGGTCCTGATGCCCCTCAATGAGGTATATAATAAAAAAAAAAAAAAAATTAACCGTGTGCGCCACTGGGAGCTGGGGTTCAATGCAGACCCCCTTCCTGTGGCACACACAGGATGTTTTATCATTACTTTGTGATCAGAGCTTGTTTGGTGGCCATCTGAATACAAAGTAATGATTAAAAAAATTAACCCTTTGCGTGCCACAGGGGCCCAAATGCATTGCTTTGCAATCCACTGAACACCCCTGTGGCGCACACAGGATTTTTTACCCCCTTTATTTTTATTTAGACCTCATTGTATGGGTTCAGATGCCCTCAACGAGGTCTACACAAAAATATTGTGGGAAAAAGCCCAAAAAAATGCACGTGCCACAGGAGGGGGGGGTCCAACGCAATGCTTTGTATGAGGGGACATACAGTGCACACTGGTAGTCACAGATCTCCCATACACACTATCAGACACTGCCCCACCATCCTTGCTCCTCTGCTCATACCCACACACACTGCCTAATCCCTCACCCTCCCACACACTTTGTTACACTTGTAGTCACAGGTTCACACGTACACCGGCTGACGCCCTAGCTTCTTTCATCTGTTAGCCATAAAATCACACATACACTGTTTGCTTTCCCATTCCTGTTTCACTGGTAGCTACGCTCCTGTAGCGTAAATTGGTATGTCAACGCACAGCAGTGGGGTACCATTTTTCTTAGTCTGGCAAGAAGTCCTCCTAGGAAATCCCACGCCATTGAACCATTGTAGTATCTTTGAAGTGACTGATGTGTAAAACAAATGTTTGTTTTTTTTCCTGTAGCACCACATTCTGGATATAGTTTTGCCAACTAACTTAGGGGTAAAAAGGCAAGTGACCCCTCATTAGATGCGGCAGGTTGTCGTCTTTCCAAAATGGTATGGTTTATCTACCTTTTCTTCAATTCTGGAGGTGTTATAGCTATTTTTGTACAGGCAAGTCAGGTTCGAGAAAATGTTAGAAACATCAGAGGTTGTAGTAGGTGGAGTTTTCTACTTCTAGCACCCCCTAAGGTAGTTCAACTCATACCAATGGGGTGTCGTTTGACTCCTAAGAGCACTAGCAAACAAATGCAGCTGAAAATTCCATGGTTTTCACAGAGCTCCATACATTTGAAGGGGCAGAAATGTAAAAAAATGCAATTTTTTTCCTATATCGCCTCCTTCTGGAAACATTTACGAACACCAGTATTGGGGTAAGAAGGCAAGTGATCCCTCATTAGATGCAGCAGGTTGTCTTCTTTCCAAAATGGTATGGTTTATCTACCTTTTCTTCAATTCTGAAGGTGTTATAGCCATTTTTGTACAGGCAAGTCACATTTGAGAAAATGTTAGAAACATCAGAGGTTTTAGTAGGTGTAGTTTTCTACTTCTAGCACCCCCTAAGGTAGGTCAACTCATACCAGTGGGGTGTCGTTTGACTCCTAAGAGCACTAGCTAATGAATGCAGTTGAAAATTCAATGGTTTTTATAAAGCTTCATACTTTTGAAGGGGCAGAAATGTAAGAAAATGCCTTTCATCAGCACCACCTCCTGGAAGCATTTGTGCATACCAGCCTTTGGGTAAGAAGGCAAGTGACTCCTCATTAGATGCGGCAGGTTGTTTTCTTTTCAAAATGGCATTGTTTCGCTACCTTTCCTGCATATCTATTATGGTTATAACCATTTTAGTGCAAGCAGATAATTTCAAAAACAAAAGTGTCAGGTTTACGTACGTGTTCCTAGCACCCACATATTGTATGTTAACCCACACAAATGGGCTACCATTTTTCTCATGTTGGTAGCAAGTACTGAATACAGCAGGAAATGTTATGGTTTTCAAAGATTTTAGTATCTTTGAAGTGGTGGAAATGTAAAAAAACATGTATTTATTCCCATAGCACCAACTTTTGGAAATATTTGTGCACTTCAGCCCATGGGGTAGAAAGGCAAGTGACCCCTCATTTGATGCAGGAGAATGTCTACTTTCCAAAATGGTATACCTTTTATACCTTTCCTTCATGTCTCTAACAGTTATGGACATTTTAGTACAAGCAGCCATTTTCGAAGAAGCAAACAGATAGGTCTAGTTATGTGCTTCTGGCACCCCTAAGGTAGGTCGACTCATTCCAATGGGGTGTCATTTTTCTCCTAAGAGCACTAGCTAATGAATACAGTTGGAAATTCCATGTTTTTCACAGATTTCCATACACATAAAGGGGCAGAAATGTAAGAAAATGCCACCTTCTGGAAGCATTTGGGCACAACAGGCTTGGGATAAGAAGGCAAATTCCATCATTAGATGTGGCAGGGTGTCTTCTTTTCAAAATTGTATGGTTTGTGTACCCTTTCTTCACTTCTGCAGTTATAACCATTTGTGTACAGACAAGTAATGTTTGAGAAAATGTTAGAAAAATTAGAGGTTGTAGTAGGTGTCGTTTTGTACTTGTAGCGCCCCCTGAGGTAGGTGAACTCATACCAATAGGGTGTCATTTTTCTCCTAAGAGCACTAGCTAATGAATACAGTTGGAAATTTCATGGTTTTCACACATTTTAGTACATTTGAAGGGGCAGAAATGTAAGAAAATGCCTTTTTTTCATTAGCACCTTCTGGAGGCATTTGTGCACACCAGGCTTGGGGTAACAAGGCAAGTCACCCCTCATTAGATGCAGCAGGTTGTCTACTTTCCAGAAATATATAGTTTTATATAGTTATTCCACTGTTTTAGGGTAGATTTACCACAAAAACACTAGAACACACATAATAATAATAATAATAATCCTTTATTTATATAGCGCACACAGATTCCGCAGCGCTTTACACTCATATTGGTTCCTGTCCCCATTGGGGCTCACAATCTAAATTCACCTATCAGTATGTTTTTGGAGTGTGGGAGGAAACCGGAGTACCCGGAGGAAACCCACGCAAACACAGTGAGAACATACAAACTCATTGCAGATGTTGTCCACATTAGCTCAAAGTTGAAAATGTCACTTTGCGCTGCTGGTGATTAGGGCTCTACGCTAGCCATGGACGTAGGTAAAACTATACAAATTTGGTATTTTTTTTTTTTATTCGGGGGACTTGAGGCTTTCAAATAATTGAAACTTTTTCAATCAAGGTAAATGTTTTTGATACATAGTATGTGATTTTAGCAAAATGAGTAAATTTTCACTTTTTTGTCATTATGACATCATAGCTTTCTGCACGATGTAAAATTCTCTTTATGTAAGGTACCACGAGAAAGCTCAATTAGTTCTGAAAAAAACAGTATATCGTTTTCCATAAGTAACTAAAAATCCCCAGAGGAAATCAAGCCTAAACGGAAGGATAGCAAAAATGTTGAAAAAGTGTCTGGCCTGCAGGGTAAAGGAAATGGCTCGAGCCTCTGGCACTGAAGGAGTTAAAGGGATAGTAATACATGAAAAAAAGTTTATTTTATATTGTAGCCCTTAAAAAAACATGACAAATGATATGTCTTATCTCCCAAACCTTTATAGTTTGGGAGATATTCAGAAGTAAAGTTTCCCCTGGAGTGACATCATTGCTCCACCCTTCAGATTTGGAATCTGGTCCCGGGACCGGTTGTGCCTCTCCAGAAGTGCTGAGATCACCATCTTTAAAAAGAATTTCTTAACTGGAATGGTCTACAAAGTGTGCTTTCAAGCCAGGCACACTTTGTAGATAGTTCCAGTTAAGTAGTTCTTTTCAAAGATCGTGATCTCGGCACTGCTAAAGAGCTGCCGGTTGCTCTGTGGACCGAATTTCAAATCTGTCCACTAGATGGCAGACTTGGCTGAAACAGCCAGGAAGAGAGAATTTTACTATATTTTACAAGTGAATATCTTCCAAACCATAAAGGTTTGGGAGGTAAGACTTATATCATTTTTCATGTTTTTTTAAGGGCTACAATATAAAAGAAACTTATTTTCAAGTATTACTATCCCTTTAAGGCCCATTCCCCTTGGTCCAGCCTGTTTCTGCTGAGGAAGTCTGCTTCTAGATTGCTTCTTCCCGCTATGTGAGCTGCTGACAGCTGAAATAGGTGTTTCTGCCCAGAGAAGGAGAGGCCTAATTTCCCTGAGCAGAGACCGACTCCTGGTTCCCCTTATGTTTTGATGTACATAGCTGTGGGGAGGTTGTCCGTCCTTACCAGGGCACTTGTGCCTTCAAGATTCTTCTGGAAGCGGAGCAGGGCTTTCCTGACTGCTCTGGCCTCCAGAACATTGATGTGAAGGGAAGTCTCTTTCGCGACCAAGATCCCTGGACTGCTCCCCAGTCCTTGAGACTGGCATCGGTGTAGATCTCCCAATTCGGAAGCAACAATGACCTTCCTGCCTGAAGGTTGGCTGGCAGGAGGAACCATTGTAGCTCCTGTCTGGCCAACTTGGAGAGAAGTATTCTTTGAAATGGATTCCCAAGGTCTGGATTGCAAAAGGACAAAAAGTTGTGTTGGAGAATACGGCAATGTAGTTTCACCCATGGGATGATTTGGGTGGATGAAGACAGTAGTCCCAGAAGTTCCTGAAAATCCTTTACTCTCAAGAGGGGATTCCTCAGAAAGGCCCGGATTGTTGTTCTGATCTTGGAGATTCTGTCTAATGATAACTGAAGTAGAGATGTGACTGTTGATTTAGAGTCCCAGGAAGTCCATCTTCTGAGAAGGAAACAGGTGGCTCTTGTGGAGGTTGATAACCCAACCTATGCTCTGTAGAAGCTGAATAGCTGCTTCTGTGTGAGAAAGGGAACTTTTGTGAGATGGCACCATAATTAGCAGATCGTCTAGATAAGCTAGCATATTGATCCCCCTTTTTCTGAGACATGCCAGAGCTGGCGCCAGAACTTTTGTAAATACTCTGGGAGCCGTAGATAGGCCGAAGGGCAGTGCTGTGAACTGGTAGTGATTCTGGCTGACAGCAAAACGAAGGAAGCGCCTGGGAGCCTGATGGATCGGGACGTGATAATAGGTGCCCTTGAGGTCTATGGATGTTACAAACATTCCTGTTGAAAGGGAGTGAAGGACTGACTCCACTGTCTCCATCTTGAAGTGAAGGTGTCTGAGATGATTGTTGACTTCCTTTAGGTCTAGGATGGTCCTGAATGAACCGGAAGATTTGGGTACTAGAAAGAAAGGAGAATAGACACTGAACCTCTCTCCTGGGCAGGAACTTCCTCCAAGACTTTCTGAATCAGAAGATTGTTGATAGAAGAAAGGAAGGCCTGTCTGGTGAAGGAATTCTTCGGAATGCGAGATTTGAGAAAGATAGGATTGGGAGGGACAGAAATTAACTCCAGCGTGTATTCCCTGCCCAGAATCTGGGAGACCCAGGCATCTAGATGTACCTGGGCCTCCCAAACCCCGAGAAAGGACCCCAGTTTGCCCCCTACTGGGATCTCCAACAGGGACCACTGGAGTTCACTGGTTCCCTGGCTTAAACGGAGGCTTCCTGGAGTAGGTTAGTCTGAAGCCTCCCCTCTAAGCATACCTTACTCTCTGTTCTTCTTGACGACCAGGGTTGGTTCTCTTGTATTCTCGAAAGGATTGAACCCTGAATCTAGACTGGAAGGAAGGAGATCCTTTGCGTTTCCATTCTTGAGGGAGGAACGGGCTTTTCCAGCCCGAGGCTTTTTTGATATCGTCTAGATGTTTGCAGAAAATGGAAGCTCCAGTAAAAGGTAGAGATGAGTAGTTTCGGAAGTAGTGGCAGCTTTCCATGGCTTCAACCATAGGGACTTGCGGGCCGAGATAGAGCTGAAGATCTCACAAGCAGACGAATGATGTCCAGAGAAGCATCACAGGAATAATTAGTCGCTTCTTTAATGACAGCTACTTCTTTTAAGAGTTTAGAAGGAGACATGTTCTCCTCTAGCTCTGTGAGCCAGACGCACATGACTCTGGAGACGCAAGCCATTGCCGTGGCTGCTTTCAAATTCTCGCCTATGACAGAAAACTGCTATTTAAGAGCAGCCTCCAATTTCCTCTCCATGGGATCTTTCAATGAGGTGCCATCTTCCATAGGTAAAATAGTATGCTTGGCTAGATGGGCAATGGGGGCATCTACCTTAGGTGAGGACGCCCAATGCTGAACATCCTTATCACTGAAGGGAAACATTCTCAAATTTTCTGGTGACTGAAGCGTGTCTGTCTCCAAGTTTCCATTCTGAAAGGATTGAATCAGATTGGTTGATGCACAGGCAGGACTGGAACGGAGTTCTTACATCCCAAGAAAGCAGTATACATGATGTTCAATTCTTGCTGTGTTTCTGATAAACAGAGGGATTTCCTGATCATCATGATAAAGACATTAATGTGGTCTAGGTTAAAGACTGCTGTATCTTCCACAAGCTCACCCTCTTCTGAACCCAGATCAGACCCTAGGTCATCCATGGGTGATTCCAGGTCATTCCTCTCCTGCTAACATAGAAGTCCCTTCTCCAAAATCTCTGCGCTTCTTTTGAGTGCAGGTTCCCCTTCCAAGAGATGAAGTCCTGAAATTGACCTGGGACCTCAGAACAGGCAGCTCTCTTTAAACAATCATCGCACAATTTACTAGTGACAGAGGCTGGGAGAATGCTATTGCAGCCTGCACACTGCTTAGATTTAGTAGGTGGTCTCTCCTCCTCAGTAGGAAGATCAGGATTTTTCTCTTTGGAAGAAGCTTTGGCTGGGACAGACATGACTGCGCTGAAAAAGGGACCCTAAAACAATAAGGCACACCAGAACTTTAGGTAAAAAAGAGGTACTCTTACCTTGTCTTCTTAAATATTCCCCCCTGTGCTCGGATTGGGTGCATCTTGATGGCCACTGGTTGGTGTCTGGAAGATGGGACTGCGCAGGCGCCCCGTCGGCATTGTGCGTTCCAAGCTGGAATGCATCAACATCTGCTCACAAGAGGAAGTAAGCTGGCCCTAGCGTCTCAAAAGGGCAACGCTGACATGTGTTGCCGATGAGACGCTTACACACTTTGTCCGGGATGGTGAAGGCGTTCAACGGAAGGCACATGCGCTGGAGCAGAGGTACAGAGGGAGGCACAATGGCGGCATTCAAAGTGACCTGCATTACAATCAGTCCATCCAGCTGGTAGGACCAAAAAGACTGAGGATAGAGACTGGATCCACCTTTTGAACCTTTTTTCGCTTGGTCCTACCCAGCTGGAGGACAGACATTCACAATATCTAGAATGCCTTGGAGGTACACAGAAGTGGAGATACTGCCGACTCTCTGGATGAATGGTAATGAGCAGACAGGAATCTTGAAGATCCAGGGAGGCCAGAAATTCCCCAGGAGACATTGCCGATATTACTGTGTGCAGAGACTCCTGGTGGTATTGGGACCTGACCACAAAGGAGCTGAGATCCTTCAGATCCAAAATGGGACAACAGCCCAGTCCTTGGAAACCACAAAGGCTGGAGTACAATCCCAAGCCCCTCTCCTGAGGGGGAACTGGCTCCAGGACCACATTGTCTAGAAAGGCCTGAATAGCTTCCTTGAAAAGGCATCACTTTTCTGCTCCCAAGGGAGAAGAAACAAAGGTCCTTGGAGGGGGAAGGGAGGTGAAGGAAATCCTGTATCACAAGGCCACCACTTGTAAAACCCATGGATCCGCCACAGAGACCTGCCAAGCCAAAAGGTAGAGACGTAGACTGCCACCTACCTGCGGGTGGAGACCCAGGTTTGGTGAGTCATGCAGAAGGTATGGAAGCCTTGGCCTTCGTGGAGGACTTGGATCCCCATTGCTGCTTAGGCTTAGATGAGGAAGGCAAAGCCTGAGGGACCATCTGGGTTGCTTGGCGCAAATGCCTGAAAGGGACGAAAAAGCAGATTCCTTTTGACAGACGCCTTCTTCATCTGGACCACTGGTAGGCGAGTACTCTTCCCTCCAGTGGCTTTGTTGATTAGATCCTTGAGCGCAGGCTAAAACAGGGAGGATCCCTGCAAAGGCAAAGACAGGAGAGACAGCTTGGAGGCCGTGTCAGCAGACCAGATCTTGAGCCAAAGAGCCCTCCTGGCTACCACAGATGTTAGATCAGTGGTCCTCAACTCCTGTCCTCAGGACCCACTAACAGGCCAGGATTTGATGATTTCCTTGTTAGAGCACAGGTGAGTTAATCAATGTGAATGAGCCTCTGATTACCACACCTGTGCTCTAGCAGAG
Organism: Rhinophrynus dorsalis; assembly: GCA_037306005.1. Lineage (NCBI taxonomy): Eukaryota > Metazoa > Chordata > Amphibia > Anura > Rhinophrynidae > Rhinophrynus > Rhinophrynus dorsalis. The sequence continues at coordinate 150,516,364 of CM074721.1, forward strand.
AAATCTCTAAGTCCTGGCCTGTTAGTGGGTCCTGAGGGCAGGAGTTGCGAACCACTGTTAATGCCCTGGCTACCATACACACAGCATCAAACAGGGCAGCAGAGACATAATGCTGAGCCCCACCAATGTTAGCGAGAAGTTGCAACATGTCAGAAGCAGGGGCCCCCTGACTGACAGAAAAGTTGAGTTCAGCCCAAATAGCCACAGCCATATTTACCCATGCAGGGGAGGGGGGAAGGGCAGAACCTGCCGATGCAAAAATAGCCTTGAGAGAAGTCTCAAGCTTCTTAACAGTCCAGTTTTTGAGAGCAGAGGCATCAGCCACTGGCAAGGCCGTGGACTTAGAAAGTGGGGCATCCACTTTGGGGGGGATGAACCCACTGAGTGAGGGCCACTTCAGAAAACGGGTCAAGTTTAGCAAACTTCCTAGACAGATTGTCTGGAAATTTTCACTCCTCTGACACAAAGTGGTCAAGGGTGGGGTTAGGTGGAAAGCAAGCATGGGTCCTAACAGGCTCCTGAAAAACAGAGGGGTCAGAAGACTCCTCCTGCACCAAGAGAATGTTCAAAAGTAAATACAGGCTTGATCAAGCCCTCAGCTGAGGGGATGGGGTCCATCTCAAATGGGTCACCAAAAAAAAACACGAGATGAAGGAACAGCTGAACAGTCATCAGAATCCACCAACTCCTCAGAGGAGTCAGACACAGGCACACCCAGCAGTTTAGGCAGGGAAGATATGATAGGGCCTGTAAAGTGGATGGAAGTTGTAAGGTGGGCCCAAGATGCCTGGTAGTAGCCTTAAACTCTTGCATCTGTACTGGCTCCAGTGCATGGCTGAAGGACCCTGCAGGGGATTCAGGGGCAGCAGTGCATGCTGGGCAAACATGACCCGAGTATTCTCTAGGTAACCCTGACTGACATGAGGAGCAATGAGGGACAGACACCCCAGTATCCTTAGTCTTAGGTTTAGCCCCAGAGTGAGTAGACATTCTCAAAGTCAAGCTGTCAAAGTATCAAAACACCCGCAAAACTATGAAATAAATGCACCCCAGAAAGGCGAAGGGTTAAACTGCGGAGTCCAAGCATTGTGTAAGAATCGATCTGCGAATACACAAAACTGCTGCTGCGACGGGAGCCAGTCGGAAGAGAGTGAAGCGGGTGCTCATGGGAAAAGAGGATTTTAGTCTTACCAGTTAAATCCTTTTCTCTTAGTCCATACAGGTTACTGGTAACTGGGAGGCGATCCGCCCCTTAGTAGGCAGGAACAAATTCCCAAAGCGTATGCAGAGGGTGGAGCCTCCCTTCCCTCCTTGGCTGCAGCTAGCCAGTCGGCTCCAGAAAGATTTGAGACACTAAGATGACTAGATAGAAGGGAAGAAGACTCCTGTGAGTATGACCCCAAAGGACCCCCAAGGTCTGCCATAGGAGAGCAAAGAATGGTCCCTTGACAGGGTAGAAGACCAGTAGCCTGTATGGAAAAGGATTTAACAGGTAAGACTAAAATCCTCTTTTCTCGGTCATCCAATACAGGTTACTGGTAACTCTGGGATGTCTAACCATTGAGTCCCAGAGGTTGGAAGAAGGCAAGGACCAGGCGCAAGGCCCCCAAAGTCACCAGACCATATATGATCAGATCGAGCCCAACAACTACTAAATTGTCAACGGACATAAAACAGGGGTAACGGCACCCCAGGAACATTACACAGCACACAACTAGAACCAACAGGGTTCAACAGAGAAGGAAGCACTAAGAACCAAGGAAAATCCTAGACAGGCAATACTGCCTCCAGGATTTTCCTCCCAAAGCTGGCATCAGCTAATGCCAACACATCCACACGGTAGTGCTTCGAAAAGGTGTGCACAGACGACCAAGTGGCCGCCTTGCATAACTGATCAGTGGATCAGCCTGATTCTTGTAAGCCCAAGAGGCCCCAAATAGAATGAGTAGAATGATCTGTGGCCTTGAAAGGGACAGGCTTCTTCCTCAGCTCATAAGCCATGCGAATAGTGGGTTTGATCCAAGAGGCGATAGTCACCTTGGATGCGGGTCTTTCTGCCCTAGGACCCTCAGGAATAACGAACAGAGCGTCAGATTTCCTGATCGTGCGATGCACATAAAACTTGTGACAACTCACCACGTCTAACAAGTGGAGATCCTCTCCTTGTCAGAGGTGGGGTCAGGGCAGAAAGACGGCAACACAATCCTCATTGATGAGGATGCAACTCCGACACGGTGAACAGACAATTGCCAGGAGAAGTGCCATTTTCCATGTCAACAAAGGAATAGTAGCCAAAGACTCAAAGGGAGGAAGCTGAAGGACACCCAAAACAAAGTTAAGATCCCACTGAGGAGTGGGAGACTTGAAAACAGGAGGAGTATGAGCAACACCCTGACAGAATACCTTGACATCAGGAAGGATGGCAATGCGCCTCTGAAAGAAAAGAGAGCAGAAGTCTGAACCTTGAAGGGATAGTAATACTTTTGTTTTATCTTTATTTTATTTTGTAGGCATTAAAAAAACATGAACGATATAAGTCTTCTCTCAAACCATAAAGGTTTGAGAGATATTCACAAGCAAAGTTTACCCTCCCGCCCCTTTTCCTAGTGTAAGCCATCTTTTCTCAGATGTGGAATCTGGTTGTAAGACCAGACAGATAACAAGGGGACAATCTTTTTCCTATGAAAACAATGAAAGCCCTGCCCCCCTTGACAAGTTTCAGGTTTTTCCCTTATCTTAATTGAAGATTGTCCCTCTCTGCAGTCTACCTGGGAACCTGCCTTCTGATCTAGCTGAACAGTTACATCAGTAAGAGGGGCGGGAGAGAGACACTTTGTCATTGAATTACTCTTGAACTACAAATCTGACAATTGAAATAACTCTCCAAAGTCCAAATACTATGATGATTAATTAGAGCTGCTTTTATTATGAAATATTACTATCCCCCTTTAAGGGAACTCAAACTGAGGCCCTTATCCACGGTCCTGCAAAAATGCCAGGACCGTAGGTAGATCAAAGTCCTGAGACAGGTCCCTGTCAGCACGCCAGGACAGAGGTCGACCAGGCACGATGGTAGATCTCGAAAGAAACAGGCTTGCGGGCACTAAGCATAGCCACCACACCAGAAGAGAAGCCCTTCTTCAAAATTGAGGATTCAATTTCCAAGCCGTCAAAGCCAGGCAATGTACATCCCTCCTTCCACAGGTAACCCTGCAGGTGGTGGTCCGGTCGGTGAGCCGAAAGGGCTCCACCACCGATAGGTCTATAAGCTCTGGAAACCAAAACTGGCAATGCCAGTACAGAGCAATCAATGACTTGGCAACGTTCCAGACGTAATTTCTGTAACACCCTGTGCAACATGGGAAGGGGAGGAAATATGTAAGCCAGAGGAAAGGTCCAAGGAATGGACATTGGCTCTAGCGGTGGATGCAGAGGGTCTCACCACCGGGAGCAAAACGCTGGAACCTTCCTGTTGAGTCACCATGACAAGCTCAACTCCACACGAAGAGGAAGGGAAACAAATGACTTCCGAAGATCCTGTTGACCCTTGGACACCTGGACCACGAACCTCTGGAGTTCTCTGGTGTGTACCATGGCAAACGGAACCGCTTCTATGGTGGAAATGAATTTCCCCACCAGAGATGACAGCTTCTGGACTGGATCCAGAGACAATCACTAAAACCCTGTGGGCGATCTGGTGAGCTAACTCATCCGTGAGGAACACCATATTCTTCTGAGTGTCGAAGAGAAGGCCCAGGAAGACCAGACTCTGGGATGGAACAAGATCCGACTTGTGTAAGTTGATGATCCACCCATGACGGGTGGGCCAGAATGCAGGTCAGAACTTGCTGATGGAGGTCCGCAGAGGGGGCTTTCAGAAGCAAGTCGTTCATGTATGGAGTAACCCTGATGCCGTTCCGGTGGAGGACAGATATCAAGGTGCCCACGACACTGTAGAAAACCTGAGCAGTAGTCAGCCCAAATGGAAGGGCTGAGAACTGAAAATGTTCCCCATCACAGGCAAACCGGAGGTACTGCCTGCTCTCTGGATGAATGGCAATGTGCAAGTATGCGTCCTGCAGATGCAGTGAAGCGAGGAATTTCCCCAGGAACATGGCAGCAATCCCTGTGCGCAGAGACTCCTGACAATGAGTCCGGGTCAAAGGAGTTGAGGTCCAAGTCTAAAATAGAACAGCCGCCATCCTTTTTGTTGACTACAAAGAGGTTTGAGTAGAACCCCGAACCCCCTGTTCTGGAAAGGCACTGGCTCTAGAACAGAGGTTTTCAACCCGTGCTAGAACACAAGTGTGTTGATCAGAGGCTCAGTCATATTGATTAACTCACCTGTGCTCTTAAAAGGAAATTCTCAAATCCTGGCCTGTTAGTAGCCACTGAGGGCACAGGTTGAGAACCACTGCTCTAGAACAGCCTTATCCAGAAGAGCTGTTGAATAGAGTGTTTCTCTGTACCCTGAGTATGAGGACAAAAGCAAAAAGAAGGAAGAGATGAAAGGGATCTTGTCCCCTTCCTTTACCACCTGTAAAACCCATGGGGGTGTCACAGAATCCTCCCAAATGCTGTGATAGTGTTGCAGACAGCCACAGCGGAGTGCTGACCCCGGGTTTGGCAAGTCATGCCAAAGTCTTGGGCTTTGAGGAGACCTTGGTCTTCAACTAGGTACGCGGAGCTGAGGGAACAGTTTGGTTTGCTGGACGGGTCTCATTCTGACAAGAATGAAAAAGCCGGTTATGCTTAAGCGGCAACCTCTTAGGAACCAAGGGTAGAAGTGTACTTTTACCCCTAGTGGTTTCACTGATCAGATCCTTAAGATCTGGCCCAAACAAGGAGGTACCCTGAAAAGGCAGAGAAAGTAAGACCTTAGACGCCGTATCAGCAGACCAAATCTTGAGCCAGAGCTCGCCTGGCCACCACAGACGTGGAGACCCTAGCCATCATGCGGATGGCATCAAATAAGGCAGCTGAAACCGTGTCATGCCTCATGTGTTATCCGAAACTGGGGCATCCTGACAGACAGCCTTAGTGAGCTGCTCAGTCCAGACCGAAATGGCCCGGGTTCACCCACACAGCAGCAAGTGCTGGACGCATACCAGAGCCAGCGGTGGCAAAACTAGACTTGAGGGAAACCAAGTTTCTCATCAGTCCAGTCCTTCAGAGCAGAGGCATCAGACTGGTAACGCAGTAGATTTGGATAGCCTGGAAATAAGGGCATCCACTTTGGGAGGATGAACCCACTAAGCAAGCGCAGCCTCAGAAAAGTGAAAGCTTAACAAATTTTCTGGATACAGAAGCCTTGTCAGGAGATTTCCACTCAGACACAAGGCAGTCAAGAGTGGGGTTAGGTGGAAAGTATGTAAGGGGCTTAGCAGGTTCCTTGAATACATCAGAGGGATCAGAAGGAACCTCTTGAACTAGGGGAATGTTAAGGGTAGTTAAGACCGCCCTGATTAGGTCCTCAGCAGAGGGTTCAGGGTTGGCTTCAAAGGGGTCACCAAGAAACAGATTACTCCAACACAGAACATTCCTCAACATCTGAGTCCACCAAGCAGATCCTCCTCAGGAGGAATCTGACATCAGGTACTCCCTGATGTTTAGTCAGGGATGACCTGACTGAGGGGGACTGCCAAGCCTGAAAGGGCCCCCTGTATTTGGGATGGAAAGGGTTGCAATGTGGACCTAAGGTCCCTAGTCGTAGCCTTGAACTCTTGCAAGCTGGCTCTATAGCATGGCTGGAGGTCCCTGGAATGCTATCAGAGACATCAGAACATGCCAGGCATAAATGACCTGAATATTCTCTAGGTAGCCCTGAGTGACAGGAAGAGCACTGCACAATGGGGGATACAGAGACCCAAGCCTCCTTAGTCTTAGGTCTAGCCCCAAGCTCCAGCGGTAGACACTCAGTGTCAATACCCAACTATACAATAAATCACCCAATTATAGTGTGTAGGATTAAAAGGTCACCCCAGAAAGTGCTAAAAAACTTCTGGCAGGCGAAGGGTTAATCTGCAGAGGAGAGGAAGAGTCCAAGCCCTGTGTAGGACACTCACCCAGAAACGCTCACAAAGGCTGCTGCGGAAGAAGCCAGAGACAAGGACACAAATTGCTCAAGGGAAATTTAGTTTTCCCAAAAAGTACCCTAAAACAGTGCCGAAGTACCCCAACACACTAGAATCAACCAGATATGAGAGCAAGGGTAGACAAGTAAAATGAGCCATCTCTGAAGTCGCTAGGTTAAACGGTTGCAGGGATATGTCCCAGTCTAGTTCCATAGAAGTGAATGGAGCAATGGAGTCTATGCGATAAAGCAGGGCTTAAAGGCGTAGTACTCAATTTTAATAACGTAAAACTTGTGTAACAGAACATGTGACGATACCCAGAAAACACATCCAGTAGGAAGTGCTATAAAACCCCCAAAAAGTGCCAAACCAGCAGTTAAAGGGTTAAGTTACCACATAAACCTGCTCCAAACACCCAGACATACCCAATGAGTGCAGTAAGAACTCCATAAATACACCCCTGTGCAGAGGGGCACTGTGAGCCAAGTGGCCCTGCAGCACTCATAGGGTATCTCACCTTTCCTGCAGATCTTATGTCTTCAGGATTACCATGGGGGTAAGTACCACCTCAGTGGTTAACGCCTGGGGAAGCACTTAAGGTCAAGATTTTCCCCCTCAGGGCTTAAGGTCCACAAAAAGCACCTGGATACTGAGCTAGCCACATCTAAGGGCATTTGTCAGTCATGGTAATCTGCCTAATGGTGGCATTCCATATCTAACAGAAAAAGATTCTAACTATAGCGGAACTGTTCTCAGCCAGTGTTGTCTTCACAGAGGAACAAATCTTTCTGAAGCAGATTGGCTAGCTGCAGCCAAGGAGGGAAGGGAGGCTCCACCACTGCATACTCAGAATTTGTTCCTGCCTACTAAGGGGAGGCTCGCCTCCCAGAGTTACCAGTAACCTGTATTGGATGACAAATGTAGTTTTGCCGACAGTACCCCAACTGTGCCTGAAGCCCCCCCCCCAACATCCCCAGAACATTGACCGGATGTCAGAGCAAGGGAAAACCCACAAAATGAGCCCCCTCTGACCATGCTACATGGAGCTGTTGCAGAGATATGTCCTAAACTGTAAAGTCCCAAGTCCCATGGAGCAATGGAGTCTGTGGTAAATGTGCAGAACTTAAAGGGATAGTATTACTTTAAAATTGCTATCCCTCATATTGTAGCCCTTAATAAACCGAGTTAAATGTCACCAACATCTCAAACTTTTATGGTTTAAGAGATAGCCGCTTTCAAAGTTTCCTCTCCCCTGCTGGCAGCAGAATGCTGCCAGCAGGAGAATCCGGTCTCTGAATCAAGCGGAGGCTCTTCAGCAGAGCCAATATCTCGTTATGGAAGGAAAAATGATTAATTGAAAGTCTACTACGTATGTTTGGTAACCAACCAAGCACACGTAGAAGACTTTCAATGAATCATTTTTCCTTCCATAACGAGATATAGGCTGTTTAAGAGCCTCCGCCTGTCCAGGGACCGGATTCCCCTGTTGGCAGCAGAACACTGACAGCAGGGGAGAGGAAACTTTGAAAGCGGCTCTTAAAACAAAGGTTGGAGAGATGCCGCTGGTGTCATTTAACTCTGTTTATTAAGGGCTACAATATGAGGGATAGTAGTTTTGAAGTAATACTATCCCTTTAATGTTAATGAGGTGAAGAAAAGTAAAACCACTCAAAAGCTGGCTAAAACAGACCCAACACTGGTCCCCATAAGGAAAGTGTCCAAAGCCTCCTCAAATGTGCTAACCAGCAAAGGGGTTAAGTTACCATAGAAACGTGCTCCAAACACCTCAGACATACCGAATAAACCCAATGAGTGCATGAGTATGTATAGGAAATCCAAGTGAGACCAGTGTGGAGGGGAAGCATTGGACATGGACATTAGCACTCAAAGGGTGCTCACCTTTTCCAGCAGGTCTGTCTTCAGATTACCATATAGCAAGAAGCCTCAGTGGGCAACTCCTGTGGAAAGAACTTGCAGCCAAGATTCCCCCCCAGGGCTTAGGTCCACAAAAGCATCTGGTAAACATTTGGGTGATGGGAATCTGCCTAATGGTGGTATACATCATATCTAACAGAAAAATAAGCTAAAACTATAGCAGAACTGTTCTCTTGCGTGTCTTGACCAAGGAACAAATCTTACTGGTTGGGGATTGGCTAGCTGCAAGCTGAGAGGTCCTTGTTATAACAGGTCTTCCAATTACAATTTTCTAAAGCCTCAATGGGCAACCCCAGGAGGAAAAAAAAAAATACATGCTACACAAGCTTTGTCCTCTCAGGGCTGACGGGTCCACAAAAACACCTGGAACCAGCTATCCACTCGAATTGTCAGTAATTGTAATCTGCCTAATGGTGGTATTCCATATCTAACAAAATAAAAGCTAAATCTATAGCAGAACTTCATGCCTTGCTTCATCAAGGAACAAATATGGGGGATTGGCTGAGAAACAGCCAAAGAGAAGGAAGGCTCCACCAAGCAATTTCTGCCAAGAATTGTTCCCGTCTACTTTAAGGGGAAGTCACCTCCCGTAAGTTACCAGCAACCTATATTGGACGACAAAGGCAGTTTGCAGGACAAAGCTTGCAGGTCGGCAACCCTGTGAACAGACCACTGCCAATAGGAAAGTCATTTTCCAAGTCAGAAGACGAATTGTGGCCAAGGATTCAAAAGGAGGGTGCTGTAAGACAAAGATCTGAGGAGCAGGACTCTAAAGGCAGGGCAAGTGTGAGCAACACCCTGAAAGAGAACCTTGACATCTGGAAGGAAGGCAATGCTCTTCTGGAAAAAGTGCACAAGTTTGAACCTTCAAGGAACTCTGGCTGAGGCCCTTGTCCACACAGTCCTGTAAAAAGGACAGGAGAGTAGGAAAGTCAAAATCTTGAGGATTGATCCCTTTCCATACACCAAGAGTGCAAAATAGACCAGATTCTGTGGTGTGCTTTAGAGGAAACAGGCTTCCTAGCACAAAGCATAGTAAGCTACAACCACTGAAGAGTAACACCTTCCTCAATATTGAGGATTCAACCGCCAGGCTGTCAAACCAAGATGGTCCACATCATCCTTCCACAGATAAGCTTGTAGAAGGATATCTGGTCTGTGGGGAAGCCAAAATGGCTCCGCCACAGATAGGTCCAGGAGCTCCAGAAACCAGAGTTGCCAGGGCCAGTATGGAGCAATTTGAATGACCCGAGTTTGTTCCAACTGCAACTTCCTCCATACCCTGGGAAGCAGGGGAATGGGAAGACAGACAAGCCAGAGTAAGTCACCACGGAATAGCCTTTGCATCGACTGCAAGAGAGTATCCCTCCAGCAGGAACAAAACGAGGGAAACTTCCTGTTATGTTCAGGTGACCCGGGATCGCCTGGCATCTTGTCACCATGGTCCAGAATACCAGGAAGGGCCTGCCCTTTGTCAAGTTGGAGAGGTCTTGCCACCAAGAGACTGCTCCACATGTAGGGGGTAAATAAACAGCCTCCCTGAGATAAGTTGCCTATGCAAACCTGGATTACAAAACCTCCTAAGTTCCCTGGTGTGAGCCATTGCAATTGGTATCCACCATAGAGGCAGCACCATCTTCCCCACTAGAGAGGACAACTTCTTGGCTCAAATGGAGTGGCAAGCCAGGAGAGCATACCTTGCGGGTGATCTAGTGAACCAACTTGTCCATGAGAAATACCATGCCTTTCAGGGTGTCGAACAGAAGACCTAGGAAGACCAGTCCCTGAGATGGAACCAGGCACGACTTGTCCATGTTCAGGATCCACCTGTGATGGGAGAGTGCCGATACAGATCTGAACCTGTTGAAGGAGTTTGAGACTGGGCCTTCAAGAGCATGTTGTCCATGTACGGAGTAACTGATGCCATCTTTGTGCATGACAGAAATTAACGCACCCAGGATACGAGTGAATACCTGGAGGGCTGCAGTCAGACCGAAGGGGAGAGCAGAAAACTGGTCCTCTGTCAAACCTGCGGTACCGACGGCTCTCAGGATGGATGGCTATGCGCAGATAGGCATCCTGGAGGTCCAAAGAAGCCAGAAATTCCCCAGGGCACATTGCCGCAATCACCAATCTTAGAGTCTTAGTAATTAGTATTTACTAAGGAGGAATAGAGATCCTTGAGGTCCAGGATGGGATGGCAGTTACCATCCTTCCTGGAAGCTACAAAAAGGTTAGAATAGAAATTGAACAGACTTTCAGGTTGGGAACCAGTTCCAGAACTTCCTGGTCCAGTAGAGTCTGGATAGCACCACTGAAAAGACTACGCTTCTCCAATCCCAGAGTGTGAGAAAGTAAGAACCTGAAAGGAGAGTAGAAGGGAATCCTGTAGCCCTCTAAAATCACCTGTAAAACCTATTGATCCACCATGGTGGATCATGCCCAAACTAATCTTCAGCTTCTATGAAGTAGGAATCTAGACAATGGTAAGGCAGTTGATTTATATTTAGATTTTGCAGAGGCATTTGACAGTGCCACACAAGACTGGTGTATAAAATAAGGAAACTGGAGCTAGGAGATAACCTTTGCAATTGAATAGAAAACTGGGTGAATGATACAGGATATTTGCCATCTACATAAAATGGCAGATGGGGCAGCCAACTGGAATATGTAGTAAATGTGGGAAAGTGTAAAGTCATGCATGGGGGGGGATCAAGGCTACTTATGATCTTAATGGAATCGTTTTAGGGGATTTGTTCCTAGAGACCTGGGTATCCTTGTCAACTACAAACTTGGAGATAGTAACCAGTGTCAAATAGCAGTAGCAAACATTACTGTCTTGCATAAAAAAGGGGTATTGAAGCAAGACTGGATAACAGTTTTACAAATTATTAAGATTTCACCTTGAATATGCAGTGAAGTTTTGGGCACCAGTTCTCAAAAAGGATACTAGAACTGGTGAGGGTACAGTGTAGAGCAATAAAATTAAAGGGATAGTAATACTTTGTTTCTTTATTTTGTAGGCATTGAAAAAAAACATGGATACAAGTCTTCTCAAACCTTTATGTTTGAGAGATATTCATAAGCAAAGTTTCCCCCTCCTGCCCCTTTTACCTAGTGTAAGCCATCTCTTCTCAGATGTGGATTCTAGTTGTAAGACCAGACAGATAACAGAAGGGGACAATTTTCTTTCTAGTAGAACAATGAAAGCCCTACCCCCCTTGACAAGTTTCAGGTTTTACCCTCATCTTAATTGAAGATTGTCCCTCTGCAGTCTACCTGGGAACCTCCCATCTGATCTGGTAGAACAGTGTTACATCAGTAAAAGGGACGGGAGGGGGATACTTTATTATTGAATTACTCTTGAACTACAACTGAGAATTGAAATCACCCTCCAAAGTCAATACTAAGATTAGAGCTGCTTTTATTATGAAACATTACTATCCCTTTAAGGGAATGGGGGACTGAGGAACTAGACAAACTGTTCACTCGAGAGGACTGAGGAGATCTGATCACATTGTACAAGTATGAGATCTCTGGCAAGCTATTCATGCCAAGACCTGATCAAATGATCAGGGGACACCCTTTGAGATTAGAGGATGATGTTTAGACTTGAGGGTGTTTAAAGTGATGTCTTAAATTATGGAATCCCTTGTCCAAGGATGTGGTTATGGCAGATCCAATATATACATTTAGAGATTAGATACATCTTTCAAAAAAACAGGGTTATATTGTATATTTGTAGGCAAAGCACAAAAGGTCTGATAAATGTCTAACTTATTTGATAGCAAGAAAGCTATACATTGTCACTAGGGTGTGAGGCAAACTGACTTATTTCAGCCTAGTTTACTGTGTTACTATGATCATAAGATTTGATAGAGACCTTTTTGCTGGTACTCATGGTGTATCAGAACCATTTGAAGAGTATTCTTGTCAAGTGTTTTAGCTAGACCTTGGTAATGCTTTGCACATTTAGGTTCTAAAAACCAGGAGAAATCTTTGGACGTATTTGCTAGTCACCAAGCTTCAGAATGTTCCTAAAGGCTGTATTCCCCTTGTTGCTACTAGCCTTTTTTTCACCTCTAGGCTGTCAGTGTCCATGGGACAAAACTTACAAGGGAGTTTTCCCCTCAAACAATAAATGAAAGACCAGGTTTAAGCATCTGAGATAAAGGAGTGTGTAGGTCATTCCTGCATGCACCTATTAAGATGCAACACCTGTCAGGTCACCCACAGTTCATGAAAGATTCCTCAGAAGCCATCTTTTCCAGAAGGTTAACCAGAACTGGATACAGATTCAAGCCCAACCACCCCTCACATCTTCGTTATCCCCAGCCAATGGCCAAATTGTATAAGTTTTTATTCTGTTTTTTCCAAAGGAAGTGCAGCCCACAGTAATAGCCAGCAGACTCTCAAAGTGAGCACTCTTTCCAAATGTTTCTGAACATCTTCAATGGATAATATAAGTGAATTGAAGGATGCAGTGTAATCTTATTAGTGATAGGCACCTTAAAGTGAGATTTTATAAAGTGAAATAACCACTTCCCAGAATCTCATGCTTCCCTGGTTTTCTGGCATGGTCCTGGTATACTCCTTCCGGATTGTGCATGCTGCGTCATGGCTGGTAACACAAATTGCAGCTTTAACACCATATAGTCAGATGTACTTTATTTTGCACTACTTTTAGTGTCTTCTGTAAGAACCTAAGTGACATGGGGATCACTTGTCTGATTCCAGTTCCCCTTCAGCTTACATTTTTAAAGTGTAAAGGGGTTACATAAAAGTGACCTATAGGGAGGAGTTCCTATACACCATGTTCCCTGCATCACTCAATGAAGCTACACAAATGTAAGCATTACTTTTTTTGTAAGACGAAGGGGAACTCTAATCACAGGTATCCCCATGCGACCCTTAGGTTCTTATTAGAAGGCCCTAAAAGTGCAAAGAGACTAATCGTAGACACAAGTCTACTTTAAGGTACATCCACCTTTGGAGTTAAAAATCGCAGTGAGTGATCAGGCATGGCACAGCATGCCATAAACCCTGGGAAGTGTAGTTCCCCCTCCTCCCCCCAAAAAAACAAAACACACTGGAATTACACAGGATACTTAAAGTTTGTTTTATTTCAAAAGCAAGGATAGCTTCAATATCCATGTTATGGTGAATCAGAACACATGTAAAATACCTTACAATACATTAGATTCCAAAAGGTACCAAAAAGTACAGTAAAATTAACACTTCCAATATAGGAAATGTATGACAAACAATAAAAAATAAAAAAGGTGGAAAAGTGACACTGGTTCCCTATGACGATTCTGTACAACTGGAGTAGGAGTCCATACTTAACTCCAAGAGGCAGTCACTTGCTCAAGGTCTGTAGCTTTCAGCAGTCCTGAAATGCAGTTTAGATTTTACCTATTAATAGAAGTTAAAATTTCAGATACTATTTACAGTCATGTATTCTCTTCAGGAATATGAAGTACATTTCAATGCCAAGACATACAAGATTAGGTTCTACATTAGCCAGTTTACTCATTACAGCATTTGAGGGATAGGAGTGCAGTATAAAAATAAACAAGCCAAATGAAGTATCTGCGGAACTGCCCTCAAGAGACCGCCATATTTAGCATAGTACCTGCATTTCACATGGAATGGAGTAAAGGATTTAACAGGCAATAAAACCTATTTATAGACGTAAGAAAATATGGACCACAAGTACCAAGGGGATTTTGCAACACTAGGCTCCCAGTGTCAGGAAAGGAAAAAGGACCACATGTCCATGAGAGTTCCCTTGTACCATCCAGTATCTGATTAACCCAAAGTGTCAATGGACAACTTACACCACATTAAAGGAACAGTAATGTCCCAGAATATATTTAGCATTTTGTAGTGCTTCAAAAGTTGAACTGAATGGGGAGGGGGGGGGGGACACAAAAACCTCAAACAGCTATGGTTTGAGAGACATGCATTCAAAGCACCTCCCCCTGACAGCACTGTGCTGACTGCAGGGGAATCCTGCCCGGGGACAAACTGTCTGCTCTGCAGCAGATCTGCAATCGTATTACTTAAAGAATGACTTAATTGGAAAGGTCTACAATGCAGCAATTCAGTAGAGCCGCAATTGCGTTACTTAAATTGAAGAGCCTCCGCGTGTCGGACACTGATCTCCTGCTGTCAAGCTTTACAGCTGACAGCAGGAAGAGGATTTTAGTCTTACCTGTTAAATCCTTAGTCCATACAGGTTACTGGTAAGCTCTGGGAGGCAATCTGCCCCTTTAATAGGCAGGAACAATTGTAGAAGTTTATATGCAGGGGGTGGAGCCTACCTTCCCTCCTTGGCTGCAGCTAGCCAACCAGCTCCAGAAAGATGAGAAACTATGACTAGAAAGTAGAAGGGAAAGACTACTCTTGTGAGCATGACCCTGAAGGATCCCCAGTCTGCCACAGGAGCACCAAGCATGGTCCCTTGACAGGGTGGGAGACCAGTAACCTGTATGGACCAAGAAAAGGCTTTAACAGGTAAGACTAAACCTCTTTTCGTGTCCAATACAGGTTACTGTTAACTCTGGGATGTCCAACCATTATGTTTCCCAGAAGCGGGAAGGCAGCAAGGACCAGGCGCAAGGCCCCCAAAGTCTAGTGCAGATATGAACCATCAGATCAGAGACAGACCAACAACTGAAGGGTCAGACACTGAACAGGGGTAACACCAAATGTTACACCACACTGAACTAGAGCCAACAGGGCTCAAAAGTGAAGGACCAAGAAAATCCTAGATAGGCAATACTGCCTCCACAACCTCCTGATTGATGTGGAACTCAGGCCACCTTTGGCAGAAACGCCTTACAAGTGTGAAGCACTGCCCTGTCCTTGTGAAACAGGAAATAGGGCAACACGGCAAACTGAATTGCCAGGAGAAAGGCCATTTTCCACATCAACAGGCGCAGAGGAATAGTAGCCAAAGTCTCAAAGGGAGGGCACTGAAGGATGCCCAAAACCAAGATCACCGAGTGGGAGTCTTGAAAACAGGATGAGTATGAGCAATGCCTTGAAGAAAATCTTGACATCAGGAAGATGGCAATGAGTCTCTGAAAGACAGAGCAGAAGTCTGAACTTTAAGGGAACTCAAACTGAGGCCCTTATCCACACAGTCCTGCAAAAAGGCCAGGACAGTATATAGATCAAATTCCCGAGACAGGTCCCTGTAAGTGCACCAAGACAGAAAAGTCGACCAGACACGATGGTAGAGCTTTGAAGAAACAGGCTTGCGGGCACGGAGCATAGCCACCACACCAGAAGAGAAGTCTTCAATATTGAGGATTCAATTTCCAAGCAGTCAAAGCTAGCCGATTAACATCCTCCTTCCACAGTTAACCCTGTAGAAGATCTGGACAGTAGGGGAGCTGAAAGGGCTCTGCCACTGACAGATCCAAGAGCTCTGGAAACCAAGACTGATGAGGCCAGTACGAAGCAATCAGAATAACTGGACAATGCTCCAGCTGCAATTTCCGTAACACCCTGTGCAACATGGGGAGGGGAGGAAAAATGTAAGCCAGAGGAAATAACCAAGGAATGGACATCGCATCTACTGCTAGAGCCAGAGGGTCTCTCCACTGAGTGAAGAACCTTGGAACTTTCCTGGTGTCTTGTCGCCATCAGGTCGATGTAAGGAAGACCCCATTCCTAAACAATGAGGGTGAACACTTGTGTGCAGCTCAGACTCTCCACTGTCCACTGTGTGTCGACTAAGTCCATGACATTGTCTACACCAGGAATGTGTGCCGAGGATATGGCTGGAAAGTGTTCTGCCCAGGACAAAATAGCCTTGACCTCTAACCAAGCAGTGAGACTTCTTGTTCAGCCTTGCTTGCTGATACAAGCTACAGCTGTGGCATTGCTGGATTCCACATGGACCGGACAGTCTTCCAAATGAGATGTCCAGTGTTGAAGGGCATGAAATACCACTCAAAGCTCCAATATGTTTACCGGAAGGAGGGACTCCTGAGACCACTGGCCCTGAGCGCTCAAGTGAACCAGGACTGCTCTACAGCTGGAGAGGCTGGCATCTGTCTTCACAGTGGTCCAGAAGGGTACCAGGAAGGACTGGCCCTTCAGCAGGTTGGAAAGGTCAAGCCACCAGGACAAGCTCAGTTCCACATGGAGAAAAGAAAGATTTCTTCAGAAAATCTGATTGACCCCTGCAGCTCTCTGGTATGTGCCATGGCAAACAGCCACTTCTCTGGTGGGGAAATTCATATCCACCATAGAGGATAGCTTCTGGACTGGATCCCGTGACAGAATCATGGAAACCCTGTGGGCGATCTGGGGAGCCACCTCATCCGTGAGGACCACCATGTTTCGAGTGTCGGAGAAGGTCCAATACGACCAGACGCCGGGATGGGACAAGACCTGACCAAGTTGATGATCCACCCGTGATAGGCGAGAGCTTGAATGCAGTGCTGAACTTGCTGATGAAGGTGGTCTGCAGAGGGGGCTTTCAGAAGCAAGTCATCCATGTATGGTGTAACAGATGCCATTCCAGTGGAGGACAGATATCAAGGCACCCAGGACACGGTTGAAGACCTGAGGAGCAGTCAGACCAAATGGAAGGGCTGAGAACTGAAAATGTCCCCTGTTGCAGGCAAACCAGTGGTACTGCAGGCTCTGGATGAATGGCAATGTGTAAATACGCATCCTGAAGATAGAGAAGGAATTCCCCTGGGGACATGGCAGCAATCACTGTGCATAGAGTGACTAACAAGTCTGGGTCAAATAGGGCAACTGCCATCCTTTTTGGCGACCACAAAGGTTGGAGCAGAAACCCAAACCCCTGTCCTGGATAGGCACCGGCTCTAGAAAATCCTTAGCCAGCGCTGTTCAGGCTCTTAACAGACAGCGTTTCTCTGCACTCTGAGGCATGTTAGATGAAAACGAAAGTGATCTTGTACCCTTCCGTTACTACCTGTAAAACACACTGGTCCGCCACTGAGCCCTCCCAAATGCTGTGATAGTGTCGAAGATGACCACCCACAGCAGAGTGTGGACCCGGGTTCGGCAAGTCATGCCAAAGTAGTCTTGGAAGTCTTGGGCTTCAAGGATGTACGTGGAGCTGAGGGAACAGTCTGGTTCACCGGACATGTCATTCTGAAACAAATGAATACCGGTTATGCGGCAATTTCTTCCTGGGAAGAGTACTCTAACACCCTGTGGCCTCATTGATCAGATCCTTAAGATCTGGCCCAAACAAGGAGGTACCCTGAAAGGGTAGGGAACGCAAGGCTCTTGGAAGCAGTGTCAGCAGACCAGATCTTGAGCCAAAGCTTGTCTGGCCACCACAGACATGGTGGAAAACCCTAGCCAAATGGATGGCATCAAATAAGGCAGACAGTGCTGTGCCTCAAATGTTGGCAAGAAGGTGCAACTTCTCTTAAGTAGGTGCATCCTGACAGACAGGCCAGGTGAGCTGTTCAGTCCAGAGCACAATGGCCTGATTCACCCACGCTGTGGCAAATGCTGGACGCATAGCAGAACCAGCAGTTGCAAAAGTGGACTTGAGGGAAACCAAATTTGTCTGTCCAGTCTTTCAGAGCAGAGGCATCCGAGACTGGTAAGGCAGCAGATTTACAGGAGTATCCACTTTGGGGGGAGGGGGGGCAAGTGCAGCCTCAAAAGGGGTAAAGCTTTGCCAATTTCTTGGACTGAAGCTCTTGTCTGGGGGGAGGGGGTCCACTTCTCAGCCACAAGGCGGTCAAGAGTGGGGTTAGGTGGAAAGTATGTATGTAAGGGGCTTAGCTGGCTCCTGGAATACATCAGAAGGGTCAGAAGGAGCCTCCTGAACTAGGGGGAATGTTGAGTAGTTAATACAGTCCTGATAAGGCCCTCAGCGGAGGGTTCAGGATCAGCCTCAAAAGGGTCCCCAAAAAAGCTGAGGACCCCAACACAGAACATTCCTCATCAGTTCACCAGCAGTTCCTCTTCAGAGGAATCTAACATGTCAGGAACTGAGGTTGGGCAGGGAAGACTTGACTGAGAGCCTGTCAAGACTGAAAGGCCACCTGTAACTGGTATGGAAACAGTTGCAATGTGGACCTAAGGTCCCTAGTTGCAGCCTTGAACTCTTGCACCAAAGATGGCTCTATGGCATGGCTGGAGGTCCCTGTATGCTGTCAGGGACATCATGCAGGGCATAAGTGACCTGAGAATTCTCTAGGTAGCCATGAGTGACAGGAAGAGCACTGTGCAATGGGGGATACAGAAACCCCAGCCTCCTTAGTCTTAAGGTCTAGCCCCAAGCTCCAGTGGTATAGACTGTCAAATAACCAACTGTACAATAAGTCACCCAATTATAGTGTGCAAGATTAAAGTTTCACCCTAGAAATTGTTAAACTTATCTGGCAGGCAAAGGATTAATCTGCAGAGGAGAGAAGGAGTCCAAGCCCTGCGTAGGATACTTGCCCAGAAACTCGCAGAATGGCTGCTGCGGCAGGAGCCAATCAGAAACAAGGGCATGAAGAAAGTGTTAATTGGAAATTTAGTTTTTCCCAAAAAGTACCCCTAAACCATGCCTGCCCCAACACTAGAAACATGAACTGGATAATAGAGCAAGGGTAGACAAGTAAAATGAGCCATCTCTGAAGTAGCTAGGTTAAACTGTTGCAGAGATAAGCCCAATACAGTATAGTCTCAGAAGTGAATGGAGCAATGGTGTCTATGAGGTAAAGTATGCCTTAAAGGCACAGTACTCAAATTTTTCAAATATTAAAGTAAAACATAAAGAGTAAATAGAACATGTGAGGATACCCAAAAAACACTAACCCAGTAGGAAGTGTCATAAAACCCAAAAAAGTGCCAAACCAGAAGTTAAAGGGTTAAGTTACCCCATAAACCTGCTCCAAACACCTAGACAGATATATCCAATGAGTGCAGGAGTGTGCAGTAGGAACCAATACACCCCTGTGCAGAGGGACACTGTGGGACAAGTAGCTCACCTTTCTTGCAGATCTTGTTCCATGGTAATCTGAAGACAGAAGTACCTCAGTGGTTAACTCCTGGGGAAGCACTTAAAGTCAAGATTTTCCCCCTCAGGGCTTAAGGTCCACAAAAAGCACCTGGATACTGAGCTAGCCACATCTAAGGGCATTGTCAGTCATGGCAATCTGCCTAATGGTGGTATTCCATATTTAACAGAAAAATAAGATTCTATAACTATAGCAGAACTGTTCTTAGCCTGGTATCTGTACTAAGGAACAAATCTTTCTGGAGCTGACTGGCTAGCTGCAAGCCAAGGAGGGAAGAGAGGCTCCACTCCCTGCATACACCGAGAATTGTTCCTGCATACTAAGGGGCAGTTTGCCTCCAAGTTACCAGTAACATGACAAATGGGGTTTACAAGACAGGACATGCAACATGGCAAACAGACAAATCGCCAGGAGAAAGGCCATTTCCCAAGTTAGCATCTGAAGAGATTAGCTAATGATTCAAATGGAAGGTGCTGAAGGATGCCCAAAAACAAGTTAAGATCCCACTGAGAAGGGCTCTTAAAAGTAGGACAAGAATGAGCAACACCCTGAAAGAAAACCTTGACATCAGGAAAGCTAGAGATACATCTCTGAAAGGAGAGAGTGCAGAAGTCTGAACCTTAAGGGAGCTCAAACTGAGACCCTTATCCACTCAGTCCTGCAGAAAGGACAGGATTGTTGGAAGATCAAATTCCTGCAAAAGATCCTTAACACACCAAGAGAACAGTGGACTAGACCCTATGGTAGGCCTTCAAGGATACAGGCTTGTGGGCACCAAGCATAGTGGCCACCACACCTGAAGAAAAACCCTTCAGTATTGAGGATTCAATTTCCATGCTGTCAAACCCAGAAGGTCCACACCCTCCTTCCACAGGTACCCCTGTAGAAGATCCAGAAGGCGGAGCAGCCGGAAAGGTTCCGCCACAGAGATCCAGAATCCCCAGAAACAAAGCCCGACAATGCCAGTATAGAGCAATCAGAATGACTGGAGAAATCCAGTTTCCACAGCACCCTGGTGTAGCATGGGAAAGGGAGGAGAGATGTATGCCACAGGGAAGAGTCATGGGATCAGTAAAATCACACTGCCAGAGCTACAGAGTTCCTCCAGCGAGAGCAGAATGGAACCTTCCGATTGTGCCTTGTTTCCATCAGATCAGTGCAAGGAAGTCTCCACTTCTGAATTAGGTAGAACACTTCTTGGTTCAGTTCCCACTCTCCGCTGTCCACTGTGTGTTGACTTAGGAAGTCAACCAGCATGTTGTCTACACCAGGAATATGAACTGCAGATGGCATGAACATGTTCCTCTGCCCAGGTTAAAATAGCTTTGACCTCCAACCAGGCAGAGAGACTTCTTGTACTGCCTTGCTTGTTTATGTAAGCAAAGGCTGTGGCATTGTCGGATTGGCCTCTTACTGGACATCCCTCCAGATGTGTACAGTGGCAAAGAGCATGAAATATCGCCCGAAGCTCCAATACATTGATGGGAAGGAGAGATTCCTCCAGAGACCGACCCCTGGGCACTACTGCCGTGACCCAGGACTGCTCCCCAGCTGGAGAGGCTGGCATCCATCGTCATAGTAGTCCAGAAGATCATCATGAAGGGACAGCCCTTTAGCAGATCAGAGAGGTTGAGCCACCATGACAGGCTCAGCTCCACGTGAAGAGCGAGAGCATCAACAGATCCTGTTGACCCCTGCAGTTCCCTGGTGTGAACCATGGCAAACAGAACCGCTGCTATGGTGGAAATGAACTTCCCCACTAGTGAAGTCAGCTCCTTGGCCAGTACTGGATCATAAGCCAGAACAGCAGACACTTTGTGGACGACCTAGTGAGCCACCTCGTTCGTGAGAAACACCATACCCTACTTTGCGTTGAAGAGGAGACCCAGGAAGACTAGTCTGAGATAGTACAAGGTCTGACTTGACCATGTTGAGGATCAACCTGTGCTGTGATGGTCAGTGCATGAATGCAGTCCTTGACCTGAACAGGGAAGAGGTGAAAGGGATCCTGTACCCTCTCACCTCCCTGAACCTGCAAAGCCCACAGATCCCCCACAGTGTGCAGATACTAAGTGGCACAAAAGACCACCCACTGGAGCATAGGGACCAGGGTTTAGCAAGTCATTCTGAAGCAGGTTTGGAAGCCTTGGGCTTTGTGAAGGACTGCTTGGCCCTCCATTGCTGTTTGGGCTTGGAGAAGCACAGAACCTGGGGAACCACCTGGGATTCAGATTACAGATTCCGCTTCACTGGAGGCTTCTTCCTAGGAACTAATGTGGTAGAAACCCTAGCCACCAAGCGGATGGCATCAAAAATATCAGCCGAAACAATGCTGAGCCTCAAATGTTGGCAATAAGTTGCAACATAGCAGTAGGTGCTCCCTGATGGACAGCCACAGTCAGCTGTTCAGCTGAAACTGCAGCATACTTTAGGGAGGTCTCAAGCATCATGTCAGTCCAGTCTTCCACAGGCAAAGCAGTGGACTTAGAAAGACTGGAAACTGGGCAGTCCACCTTAGGTGGATGAGCCCATTGAGCTAATCTGCTGAGGAAAGGAGTCAAAGCCCTGCGAAGGATACTTGTGAAGGGAAAGCAGAAAATGGCTGCCACGACAGGAGCCAATCAGAAATCAGCGCGCAAAGCAAGCACTCATGGTAAATAGTTCTGCCTAAAAGTACCACAACAGTGTCCAAAGCCCCTTGAGACCCCCAAAGTACACAGAATGTTAACCAAATAGAAGGGCAGACAAAAAATTAGTGGTCTCTGAAGTTGAGCGGTTGCAGAGCTGTCCTAAACTGTAAAATCCCATAGATAAGAATGGAGCCTAGGCAGTAAAGCTCACCTTAAAGGCACAGAACTGAAATTTACATTATAGTGAGGTGAGGTAAAAAGTTGTAAAAATACCAGAACACATGCTGAAACAATTAAACCCTGTACTCTGAAGGGAGAAGTGCTAAACACCCTAAAACATGCCAACTAGCAGATAAAGGGTTACATTTACCACAAACTCTGCCCCAAACCCCCAGACAGATAAACCCAAAACGTGCAGATGTATTAGGAACTCCAGGAGACCTCTGTGCGGAGGAAACAAAGGACACGTGGACCTCAGCACTCAAGGTTGCTAACCTTTTCAGCAGGTCTTCTGTCTTCAGATTAACATGTATAAAGAAGCCTCAGTGGGCAACTCATAGGGATAAAAAAAACAAAAAAAAACTCCCAACAAGATTCCCCCCCCCCCCCCGGGCTAAGCTGTGGGAGTACATTAAATTTCACATCCTTTTCATTACAGATATGCCCAATTTAATCTCAGTACATTTATGAGGAAAAAAAAAAAAAAAAAAAAGCTTAGCAGTTCTGGGGAAATCCATCTGCATGGGGAACAAATAAAATAAACCTAAGAGGTCCACCATAGTGCCTGGAAACAGCCATCCACTAGGAATGTCAGTAACTAATCTGCCTAATGGTGGTATTCCATATGTAACAAAAGCAGCTAAAACTATAGCAGAACTGTTCTCTTGCCTGTATCTTCAAGGAACAAATCTTTCTGGTGAGGAAGTGGCTAGATGCAGCTAACAAGCGGTAGGCTCCACCCTGCCTTCTCTTCAAGAATTGTTCCAGCCTACTTAAAGGGACAGTCGCCAACCCAAAGTTACCAGTAACCTATACTGAACAGATTAATTGGAGCTGCTTTTATTGTGAAACATTACTATCCCTTTAGACAGTAATGTCCCATAAAAATGCTTTTTTTTCTTCTACAAAACAAGCTATGCCACAAATCTCCTCAAACAGCTATGGTTAGAGAGATCTGCTAAGTTTCCACTTCTCTCATCAGCTGTAAAGGAGGCTCTTCAGTAGAGCAGAAACCGCATTATTTAAAAATTGGAACTGTCTACAAAGTGTGCTTGCAATCCAGGCACACTTTGTAGACCTTTCCAATGAGGCAATTCTTTAAATAATTAAACTTTGGCTCTGCTGCAGAGCCACCGGCTGGTCCCTGGACCTCCTGCTGTTTGTACAGTGCTGAGAAGGGGGATGGGGGGAATTTGAACACAAATAGGCCAAACCATAGTGGTTTGAGATAGGATTTGTGGCATAGTTTATTTTTAACCTCTACAAACATGCATTTATGGGACACTACTGTACCTTTAAATAGCCTTGCCTGGCTCCTTCAGGAACCCTTGGCAACAAGAGATATGGTGAAAGGGATATGAAATGTGGTACATTTGAGCCATAACTTCCACTCTATAAAAAGGACCCTAGGTGATATGAGGTAACAAGATCAGTGATACTAGTGGCAAGAGTACGTTTCATTTCAGGTCCCAAAGGACTTGCTAAAAGGAAACGTCAGTGACTTTAGAAGATTGGTTTGGAGACCAAGTCTTGAACCACTAGGTGTTGCAAAGCAACACAGCAGAGTCCTCAAGGAGCCTGAGAAATTTAAGGATCAGCCTCCTTGATGTTAGCCATCAGAACCAATAAGTCTTCCTTGGCTACAGCACTGGAAGCATCAGAAAGCTGCTCATAACAAACGTGTACTGTTAACCTAGTTTGTAGAATCCAGCCTCACTTCACCAGCTCTGAGTCCCCGCTGCATCTGCGGTAAAAAATCCTGCAAAAGGGGCACTGTGGATTGTCATGAATCAAAGGGACATACAAAGGGGACCAGCTGATTGGGCATGAGGCTAGAGCCCTCTATTGTAGCTTAAATGGTTGCATACATATGCCTCCTAGAAGTCTATGTAGCAAAAATGGCAATGGGCAGGCTCCTGTTCTTAAAGGGGCAGTTGTACTAGAACATCTAAGTTTATAAAAGACCCAAAACCCCCAGGGAATATCAGGGGGAGGAAGAAGACAGATACAAGTAGAGTGAGGGTGTACCAGTACAAAGGTAGTGAAAGGGTTAAACATGCAAGAACAGCCACTCACTCCAAAGCACACAAACCTACAATTCAAAAAGATACCCATAAAGCACCAGAGCTTACCAGGGCTCACATCAGGCCCCACAGAAATGCAAGTTTGAGACAGTGGACCAGGGCACTCAAATGGCCACTGTTCTAGTTACCATCTTAGAGAAGCCAGAATCTAAAGGGACCCTGACATGAGTGAAAAATTGTCAGCAATATACCCCCTACAGGGCTGAAAGGGTCCACAATGCACCTGTGAACTGGTCAATACACTCCAGGGAGTCCCGGTGATTGTAACCCACCTAGTTGGGGGGAGGGGGAGATTATACAGGCCCATATATACAACTAAATAAAAACCCCTAAAAAAATTGATGTCCATGCATGTCCAGCTCCCAATTGTACACATTAATTCTGGGAGTTAGTCTGGGGTGGAGACTCCCTTCTCCAGCTCAAGCCCTGCCCACCATCTTGTGAGGTGCTTTGCACTCCAGGAGGGATGGACTCAGCCCCATGATACCTGTGTTTCATGTTGGACATTAGCTGCAGTCATTTCTTGCCTTCATTGGAAGAATAATATTCTGAAAATGTGTACATATTTTCTAAGACAGACAGGACCTTTACTTGTATCATCCTTACTTTGTCAGATTATCCTTCATAGTACTACCCACACAAAGCACAAGTGTAAAACGGCTTTGACAGTGTTTCACTTTGAGGAATCAAGTGATTTTTGCTACATCCCTTATCCCCTTAAGGACCGGCGGTCATGGGACATTTCTGTCCCATGACTGCATAGGCGCACTTGGACGCGCCGGTACACATGACCTGTCACGTGTATCGGCGCGTCATTATGGGGCTTGAAAGATCGCTCCGATCTTGGAGCGGTCTATTTCAGGCCCTATTTTTACTTACAGCGCTCCTGGTAGAGCGCTGTAAGTAAAAAGTACGTGAAGTACCACGACCGTCATCGGTCCTTAAGGGGTTAAGCACATAGATCCTTCAATTACTAATCAGATTCACCTGTTAATCCTGAGAACACGAGTTGCTGTGCTCTGGTAGGCACAGAGGACAAACCAAGATAGTGTACTATGTGTATAACCACACAGCTAACATTTTGAAGTACCACTACAGTGGTATCTCCGTTGGTAACAGATATCAGCTTCCCATAATGCACAAGTTGTTTAAAGGACCTCACCAGCTTCATTCCTAGACACTTGGGCTGCACAAAGATAAAGTGCAGCTCTGCACTGAAAGCCTACTTGTTAATGTAGTTAATAGTGACAGCCAGTGAGAAGACATATTGGACCCAGTGGAGGTAAACTGAGGGATGGGTGGGATTTGCAAACCTATCCTGCAACACAGGTACATTTACTATGCCATTTAAATCCAGACCCCTGAAATGCAGAGCAGCATACCTGAAGTCTTCAATATGGCTTATAATTATTCTGATGGCCACCACGTCTGGGAGCTTTCCCATAGTTTGCACTTCCCTGACCTGCAAGAAAATTAGTTTTAATGCTCTTGCACATTAAAATGAGCATATTACACACAAATATTTTACTTACTGTAGTCATAGCCAGGTCCATATCCATAATAACCATAGCCAGAGTAGTCATAGTTTCCATAGCCACCATATCCTTGCTGTCCATAGCCATAACCCTGGTTTCCATAGCCCTGGTTCCAATAGTTGCTGTAACCTTGACTCCAGTTTTGGCCTTGCGCTAAGGATAAACATTTAAAAAAGTAGCACTGTGTAAACTGACATTCATGTGGCCCATGACACTATAAAAGCACTGACATTCTAGGGGCCTTATATTATATCCACCTCTATGGCTTTGGATAGCTACTCTCACAACCATATCCACTGTACAAATTCCCACTTCCAATCCAACACAGCTAGTGGTTCAAGCTACTCCATTATGTGCTCTGATCACTCCAGCATTCCATCCTATATTTTGGGGTTAAAATTGACACCTAGAGCCATATGGGAGAAAATAAAGGAATATGCTCCACAGTGAGAAGCTTATATTAGAGAAAAGTCTATGGTGATTCAGAATGTTCATAGCTGTGGACTACTCAAAATTCCAGTCAATTTTTAGGCATTCTATAACTGCAAATCCTAAGAGGGACCCAGAGCATACAATTAGTATGTTACCATCACACTGCCTTTGCCCTCTGTACACATTTACAGATTAAACATAGCTGAAGGCAAAATGCGTATTCTAGAGACTGGCTCAGTGAGAACTACATGAATTACCTTTGAAATGCACTTCAACCTATGGGCATATTCATGCAAATGACAAAGCAGCACCTGTATCTCATGTTCTGGGATTGAGAATTCCAAGTTACATCAGGACATCTAGCAAAGGTGTTGAGCTGAATTACTCACCTTTTATAGCAGGGCTGTCCAAGTCCAGTCCTCAAGGGCCACCAACAGGCCAGGAAATAAGGATTTCCCCCAAGCACAGGTGAGTTACTTAAAAGTAAGTATCCACTGATTAGAACAGTGGTACTTAATCAGGGAAAACCTTACATCCTGGCCTGTTAGTGGCCCTTGAGAACTGACCTTTAACAGCCTTTACTTAGGAAGTCTCATGTATAGATTACTGCAATTATAACATGTCATGTAGGCACTCTGACAGCTTCATTACCTACACCACTCACTGACCAACCTTTCAGTAGTTCGAACCTAGCAACGACTGGTTTAGGTCAGAGGTGATAATTTATGAAGATTGGCATTGCCTGTATTGTAATTAGAATTTAGAAGTCTAAACTCCAATTAGTTAACAGAAGTTTGGCCATTTTGAAAGCTCAGCCATTTAGGAGAGAGTCTAAGATAGCAGGCTATAAGAGGCCAGACCAAGACCAACCCATCTGCAGGTTGATTTAAGGTAGCTTTAATGGCTTGGATATGCAGATGTGAGACAATATAGACACTTGTGGCATTTAAACACCTCGAATGCTAGACCAGTGGCCAGTTCGGGAAGTTAACTCCCTATGGGGCACTGTCAAAATTGCACAGCTTTATCATCAGACACCAATTTACTGCCAATATGGAATTAAAGTTCAACCTTTGAGACAATTTTGTGCATAACTTAGCAGTAGCCAGTTGTACTGTTTCTGCCAAAAGAACCAAGACTGAGGAATGACGAACTAATGGTTCTATTACTCTAATTTGGGGGGAGGGGTGTGGCATTCTTCCAAACTCAATGATATTCTGGCTCAAACAGGTTTGCAAGCTGGGTTAAATTATGTATCTGGGGGTTTCAAGTTCCATGCAGTCAAAGCTAGATTGTGTCGGTTGTGGTGGCAAGTTGAGCAGCTTTGCTCCTCCTTGGCGATTTATGCAAGTGGCACTGTCTGAATACAAGTGGTAAGATTCTGTAGACTTGTGAATTCTAAACTGCACATTGCTCCAGAACATTTGATACAAGTCTGTTGGAGAACCATTGTGCCTGAATGGAGCAAATCTTGCATCCTGCTCTCCTCCAAGCAAGCTGGCATCTTGAGATTTCCCATTCTGTTATTGACCTTTATCTTCCGGTTAACAGTTTTGACTTGAGCCACCACTAGTGATTGACTTATGGTATGTCAGATGAAGATTGTTCATATTTCTGGACCAACAAGTAGTTTTCAGCGTCTTGTGAAACTGAGCAAAAGGAACCTCTATTGTGGATGCCATTTTCAACGCCATTCAAGCAATTCCCAATTGAGATTTCTGGTTGTGCAAGAACCATTTGAATTCTCCTGTTCTGTTGAGATTGCAAAGTGGTTTCAGCCTTGTGTTTTCTGAATCAAGTTAATCCCATGAAATTTCTTCTGTGATGGAATAGATTTGTTTAGGTTGATAATCCAACCATGATCCTTCATTAGTGCCATTGAAAATGGAGTTATTTCCTGAGCCTTTAGTAACAGGCTGTCAAGGAATGTAGTCAGATTTACTCCCTTCGACTGTAGATGTGCTGTAATAGGAGCCACTTTGCACTGTATCAAATCTGAATATGAGCCACAAATTGATAGAGTTTTGAAACAAGTCAAATAAATGTATTGCTAGTGTTTGGGCCATAACTGTATATGCATAACTGGTGAAGATTCCTGAAATTGAGGTTTTTTTGGGGGACTATAAAGATTGGAATAAAAGCCTTTGAGCTTTTGGCATTGGGATTTAGCATCCATTTGCTAGGAACCGCCAAATTGATTCAATCCTCCTGAAGGGTTCTCTTTGGGCATTCTGGAAATGAACAGGGTGGGGGTAGTTTTGTAAACTACATCCTGTACCTTTATTTTATTCATTGAAGCACCCATCTAATTTCTGCAATTGCTGAATGGAGTCTTGGGCATTGTTTATCCTCAGAGTCCAAACTGGTTGTTTTAACAGAGTACTCTATGTATTGGATGTTGTCAGGATCATCCTTTATTGCAATGTTTTTCACAGTCAAAGTAGCTCAGTAGGTCTTTACAAAACAGCAAACTGAGGAAAGGGGGAGATCAAGACTTGTGTGGTACAATTTGTTCTGCATCACTATGCATCTGCCCTGTGTGCACCAATCCCCCCACTGCCTGTGCCAGGCTGCTTCATTTCTGTACACATTCGCCTGCCTCCAAGCGAAGGGGCAGGCTTTGTGACAGATTGACAGCTACTAGTGAGCAATACGGCTGCCAATCATTGGCAACAAAGATTGTGCTGATCCCTCATAATAAGTAATAGGCATTTAATATACATTTTTTGTGTAACTTGTGTCTGAGATAAATGCATGGGACTGTTGATCCAGCAACACTCATCCCATGGCTTGACTGACAATATTGTCCATGTATCAATAAACATGCGAATGGTAAGGCCTGAATGCAGTTTTGGACAGCATCAGCATTCCACATAGAGCAACAAGGTACGCTGCGTTGCAACTGTGGTAGCTGAACACTTAGCTGCTGCTTTAACTGTCCAAGGTAGCTTCACAAATGTAGTTAGTGGTTTCTTGTAGACAACACAATGGTAGTATTTAGTGTTTTCTTGAACTGTTTGTATGATTTGGTTTTCAGGATTCTGTTGCAAATTATGCTCTAATGCAGTGAGTCAACTGGGTTGCCACGACTACTGTGGACATAAATTAGGGTGCCCCATATTTTGTATGAAGACTGAAATGAGAATAGTCTTACTTGTTAAATACTTTAGCCCATAACACAGGTACCATGGAGAGGCGACAGCTGATCCCCGTGGGCTGGAACAATTCTAGAAGTGCAGGGTGGCTATCCTTCTCTTGCTCCATATCAGGCTAGCCCCCTGCTGAGAGACTGGTGAAAAGCCTACCAAGAAGGAAGGAAGACTCCTGTGAGCAATGAACCCAAGAGGACTCCCACGTCCAGCCACAGGAGACCCAGAATGGTCCCTATCACTGGGTGAGAGACCTGTGAAGAAAAGGTTTTAACATGCAAGACTAAAATCCACTTCTGTCATCCAACATAACTGATACCAAGGGGATATACCAACTCAGCTCCCGGGGTGGGAAGAAACAAAGGACCATGCCCATGGATCAATGACACGAGCAGCCCAAACTAAGCATCAGACAATGAATAACTGAAAACAGCACACAAGACCACCCAACAGGGCTCAAACTGTTAAAGGGCTATAAAAGGCACAAGAGAAAGTCCTAGACAGGCAAAACTGCCTCCAAGACTTCCCTGCCAAATGCTTGCTTCAGCTGAAGCCAGGACATCCACACTAGTGTTTGGAAAATGTGTGAACAGAACAAGTGGCCGCTTTGCACAGCTGTTCAGCAGAGACTTTATTTTTATAGGCCTGTGAGACCCCTGATGGACCTAGTGGGGTGTTCTGTAATGCAAAAAGGAACAGGCTTCTGAGCTTGTAACCTTATGAATGGCAGACAATCCATGATGCAATAGTGATTGTTAGCCATACCAGCCCTGGGACCCTCAGGGATGACAAAGCAGTCTTACTGAAAGACTCTGTACAGTGCACATAGAACTTAATGCAGAGCACCACACCTAAGTGGAGAGCCCTCTCCTTGCCAGATTTAGGGTCAGGACAAAATGCATGACAATCTCCTGATTGATGTGGAACTCAGACCACCTTAGGAAGAAATTCCTGGAGGTAGAGAACAGGCTTATCTTTGTGAAACACCAAGAAAGGTGGCTTGCAGGACAAGGCCTGCAGTTCAGCTACTCTGTGGACAGACAACATCCAGAAGAGACTCGCCAAAGCCAAGACTCGCCAAAGCCAAGACTCGCCATAGCCAAGACTCGCCATAGCCAAGACTCGCCATAGCCAAGACTCGCCATAGCCAAGACTCGCCATAGCCAAGACTCGCCATAGCCAAGACTCGCCATAGCCAAGACTCGCCATAGCCAAGACTCGCCATAGCCAAGACTCGCCATAGCCAAGACTCGCCATAGCCAAGACTCGCCATAGCCAAGACTCGCCATAGCCAAGACTCGCCAAAGCCAAGACTCGCCAAAGCCAAGACTCGCCAAAGCCAAGACTCGCCAAACCAAGTTATGGACCAACTAAGTGGGAGCCTTGTAGGCAGGGAAGGTATGATATGCCCTGAAAGACGGATATCTGGCAAGAGGACAATGAGTCTCTGGAAGACATAGCTGAGGTCAATGAACTAAGGCAGAGGCCTTTGTGTTCACACCAACCTGTAAAAAGGACAGGGCTACTGGGAGATCAAATTCCTGTGAAGACAGGTCCCTGTTCTGCCCAGGCTAAAATAGCCAAATAACCTTGATCTCATACCAAGTAGTAATGCTTCTTGTGCCTCTTTGCTTGATGTATGTCAGAGGTGGCATTGACAGACTGGTGTACTGGTCCTCTCCACTAAAGTGTTTTCCCAGAGCATGATTAATTACACCGAACTTCAGGACACCAATGGGCTGGAGGGTCATTTCTGCAGTCCATATGCTCTGAACCCCCATTTGACCCAGGATAGCTCCCCAGCCCCTGAGGCTGGCATCTATTGTCACAAGAGCCCAGTTATTAATGACAAGGGGTTTCCCCTCCTTCAGGTGGGATCTGTCCAACCAAAGTAGACCCTACCTCCTCCTGAGGAAGAGACAAGACTGCCTGGATTCCCACACCAAGCTCCGATGGTGAATCTCTGGAGTTCCCTGGTGTGAGCCATGGATTACAGAACTGCCTCCATGGTTAACCATGTGGCCCACAAGAGAAAAGAACTTGTGCACCAGAGCCAAGGTCCACCCCAGGGCCCAGGACACCAGATGCATGATCTGTTTGATAGAATCCTCAGTCAAGAAAACCATCTACTGGCAGGTGTCAAACCTGAGACCAAGGAAGACCAGGATCTGCAGGAACTGGAGCAGATCTCTCCACCCATGTCAGAGAATGAGTGCAGTCCTGGACCTTCTGGTCCAGGAGTTAACTGGACAGCACCTTCGGCAGAAGGCTGTCCATGTAAGGAGTCACCTGAATCCCCCTGGTGTGCAGGTAGGCAACCAATGCCCCTAAAACCCATGCAAACACCTGAGCAATGTTAAGCCCAAAGACCGGAGCAGTGAACTGGAAGTGCCACAATGTGCAAGTGAACCGGAGGTACTTCTGACTGTCTGGATGAATGGGAACGTGCAGATAGGCATCCTGCAGATCGAGGTGCCAGAAATTCCCCTGGACACAACTGACAGCACAAAGACTCCACCTTGGAGATTTGTCACCACAGAATAGTTGGTCCTTGGAGGTCCAAGATGGGATGACTGCTGCCGTCCTGCTTGGGGACCACAATGGTTCGAATAAAACCCCAAACCTCTGAGGACTGGAGTCAGGACCTCCATGTTCAAGAAAGCCTGCACCATCTTGTTGAAGAGGCTCAGCTTTTCCTGGCCTAGCAGAGATCATGAATGAGAACCTGAAGGTAGGCAGGTATGTGAAGGGAATCTTGTAGCCTCCTGAAGCCACTGGCAAAACCCACCCAGATGTCTGAAAAATGTTGCAGGTGCCCACCAACAGGGAGGTGCATACAAGGATTCTGCAAGTCAAACAGAAGGTTTGGCAGGAGTGTTTTGACCTCCACTGCTGTGTGGGCTTGGCGGCGGAGTGCAAGCCTGAGACAAGCCTCCAGCTTTCTATCAGTCAAATCCTTGTGTGCTGTGGCATCAGCTAAGGGTAGATACTAGCCTTTGAATGTCTAGAAATAGGGGTACAGACCTGAGGTGGTTATCTCACTTCAAATCTGCATCCGAAAAGGGGTACAGCTTACAAAATCTTAGAAAGGCACCTGGCAGGAGTTTTTCCCCACTCATCCAGGATAGGCTGGTCCAGAGTGGAATCATGAGGGACTTCTTGCGCTGTTGAAAAAGTTGTTTGGCCAACAGGGTTAATCAGAACATGTAAGGTAGTTAAAACCGCCTTAAAGACCCACAGCAGATGTCAGCTTCAAAGGGGTCACCATAAGGATAAGCCCCTTCCTCCATATCAGCCTCAAAGGAATCCTCCTGAAAGGAGTTTGTCAGGTAGAAAGACCAGACGCTGGGATGGAGCAAGATCTGATTTGTCCAAGTTGCTGATCCACGGGTGATGGGTGAGAGCATGAATGCATTGCTGAACCTGCCGATGAAGTTCCGCAGAAGGGACTTTCAGAAGCAGGTTTGAGTAACTGATGCAATCTGTGGAGGACAGACACTAAGGCTCCCAGGACAGTTGAAGACTTAAGCTGTCAGACCAAATGGAAGAGCTGAAAACTGAAAATGTCCCCGGTCGCAGGCAAACTGGAGGTACTGCCAGCTCTCTGGATGAATGGCAGTGTGTAAGTACACACCCTGAAGATCCAGAGATGCAAGGAAATTCCCCGGGAACATGGCAGCAATCACCATTCGTAGAGACTCCTGATCACAAAGGAATTGAGATCCTTTAAATCCAAAATGGGACAACTGCAGTCCTTCTTGGAGACCACAAAGAGGTTTGAGTAAAAACCCATACCTGTCCTAAACTGGAACCAGCTCTAGAACATCCTTGTCCAGAAGAGCCTGAATAGTGCCCTCAAACAGATTCTCTGCGCCCTGAGGTGTATGAGAAGGAAAGCAGCAAAAGGGAGGAAGAGACGAAAGGGATTGGTACCCTTCCATCACCACCTGTAAAACCCACGAGTTACTGAATCCTCCCAAATGCTGGGATAGTGACGCAGACGACCACCCACAGCAGTGAGGACCCAGGTTCTGAGAGTCATTCCGAAGGTGGCTTGGAAGCCTTGGGCTTCAATTGTTTGGGTTTGGAGGTATGCAGAGCTGAGGGAACAGTCTGGTTCTTTGGACGTGTCATTCTGAAAGGAACGAAAACACTGGTTATGCTTAAAGGGATAGTAACACTTACTATATCCCCCATATTGTACATATTTGTAAAATCATTTAATAGCCCCCAGGTTCATCTCAAACCTTTATGGTTTTAGAGATAACCGAAGGCAAAGTTCCCCTTCCCTGAAGTCTGTTACTGACTGCAGCTGAGACGAGATCACATTAGTGAAAAATTATTTCACTGAAACAGTCTTCTACATGTGCTTTGTTTGCAAGCACATGTAGACTTTCAGTGAAATAATTCGTCACCAACGTGATCGCTGCTCTGCTGCAGAGCTGCATGATGAAAGTCAGACTGATATCCCTGCAATCAGCACAATGCTGACTTCAGGGGAGGGAGGGGGAACTTTGCCTTCGGTTCTCAAACCATAAAGATTTGAGAGAAGGCTGGGGGCTATTAAATTTTACAAATATGTACAATATGGGGGATAGTAATAAAGTATTACTATCCCTTTAAGCAGTGTTTTCTTCCTAGGAAAGAAGGGTAGAAGTGTACTCTTACCACCTGTGGGCTCACTGATCAGATCCTTAAGATCTGGCCCAAACAGAGCGATGCTTTCTTGGAAGCTGTGTCAGCAGACCAGCTCGAGCCAAAGAGCCCATCTGGCACACAGACATGGTGGAAACCCTAGCCACCTAACAGATGGCAAATAAAGCAGAAAGTGCTGTGCCTCAGAAATGTTGGTAAGGAGGCGCAACTTATCCAAAGTAGGAGCACCCCGACGGACAGCAAGGGTGAGCTGTTCAGTCCAGACCGCAATGACCCAGTTCACCCATACTGCAGCAAATACTGGACGCATGGCAGTACCAGCAGTGGCAAAGATTGACTTGGAGACCCAATTTCAGTCCAGTCCTTTAGAGCAGACAGACACTGGCAAGGCAGTAGACCAATAGCCTGGAGATAGAAGCATCCACTTTAGAAGGATGAACCCACTGAGCAAGTGCAGCCTCAGAGAAGGGATAAAGCTTGGCAAATTTCTTGGAGACAGGTTTCCTGTCTGGAGACTACCACTCTTCAAACACAAGGCAGTCAAGAGTGGGGTTAGGTGGAAAGCAAGTAAAGGGTTTTTTAGGCTCCTGAAATACATTAGAAGAGTCCGAAGGAACCTCCTGCATTAAGGGAATGTTTAGGGTATTTAAAACAGCCCTGATCAGGCCCTCAGCCGAGGGCTCAGGATCAGCCTCAAAAGGGTCCAAAAAAAAACAAAAAAAAAAAACAAAAAAAAAAAAAAACAGAAGCCCACAGAAGAACATTCAACATCTGAATCCACCAGCAGTTCCTCCTCAGGAATCTGACACATCAGGGACACCCTGAGACTTTGGCAGGGAAGACTTGACAGAGGGGGTCTACCAAGAATGAAAAAAAAAAAAAAAAACCCTGTAACTGGGATGGAAAAGTTGCAATGTGAACCTAAGGTCCCTAGTAGCAGCCTTGAACGCTTGCACCCAAACTGGCTCTAATGCATGGCTGGAGGTCACTGGAAGACTGACATCAGAACATGCTGGGCATAAGTGACCTGAGGATTCTCTAGATAACCCTGAATGACATGAAGAGCAATGCGCAATAGGGGATACAAAGACCCCAGCATCCTTTGTCCTAGGTCTGACCCCAAGCTCCAACAGTATAGACACTCAGTGTCAACATTACTGTATAAGAAATCACCCAATTAGTGTGTAGAATTAAAGTTTCACCCCAGAAATTGCTTACACACTTATCTGGCAGGCAAAGGGTTAATCAGAGGAGGAGTCCAAGCTCTGCATAGGATATTTGTTCTGTAAATAGCAAAATCGATGACTTAGCAGGAGTCGAGAGAGCAAAGCAAGTGCTCATGGGAAGTGTAGTTTTCCCAAAAAGTACCCCAAACAGTGCCTGGAGCCCCCCCACCACACTAGAAACATGAACTGGATGATAGAGCAAGGGCAGACAAGAGGAGCCATCTCTGAAGTTGCTAGGTTACAGCTGCAGAGATGTCCCAAACTGTGCAGTCCCATAGGACTGAATGGAGCAATGGTGCCTATGCAGTAATGTGCACCTTAAAGTCGCGGAACTCAAATTTTATAACGTTGAAAGTGTGAAACAAACATGAATCACTAGAACATGTTAGGATACCCAAAGACACTGAAGTAGGAAAAGTGTCAGAAAACCCTCCAATGAATGCAACAGCAGCTAGATGTTAAGTACCACAAACCTGCTCCAAACACCCAGCAGACATACAGATACAGCCAATGAGTCCAGGAGTGTGCAATCGGAACTCCAAAGGAAAACCCCTGTGCAGAGGGGGCACTGTGGGACATGCGGACCTGCAGCACTCAAAGGGTTGCTCACCTTTCCTGCAGATCTTCTGTCTTCACATTACCATGTTTAAAGAAGCCCTGGTGGGCAACACCTGAGGAAAGAACTTGTAGCCCCCAGGGCTTAAGGCCCACAAAAAGCACATGGTCACCGAGCTAGCCACATCTAAGGGCATTGTCAGTTATGACAATCCGCCTAATGGTGGTATTCCATTTCTAACAGAAATAATCTTCTAAAGCTATAGCAGAACTGTTCTCTTGCCTGCGTTCACCAAGGAACAAGTGTTTCTGGAGCCGGTTGGCTAGCTGCAGTAAAGGAGGGAAGGTAGGCTCCACCCCCTGAATAGAATTGTTCCTGCCTACAATTAAAGGGGCATAATGCCTACCCAGAGTTATCAGTAACCTGTATTGGACGACCGAAATTAAACTAATGCATCATTATCTGCAGTATATTTAAAGGGATAGTAATACTTAACTTTATTTTATAGGTATGATATAAGTCTTCTCTCAAACCTTTATGGTTTAAGAGATATTCACAAACAAAGTATCCACCCCCGTTCAACCAGATCAGAAGGGAGGTACCCAGGTAGACTGCAGAGAGGGACAATCTTCAATTAAGAAGAGGGAAAAAGCTGAAAAACTTGCTGGGGGGGGCTTTCATTGTTTTCATACAAAGAAAATTGTCCCCTTCTGTTATCTGTCTGGTCATACAACCTGATCCACATCTGAGAAGAGATGGCTTACACTAGGTAAGAGGGATGGGGAGGGGAACTTTGCTTGTGAATCTCTCATAAACCATAAAGGATTGAGAGATAAGACTTATTCTTCATGTTTTTTTAATGCCTACAAAATAAAATAAAGTTAAAATGAAGTATTACTATCCCTTTAAGGGATGCTGTGCTTTGCATTGGAATTATTTTTAAACAATCTATTGCAGTCTACCTTGTCTTTAGGAAATAGGTGCAATATCTAAAATTTGAACATATTTACCAATCCCAAGTTGGTCTAGCTCCTTGTAAGCAGGAAAGGTAATTAAGTGGAAAAAGATCAAAGGGGAAAGTAGATGAAGTGTCTACAGCTCAGGATTAGACAGTGGTCACCTTGCCATAGATTATTCACACTATTCTCAGACATCCAATTATCTAGAGAAAATTGTGCTCAATAAAACCGCTAACTGTCCTTTCAGGTAAGCATCTATTTCCATTTTCAGGAAAAGTCTACACAGGTGACTTGGAGTCCGGCTAGGGGTCAGTGTATGCAGGGTTCTGCAGCTACCAGTGGGCAGGCTAACTACACTGGGTCGCTACATTTGTTTTGAATCTGGCCCACTCATGTCCTCTATACAACCTGGGTATACACAAGCCACCAGGTTGAAGACTTACAAGAGTATCTCCTGCTTAACAGCACCGATTGCTTATGTCATAGGATGCCCCAACAAGGTTGATTTTTTTTTACCTGCATATAGTGCAGGAACAAGTTCTCATAATATATGCAT
Source organism: Rhinophrynus dorsalis (assembly GCA_037306005.1). Taxonomy (NCBI): domain Eukaryota; kingdom Metazoa; phylum Chordata; class Amphibia; order Anura; family Rhinophrynidae; genus Rhinophrynus; species Rhinophrynus dorsalis. The sequence goes on from CM074721.1 coordinate 150,553,393, forward strand.
TTGTAATACCCATGGATCCAATGAGGGAGAGTATAGTTTACAGTGTTACTCTTGCCCTGCAGTGCAAGCAAGCTACCTACATGAAAGGCAAGTTTGCCAAGCACCAGGTGCCAATTTCTAGTTGCCATGTAACCAGGATTTGTCAAACCCCAGGCTAAAGGATTTGTTAAGGTTTACAAATAAAATGCATGCTTGCTATGCAATGGGGCACGACATGCACAGATCTACGGCTTTATATACCTTAGCTTATGTCTGAGTAACTCTGCTTTAATGATCAGTTAACATTTTACAGAAAGCTTTGACTAGTGCATACCCTTTCCACCTCTGCCACCTCTTGCAAAGCCACCACCTCCTCTGCCACCATACTGCTGCTGATACACTTCTTTTGGTTGTGCTATTTTTATTTCACACTGAAAGAGAGAACACTGCTTTGCAACTTATTCTGTAAAATGCTGGTGGATAAACTGGACATGTTCAATGAAATTATACAAAGGTCTATCAATATGGCTTTGTAGACTTCAAGGGATAGTAATACAATATACATTAGTGTTTATTCCAGAGTAAAACTAGGGCACTCCCACTGCTGAAAGGCATTTTATTCAAAAGTTATTACAGCTCAAACTTGAATTTGTTAGGTGCAGCATCAGTGGCCTGAAGTTATACAGTAGTGCTGTTGCTACACCATCCTATGGAGATTTATGGACAACTGACCAGAGCTGTCCATAGGATGATGTAGTAACAGCACCACCGTACAATTTCAGGCCACTGATGTTGCACCTAACATTCAAGTTTGAGCTATAACAACTTTAGTAAGACCTTCCAGTAGTGGGAGTACCCTTGTTTCACTCAAGGGGATAAACTGTACATTTACGTTTTAAGTAAACCTATCCCTTTAACTGCAGCATTACATTAACTCAAATTTTAATCATATGCTATCAAACTTGCAAATGTCAGTTGTTGACATCACCACTGGGGCAACAGCATAGCAAGTAAAGTGTCACTACAAATTACTACATCCAGAAAGGACTTTACCCAAAAAATTAAAATAAAAATGTTTAACGTGATCGTAATACTTAGTTCTCCATTATGTAGACATTAAAACAACGTGAACGATACAAGACTCAAGATTCACAAGCAAAGTTTCCCCCTCAGTGGCCAGAACTGTCAAAGTCAGCCATCTAGCTGTCAGATTTGGAATCTGGTTGCTCTTCAGTAGAGCCAAGATCACAGGCTAAAAACTGGAAGGGTCTAAAGCATGCTTGAAAACCAGGCACACTTTGTAGACTATTCGAATGAAGTAGTTCTTATATCTCGTAAGCTCTGCTGTAGAGACCACTGGTCCGTGGACCAAATTCAAAATCTGACAGCTAGATGGTACACTGGGTCAGTGAGAGAAAACAGCTTGTTAATCTCTCAAACCATAAAGGTTTGAGAGAAATGTTTAATGCCAATAAAAGATAAATTACAATCATTTTAAGCCTTCCTAACAAGCAGAGCATAGTAGACTAGCAAGTGCCAAAACCCATTAAAAGTAGAATATCTTACCTTGCTCCCGCTGACATTGTGGAATTTTTTTTCCAAGATCTTTTTTACAGGCTCTTCTTCCTTAAATGTAATAAAGACAAAGCCTCGTCTCTTGTTTGTTTTTGGATCCATTGGAAGTTCAATTGCTTCTATCTGAAAGGATCAATAAAAATGCTATGAAAAGTAGGCTGTATTATTTCAATTGAACTGCAACTTGTGTCAGTCATTTCAGGAGGCTAGTAGAGTAATTCAGCTTAGTTTGCAGTACACAGGGCATCTTCCATTGCAATATAGGTAAATCATGGTGACATGTTTGCCAGAGGGGGAAAAAAAAAAAAAAAAAAAAAAAAAAAAAAAAGCAGGAGACTAGTAATTAACCAATACTATCCGTATAAACCCCTGCAGATAAACTTTCGGTGCTGGAAAGGAGTGCACACGAGTGAAGAGGTTAAAATGTAACCTTTAATTACTATATTAGTAACAAACTAGGTAATTCTGTATTTAAAGTGACACCAGCCAGACTTATATTAGTATGGCTGGGTAGATAAAAGTGCACTGGGTTTTTCCCCAAACAGGCCAAAATAAGTATAGGAATATTCACATGCAGTGAAACCAACTGTCCCTGTGCTAAGATAGAACAGTTAGATAGAATAAAAGTAAATGTCCCTAGAGCCTGGTACAGAGAAAGAACAGGCACTATTACCTCCCAGATTAGTGTATTACTTCACCGGTAACCGTCCCAAAGTCTCAGAAGTAAAGCAAAGCAACACCCTATAAGTATGGGTGTGAAAAGCGTTCTACAAACCATTTACTATCACTGCAGTGCATATAGTCATGGCCTCAAGGAGGAAATTAACCCCAAAAGAAAACCCTTTGTCATGGGTACAAAATTATGGGACCACCAGTCACCCTCATATTTAAAGTCTACAAACTAAGGTGGGCCTAATTGCGTCACTAGCACTCCCACTAGCACTGATTGGCTATTAGACAAACTCATCTGTGTCAAAACTGGAGGCTAATTGGATTACATTGTAACCCTTTCATATCAAAGATGTAACAAAACTTCCACTGTTTATATTAGGGTGACTGGTGGTCCCATAATTTTGTACCCCTGACAAAACTGCCTTACGGGAGCAGTGAGATGCATAGAGTTTTCTTTTGGTGTTAATTTCCTCCTTGAGGCCATGAATATACCCACTACAGTGATACTTAGTAAATAGTATATGGGTGTGAAACACTACACTTAAGGTGCTGCTTCCCTTTACTTCTGAGACTTAGGGACAGTTACCAGTGAAGTAATACTGATCCAGGAGGTAATTAGTGCCCTCTCTCGGTACAGGCTCTAGGGACATCTTACTTTTATTATAACTGTTCTATCCTAGCACAGGGAGTTACACTGCATGTGGATATTCCTATACTTATTTTGGAATGTTTGGGGGAAACCCCATGCACTTTTATCTACCCAGCCATACTAATATAAGTCTGGCTGGCGTCATTTTAAATAGTTACCTAGTTTGTTTTAATTAGTGATTAAAGGTTACATTTTAACCCTCACACGTGCACTCCTTTCCAGCACCGAAAGGTTTTTACATGGGTCTCACTACTTTCATCGGTGTATAATACTCACAATAAAAATAGGTATATACACAGCATATGAAGTTAAAGGGATAGCAATGTTTCATAATAAAAGCAGCTCTAATAGTATTTGGACCTTGGAGAGTGTAATTTCAATTCTGTCAGTTGTAGTTCAAGAGTAATTCAATGACAAAGTATCCCCCTCCCGCCCCTTTTAATGATGCAACTGTTCAGCCAGAGCAGAAGGCAGGTTCCCAGGTAGACTGCAGAGAGGGACATTCAATTAAGATAGGGAAAAACTTGTCAAGGGGGGCAGGGCTTTCATTGTTCTAATAGGAAGAAGAGTGTCCCCTGCTGTTATCTGTCCAGTCTATGGACTGCATTCCACATCTGAAGAGTTACACTAGGTAACTTTACTTGTGAATATCTCTCAAACCATAAATGTTTGAGATAAGACTTATATAGTTCAGGTTTTTTTAATGGCCACAAAATAAAAGATAAGTATTACTATACCTTTAAGCCAATTAAACCTAGGCAATAGTTCCCCATTTAATAGTGTCCATTTAGCACTGCTTTGTACACATCCACTCCATGCTAGACCTGTAACTATAGCCATATGTTGTGGTTTTGCTTTAGAGGAAGTATAAAACGTCTGTCATCCAATACAGGTTACAGATAACTCTGGGAGGCGATCTGCCCCTTTGTATGCAGGAACATTTTTCTAAGGGTATGTAGGGGGTGGAGCCACCCTTCCCTCCTTGGCTGCAGCTAGCCAATCCACACCAGAAAGATTTGTTCCTTCGGTGTGACACCAGGTGGAGAACAATTTTGCTATAGTTTTAGAATCTTATTTTCTGTCAGATATGGAATACCACCATTAGGCAGATTACCATGACTGAATGCCCTTCAATGTGGCTAGCCCAGTATCCAGGTGCTTTGTGGACATTAAGCTCTGAGGGGGAAAATCTTGATACCAAGTGCTTCCTCAGGAGTTCCCCACTGAGGTACTTATGTCTTCAGATTACCATGCAGCAAGAAGATCTGCAGGAAAGGTGAGCTACCCTTTGAGTGCTGCAGGTGCACTGGTCACACAGTGCCCCTCCACACAGGGGTTGTGTTCTGGTGTTCCTGTTGTACACTCCTGCACTCTATATCTGGTATGTCTCTTGGGTGTTTGAAGCAGGGTTATGGGGTAACCCTTTCACTGCTGGTTTGGCACTTTATTGGGGGGTTTTCTGGCACTTTTCCTACTGGACTAGTGTTTTCTAGGTGTCCACACGTTCCCTTGATGTTTCACACCTGTTCATGTTTTACTTTTGATTTTGGCAAGTGTGTACTGCGCCTTTAATCTGCGCTTTACTGCATAGATGCCATTGCTCCATTCACCTTCATGGGACTACGCTGTTTGGGACGCATCTTTGCAGCCATTTAACCTAGCGACTTCATAGATTGCTCCTTTTACTTGTCTACCCTTGCTCCATCTGGTTTATAGTTTGTGTGTTGAGGTCTCGGGGCTACAGGCACCATTTGGGATATTTTCCCAAAAAAAATTATGTTTCCCATGAGCACTTGCTTCGTGCCCATTTTCTGACTGGCTCCTGTCGTGAGCCATTTTGTGAGCATTTCTAGAGTAACCTACTTGGGGCTTGGACTCATTAACCCTTTGCCTGCCAGTCTAAATACTGTAAATTTCTGGGGTGAAATTTTAATCTTATACCCTGTAATTGGGTGATTTACTGTACAGTTTATTTTGACACAGAATGTCTATACCCCTGGAGCTTGGGGCTAGACCTAAGACTAAGGAGGCTGGGGGTCTCAGTATCCACCATTGCGCATTGCTCTTCCTGTCACGCAGGGCTACCTAGAGTTCTGGTCACTTATGCCCAGCATGTTCTGAGGTTCCTGACAGCAACCCAGGGACCGCCAGCCATGCTATTGAGCCAGCTTGGGTGCAAGAGTTTAAGGCTGCAACTAGGGACCTTAGGTCCACATTACAACTTTCCATCCCAGATACAGTGGGCCTTACAGACATGGCAGACCTCCTCTAATATCAGATCTTCCCTGCCTAAACCTTAGGGGGCACCTGATGTGTCAGATTCCTCTGAGGAGCTACGTTTAGATTCAGATGTTGAGGATGGTTCGGTTCTGGAATCCTCTAGGTGTCTTGGAGCCCCTTCAAAAGCTGATCCTGACCTCTGCTGAGGGTCTGATTAGGGCTGTTTTAACCACCCTTAACATTCCCTTTGTTCAGGAAGTTCCTTCTGATCCCTCTGATGTTTTTCAGGAGCCTGCAAAGCCCCTTATTTTCCTCCTAACCCCACTCTTGACCGTCTAGTTCAGAGTGGAAATCACTAGACAAGACTGCTTCTGTGTCCAGGAAATTTGCCAAGCTTTACCCCGTCTGAAGCTGCCCCCCAAGGTGGATGCACCCATCTCCAAGCTATCTGCCTTGCCAGTCTGATGCTTCTGCTCTGAAGGACTGGACTGACAAGAAACTTGAGATTTCCCTCAAGTCTATTTTTGCCACTGATGGTACAGCTATGCATCCAGTGTTTGCCATTGTGTGGGTTAACAGCTATTGCAGTCTGGACTGAACTCACAGCGGCTGTCCATCAGGATGCTCCTACTTCAGAGAAATTGCATCTTCTTGCCAATATCTCTGAAGCACAACACTTTCTGCTGCAGTCTTTGATGCCATCCGCATGATGGCTAGAGTTTCTACTCAAGATCTGGTCTGCTGACACTGCTTCCAAGAAAACCTTGCTTTCTCTGCCCTCAGGGTACTTCCTTGTTTGGGCCTGATCTTAAGGAATTGATCAAGCCACAGGACTTTTACCTTTGGTCCCTAAGTTGCCGCTTAAGCATAACTGGTATTTTTGTTCCTTTCAGAATGATGTCTGGTGAACCAGGCAGTTCCCACAGCTCCGAGTACCTCCTCCAAGTCCAAACATCAATGGAAGCCCAAGGTCTCCTCCAAGCCCAAGGATTCCAAGACTGCTTTGGCATGACTCAAACCCAGGTCTGCACCCTGCTGTGGGTCGTCATCTGCAACTTTTGGGGAGCATTCAGTGACAACCCATGTGTTTTACAGGTGTGACAGAAGGATACAAGATCCCTTTCTATTTTCTTCCTCCTTTTCGCTTTCGTCTCTCGTACTCCTCAGGACGCAGAGAAGCTCCCTCTGTTTGACGGCGCTGTTCAGGCTCTACTGGACAAGGATGTCCTGGAGCTGGTGCCTTTTCCAGACAGGGGTTCAGAGTTCTATTCAAACCCCTTTTGGTTGCCAAAAAGGACTGTGGATGTTGCCCTATTTTGGATTTGAAGGATCTCAACTCCTTTGTTACCAGGACTCACTATCGCCAGGAATCTCTGCGCATTGTGATTGCTGCCATGTCTCCAGGGGAGTTTTGCTTCTCTGGATCTACAGGATGCTTATTTACACATCTCAATTCATCCAGAGAGCAGGCATTACCTTCAGTTTGCCTGCGACAGGGGACACTCCGTTCTCAGCTCTTCCATTTGGTCTGACGGCTCCTCAGGTGTTCCAATGGATTCTGGGGACCTCCTCCACCAGGAGGTCAGAGTGACTCCTTACATGGACGACTCTTGAAAGCCACCGAGGACCTTTAATCAGCAGGTTCAGACCTGTATCCAAGCTCACCCATCATGGATGGATTGTCAACTTTGACAAGTCAGATCTTGTCTCATCCCAGCAGCTGGTCTTCTCTTCGATACTCAGAAGAGCATGGTGTTCCTCCTGGACAAGGTGGCTCACCAGATCACCCACAGGGTTTCAGCGATTGTCTCAGGATCCATTTCCAGTTCAGAAGCCATCTTCTCTGGTGGGGAAGTTCATATCCACAATAGAAGTGGTCCCATTTGCCATGGCACACACCAGGGAACTCCAGAGGTTTGTTATCCAGGTGTGCAAGAATCAGCCATATCAGAGGATGTCAGTTTCCCTTCACGTGGAGCTTGGTGTGGTGGCTGGATCTTTCCAATCTGCTGAAGGGGAGATCCTTTCAGATTCCCTACTGGACCACGGTGACAACTGATGAGCTGTTCTGGGTCGCTCCAGTGCTCAGGGGAAATGGTCCATGGAGGAGTCCCTCCTTCTGAACAACATCTTGGAGCATCGGGTGATATTTCATGCCCTGCATCATTGGGTGTCTCAGCTGGAAGACTGTCCAGTCAGAGTGGAGTCTGAAAACACCATGGCAGTGGTCTACAACAAGGTGGAACAAGAAATCTTGCTGTTTGGTTAGAGATAAAGGCTATTTTGTCCTGGGCAGAAGATCATGTTCCTGCCATATTTGCAGTGCACATTCCAGGTGTATACATCATGGCAGACTTCCTCAGTCATCACACAGTGGACAGCAGAGAGTAGGAGTTACACCCACAGGTGGTTCCAACTCATTGTTCAGAGGTGGGGGATGCCCCACAGACCTGATGGTTTCTGGCTGTGGCAGAGCCCTTTCTGCTCCCCTCCCATACAGATCTTCTGCAGGCTTACTTGTGGAAGGAAGATGTCCATCGGCTCATTTTGACAGCCTGGAGGTTGAATCCGATATTGAAGAAAGTTTTTTTCTTCTGCTGTGGTTACTACTATGCTTACTGCCCGTAAGACTGTTTCTTCCAAAATCAGAGTCTGGTCGACTTTTGTTTGTGTGCTGACAAGGATCTGTCCTTTGATTTTGATCTACCTATTGTCCTGTCTGCAAGTTTGAGCTCTTCAGGTTCAGACCCATGGGGGTCCTTCAGGGTCATGCTCACAGGAGTATTCCCTTCTCCAAGTCTTTCTGGAGCCGATTTGCTAGCTGCAGCCAAGGAGGGAAGGGAGGCCCCCACCCCCTGCATACACTTCTAGAATTGTACCTGCCTACAAAGGGGCGAATCACCTCCCAGAGTTACCAGTAACCTGTATGGACTAAGAGTAAAGGATTTAAAATGTAAGCCTAAAATCACTCTTATTTGGGGATTCAAATGTGCGCTGCTGGAGATTGTATCTAATCAGATCACCCTCAATTCAAGTGCCTCCTCACTTTCCTCATCCCTTTGTCCCATTTCCTCAGCCTCAGTTAAAGCAAATTCCCTACTATGTCCATCTCAGTACCTTATTCACTGGTAAGCTTCAGTAGCCAAGTTATGTCATCCTCTGAATGAGAAATCTGGGTGTTTGGGGGCTGGCAACATACTCATCTGCAATTCTGCAGATGTGAGAGCTTCTCAGTTTTCTCAGCTACATCTGCTACAACCAACCCATGGAAAGAGCCTAACAAACTCCCAGGAAAGAGCCTGCATCAGCAGCACTCAAGGGTTAACAAATGTTTGTTAAAATTTCAATATAGTGAGAAGGGGGAATTTTGCAGAAAGGGATTGGATAAAATCTGAATTGTCACTATGGGACAGACTACGATCCCAAGGTATGGCAACTTACCACAGACCTGTACTGTAAGTGTACAGCAATGATCATGTCACCATTTACCAACACTAAATTACTCCATTCCAAAAGGAGAATTTCTATGGATATGGGGGAACTGTTCAACTACACCTATTAAAACAAGTGGAAGAGAAGAAGTTTACTTACCGATATTTCCTTTTCTTCAGTGTATCTCCACAGCATGGTTATTCTACAGGCTTTATGTCACCTCCTCCAGCTGGTAGGACCAGTCAATTTGTACTTGAGGTGACTCCACCCCTTCCTTCCTCAGTTTTTCTAGCCGAGCTATAAGATAGAGATAGTTTAAGGGTCGGTGTGCCATGGAGATACATGGAAGAAAAGGAAAGTAAATTTCTGCTTTTTTCATGTACTCCATGGCAGTTATTCTGTGGGAATTTCCCCAAGCTTTAGTAGGGTGGGTAAAAACCTTATTCTCCACTATAAACTATGGTGATCCTAATAGTGCCTTAGAATCATCATTTTAAACACCAAAAAGTGATCATTGAACACTTCCTACAGTGTTGAGGAATAACTGCCTCCAGGACCTCTTCCAAACTTTGCCTCAGCAGATGCAGCCACAACTAGCCTGTAGTGTTTTCTAAACATGGAGGCCGATCACCAGAAGATATTTGCAAAGCTGCAACCTGGTCAAGAATTTGCCTTGTATGCCCATGATGTTGGCATTGCTCTTGTTGAATGGGCTTTAATCTTCACCAGGGGTTCCTTTTTGGCTTCTAAGTATGAAGAATGAATGCACTGAATGATCCATCAGGCAATAGATTCCTTTGAGGCTGCGGAACCCTTATATTTGCCCTGAAAATGGTCATTTACGAAAAAACCTTTTGGTTTTTGAGGTAAGTTGATACACAACAAACCAGATCCAGGGAGTGAAGTTGCTCTTTAACCCCAGAGGGATAAGCACAGAAAGACAGCAGATCAATTTCTTGATTTCAATGAAAGTGATACAACCTTTCGTCTAAAAGATTGTTTCATACGTAAAAACAATTTTATCCTGATCGATAACCAAGGAGCCTGACAAGAAAGCCTGTATGTCACTCAGCTGATGTACTTGCGGTTAATACTGTCTCATGCGAGAGTTTTTATGTGGATTTGATCAAGAAGCTCAAACAATGTGGAGTCAGTCAGCTGATTCAGGACTAGATTAAGATCCCAGGAAGGGATAACATCTTATTCTAGGATGAACCTTTTCGATGGCCCTTACGAAATGTTTCATTAACATTTCATATGCCCATTGATTAACTAGGATTGCTGACAAGGTGCAGATCTGGACCTTAATGGACACTGGTTTTAGTGCCAAGGTGAAGCCTCAAGAAAATCTATTACATTGGTAGAAATGCAGCTCTAATGTTATTCTGACTGCACAAATTGGTAAATGTCCTCCAGACACTGGTGTATACCTTTGTGGTGGATGTTTCCTCCCTGCTAGCATAGTGGTAATTACAGAGTCAGAGTCAGATATTTCTGCTCAGCCTCCAGGCTGTTAGATGGAAAAATCCCAGATTGGGATGGAATACTGGTCCCTGGTATAGGAGGTCCTGTTGCCCCAGAAGGGTCCACGGAGGGACCGTTGACATTGTTACTAGTTCTGCCAACCAGCTTTGTCTGGGCCAGTGTGGTGCTATGAGGATCAGTTCCATTTTCTCCTTTCTGATCTTCTGTAATACTTCCTGTATTTAAGGGGAATAGGAGGAAAGACATTCCAGAGAAAAATTCCAGGAATGTTTGCGTGCATCCTGGCCCAGGGCTATTTGACTGTTCCACGGGAGAAGAATCTCTTGAACTTTGTGTTGGGCTGGTGTGGCCATCAGGTCGATTACAGATGTCCCCATTTTGAAATTTGATAAATCTCCCGATTCAGGCACCATTCCCCTGGGTCTGATTCCTGCTCAGAAAATCTGCAGTTTGGTTATGCACTCGATATGTGGGATGCCGAAGTGGTTAGCAGGTGTTTTTCTGCCCAGGATAGAATGGGAGCCACCTCTGTTTAAGGAACTGCTCTTTGTTCCTCCCGGTTTTGGATGAACATTACAGCTGTGGTGTTGTCTGAACAGATGTGGACTGCCTGTCCTTGTAGTTCTTGAAATTGCTTCAGGGTATTTGTTACAGCTAATTCCCAGTCTGTTGATGTGTAATCTCTCCTATGGCCCACTTTCCCTGCACTGTTCTTGATCCCCATCCCAACAGACTGGCATCTGAGAGGATAACAGCCAATGGAGGATCTAGCAGGGATCTTCCCTTTTCCAGGTTTGCTGCCTTTGTCCACCAGGACAACTGATTCCTTATCGTTTTGGGAGTATAATCATTTGTCTTGGGTTCTTGTAATCCCTGTTACATGATTTTAAGGTGTTGAAGGGGCCTCATATGGAACCTTGACCAAGGAATCACTAATCGCAGATGCCATATTCTGCAGTGTTTTAAAGATATCTTGAGCTGTTTGAACACCCCTGGCCTGAAGTCTGCAGACTGTTCTTTGAATATTTCATATCCTTTGGGGTGTTAGGGTGACTATAGCCTCCCTGGTATTGATTAGGACAAGGGGCCACCTGTTTAGACTTGAGGAAAAGATTTCATCTACAGCAGCAGAAGGGTTTCTTTACAGTGAAAATAAAAGTATGGAATTCACTGCCTGAAGAGGTGGTGCTATCAAACACATTCGATGCCTTTAAAAAGGGCCTGGATACTTTGAGAGCAGAACATAGAGGGCTATGTATGTTAGTATTAGGATTAATATTTAGTTAGTGCTTGTTGATCCAAGGAGAAATCTGATTGCTATTTGGAAGAAAGGAGGAATTTTCCCCCCATTCAATGCAGGAATAGGAAAAGGGTTGAACTAGATGGACGCAAGTCTTTTTTCAACCTAAATTACTATGTTACTAGGATTAACATCCCAAGAAGGTATGATCTGTGTTGGGTACAAGTTACTTGACTGATAATCCAGCCTAGACCTGTAAGATGTGTCACTCTTGCAGTTTGTTTTTGCTTGTTGGAATGATGGTGCTAGGAGTAGTAGGTCATCTAGGTATGGAATTATATAAACACCTTTTTCCCAAAGCTCCTCTAGTGCTGCCTCAAGAACTTTTGTAAATATTCTTGGGGCTGAAGCCAGGCCAAAAGGGAGAACCTTGAACTGATAATGAAGTTTGAATATGAAAATATGCATCTTCCAAGGCTGTTAGGAAACTGTTGGTATATAAAGCTTTGATTACTAAAGTAATTGTTTCCATCTGCAAGTGTTTTTGTACCAGAAACCGGTTTAACTACTAGGTCCAAGATTATCCTGAACCCAGAGGGTTTTGGAACCACAAATATTGTATATTCCCTGATGTTGGGGTTCTGGAACTGGTTCTATGGCATTTGAGAATTAGCGATTTCAACTCTTTGGAAAAAACCTTGCTCTTGTTTACAGGAAATATTGACTGTAGAAATCTGATTGTAAGGGGTCATGTGCAATTCTGATATCCTGCCTCCAGGATTTGTTTGACCCATCTGTCTGATGTCCTCTAGATATGTCTAGAGGTGCAGGCAACCCCCAACCTGCTCTGGAGGAGAGAGCTACTGGAGTTCAATTCTTTTTTGAAAACTGCCTTCTTGGGGTAATCTTTTCTGAATCCCCCTCTTGAATGTGAAGGCTGTCTTTGTTCCTGTTGTCTGGGCTGAAAACGTTTTGAGTCACAAAAAAAGAATTCCTTGGTTTGTAACCTGATCTTGATGGAGAAGATCTACTCAGTCTATCCTGAGGCAAGAATGGACCCTTGTCATCTGCTTGACTAACTTCCTTTTACCAGTGAGAAACTGGAGAACAATTGGAAGAGACATGAGCTTGCATTTTGATGAGGCATCTACGCCCAAAGGTTTTAACCACAGTACATTTCTTGCTGAAATGGATAATGCTGATTTTGCTGACATTCTTAAAGAATCCAAAGATGCATCACAGTTATTTGCTTCTTTAATAGTCACCAATTCTTTGAGCAGCTTGGATCTGGAAACTGAAGTCAATTTTCTCTTCTAGGCCTGTTATCTGAATATGCATAGTTCAGGCTATGCAGGCAAGGGCAGTTGCGACCTTCATGTTTTGCTCTATTGAGTACTGTCACTAATGCAGATTCCATACATTTATCCATTGGATCTTAATGCTGCACCATCCTCCAATAGAATAGTGGCGTCTAGCAATTCTTGAAACTGCAGCATCCACCTTAGAGGGTGTGATCAAACTAGCTACATCCTTTTCTTCAAAAAAAAGTTATGTCTTAGTGAATCTTTGTAATAGATGAACATTTATCTGCCCTTTACCATTCTGAATTAACAATGTCTGTGATTGCATGATGAACAGGAAAACATGGTGTGGTCTTATTCCCTAAAAGCAGCATCAAGGATGCCTAGTTCTTTGTTCCTCTACCAGGCCCAATTTTTTTTTTTAAGGGACAGTAATGTTTCATAATATAAGCAGCTCCAATCATCATAGTATTTGGACTTTGGAGAGTTAATATAGTTCAAGAGTAATTCAATGACAAAGTGTCCCCCTCCTGCCCCTTTTACGGATGTAACACTGCTCAGCCAGAGCAGAAGGGACAGACTGCAGAGAGGGACAATCTTCAATTAAGATAAGGGAAAAAGCTAAAAAGCTTGTCAAGGGGGACAGGGCTTTCATTGTTCCGATAGGAAGAATATTGTCCCTTGCTGTTATCTGTCTGGTCTATATGGACTGCATTCCACATCTGAGAAGAGGTTGCTTACACTAGGTAAGAGGGGCAGGAGGGGGTAACTGCTTGTGAATCTCAAACCATAAAGGTTTGAGAAACTTATATCATTCATTTTTTAATGCCTACAAAATAAAATAAAGCTAAAATGAAGTATTATCCCTTTAAGGTGCTTAAAAAAAAAAAAAAAAGAAAAAAGGTTCTCTTCTGTGCTAAATGCACCAGAAACTTCTTGAAGTTCACCTTCCATTTCAGAAGAGAAATCTGACTCCATTCCCTGAGGCTATAGGAGTGTGTAGCCCCTGCAGAAGTGCCCTTCCCCAGGGTCATCTAGCCTGGGTCTTTCTAGGTATTACTGCTTCCTGCATTGCAGAGAATGTCTCTGCCATAGAAGTCTATAAACCAGGAAATGAAATCCTGGAACTGGGCAGCCATTTGACTAGCTACATCTTTGTTAGTACATCCTTGACATAAAGGAGGGATCAGAGGATAGCAATTTCCTATCACATGTAGGGTAGTTTTTACTTGTGTCCTCTTTAGAAGTGCCCTCAGCAGGTTTCTTTGGCAGAGTTAGGTTTGGAAGAGAATTATATACTGCAAATAAAAACCCTGACTAGGCACAGCAATAGAAATACATAAATATTTAAATATACCTGGATCTTACCTGGACACCATACTGGCTGGCTTTAAATCTGGCATGCATATCAATTGTGGAACGCCTGCCCCATCTGTTTCTGCTTTGGACTGCATTACAAGAGGAAGTTGTGAGGCCCCGCTTTTCCCAAAAGCATCCTGTTCCTGTTGTGTTTCGTGTGCGGAACACATGCTGAAGCAAGCCATGCTGACTACTGTATGCTGGGTCTGATCAGATAGCAAGGTTAGCTGGGTCCTAAAGAGCTTAGTGGGATAGCGGTGTCAAGTGCATTTTAACCCTCTGCCGAGCTTCGCAGAGTATAAATTTTTGTCTTTGTGGCATGCAGTCCGCCTCCTAGGAGTTTTTTTTTTTTTCTTCTTCGCTTGAACTTTTAACGGAGGCTCTCGCCTCCTGACCCTCCAGCTGGTAAGGACCAGGGAAAAAAACACCACTGAGGAAGGAAGGGGTGGAAGTACAAACTGACCGTCCTACCAGCTGGAGGAGGGGACATAAAGCCCATAGAATGGTGCCGTGGAGTACATGAATGAAAAATTAGGGTCCCCCCCTCACAGCTTTTGTAATATCCTCTAATACTAATAGCCCACCGCACTGAACATGACTTATGCCAAAAAGTCCACAGAAGCCCAACCTTGCTTTATTTCTACTTACGATAACCAAATGTCACAAATTCATATTATGCAGAATCCCTTGACCATGTTGCATTGGCCTTATCATTTGGGACATTTATACTATTGAAGATCTGTTCTCTCATATTAAGTTTCCTTAGCCACCATTAGTGAATTTTACTAAACTACTAGATTTGATACAAGTTCCATTCTAACACTGACAGTCCTGTCAACTGTTGAACTATTAGGAGTTAATCCTACAATGTACATGCACACATCATCTTGTGTGATGTCAACAAGGGGAGACGACCTAATTTTGTGGCTCACGCTTGAAAAAGCTTATGGTGAAACTGGTTTGAGCAAAAGACGAGTAACTTCTCTCCTCAACTTTAATATATGGTAACATAGTAAATTAGGTTGAAGACACAAGTCCAACCTTTTCCTCATACTCTAGTGACATGAGAACTGTATAGCTATCCTGCTACCAAATAAGTTAGTCTTCCAGACCTTCCTGATCTGCCTACTAACATAAGCCTGTATGTCCCCTTTTGAATGAAGTGTAATCTCTTAAATTTATCCATTGTATCTGCTATAACCACCTCCTTGGGCTAGGAATTACAGAATTTAACAGACCTTACTGTAAGATACCCTTTCATCTGATGAAGTCTAAACCTTCTTTCCTCTAATCTCAAGGGGTGTCCCCTGGTCACCTGATCAGCCCTTGGAATAAATAGCCCATAGCAGAGATCCTTGTATTGACCTCTCATACTTTTACAATGTGATAAGATCTCCTTTTAGTCGTCTTCTCTAGAGTAAATAAACCAAGTTTGTCTAGTCATTCCTCATACATCAAGTCCTCCATTCCCTTAATTTTGTTGCTTTTCACTGTACCCTCTCTAGTTCTAGTATATCCTTTCAGAACTGGTGCCCAAAACTGCACTGCATACTCAAGGTGAGGTCTTACCAAATGACTCAGACAAATTATGGGGTTAAGTGGGAATCAGAAGCAACACTCCATAGTGTTTCCAGACTACCATTTAGGTGGAAATGGACCATAGCCCCTACAGCTTTAGTTACTATCTGCGATCATGAGGTAGTATTCCATACAGGGTGTTTCAGACTTTGAATGACAGCACTGACTGTGCCTGTCACCTCTACAAACTAATTGGGCAATGTACAAGCCTGTCCCATCAACTCCACAACAGTAATACTTCATTTTTAGAGAGATCCTGCTTTGATCTAGTGGTTGATCACCGTTTATAAGGTAACATTCAGGGAAGAGTTATACGGACGATTAAAGAAGTCTTAAGTATTGGTGAGGATAATCTCACTATATACTACTGCAATAATTCGAAATACATTTGATCCATTCACTGCAGAGTAGGTGATCTTCTGTATACAAGCTTATTCACTGGGATATTACCCTTATCCCATTCCTTTCTGCAAGATATCCCCCTTCTTACTATTTGTTTTGAAGTTTTAATGTATATATTGGCGCTCAGCAAATACAAGCAAAAATGTATTAAATAAAGACTGGGTCAACCTATTTGCTAATTATAAGCCTACTACTATCCCAAGAACCAGTGTGCTTGATCCTATCCAAAGAAACGAAAACTAAATATGGGAGAGTGCTAATCTGTATGCAGATATTTAATTCTGAGTACAAGAGTACAAAACATCTTTATAGCCAAGCCACATATGCAAAACATCCCAAATGTGAAAAAAATATCTGAAAATACATCAGTGTTTCAGTTCCATCCAACCTGCAGGACCTTAGCAGTTTGCACAAACAAGATTGAATCCAATTTTGACTTTCTATTGGTTAACACTGCAACCAATGTACAGCAATTCAACTGGAAACTTACCTCGCCAAAGTTCCCAAAATATTCCCTTATTTTATCCTCTCCAGCTTCTGGGTTGAGTCCTCCAACAAAGATTTTCTTGATAGGGTCTTTTTTCATTGCCATTGCCTTTTTGGGATCAATCAATCTCCCATCTAGCCTGTGTTCCTTCTGCTCCAAAACCTATAAGGGTAATCAGCAGTTTAAGTCTTTGAGTTTTGAAATATCAATATGGAGCAGATTTCTAGGTTACAAACCTTGTCAACACTCGTGGCATCTTTAAACAGAATAAATCCAAACCCTCTAGAGCGCCCAGTATTAGGGTCCATCTTGATTGTGCAGTCTGACACTTCACCAAACTTAGAAAAGTAGTCTTTCAAGTCCTTTTTGCTTGTGTCCCAACTCAAGCCACCAACAAACATTTTCCTAGAAATGTTAATTTTGACAATACAACTCATTACAAGTTTCCAAATCCAACAAGGCCAAGATCAGGGAAAAAGTAACATTTACAGGAGCTTTAGCCTAGGAAGAAATTGCTCAATTTAACACATTCTAACTCACCTGTTCATACTACAAATTCCAAAGTATCAGCATAACTGGTCTGATTAATGGCTCAAGTCAATGAGAAGGTAATTGTCCCTTAATAGATTAAAAGTCCACTCTATCTCAAGTCTTTAGACACTGCGTATGATTGCTTCTTTTAAAGAGCAGTCTATATGGATAATCTACAGAAACTGAAGCTTGTTGCAAAGCATAAATATACGCAACTACAGCAACTAGAAAGCTAGAGGGGATATTACTACAAATCCTTCTATAAATGAAAGCTTCCAATAAAAATTCAGTACAGCAGAGCATTAAACATTTTGTGCATTAGTGTCACATCAAGTCACTTTGTAAATATTACATTGGTCATATGAAGGAAACAGTAATACAATTTTTCAACTTATCTAGTTATACATGCTTTGATCATTCTCACAGTTGCAGCTAGATTGTTAAAGGGGCAGCAGTCACCATTTTGCAGAACTCCCATAGCTTAACCCCTTAGTGACAGACTTACCTGGCAAGTCCAGGAAGTTTTGCTATAATGGAAAAGACTCATTAAGGGGTTAAAGGCTCCTCCCTTCTCAGTTTGCCTTATGGTTTGAGAGATAACCGAATGCAAAATCCCCCCTCCCTCAAGTCAGCATTGTAGCCGACTGCAGGGGAAGTCTGTCGTACAACAGGCTTGCGGCTCTGCAGCAGAGCCAAGATTGCATTAGTAAAAGATTTGGTTTGCAAGCACATGTAGAAGACAGTTTCAGTGAATTTTATTTTTATTAATGCTCTGCTCAGCTGCAGTGCCACCAGATGCAAATAAGACCGAATATCCCTGCAGTCCGCTACAACAGACTTCTGGGAAGGGGGAACTTTATGGTTTGAGTTAACTGAACACAAAGGTTTGAGAGATGAAACTGGGGACAATTCAGTTCTTAACATAGCTACAATATGGGGATTAGTGATATTTAATCATTACTATCCCTTTAGACTAAGCTGTCATGAGCAGGGCCCTCTGATCCTTCTGTTCTCCACATATGATTTGTACTATTTAATATCTCCGTATGTTTATCCCCTATTTTAAAGCGCTGCGGAATAAGTTGGTGCTATATAAATAAAGATTATCCCTTTAAAGGAATGGGAATTCTATCAGGCATAAGTAAAAGGTCTTAAAGTGATAGTAATACCTAAAATGAAAAAAAAAAAAAATAAAAAAATTATATATATATATATTAGGGTTTATCCCCCTGAGTAAAACAAGTACTCCCACTGCTGAAAGGTGTTTCATTCACAAGTTAATTTTCAAAGTTTAATTTTTTTAGGTGCAATATCACACCAGAGCCATCCATAGGATAGTGTAGCAACAGCGCCACTGTATACCGTTTTAAGTATGTCCTGTACTCATTTTATCTACCTCAGAGGTGAAAGGCTGAGCTGACACCTTGCCAGGACTAGAACACCTGCAACCTCATGGTCTGAGCAGATTCTACAGCTGGTGCATTAACTGAGCCATTGCTCCAGCTAAATTTAATTTACTATATGCTGCTGAAGACTGCCTTTAGGTTACAGCCTATTGCAAACAAACCAATCCAAGCAAAGCATGAGTCCAGACTAAAAGTACAGGTAACTTCATAATAATATGTTCTAGGGCAGAAGTGGGCAAGTATTTGTGACCCAAGCCATTTAAAGTAGAACTGCACAAACACAAAGTTTGTACATGCTTTAAGACTACAGGTTCCTCAAATCCCAATCCAGCATCTCTATTTGCAATTTGTGTAATTAGACCTGCAGGGTGCATCAAGCCGATCATAATGCTGGATCCTGCACAGGGAGTATTTTGACAATTACAGTGCTTTTCTTGACAAGAATACTGCCTCTGATTGAGGGGTTATTCAAAAGTTAAACATACAATTGGTCACCAAGCTGATAAACAGTCTGGAAGTTTAAGCATAAAATTGGACCACCCATTCCCAGCAGCAAATACTTAAAGGGATAGTAACATTTCACAATAAGTAGATCTAATTAATCTTCACAGTATTTGGGCCATGGAGAGTGCCATTTCAATACTGTCAGTTTTAGTTCAAGAGTATTTGAATGAAGCACCCCCTCCCACTCCTTACCTCATAGCAGCAAGACCGGACAGATTGCAGAGGGGACAATCTTCAGTGAGAAGGAAAAACATGAACATGTCAAGGTGGTCAGGGTTTTCCTTATGCTCAGCGAGACAATTGTCCCTTGCTGTGAGCTGTCTGGTCAAGGGACCATATTCCACATCTGAGGGGTGGTGGCCTACACTAGGTAAGAAGGCAGGAGGGGGATATTTACCAATTACTTTTGAACTACAACTCAGTATTGAAATAACATTCCATGGCCAAAATACAAAAATTGGAGATTTGCAAAAAGGTGAAATTTACTCACCGATATCTTGTTTTCCTCTGTGTCCTTCCACAGCTATGCTGAGAGATTCGGCTCCGCCCTCCAGCTGGTAGGACAAAATTTTTTACTACTTAAGGTTCTGCTCAGTGCCGCTTCCCCCAGTTATACTTCTGTCAAAGCTGGAAGAAAACCAGTTAGAGCAATAGTAATTGTAGATATGTATCCAAAGAAGGAGCGATACAATACCAACCATTAAAAGGGAGAGGTGCCATAGAAGGACAAAGGAAAATATCGGTGAGTAAATTTCACCTTTTCCTCTTTATCCAATCCACAGCTATGCTGAGACTTGCCAAAGCAGTATCCCTAGGGTGGGATAAAATTAAACAGGACTGGCTGCAAGCAGCACTTTCCTGCCAAAACTAGGATCCCGAGATGCCTGAATGTCCAACTTGTAATGCTTTATAAAAGTGGACACCGAGGACCAGGTGGCTGCTTTACAAATTTCTTCGTGTGAAGCCACTGCCTTCAAAGCCCAGGAGGAAGCTACTGCCCTGGTAGAATGAGCTTTAATTCTTGGTGGTGGCTCCAAGTCTGCTGACTGATAAGCTAATGCAATGCAGCCTCTAATCCATCTGGCTATGGATGCCTTGGAGGCAGCCGAGCCCTTAAATTTTCCTGCAGAATGAACAAATAGTGAACCAGTCTGACGAAACTTTAGTTCTAAGATACATTTGTAAACATTTGTGTAAATTCAGATTTTTCAGCCTCTTATCCGTGGAACTATCTGAATCTGGAGGAATAGAGGGGAGAATCATTTCTTGACTTAAATGGAAACTAGATACTACCTTTGATATGAAAAAAGTTCTAGGTCTCAGAACCACCTTGTCTTGATGAAAAATTAAAAATGGTGATTTACAAAGGGCTTTTAACTCTCCAACCCTTCTGGCTGATGTAATTGCTGTTAGGAACACAAGAGTAAGTGTTTTAAGGATACAGATTCTAGTGGTTTGAAGAATGGATGAGCACAAAGTTGTTATATGATAAGACTGAGGTCCCATAGCAGAATAATTTTCCTAATAGTGTGCTTGATTTTTGATATTGCTGACATCTCTTAATGAGGTATTGATCTGCAAAATGACAGGCAAGAATAGCTGAAAGTGCTGACAGTTGCACCTTGAGATGCTGGCTTTGGTCCCTTTTTAAAGCCCTGCTGTAAAAACTCCAGAATAGTATGTGGAAGATACTCCTTTCCAATTTTCTGGATATACACCAACTGTAAAGTGTATTCCAGACTCTATAATAGATCCGGGAGGAAGATTGTTTTCTGCCCTGTATAATGGTGTTAATCACTTCAGATAACCCATTATTTCTTAGCGCGCTCTGGTCAGCTTCCAGGCCGCTAGGCTCAAGAAAGCTGGATCCGGGTGCCATATCGGACCCTGTAATAACAGGTCTGGAATGTCTGGAAGCTTTAGTGGCAGCTGGACTAATAGCTTTATCAGATCTGCATACCAGATCTGCCAGTGGATTTCCATTTTATCTGGAAGGAATCCTGAGCTAGAGCCTGATGCTCCTTCCAATGGGATAGGAATTGCTTGCATTGAGTGTTCCTGGCTGTAGCCATGAGGTTATCACTGGCGTCCCTAGAATTGTTGATTTCTTTGAAGGCTTCCTTCTTTAGGGACCACTGGGAAGAATTTGATGTCTGCTGAGAAAATCTGCCTGAAAATTCTGTCCCTGAGATGTTGCTTTGAGAGATTTCAAGTGCGTCTCTGCCCAAAATATTATCCGCATCGCTAGATTGTTGAGTGTAGCATTCCTTGTGCCTCCCTGGTTCTGAATGTAACTTACGGCTGTTGTGTCGTCCGATCTGATCAGCACTGCTGTAGGTTTTAACTGGCCCTGAAAACTAATGTCTTCCAGACTGCTAGAAGCCCCAAATTGTTTATATGAAGTCTGGATTCCTTTACTGACCAGGTGCCTTGGACTGATTTGTGGTTCCATACTCCTCCCCAGCCTGATGTGCTGGCGTCCGTAGTGACTATCTCCCAGTTTAGATCCCCGAGAGATCTTTCCTGCTGCAAATGTCTGGGGTTGCTCCACCACATTAACTCCTTGGTGGAGGGAAGAATATGCATCTTCATTTGGAAGTTTAATGGATCCATCCTTTGAAACTTCAAGTAATTTGCCTGAGTGTCTCCCATGAGCTCTTGCCCATGGTACTACGAGTTGGGCTGAGGTGAAATTTCTTATCAGGTGCGAAAATTCCTTTGCTGTCCTGACTCTTGATTTTTGAAATCTTTTTACTGCTAGATGAATTTGCTGCTGCCTCTTGTCAGATAAGGTCACCAGTGATTCTGTATTGATGACCCCCAGGAACTTTGACTGGGTTGGTTCCAGTTGACTTGTCTGGGTTTATGACCCAGCCTAGTTCTTTCAATAGTCTTAAGCAAATTTTTGTATTCACTGCTGACTGTTGAAGACTGTCCGCTATCAGCAAAAGATTGTCCAGATATGGAACCACACGAATACGCTGTAGCCTTAATGCTGCCATGGCTACATCCAGGATCTTTGTAAAGGTTCTCAGGGCAGTAGCCAGACCAAAACGGGAGAACCCTGTATTGGTAATGTTCCCCCAGGATATGAAACCTCAGGAACCTTCGATGTACCTCCCTTACCGGTATATGATAAGCATCTTTGAGGTCCGTGTCAGAAAGGAGAAGGGCTGAATCAACTTTAGAGTTGACAGGGCTGTTTCCATCCTGAAATTACTTGTCAAGGAAGGAATTTACTCTAGATTTAGAATAACCTGAAGATCCCCATAGGGTTTGGAGACAAAAAAAAAAAAAAAAAAACTAAAATTCCTCTGAATTGCTGATTCAGAGGGACCTTCTCTATAACTGTCTTGTAAGAGGCATTGAATAACCATTTTTACCAACATACTTTTGTTCCGAATTTTGGATGTCTGAAATTGAGAAAATAGAGGGACAGTACAAAACTCCAGCACTGCTGGAGCACTTCAAAGACTGCTTCACCCATCTGTCTGGGTGGATCTTTTCCCAGCTGTCCAGAAAACTCCAGTCTGCCCCCTACTGGCACTGGAGACAGGGCTATGCTGGCTTCTTTGTGAGTATTGCTGGAAAGACTTTCGTTGGAAGTCCTTGCGGGCTCCAGTACGCCGATTGTCCTGATCTTTTCCTCCGATCATGAGGATCCAGGCCTCCCGAAAGGACTGGCGTCTGAACTTAGCTGATCTTGAAGGAGATGAGCGAGAGCGCCTTTCCTGAGGCAGAAACGGACTTTTGCCTCCTGATGACTTAATGATCTCCTCCAGTTGGTCACCAAAATGCTTTGAGCCTGTAAAAGGCAGGGAGACTAGTCTTGATGATGCGTCCATGTCCCAGACCTTTATCCAAAGAGCTCTCCTGGCCATGATTAATAAAGCTGATTTTACCATGAGTCTGATGTTGTCTAGGGAGGCATCACATGAGTAGTTAACCTCATCTTTGATGACAGCTACCTCTTTTAATAGGTGAGATCTTGAGAACAAGGAATCTCTTTTCTTCAAATTCTGTTAACCACAGAAAAAGGATACATACTTTGGAAGAGTCTAGACATGGCTGATCTTTTATGCCCCTGCTTCCATTCATTCTTAATGATATACTGAATGTAGCTGTGTACTGGAAACTGGAGCTGACTTTTTGTATCCTATAAATGCAGCATCCATAACATTCAGGTCTTTTTGGGTCTCTGTCTTGCGCATGGACTTGAGACTGTCAATTTTATCAATACTGAAATTACCGGTGTCTTCAGTGATCTCCTTCTGCTGATGACATGGTTCATTCCAATTCAATAAGACTGTCCTCCTCCTCTTCCTCTAAGGGACATCTGGAAGGACCCTCAGCATCTGAAGTTCGCTAGAGTTTTCTTGCAGATTCCTGCATAGAAGAAAGTTTCTTGCATGGAGGCATGCATCCATCCAAGAAAGTCCTGGAACTTAGGTGGAATCACATCCCCAGCTGCCTTCTTGAGGCAATCTGGACATAATTTAGCAGAGTCTGCAATGGATAATTTTGCTTCACATCCCATACAAGACTTGGGGGCAGTCTTATCCTCTTTAGAAGGTTCCACAGTACCCTTAGGTTTCCCAGGCTTTTGGTCCTTGGAAGACATGCTGCAGTTATGAGGGAAAACAACCTAAGATTGTAGGTTTAAGATGTACTTACAGTGCCTCTGCTCATTGCCCTTTATCCTTCCTGTCTTATAATCGGTATTAGCAGGGATCACGGCATGTGTTCCACTGCTGGAATGCATCCAGCTGAACTTCCGGTTTTGCGGAGCTTAACTGCTGGTGTCATTCAGACTCTCCTCAGAGGCTGTGGCGTGCCTGGAGGGTTGTAAGCCGCCAAAATAGCCTGCAGGGAACCAAGGACCCATGTGACCCAGGCAACATCCAGGGTATGAGATCCTTCACTGCCATGAATACCAGGTAATGTGGTTAGTGTTTATGGCTAACCACATAAGGAAAAATAAACGGTTGGACTATGCAATATAACAGGAGGCTCCAGCCTCCGTCCTCCAGCTGTGGTAGGACCAAATAACTGGGGGAAGCAGCACAGAGCAGAACCTTAAGTAGTGAAAAATTGTTGGTCCTACCAGCTGGAGGGTGGAGCCGAATCTCAGCATAGCCGTGGATTGGACACAGATGAAACATTACTATCCCTTTAACAGTGAAAGTAGTTTTTTTACTACATAAGTGGATATACTGAAGCCTTAGGGGTCTGGGAAGCAGAGTTTCTCTAAGTGGGAGCTTCTATTTCCATTTTTCTCCCCAATTTTTTCTACCCTTCTTATGGAAATGTTCTAATAGCCTAAGTTGGTGGGGAAGACAATTTTGTAGACATGCAGGCATCACCAGAACTCAGCTGAGACTCAAACCTATAGATAAGGATTCTGGTTTAGTTGAACTACAACTGACAAAAGCAGAGCTGGTAGAGACCTGTAACACTTCCTGCTAGCTTCTAAAAGTTATGCCATGTGAGAACGAAAGTCTAGCCTTGCAAATCCTGCCATTAATCTTCACAGGTATAATAGCTAGTTTTGTAATTTGAGTTCGAGGTATCGGTGTTGCAATGTTCAATATCAAAAGTGCTGCTCTCGAAAAGAGCTGGATCTTGAGGTAAATAAGCCAGATTCATTTAGATGCAGTGTCTGGTCGCTTGATGGACAGCATAGAGGGACAATCTTAATGTAGTAATAATTCTAGAGAAAGTCCTGCGCCCTGCCCCCCCCAATTGAGGGGGGGGCAATTTCCCTTATGCTCATTGAAGGTACTGACCTGCTGCACTGTCCGGACAAGCATGAGGCGCAATGTGATGCAAGTATAGGGACGGGAGGGGGATCCTTTCTAACTTAACTGTTAAACTACAATGAATAGGATTGGCATACTGTGCTACAAAAAAAAAAAAAAAAAAATGCTACTGGTGAATCAGACTTCATTTTATTTTAAGCCTTTTAAGCCATTACTATCCATTTAAGACTGGCTAAAGCAAAGTCTCAGGCTACGCATGCTACATGTGCCTAAAAATGAGGAAATCTGCATACAGGCAAAATAAGAAAGGAAAATACTGGCATTTGAAGGGATGTATACAACTGTATAATATGCTTCAAAATGTGAACTTTAAACATGAAATGGGGCAATTTAAAGTTACTATAAAATTGCACCCCATCTTCAAGGGTGCAGCCAACAACAAATGCTGATTTGTATGGGCTTGCATCTGTGTAAAGGGACACTAATGTCCCATAAAAATGTTGTATATTAACCCCTTCAGTGCCACAGGCTCAGGCCATTTCCTGTACCCTGAAGGCCAGACACTTTCAGCATTTTTGCCACCCTCCTGTTTAGGCTTGATTTACTCTGGTGATTTTTAGTTATATATGGAAAAAAATTCAGAAAAAATTGCGCTCATGGTATTACATTGAGAATTTTGCATAGTGCAAAAAGCCATGTAGTCATAATTACAAAAAAGTGAAAATTTACTCATTTTGCTAAAATCACACACTATCGAAAATTTACCTTGATTAAAACTTTCAATTTGAAAGAGCCCCGAGTCCCCTTAGTAAAAATATACCAAATTTGTATAGTTTTACCTAAGTCCATGGCTAGCGTAGAGCCCTAATCACCAGCAGCGCAAAATGACATTCAACTTTGAGCTAATACGCACGTTCGTGTTTTTGTGGTAAATCTACCCTAACAGGAATAACTATATAAAACTATTTCTGAAAAGACAAGCTGCTGCATCCAATGGGCGACATGCCTTCTTACCCCAAGCCTGGTGTGCATAAATGCCTCCAGAAGGTGGTGCTAATGGGGGGGGGGGGGCGGGGCACGCATTCTTACATTTCTGCCCCTTCAAATGTACTGAAATCTGAAAATCATTGAATTTCCAACTGTATTAGTTAGACAGTGCTCTTAGGAGACAAATGACACCTCATTCGTGTGAGTTCACCCACCTTAGGGGGTGCTACAAGTACAAAACTACACCTACCCCTAATTTTTCTAAAATTTTCTCAAACATTACTTGTCTGTACAAAAATTGTTATAACTACAGAAGTGAAGGGTACACAAACCAGACCATTTTGGAAAGGAGACAACCTGCCTCATCTAATGAGGGGTGACTTGCCTTCTTACCCCAAACCTGGTGTGCAAAAATGCCTCTAGAAGGTGGTAGTATAGGACAAAAATGGCATTTTCTTACATTTCTGCCCCTTCAAATGTACGGAAATCTGTGAAAACCATTGAATTTCCAACTGTGGGACTGCCAGTGGGCTGTGGAACTAGACTGGTGGGTAGGGTACGTGGGGGATTGGAGGCAGTGTGCATGACACAGGGGTGTCCAATGCATTGCACCCCTTGTGGCACACAGGGGGTTATTTTTTTTTATTCTTTATCCATAGCTTGTTGGGGGCTTCAGGGCCCCCAACAAGCTTTGACTAAAGAAACAAAAAAAAAAAAAAAGTTGTGCCACAGTAGGGGATCTGCAATAAACCCCCTCCCGTGGCACACAGGGTTAGTTTTTTAAAAACATTTTTATAGGCCTCATTGAGGGACTTCAGGACCCTTCCTGATGTCCCCCAATGAAGTCTTCCAAAAAAAAAAAAAAAAAAAAAAAAAAAAAAGCCCAAAAGAATTTACCCTGTGAGTGCCACAGGGGTCTCCAGCACATTGCAAAGCGATGTTCTGCAGACCCCTGTGGCACTCCGTTATTTTCATCAGAGATTGTGGGGGGGGACAACAGGACCTTTCCCGATGTCCCCCCAACAAACTGATTACAAGTTAGTGAAAATAGCCCTGTGTGCCACAGGAATGGGGGGTCAGCAATTAACCCCCTCCCCTGTGGCACACTGGGTTAATTTTTGTTCATTTTTATAGACCTCATTGGGGGGGCTTCAGGACCCTTCCTGATGTCCCTAATGAGGTCTTAGAAATGTGGCACTCACAGGGTAAATTCTTTTGGGCCATATGGGTCTCTAGCACTTCTCAAAGAAATGTTCTGCGGACCCCTGTGGCACTCTATTATCAGAGATTGTGGGGGGACATCAGGACCTTTCCTGATGTCCCCCCTGAACTGACGACAGGTCAGTGAAAAATAGCCCTGTGTGCCACAAGAGGGGGGCTGCAATGAACCCCCCCTGTGGCACACAAGGTTAAAAAGAGTTCCAATTTTTATATTATGGACCTAATTTGCTGACATCAGGACCCCTTCTGATGTCCCCCAATTGGGTCTTTGTAAAAAAAAAAAAAAAAAAAATGCCCAAGAGTATTGACCCTGAGTGCCAGTGGTCTCCAGTGTATTGCGAAGCAATGTGCTGGGGACTTCAGCAGCAATTACAGGGTTAATTTTTTGTTTTTTATCTCAGACCTCGTTGGGGGGGACATCAGGACCCCTCCTAATATCCCCCCAGTTATTGATCTCCCAGCGCAATCGCGACGCAGGAGAGCAATAAGCTCTCCTGCCTTCTCTCCTACCACCGGTAGGAGTGAACAGGACCAGGGAAACTTCCCTAATGTCATCTGTGATCATGTCACTCCTGCCTGGAAGTTCAGGTAGGAGAGAGGGGAAAGGAGAAGCTGTGCTTCTCTTTATTGATCTCCCGGGAGATCAATAACTGGGGGTGCATGAGGAGTGATTCACATGCCCCCCCACGAGTGCCAGGCCACTTAATCTAAAATGTGGCCATTGCAAGCCGGTTATACCGGCTTATGCAGTGACTGCATTTTAGATGTACAGTGTACGAACTTGGCACAGCAGGTACAGCTGTGTGAACTCTTACAGTGTACCCACCTGGCACTCTAGGGGTTAAAAAATAAATTCTGTACTGCAAATGCCATCTCTCAAACCTGGTCCTAAAGTACCCCTCCTCCCCTTCTCCTGACAGCAGCAGTTCCTGGTCTGGGGACTGACAGGTGGCCCTTCAGCAGAGCTGCAACTGCATGATTTTGACAGATACTTCATTGGAACAGTCTACAAAGCATACCTGGTTTGCAAGCACACTTTTTAGGCCATTCCAGAGTAGTATTTATTTTTAAATCACACTATTGCAGCTCTGCTGAATAGCCTCCTCGTGCCAACTGACATGGATCTCCTGCTGTCAGCTTTACAGCAGACAAAGATTTAGCGGCAAATATATGTCAAACCGTAAATGTTTGAGATGGCATTTGCAGCACAGAATTTTTATACAAAAGTTATGGGACATTAAAAGGACAGTAAACACATTTGTGTATAAATGCATGGTTTAAAGAAATTGTAAAGTTTCACAATAAAAGCAGCTCCAGTTATGCTTCATAGTATTTAGGCCATGGAGTTAATACTGCCAGAGTTGTAGTTCAAGAGTAACTAAACTATAATGTACCCCCCTCCCGCCCCTTTTACTGATGCAACACTGCTGTCATCAGGGCAGCAAGACTTTCCAGATGGATCTCAGAGGGACACACCCTGTCTAGTGGGGCAGGGTTTTCCTTGTGTTCACAGTAAGGCGGCTGTCCATTGCTGTGAGCCATCTGTTCCCAGGACCAGATTCCATGTTGGAGGTGAGGTGGCTTACACTAGGTAAAAGGGACAGGAGGGGGAACTTTTAAAGGGATAGTAATACTTAAGACATGTTGAGAATTAAATTGTCCCCAGTGTAATCGCAAACCTTTTATGGTTTGAAAGAACCTCCTGCAAAGTTCCCCCTCCCTCTTCCCTGAAGTGAGCATTGTAGCTGACTGCAGGGGAAGCCTATTGTACAACAGTCAGGCAGCTCTGCAGCAGCAGAGAACGCATTAGTAAAAAAATTAGTTCACCGAAACTGTGTGCTTTGTTTGCAAGCACATGTAGAAGACAGTTTCAGTGAAATTTACTAACGCGATCTTAGCTCTGCTGCAGAGCTGTCTGATGCATGCTAGACTGGATATCCCTGCAGTCAGCTACAATGCTGACTTCAGGGAAAGTGGAGGAAGGAACTTTGCAGGCAGTCATTTCAAACCATAAAGGTTTGAGAGATGACACTGGGGACAATTAAATTCTTAACATGCCTACAATATGGGGATTAGTAATATTTAAGTATTGCTATCCCTTTTTCAATTACTCTAACTACAACTGACAGTATTGAAATAACTATGGCTTAAGTACCAAGATTAATTGGATCTGCTTTTTTGTAAAACATTACTAATGGAAACTTAAAGGGATAGTAAAGGAAACTTCAGCATACAAACTATTCTGTTAACTTTGCAATGCTTTCTGTACCCCTCTGGCACTCAGTTAACATTGGGCAACTGAACCCAGTTTTCAGACCTCTGTATAAAATGGCATGAGGGAGGGATATTTTAGGTAGTCTTAGGACTGTATTTTAACCCTTTGAGTGCCAGAGGGGTACACAATGCATTGCTTGGCAATGTGTTGTGTCCCCCTCTGGCACTCAAAGGGTTAAACATTTTAGGACTGCAAAGTGATGTCAAGTTATTTTGTATTGTAGACGAAAAAAATTTGCAGCAAATCCAATCAAACTGCTATGGTTTGAGAGATTTGCATTGAAAGTCCCCCCTCCCCTTCTCCTGAGGTCCACACTCTAGCTGACAGGAGATACTGGTGCTGGGACTAGCACTGGCTCTTAAAAGCCAAAATAGTGTTATTTAAAGGGATAGTAATACTTAAAGTGTAAAAGAAAATATGTTGTAGGGCTTATCCCCCTGAGTAAAACGAGAGTACTCCCACTGCTGAAAGGTGTTTCATTCAAAGTTGGATTTTTTAGCTGCAATATCAGTGGCCTGAACTTGTACAGTGGCGCTGTTGCTACACGATCCTATGGACAGCTCTGGTCCCAGGACCATAAATCTCCATAGTATGGTGTAGCAACAGCACCACTGTACAATTTCAGGCCACTGTGATATTGCACCTAAAAAATCCAACTTTGAAAGTTAATAACTTTTGAATGAAACACCTTTCAGCAGTGGGAGTACTCTTGTTTTACTCAGGGGGATAAACCCTACAACGTATTTTTTTTACATTTTTATTACTATCCCTTTAAAAACAATTACTTCAATTGAACAGTCTACAAAGTGTTCCTGGTTTGCAAACACACTTTGTAGATTGTTCCAATGGAGGGTTTTGTGTGTGTTTTTTATATATAAACACTGCTGTAGAACCTCTGACTCTGCAGACTCAAATCTCCTGCTGTCAGCTTTACAACTGACATCAGGAATATATCAAAACATAGCTGTTTGAGATGGGATTTGCTGCAAATGTATTTGTCATCTAGACTACAAGATATTCTTTGGCATTACTATCACTTTAAGCACTAATGCTGACAGTCTCCCACCCCAATCCAGCTTCAGTTTTTAGCAGTGTCCTGCTGCAGCCATGTAATACAGCCCCACAGAAAACAATGCAGTGAACATTTTTGGCCACATTGGAGAGGTGGTGAGCCACACTTTGCATGTGAGGAAGTGGCATTGCACTATAGGCGATAATGGAGCTGAGCCACTAGAAGTAGGTATTTGCGCCATGAAAGCCCCTGGAATGTCCACCTCCTTGAAAAGCCATAAAAGTGCCTTCAGTCATCCCAACATTGATTTGCTATAGCAAGGTTTTCTGTCAGTCTTTAAAATAAAGTTGGTAAAATATTTCCTATGGGGCATGTCTCAACAGTACTGTACCACTTTCTCAGAACACAAGTCCCAGTGGCATGTTAACATGTACAGCACCACAACCATCGCTAACCAGAATGAGTTCTAGTAAGTTTAGGCACTAGTTCCAGTGAGAATAAAGCAAAAGCCATCATACCCAATATGCACCATTACCCTCCATTGCTGCTCTCCAGCCTACAACTGTGCTCCTTCCTACAAGTTACCAGAGGTTCCTTAGCACACTAGAAAGTCACAACCATAACATATCCGATCCAGAAGCCTGCAATTGTGTCTAGATTTCATAGCCAACGAAGCATGGACAAAAGCAAGAAAGCTATAGGTGGAAACTCGAGGCAAGGAAGATGGCTAGGCTGGGACACTTGCCATTTAAAGTTTTACTGTAGGCTACAAGTAAACAGGCAGGGGACATATATGTCCTCATTACAGCAAATCTGGAGTTTGCCTAAGGGCTGCAGTAAGAGATACATTTAAAGGGATAGTAATACTTCGTTTTAACTTTATTTTATTTTGTAGGCATTAAAAAAAACATGAATAATGATATAAGTCTTATCTCCCAAACCTTTATGGTTTAAGAGATATTCACAAGCAAAGTGTCCCCCTCCCTCCTCTTTTACTGATGTAACACTTTTCAGCCAGGGCAGAAGGGAGGTGCCCAGGTAGACTGCAGAGAGGTACAATCTTCAAATAAGATAACGGAAAAACCTGAAAAGCTTGTCAAGGGGGGCAGGGATTTCATTGTTTTCAAAGGAATAAGAGTGTCCCCTTCTGTTATCTGTCCAGTCTATGGACTGCATTCCACATCTGAGAAAAGATTGTTTACAGTAGGTAAAAGGGGCGGGAGGGGGAACTTTGCTTGTGAATATCTCATAAACCATAAAGGTCTGAGAGATAAGACTTATATCATTCTTCATGTTTTTTTAATGCCTACAAAATAAAATAAAGTTAAAACAAAGTATTACTATCCCTTTAAAGAATTAGATCAATGTTTCTCAATTTTTGCTTGATGAGCACTTAAGGGTGTCCTGAAAGCTCCAGATTAACATTTAAGGGTATCAAGGGATGGAAAAAGCATACCACACTGTTTTACAATAAAAGACTGCACAACTTTCATAAATCTACATTTGTAAGTCAATAGCTGCATTTTTGTCAAATTAGTCACCATGTTGATGGGCATGGCACACCAAAATCACTGAATGATACATTTCTAGGAGGTGGCAGGGTTATACTAGGTTTAATACAGTACATACAGTTAGACCATCCCATCAAAGTAATTTTTCAGGCGGATTTACTATGCAATTATGGGCTGACCAAAAATGGGGAACTGTGGCTCCCAAGTGGACAGGATAAGATGACTGGTGAGGTCACTTTATGTGGGGCTCTACCAGTAGAGTTTTTGTTTGGGGGGAGGGGGACGAAGAAATCAGTATGGTATTTTGTGACCACCAGTAGAACCAGGCTAGAAAGAAGGGAGGGCAGAGTATGTATGCATGCCACTGAGCCAGACTGAGGTAGTGGGATTTTTGTATTTTAGCAATTCCATGTATTTGCCACCATATCAGACCTTGGGGGGCCTCAGAACCCCTTCCTGGAGCCCCCCACCAGCACAGATTTGATCAATGCTGCACCCAGGAGGGCAATCTGTCCTTGCTTTACATTTTCTTCCTCAGCCTGGTGTTGTGTGAGTTGAGTAGGAAGTTCAAGACCCACATGATGCAGTTAACATTCATTCAAACAATGGGAGATGTAGTTTGGTACCAACTGCCTCAAAGCTACTTTATACATTCCATAACCACCTTATGCACCAACAGCCTCAAAATGTGCCCTTGATGTAGACAGCTAGACAATATACCATAATGCTAGCGGGGCACTAATTCCAACAGACCAAAAATATATCCAAGTCAGCAAGAACAGCATAAAGCCAGTATTGGGAGTGTAAGAGCAAGGCATTGAGAGATAGAAATACTTCAGACAAAAACCGCTCCAATTCTTCATACAGTTTTCCCCACACAGTGCTGTATTTCAATACTATCAGTCATAGTTCAGCAGCAATTGAGATTATTTTGCCTTCCACCCCCTTTTAGCTGCCTCTCATCAGTTGTGGAATTCGGTCCTGGGGCCAGACATTGCAGAGAGGGAAAGTCTTCATGAATTATAAGGAAAACCCTGCACCCACCCCCCCTTTGACATAGGGCAGGATTTTCCTTATGCTTACTGAAGATTTCCCTCGCTGCACTCCATCCAGACTGGCTTTGAGATCAGCATAATGAAAGTAAAAAGGGTGGAGAGGAATCTCTCATTCAATTGCTGCTAAGCTAAAAGACTGATCACACTGAAACCATACTACTTGTAACTAGTATGAAGAAATGGTGCTACATTTTGAGGCATTACTATGCCTTTAAAGGGATAGTAATGTTTCATAAAATCAGCTCTAATTATTCATAGTATTTGGGCCTTGGAGTGTTATTTCAGTACTGTCAATTGTAGTTAAAGAGTAAATGAATGTATCCCCCTCCTGCCCCTTTTATGGCTAAAATACTGCTCACCTCAGAGCAGCAGGGTTGTCCATGTAGATTGCAGAGAGGGACAATCTTCAATTAAGACAGGGAAAAAGCTGAAGCCTGTCAAGAGGGGGCAAGGTTTTCATTATCACAGTAAGCAGATTATTCCTTGCTGTGAGCTGTCTGATCTATGGACTAGATTCCACATCTGAGGGGAGGTGGTATACACTAGGTAAAAGGGGAAGGATGGGGAAACTCATTCAATTACTCTTTAACTACAACTGAGTACTGAAATAACTCTATGGCTCAATTACTATGAAGATTAATTGGAGCTGCTGTTTTTGTAAAACATTACCATCCCTTTAACATATTCCCAACCATATATCTTAGTTACTGTCTAGATCAAATCTAGAGAGCAGGTTATGGATATTCAGCAAGTACTGGAATGTATACTGTTAAATACAAACATAATTGTCTGAAAAAGTAGATAGGTTCAAAAACCAAGAAATGAGGCAAAAGAACCTCAATTGTGTGGGATGGCAGTTAACACTGTAGAGGTACAGGTGGGAAGAGTGGATTATGCAGGGGAAAGACCTCTCAAGTCCTCCAGCTGCCGCTGACCTCTCAAGTCCTCCCTTAGGAGAAAGATGCCTCCATCTTCGCCCCATGCATGTGCGTGGGGCTATTACCCATTTGACTATCTCCACTAAACCTGCAGGCAGAACTGCATGAGTCAAAACACTGGGTTACAAGCCACTGACAGCTCAGTGGTAAATGCCCTGACTGCAGAGCCTGCTCAAACAGCAAGTTTGCAGGTATGATTCCCAACAGGGTCAACTCAGCCCTTCATCCTTCCTAGGTCGATAAAGGAGCACCACTGAATGAGTAACACCATTATTAATCTGCAGATTTGGTTAATTCCAAGTGTGTGCAATGACAGCACTTTGAGTCCCACTGGAAGAAAGGTGCTATGTAAATAGTTATATTAAATGATCAGTTACGCCTCTAGAAATGTAAGGAATAATTGACTGTACAATGAATAAAATAGTTTATTACAGCCCGTCACATAAATAGAGTTGCTGTCAGAATTCATAATCTATCATCACACAGAAGCTCTGCATGCCATCATACACAGGTCATTCACAGACTAGTATTACAGAAAGACTAAATTAGAAGCCAATTTCCTGTTATCTTGAGGTTTAACCATTTGAATGAGTGCATACACAATGCAAAGTGGTACACAGCATATCCTGGCACTTAGAAGTTAAATTCTGCTTGCTTTTCTGTATTGAATGCCAGAGGCATGTACATACGAGACTACAGCCATTCAATGGCTCCAAATGAAGTGAAGAAAAGCTGGCAGAATTTAACCTATTGAGTTACCAGAGCGTTTAGCAATGCAAAGCCTCTGGCACTCAAAGGGTTCAATTCAGCTAAATTTTCTGCATTTCAGCTGGAGCCACTTAATGGGATAGTAACCCTTAAATGTTACTACTCCATTTTGTAGCCCTTAAAAAGAAATAAAATGACCCCAGCAGCATCTCAAACCCTTATGGTTTAAGAAATATCCGCTTTCAATGTTTCCTCTCCCCTGACAGCGCTTTAGCTGACTGCAGGGGTATTTGGTCCCGGAAACGGTGGAGGCTCTTAAGCAGAGCAGAGATCATGTTATTGCAAAAGAAACCCTTCACTGAAAGTCTGTGCTTGCAAACCAAGCACACATAGAAGACCATTTCAGTGAAGGATTTTTCACATTAACGTGATCGCTGCTCCAGAGCCACTGGCTGGTCCCAGGTGCAGATTCCCCTGCAAGCAGCTAGAACGCTGGCGTCGGGGGAGGGGGAACTTTGAAACCGGTTATGTCTTAAACCATAAAGATTTATAGATGCCACTGGGGTCGTTTTATTTTATTTTTAACACCTGAGTGCCAGAGTGGTACAAAATGCATTGCAAAACAATACATTCTGTACCACTGGCACTCAAAGGGTTAAGGGCTACAAAATGGGAGTAAAATTTATGTTACTATCCCTTTAATATCTGTAAACATTGGATGGACTAGTAACTTAGAGTTACTTGTAGCTTTGTTGATTGTGTCTAGAAAGAATCGGGTTTACAATTAGTAATGGCATGTGTGTGTTAAATACAATAAGGTGTCTACAGATACAACTTTCCCCAAGTTGACCTACAACAGCCAGCATCCTCAGCTAATAGCTGTCAGGACTAGGCTCAGTACATGTGATCTCTGCTGAAGCCAGCTGAGCAAATGACAAAGGAAACATTGTATAAATTACCAGTCCATGTTCTGCCTCCCCTCAGTGACCGAAGAGAATATTAATCACAACAGGGGGAATGGCCACAATAGGGGGCAATTACATTTTGTGCCCTGGGGCAGAACTAGAAGTATAGCAGGTTTGGTCCCAAATAAATTTAATGCAAGCTTAAAGGAGCAGTAAACTTTTTATGAAAAAATACACATTGTAGGGATATTCCCATTGAGTAAAATAAGGGTACTCCCATTGCTGAGAGATTTATATTTCCAGAGTTACAGTTTAAACCCATGTTTATATTAGTGCCCTCTAGTGGTCAAATTCTAATTAGATTTCCTGTTAGATTCTAATGGAGAGGAAAGTCAGAGACAGACAGTTCTCCATAGAATGTGATAAAAACTGCCTGTCACTTCCTGTCAGTTAGAACTTCCAGTAAGTAAACACAGTAAATTCACTTCCTGATTTAAACTGCTATATTTTTTTTTTTTACTAACATCTGACAGCGATGGGAGTGACCTTGTTTTATTCAGCAGGAAAAGCTCTATAAAATATGTGTTTTCATAAAAAAAAAAAAAAGTTTACTGCTCCTTTAAAGTATTTTACACAAAATTAACTGAAATTTCAACTAAAAGGGGAACCACCACGAAAAGACACAGGAAGAGTACCCACATGCCCAAATATAATCATGGCCAAAAGGGATAGTAATGTTTCAAAGTAAATACAACTCCGTTACAGTTTTTGGGCCACGTAGAGCAGTACAACTCTACGACATGTAGTTCCAGAGTAATTCAAAGTGCCCCCCCCACCAACCCTTTTCACCCATTGTAAGCCACTGCCCTCATGTGAAACCTGGTCGCTTGCTGGACAGCTCGCACCAAAGGCCAATCTTCTGGCTGTGAGCATAAGGAAAACCCTGCTCCCCTTGGTGGAGGACAGGTTTTTCCTTATGCTAACAAGATTGTCCCTTTCTGTGATCTATTCTGACGGTCTTACTGTGCAGCTTTGCATAAGTAAAAAAGTTATTCAATTACTCTGGAACTACACATTGTAGAGAATACTGCTGTACACTCCCCAAAAACTAAAGAATTTGAGCTGCATTTACTTTGAAACATTACTACCCCTTTAAAGGGATAGTAATACTTTTTAACTTAATTTTATTTTGTAGGCATTAAAAAAACATGAAGAATGATATAAGTGATCTCTCAAACCTTTATGGTTTAAGAGATATTCACAAGTAAAATGTCCCCCTCCCGCCCCTTTTACTGATGTCACACTGTTCAGCTAGAGCAGAAGGGAGCTGCCCAGGTAGACTGCAGAGAGGGACAATCTTCAAGATAAGGGAAAAACCTGAAAATCTTGTCAAGGGGGGCAGGGATTTCATTGTTTTCATAGGAATAAGTGTCCCCTTCTGTTATCTGTCCAGTCTATGGACTGCATTCCACATCTGAGAAGAGATTGTTTACAGTAGGTAAGAGGGGCGGGAGGGGGAACTGCTTGTGAATATCTCAAACCATAAAGGTAATATAATTATAATATAATATAATAATAATAATTATATTCTTAATTTTTTTTATTGCCTACAAAATAAAATAAAGTTTAAAGGGATAGTAATACTTTGTTTTAAGAGTTAAATGGTGGGTTATTTGTATGAATGTGACATACATCATCCCTCCAAGGACAACATCTGCAATGAGTTTGTATGTTCACTGTTTGCGTGGGTTTCCTCCGGGTACTCCGGTTTCCTCCCACACTCCAAAAACATACTGATAGGTGAATTTAGATTGTGAGCCCTAATCCTCATCCTCATCATCCCTACAAAACATCTAAGACAAAACATGAGTCTCTGGTCATGCACCCCCAAGGGTGGCAGTAAGAAGGAGATTCAGATCTCCTTACTGCATGACCTGGACATAGATAGGGTGTCATTACCTATTCTGTGAAAGTTAGAGCAGAGGTGGTTCACCCACAACATTTGCTGGTGAAGAGAGAAAGGAAAAAAACAAAGAAAAAAAACAAAAAACACAACCCATGGATGACTTCCAATATAAAGCAGTGTGTGCCCCAGCCAAAAAAAAAAGCTACCCTCCACCAATTTACTTTCAGGAGTGATTAAAGGCACCATACATTTCGATATCCTACACAGCGCATCACTGACTGTACTTTTAAGATGCTCAATCAGCACTGCACTGTTCTGCGCGCAGTATATGGAAGTGTATTGTCTCAAATTGTAGTAAGTTGCTTCCCCACCATGCTGCATTGTGTTCTATATCCACTATATTGAAGAAATTCCATCCACATCTGGAGACCTACAATTGTCTACCATTTGACTAATGAAACCAGATACTCTTCTCTGGCTAAGAGCTGTTACTGCACCAATGATTGAAGTTTGCTTCTAAACCCTCTGACAGGACTTGCGTCCTATGTAAATACCAAGAAGTGTGTAGTTAAAGGGATAGTAATGTTTCACAAAAAACAGCTCCAGTTAATCTTCATAGTATTGACGCCATAGACAGCATTATTTCAATAATGTCAGAGTTGTAGTTCAAGAGTAATTTAAATTTTTTGGAGGGTTTGGTAATAAGGTGGCTCAATTCGATATAGAAAGCAGATCAATATTTAAGAGACTTAGTAGGCTGATAGAGCATCTAACATGATGAGATTAGACTACAAGACTTAAGAATACTACCTCCAGCCAACATTCTACAAGAGACATTTTTGCAGGCAGACCTACTCCTTACAAACAGAAGCCTATGGTGACCCTTCCTGGTGATACCTTGCATTTAAGAGGTCTTAGTTTAGATTAACCCTTTGAGCGCCAGAGGGGTACAGAACGCATTGCAAAGCAATGCGTGCCGTACCCCCTGGCACTTAAAGGGGTGGACAGCATTAGAACCTCGCCTTTTCAATAAAGTCAAACGAACATTGCAAGTTGCAACAATAGATAATCCCTCTGGGCATATGCATGGCTCGATTTAGGCCCTATACCCGCATCCCCCGTACAAGTAAGAACTGTAAATCCCGTCTATTTGATAGAGTTCCAACAAACAGACGGGATTTTACCTGGTGCTCCGTCAAACAAACGGGATTTTAACTGTTAATCCCCTATAGTTGCACTTAAAGCTAGAAGTACCAACCCCTCCCCCACATACCGCATGGCGCCAAAGCAGGAACAAAGGAAACGATTTTTGTTTTACTTTGACCAGACGCCATCCCACTTAGCTGTAAACAGGGTAAAAATATAACTTACATTGCCTTATTTAAAGGGGAAGAAATATCAGGTACGCACCCTGCGTCCTCTTCGCCTTTGCTTGAATTAATCCGATCGCCTTCTGTGTCATTTTGGCCTCTAGAAGAAACTTGGACTTCGGCTGCTTCAGCATCACCAGTTTCGTGTCCGTTTTCTGTAGTCTCCATACACTGCTGCTCGGTGTCAGACATGTTTTTAATTTTAAACCTGGAACAGATAACAGTATATGGGTGAGGCCAAGCATCGTGGCCTTCATACAAAAGTTCCCCGAATCTACCCATAAGATTCCACATTATCACGCTACTTAACACACCGAACTCAAGGACGAAGCTTCATACTATACATATAGAGTTACAACGCATAACACCACACAAATGCTTGTGCAGCACTAATCTTACATTAGCTTAAACGACACTTAACAGCACAAGTTTAACATAGTATACAATGCGTGTGATCTACAATCGTCTACCGCCATCCAAATGGCCGATGTTACAGCCCTTCTCCAAATATATTCTTACACAACAACTGCCCCCACTCCACCGTTCCTTCAAAGATGGACTCTCACGAAAAAATGGAAGCTCGTGGCTACTTTTATACATTCCGAATGTCGCACAGAGAAACACGACGTACTCTAATTGGATATTGAGTTACGTCCATCATTTTGATTACGAATTCTTATTGGTGAAATTGTATACCGTAAGGCGGAAACGGTATTACAAAAGATATCGCGACGACTGCTCTTAAATAACTCGCATCTGAGAAAATATAATAATTTGTCTTCCTCCTCTTGTTATGAGGCAGTAAATGGTTGTGTTTGGTCTTTTTTCTGTGTTAAGTTTTTTTTTTGTCTTTTAATTCCTGAACTCTTTCAGTACCGCAGAGGTAGCCAGCGCGTTGCAACGAAATGTTTTGGATAGTTCACTGGTCTTTGGAGGGTTAAGGGGTCTTCAAGCGGCTGTAGGTCAGAAGCTTGCGGCAGACATTGATAAGCTATGTGTCATATATCTATGTGGTCCTTGAAGTGCTCACTTTACTCTGTAATGTTTTATTCTGCTAAAAGAGCAAGACGTGCGTCTTAATTAGTGACATTTTGCAACTAGCATATATGTCCTTTAAAACGCTTTATATAATATTCCTATAGTAGCTTAATAATTAAAGGAATAGTAATGTTTCACAATAAAAGCAGCATAGTATTTGGGCTGTAGAGAGTGTTATTTCAATACTATCAGAGTTGTAGTTCAAGATAGGGTGACCACATATCCCCTCTGCCATTCAGGGACACTGTGTGGGCGTGGTCAAATGACATCGCATTCACCTGTGCTGATGTCACTGGATGTAGTAGCAAAAACTGTGCTTTCTCAGAAGCATCACAGAGTTCTAAGTACTAGGAGAATATGCACACTGTTATTACCTATATTATACAGTGTGCCATATTGTACCAGGACTATTCTTGGGGTAAACCAAATGCACCATCAGGAATAAATAAAAATGCCCATTGATTTAAAAGTGGTTTTTAACTCCTTGAACGATAAAGAGGTATTTGATGCATTTCCCTAGCACCCCATGTAAATAAATGGGAACTTTTATTTGCTGTCTGTGGTGCGGTTGGTTTGCCTCTGAATTGCTCCACTTGTGCCTTTGAGCATAGCTACATCTACATACAGCATGTTCTCAGACCTGTATAATACAAATGTCTAATAACAATTATACACCCCTGGCCTCTGGTATAGCAGCATAAGTTGCCCAAAGTGTATGCTATGCTTATTAATGTAATAGTGGTGTCTGATCATCATTATGGTTACACTTACTCTCAGGCAGCTCAGGACAGGGGTCGATTCACTCAGGCAGTCACTCAGTGGGAATGCCGGCCGGGCCTGGACTGGAGCCGCGGGTCTCAGTCTCTCACTGTGACTGCAGCGTGCTGCTCACTCTTCCAACTTCCAGTCCTCTTCTGTAAGTTAAGTTCTGCGTCTGCACTCCAAAGCCACCTGTCACTGCTCCTGGACCCAGTCCCAGATAAACTGTCACTCACTCTGACTCATGTTCACTCACATGCGCCGGGCGGCATAAGTACCACCTAACATGCACACACCAGCCAGCCAATGAGGAGAGGAACTTTGCGTGAATACTCTCTCTGCATTGGCTGGTGGTGGTACGTGCAGTGTGCATGTTACAGTATGCTGTGTCTGAGCTGGCACCAGGACTGACAGTGACTCTGGCTGTGCTTTAAGTTGATTCCAGGACTCTTTACTGTCCCAGTGGGGGATGCTTCAGTATGCGGGACACAGCACAAAATTAAGGGACTGTCCCGGGCATTCCGGGACAAGTGGTCACATTAGTTAGAAAGCAATTGAATGATAAAGTATAACCCCTCCCCTTTTTCTGATGTAACACTGCTCACCTCAGATGGATGGATTTCAGAGACTGACAATCTTCAGTGAGCATAAAGAAAAACCTGTCAAGGGGGGGCAGGTTTTTCTTTATTCTTACAATAAGAAGATTGTCAACGAAAAACATGTTATTCTACATTTTCTCCTTATAATCAATAAGCTTTTTTCTAGGAATCTTCTTAAAGGGATAGTAGTGTCAGAAAACAAGTATTAACTGTATGGTAGATACAATTAAAAGAGAGTACTTGCACTTACTCGTATCTCTCAAACCGTTATGGTTTGAGCGATATAGGAAAATAAAGTTCACCGCTCCCTCCCCTTTCTGCTTGATGAGCTGTAAAGCTGTCAGAAGCAGATTCTGGTTCCTGGATCAGACAGCAGCTCTTCAGCAGCACCAACATAGCGATACCTAACAATAAATACTTTATCAGAACGGTCTACAAAGTGTGCCTGGTTTGCAAGCACACGTTGTAGACCGTTCCGGTGAAGTATTTATCTTTAGATATCGTTATATCTGCGCTGCTGAAGAGCCGCATCTGGTCAAGCGACCAGAATCTGCTTCTGACAGTTTTACAGCTCGTCAAGCAGAAAGGGGAGGGAGCGGAGAACTTTATTTTCTTATATAATAAAGTTCAAGGACTCTCTTTTAATTATATCTACCATATAGTTATGGTGTAACTGGGTGTTTGGAATTGGTATCTTGTCCGTGGTGTAAATGTGTTCACAGGTTTCACATTCCTTTTGTAGGCAGGGAATATATGACATTTTTTGTATTTTTATTCAGGGCACTCCTCACCATCAGTTGTTTCAAATTGGGAGGCTGTCTGAAGGAAAGTAAGGGAGGCTGTGGGAATACGTCTTTCATCCGTATGTAATTTCGTTTGAAGTTCTCTTGATATTTTGAATAGAACTTCAGCCTGGAGGTGGTAAGTGACCACCAGTGGCACCTGGTTTCCCTTATGTTGTTCTTTGTAGCGCAACAGATTTTTTCTTGGTATTTGGGTAGCCTTCTGTATCTGACTGTTAATAATAGTTGGGCTGTAACCATTTTTTATAAAGTCTCCTCTGAGTTTCCGGAGGTGCTTGTCACGGTCCATCATGTCAGAACAGATGCTGTGGTATCTGATGGCCTGGCTGTATATGATGGAGTTCTTTGTGTGTTTTGGGTGGAAGCTATTGTTATGAGAAACCTCCTAAAGAAACTTGCACAACTGGATAGTGACATCTTCTTCCTGACTACATGCAAAAAGGAAAATGTAATACCTAAAGGCCTCATGCTGAAAAATCCTACACTGGACACATACAACAGCAGGTTTGCACAGCAACTATGTACCAGGACTTCCCAGAGGCTACACAACAACCTTATTGGGATCTGCTACAACAGGAAATCAAAGATACAAGCAGAAATATCAACTCTAAAAGAACAGCTTGGGCCAGACACTGAGGACATACAACAGGCCCTTAAACCAGTGTTTCTCAACCGGGGTGCCGCGGCACTTTGGTGTGCCGCGGACACCCTTCTGGGGTGCCGCGGAGTTTTATCAGTTGTGCAACAGGGCGCCGCAATATAACTTACATGATGGAGCACACCGCCGATGTTTTTTTTACCATGGGCGGTGCGTCCATCAAGAAGACACTCAGGGAAGACAAGTGTGTGTAGTCGTGCGTGCGCTGGAGGATAATCCCGATTGGATGGAGGCGGGACAACTGTGATAGGATATCACAATCCCGCCTCTCTTTTAACTGGTGGCAAGTACTGGGCTGTTATACACACAGGGACAGTGTGAGCAAGTGGGATGTGTGTGGATACGAGTTCTGCAGAGAAGACAGAAGAAAGAACTGTACTAAAACAGGCAACCAGTGTGAAGACTTACTGGTAGGGTGAATAAATTTATTTATTAACATTCCCCATATCTTAGGTGACCCTTGTGTCCACCTCATTTTGTCCCCCTCACTGAAATGGCCAATGTAGGAACTGTGCCCCATTGATGTACATTGGAGCATAAGATGTGACCACATTTTATGTAATTTATTTATAATAAGGGCACCATATGGGACTCTATGTGCCCCCTCTAATTTCCTTGACTAGCACATTGATAACCCACTGATTCTGATGTGCCACTAATGCCCCAAAAGTGTACAAAGGGGCATCAGATGAGCCACTCTGGTGCCCAAACGTACCCCTCAGACCTTCCAGAAAGGGATAAGATAGGTGAGTAAATTTTGGGACTGGATGGGCTCATCTGATGTCCCATTGTACACCTCTGGGACATTATAGGGGCACTGGACTACTAAAGTGCTATATAAGGGCACTCACTCAAATGTCCAATGAACAATACTAACTGTGCACCATTGATGCCCATATGTAGGACATTAGTAGCCCAGTGCCTCTATAATGTCCCAGAGGTGTGCATTGTGGCATCAGATGAGATCATCCAGTGCCCAAATTTACTCACCCATCTTACCCATTTCTTGAGGTTCATTCTGAGTCTGAGGGGTGCATTTTGGCATCATAGTGGCTCATCTGATGCCCCTCTGTACACCTCTGGTGCATCAGTGTCACATTAGAATTAGTCAGGGTTACCAATGTGCTACTCAAGTACATCTGAGAGGGCACAGCCACAGATGGTCCCATATTGTGTCCTTAATGTACCATATAGAGTTGAACTTATGACATTTAGTAAAAAAAATCATAAAACCATGAACTCTTCATTACCGTCAGTGCTCACTACTTTCTCCGTCTCACTTGTTCTCTGACAAGTTAAACTGGAGAAAATCTGGGCCAAACAAATTGCACCATTGTGGAGAAATTCCCCAAATTTCCATTGATTTAAACTGGGCTTTAAACCCCTTGTAGAGGTCTCCAAAGTGTTGCTTTGCAATGCTTTGGAGACCTGCTCAGCATTCAAGTGGTAAAAAGCCAAGTTCAAATCAATGGGAGTTTTAGGTTTTATTTGTCCCCAATTGTACAGTTGATTTGTCTCAGGATTTCTCCAGTTTTAGTTATCAACATCCTGTCTCTCTCTCTCTCCCTCCCTCTCTCTGGGTGCCTCTGTAGGTCTCCCTCTGTGTCTATTTGTCCTTCTCTGTCAGACTGTGTGTCTTTCTCTACTTGTCTGTCTCCACCTCTTCTCTCTGTCCATCTGTCTCTCACCCTCTCTCTTCATTTCTCTCTCAAGTTTAATATATTCCAAATAAATTTCATGACAACAGAATTAAATTTTAATAAATAAAATATTGTTTATTAAATAGTTACTGTATCACATAGTAATAATTGCTGAGGGAGTGGGTAATATGGACATCTGGGGATAAAGAACTAGTGAACTGGACAGAAGGTGGACCTGTCGGGCAGGGGAGGGCTTCCAGGCAGAACAGACACTGAAGTACTAGTTGGGAATAGACACAGGAAAGAGTGGAATAGGACTGGGGAGCCATGGACTGGCAAATAAAACAAACCCAAGGCTGCCTCTGAAGTGCAGCTTGTGAGCGAAGCTGGGGTGTGTCGCTAGTGAGCCGCGTCAACTGCTAGCATGCCCTTGCTGCATGCAGAAGCCATGGGAAATGTTTCAACCACAAGGTGGAACAGCAAGGACCAGTTGAGCTGGACCTGGACCGGGGTGGTCTCACTTGATCGTTGATGGAAGCAGCAGCAGAAAGTGGCACAATCAGGTAAGAAACAGAACTAAAAGCTCACAAACAAACCAAGGTGTGCAACTATTGCTAAGATCAGGTAGGCAGCAAACAAACATGGGCAGGAATCACAAACCATGGTGAAACACAGAATACAGTA
Source organism: Rhinophrynus dorsalis (assembly GCA_037306005.1). Lineage (NCBI taxonomy): Eukaryota > Metazoa > Chordata > Amphibia > Anura > Rhinophrynidae > Rhinophrynus > Rhinophrynus dorsalis. The sequence goes on from CM074721.1 coordinate 150,598,041, forward strand.
GCTCTGGAACACTAGTCAGATTCAGAAAGACACAATACATGTGCATATTAGTGCCTGCGAGACTGCTTGATATAGGCCTCAGAGGGGGGTGTCCAAGAATGCAGACAAGATGACAAGTAATAGCAGATCTGGAGTAAGAGGAGCAGGTGTTGCAAGGGAAACTGACAGGCCTGGAAATACTAGCGAAACAAGGCTTTCTGGACTAGGCTGTTACAGAGGGCAATCAGCTGAGGAAGGAGATATGAATGTTGGGTTAATAGACCGGGGAACGGAGTGGCATATATGGATTTTGGGGGTTAATATATATATTAATATATTATATTTATATATATATAACGATTTGCAGATGTAAAAACATCAAACATCAAGTGCACACTCAGGTCTTTCTTTAAACATTAAAATCCTTTATTCAAAACATTAGCTCTTGTCAACGTTTCGACCCCTCTTGGGGCCTTTCTCAAGACACCAACAAACACAAATCACTAACCTTAAATACAGTTTGAACAGAAATAGCGCCAAGAGCGCAGCGAAGCTGTTATGGCAACGCATCCGTACAATGTGGAACGCAGAGGTGACCCGCATACGAAATTGTAAACTAACTCACTCAATGTAATTGGTCAAAATATTACGGAGATACGTTGTCAGTCTTTCTCACTCGCTATCGCTCAAACCATCTCAGTTCCACTGTGTTCTGGTAACATATGGAGACATTATAATTAAAAAGCAATACTTACAAAATTACATTGTAAATCAAACATAAATAAACAATGCATCTAAAAGACACATGAAATAATCTGCGTGGCCGGGGAAGGAGTTGGCACCCGAAGGGGACCTAGAAGCATCCCCACATGTCCATCACTCCTCTCACTTCCAGTATGGAGTATATAATACATACATATTATCACAGTGCCTGTGATTGCTGCATTTTCTTGTCTGTCACCAGTAGGGGGCTTCTGTTGGCTGTCTGCATTTAGCCCGCCTCATATTGCCTATTTAAACCTGGATTGGGCACCCTTTGAGTGCCCTTTCGTGTTGTTTCTGACATTTTTCGCTATCACTATGTCCAGTGATTGCTGGGCCTCTGTTCCTGAGTTCCTGATTGCAGCTGTTCCAGTGCCTCCTGAATGCTGAGTTGTTCCAGTCCTGGTTCCGGCCTAGTCCTCTGGGGTTGCAGTTCCTGCTGACCTTCTTCTCTGCTGTTTCCTGCCCTGACTGATCGCTCTGCTGGTTCCTGCCATCTCCTCGCCTGTCTCCTGTGATCCTGGTGACCTTCTGCTTGGTCACGTCGGCGACATTGTTTGTTAGTCCCAGCGTGCGGACCGTGGTTTGCTCCAAAGCCTTGCGGCTACACGATTCTGTTGTTACTCCAGTGTGCGGACACTGGTTTGCTCCAAAGCCTATCGGCTATACTATTCAGTGGTTGGTCCCAGCGTGCGGACGCTGGTTTGCTCCAAAGCCTTGCGGCTACATGATTCCCTGTTGGTCCAGTGTGCGGACACTGGTTCGCTCCAAAGCCTATCGGCTACACTACTCAGTGGTTGGTCCCAGCATGCGGACGCTGGTTTGCTCCAAAGCCTTGCGGCTATACGATTCACTTGTTAGTCCAGTATGCGGACACTGGTTTGCTTCAAAGCCTATCGGCTACACTACTCAGTGGTTGGTCCCAGCGTGCGGACGCTGGTTTGCTCCAAAGCCTTGTGGCTATACGATTCACTTGTTAGTCCAGTGTGCGGACACTGGTTTGCTCCAAAGCCTATCGGCTATACGATTCAGTAGCTGGTCCCAGCGTGCGGAGGCTGGTTTGCTCCTAAGCCTTGCGGCTATCCGATTCAATTGTTAGTCCAGTGTGTGGACGCTGGTTTGCTCCTAAGCCTTGCGGCTATACGATTCCTCTGTTGGTCTCAGTGTGCGGACACTGGGTTGCTTACGATCCTGTCACTCTGTCATTATCATCCGACAGCTATTGATACCTCTGGGCTGCCTTGCCCGGTATTGGTAAGGCCAGTAGAACCTTGCTTCGCATTCCCCTTGAGGTTGCCTTACCCGGTATTGGCAAGGCCGGTAGAGCCTATATCGAGGGTTGTTGGGCTGCCTTGCCCGGTATTGGTAAGGCCGGTAGAACCTTTTGCCACATTCCATCTGAGGTTGCCTTACCCGGTATTGGCAAGGCCGGTAGAGCCTACACCGTGTACTTATTGGGGCTGCCTTGCCCGGTATTTAGGTAAGGCCGGTAGAACCTTGACGCTATTCCATCTGCAGGTTGCCTTACCCGGTATTGGCAAGGCCGGTAGAGCCTATTATTCCATCATCTCAGACTGTCCTGTCTGGTATATTGACAGGACCGGTAGAGTCTGCATACTGTCTTTGCTATTTACTCTTGATATATATGTATGTGATTGCCATTCTAAGTGATCATTTTATTATTTCAATAAAATTGAGTTTTTTACCTAAAACTTGTGTCTGAGAGTCATAACAAACCGTGACAGTACGAAAGGGCCATGACCTCAGACAGCAAATGTGAAGGTAACGCACAGAATATCCATTGGAGGATGGATATGCACGAGCAACGTTTGGATCAGTTGGCGGTTGCAATTCAAACGATCCTTGAACGCACGGTACTCGCTGACAAATCTGGCTCTAGCCCGGTGGTCTCGCCAAGTCAGACACCGGAAAGTGATACCAGGCCCCTAGGGGGTACTGTTAAAGGGTTAACGGCTTCTGCACCCTTGCCGCTAAGATATGATGGTGACCCTAGTCTCTGCAGAGGGTTCATTAACCAACTTGAAATATTTATGGAATTGACGGCACACGCATTTCCCAATGATCGTAGTAAAGTGGGGTTTACGATATCGCTGCTCACTGGAAGAGCATTGGCTTGGGCTAACCCCTTGTGGGAGAATGCTAAACCTTGCACTAAGAACTTTAGACAATTTGTGCAATCCTTTCGAAGAGTGTTTGAGCCTCCTGGTAGAACCACCTCTGCTGCCAAACGTCTTATGGAGATACAACAGGGCAAGCGTACAGTGGGTGACTATGCCATTGAATTCCGCACCTTGGCAGCAGAGGTAGGTTGGAATAACGAGGCATTACTGGCAGCCTTTGCTCAAGGCCTGAATGACCATATTAAAGATGAAATCGCTGCAAAAGATCTACCTATTGACCTAGATGATTACATTGAGTATGTTATGCTAATTGACTCCAGAATACGTGAGAGATCAACTGCCAGAGATCGTAGGATACTTTCAAAAAATAATGAGTCTAGTAGCATGTTTTGCCCACCCATCCCTCCCCTGGTATTGAAGTCTAGTGAACCAGTATGGGAACCAAGTGAACCTATGCAAGTAGGTTTCACTAGACTAACCAAGGAAGAGAGACTATATCGCAAGAAACAAGGGTTGTGTTTATACTGCGGTAAAAACGGGCACTTGCTAAAATCCTGTCCGGTACGTCCGGGAAACGCACACACCTAGGGTACCTTGGGGGATAGGCCCTAGGTGGTGTACAATCGTCCCCAGTGTCGGGCATAATGAAACCCACCATACAGGTGGTATTATCATGGGCACAATGCTCTGTGGAGGTTTTGGCCCTGGTTGATTCTGGTGCAGCTGGGTATTTTATGGGTAATACCTTTGCCGAATTGCACGGAGTTCCACGCATTGAAAGAGAAAACCCCTTGGCTATTGAAGCAACTGATGGCAGACCCTTAGAACCGGCTCAGGTTACTTTTGAAACTATGCCACTGTCTATGACTATTGGGGCACTTCACAGAGAAGAGCAGCAGTTCCAACTTATTAATTCTCCTCACCATGCTGTAATATTGGGATTTCCTTGGTTACAGTTACATAACCCACAATTTGATTGGAAAAAGTGTGAAATCGCTGCTTGGTCCCCGTTTTGTATGGACAAGTGCGTCACCCAGCCTATTAAGGTCTTGTGCACCTCCTCTGCTATACCGGATGTTTACCAACAGTTTGGCGATGTTTTTAGCAAAGGAGAGGCTAGCACAGACCTTATGATTGTTGCATTGAATTGCCTCCTGGAGCAGTACCTCCGAGGGGACGCACTTATCCATTATCTTGTGAGGAGAATAAAGCTATGGAAGATGACATTTCTGATGCCCTTGCTAGAGGGATCATACGAAAATCTACCTCTCCAGCTGGGGCTGGGTTCTTTTTCGTAAAAAAGAAAAATGGCGAATTAAGACCATGCATTGACTACCGGGGCTTTAATAAACTAATGGCAAAAAACGCATACCCAATACCACTCATCACCGAGCTTTTTGATAGGCTTAAGGGCGCTTCGATTTTTACCAAATTGGACCTACGGGCCGCTTACAATCTGGTTCGCATTCGAGCAGGTGATGAGTGGAAAACTGCCTTTAATACTCGATCTGGGCACTACGAATATCTAGTGATGCCATTTGGGCTGTGTAATGCACCCGCAGTTTTTCAGGAACTGATAAACGATGTTCTGAGAGATATGTTGCAGACATGTGTCGTGGTGTACCTTGACGACATACTGATTTACTCCCAAAACATGTCACAACACATCAAAGATGTATCCGCAGTATTGCTACGACTTCGTGAGAACAAATTATATTGTAAATTGGAGAAATGTGAGTTTCACAGAACCAGCGTGCCTTTCTTGGGGTTCATAATTGGCAATGATGGCATTGCTATGGACAAGGAAAAGTTGTCAGCCGTCCTACAATGGCCAAAACCCAAGAGTCTTAAAGCCATACAGCGTTTCCTGGGTTTCGCTAATTATTGGAGGTTTATTAAGAACTTTTCTTCCATTGTCAAACCTCTGTCCGATCTTACGCACAAGGGTGCTAATCCGTCTCGTTGGCCGGTATCTGCTGAGGAAGCCTTTGAGAATTTGAAGTTGGCATTTGCTGTGGCTCCTGTGTTATCCCACCCCAATCATTTACTTCCATTTACGTTAGAGGTTGATGCCTCAGATATTGGGGTTGGGGCAGTACTTTCGCAACGATACGATAAAGGTGGAACACTCAGACCTTGTGGGTTTTTTTCAAAAAAGTTGACTGTCACTCAAAGCCACTATGAGATAGGTGACAGAGAATTATTGGCCATTATCCTCGCTCTTAAGGAATGGCGTCATTTGCTTGAAGGTACTAAGAATCCTGTCTTAATCCTAACAGATCATAAAAATCTGACTTATCTCTCGGAGGCCAAGAGATTGTCCTCTCGTCAGGCCAGATGGGCACTGTTCTTGTCCCGATTTAATTTCATTGTATCATATTTACCGGGATCAAAGAATGTTAGGGCTGATGCACTGTCAAGACAATTTGAGGCCGACAGTGACAGAGTGGAAGAACCAGCACCTATCATTCAACCCGATAGAATATTGGCTACTATACGCACAAGTATAACTTCTCCTTTATGGGAGGAGATCCTGGCCTCTCAAGGGTCCGCTCCCCATGAAACCCCGGTGGGCAAATGTTTTGTCGCTGAACCATTTCGTACTAGGTTGCTCGAAACGTACCATTCCTCTAAGGCTGCGGGACATATTGGTAGAGACCAACTGTTATGGTCCCTTTCTCAGTTATTTTGGTGGCCTTCCATGAGAAACGATTGTGCCGAGTTTACTAATGCCTGTGCCACCTGTGCCCGCGCTAAGACCCCGAGACATCTCCCAGTGGGCTTGCTTCAACCGGTGCCTAATGGCGAATGCCCCTGGTCTCATGTTTCCATTGATTTTATGGGAGAATTGCCTATGTCTAAAGGGTATTCCTTTATATTCATGGTGGTGGACAGGTTTTCTAAAATGGCTCATTTCGTGCCCCTCCGTGGCCTTCCTTCAGCTAAGGAATTGGCAATTGTGTTCGCTAGAGAAGTATTCCGGTTGCATGGAGTGCCCAGGGTACTGGTGTCCGACAGGGGGAGCCAGTTTGTGTCTAGGTTTTGGAGGGCATTTTGCCAACAGATGGGCATACAGCTGTCCTTTTCCTCTGCCTACCATCCCCAGACCAATGGAGCCGCTGAACGAGCTAATCAGGGCTTGGAACAATTTCTCCGTTGTTTCGTTACTGACCATCATGATAATTGGTCCGACTTGTTGCCTTGGGCAGAGTTCGCAAGGAACTGTGCGGTCAATTCTTCATCGGGGAGCTCCCCGTTTCTGATTAATTACGGGTTTCAGCCCTGTTTGCTTCCCGATTCATTTCAGGCGCAACAGATTCCAGCTCTGGAATCGAGCAACTCCGTTCCACATGGGCACAAGTTCAGAGGGCACTTGGTCAGTCATTTCAGCGCCATCAGCGCCATGCCAATCGCAGAAGACTTCCAGCGGTTTCTTTTCAGGTTGGGGACAGAGTATGGCTTTCCTCCAGAAATCTCAAGCTGCAGGTTCCGTCTAATAAGTTGGCTCCCCGGTTCATTGGTCCATACAGAGTCATTCGCAAAATTAACCCTGTCTCCTACGCTCTAGACATACCTGCATCCATGCGTATCCATAATGTGTTCCATGTGTCCCTTCTCAAGCCTCTGGTTTGCAATCGCTATACTACCACACCTGTGGTGCCAGGACCTGTTGAGGTTGAGGGTCAGGAGGAGTACGAGGTTCAGGGCATTATTGATTCCCGAAGGCTTAGAGGAAGGGTACAGTACCTGGTACATTGGAAAGGATATGGTCCTGAAGATCGATCATGGGTGGATAGCAAGGACCTTCATGCACCTAGGCTAGCTAGGGTCTTTCATGCCAAATACCCACAGAAACCTAGACCCTATTCTAGGAGAGGGGGTCTTTGAAAGGGGAGTACTATCACAGTGCCTGTGATTGCTGCATTTTCTTGTCTGTCACCAGTAGGGGGCTTCTATTGGCTGTCTGCATTTAGCCCGCCTCATATTGCCTATTTAAACCTGGATTGGGCACCCTTTGAGTGCCCTTTCGTGTTGTTTCTGACATTTTTCACTATCACTATGTCCAGTGATTGCTGGGCCTCTGTTCCTGAGTTCCTGATTGCAGCTGTTCCAGTGCCTCCTGAATGCTGAGTTGTTCCAGTCCTGGTTCCGGCCTAGTCCTCTGGGGTTGCAGTTCCTGCTGACCTTCTTCTCTGCTGTTTCCTGCCCTGACTGATCACTCTGCTGGTTCCTGCCATCTCCTCGCCTGTCTCCTGTGATCCTGGTGACCTTCTGCTTGGTCGCGTCGGTGACATTGTTTGTTAGTCCCAGCGTGCGGACGCTGGTTTGCTCCAAAGCCTTGCGGTTACACGATTCTGTTGTTACTCCAGTGTGTGGACACTGGTTTGCTCCAAAGCCTATCGGCTATACTATTCAGTGGTTGGTCCCAGCGTGCGGACGCTGGTTTGCTCCAAAGCCTTGCGGCTACACGATTCCCTGTTGGTCCAGTGTGCGGACACTGGTTCGCTCCAAAGCCTATCGGCTACACTACTCGGTGGTTGGTCCCAGCGTGTGGACGCTGGTTTGCTCCAAAGCCTTGCGGCTATACGATTCACTTGTTAGTCCAGTGTGCGGACACTGGTTTGCTTCAAAGCCTATCGGCTACACTACTCAGTGGTTGGTCCCAGCGTGCGGACGCTGGTTTGCTCCAAAGCCTTGCGGCTATACGATTCACTTGTTAGTCCAGTGTGCGGACACTGGTTTGCTCCAAAGCCTATCGGCTATACGATTCAGTAGCTGGTCCCAGCGTGCGGAGGCTGGTTTGCTCCTAAGCCTTGCGGCTATCCGATTCAATTGTTAGTCCAGTGTGTGGACGCTGGTTTGCTCCTAAGCCTTGCGGCTATACGATTCCTCTGTTGGTCTCAGTGTGCGGACACTGGGTTGCTTACGATCCTGTCACTCTGTCATTATCATCCGACAGCTATTGATACCTCTGGGCTGCCTTGCCCGGTATTGGTAAGGCCAGTAGAACCTTGCTTCGCATTCCCCTTGAGGTTGCCTTACCCGGTATTGGCAAGGCCGGTAGAGCCTATATCGAGGGTTGTTGGGCTGCCTTGCCCGGTATTGGTAAGGCCGGTAGAACCTTTTGCCACATTCCATCTGAGGTTGCCTTACCCGGTATTGGCAAGGCCGGTAGAGCCTACACCGTGTACTTATTGGGGCTGCCTTGCCCGGTATTTAGGTAAGGCCGGTAGAACCTTGACGCTATTCCATCAGCAGGTTGCCTTACCCGGTATTGGCAAGGCCGGTAGAGCCTATTATTCCATCATCTCAGACTGTCCTGTCTGGTATATTGACAGGACCGGTAGAGTCTGCATACTGTCTTTGCTATTTACTCTTGATATATATGTATGTGATTGCCATTCTAAGTGATCATTTTATTATTTCAATAAAATTGAGTTTTTTACCTAAAACTTGTGTCTGAGAGTCATAACAAACCGTGACAGTACGAAAGGGCCATGACCTCAGACAGCAAATGTGAAGGTAACGCACAGAATATCCATTGGAGGATGGATATGCACGAGCAACGTTTGGATCAGTTGGCGGTTGCAATTCAAACGATCCTTGAACGCACGGTACTCGCTGACAAATCTGGCTCTAGCCCGGTGGTCTCGCCAAGTCAGACACCGGAAAGTGATACCAGGCCCCTAGGGGGTACTGTTAAAGGGTTAACGGCTTCTGCACCCTTGCCGCTAAGATATGATGGTGACCCAAGTCTCTGCAGAGGGTTCATTAACCAACTTGAAATATTTATGGAATTGACGGCACACGCATTTCCCAATGATCGTAGTAAAGTGGGGTTTACGCTGCTCACTGGAAGAGCATTGGCTTGGGCTAACCCCTTGTGGGAGAATGCTAAACCTTGCACTAAGAACTTTAGACAATTTGTGCAATCCTTTCGAAGAGTGTTTGAGCCTCCTGGTAGAACCACCTCTGCTGCCAAACGTCTTATGGAGATACAACAGGGCAAGCGTACAGTGGGTGACTATGCCATCGAATTCCGCACCTTGGCAGCAGAGGTAGGTTGGAATAACGAGGCATTACTGGCAGCCTTTGCTCAAGGCCTGAATGACCATATTAAAGATGAAATCGCTGCAAAAGATCTACCTATTGACCTAGATGATTACATTGAGTATGTTATGCTAATTGACTCCAGAATACGTGAGAGATCAACTGCCAGAGATCGTAGGATACTTTCAAAAAATAATGAGTCTAGTAGCATGTTTTGCCCACCCATCCCTCCCCTGGTATTGAAGTCTAGTGAACCAGTATGGGAACCAAGTGAACCTATGCAAGTAGGTTTCACTAGACTAACCAAGGAAGAGAGACTATATCGCAAGAAACAAGGGTTGTGTTTATACTGCGGTAAAAACGGGCACTTGCTAAAATCCTGTCCGGTACGTCCGGGAAACGCACACACCTAGGGTACCTTGGGGGACAGGCCCTAGGTGGTGTACAATCGTCCCCAGTGTCGGGCATAATGAAACCCACCATACAGGTGGTATTATCATGGGCACAATGCTCTGTGGAGGTTTTGGCCCTAGTTGATTCTGGTGCAGCAGGGTATTTTATGGATAATACCTTTGCCGAATTGCACGGAGTTCCACGCATTGAAAGAGAAAACCCCTTGGCTATTGAAGCAACTGATGGCAGACCCTTAGAACCGGCTCAGGTTACTTTTGAAACTATGCCACTGTCTATGACTATTGGGGCACTTCACAGAGAAGAGCAGCAGTTCCAACTTATTAATTCTCCTCACCATGCTGTAATATTGGGATTTCCTTGGTTACAGTTACATAACCCACAATTTGATTGGAAAAAGTGTGAAATCGCTGCTTGGTCCCCGTTTTGTATGGACAAGTGCGTCACCCAGCCTATTAAGGTCTTGTGCACCTCCTCTGCTATACCGGATGTTTACCAACAGTTTGGCGATGTTTTTAGCAAAGGAGAGGCTAGCACAGACCTTATGATTGTTGCATTGAATTGCCTCCTGGAGCAGTACCTCCGAGGGGACGCACTTATCCATTATCTTGTGAGGAGAATAAAGCTATGGAAGATGACATTTCTGATGCCCTTGCTAGAGGGATCATACGAAAATCTACCTCTCCAGCTGGGGCTGGGTTCTTTTTCGTAAAAAAGAAAAATGGCGAATTAAGACCATGCATTGACTACCGGGGCTTTAATAAACTAATGGCAAAAAACGCATACCCAATACCACTCATCACCGAGCTTTTTGATAGGCTTAAGGGCGCTTCGATTTTTACCAAATTGGACCTACGGGCCGCTTACAATCTGGTTCGCATTCGAGCAGGTGATGAGTGGAAAACTGCCTTTAATACTCGATCTGGGCACTATGAATATCTAGTGATGCCATTTGGGCTGTGTAATGCACCCGCAGTTTTTCAGGAACTGATAAACGATGTTCTGAGAGATATGTTGCAGACATGTGTCGTGGTGTACCTTGACGACATACTGATTTACTCCCAAAACATGTCACAACACATCAAAGATGTATCCGCAGTATTGCTACGACTTCGTGAGAACAAATTATATTGTAAATTGGAGAAATGTGAGTTTCACAGAACCAGCGTGCCTTTCTTGGGGTTCATAACTGGCAATGATGGCATTGCTATGGACAAGGAAAAGTTGTCAGCCATCCTACAATGGCCAAAACCCAAGAGTCTTAAAGCCATACAGCGTTTCCTGGGTTTCGCTAATTATTATAGGAGGTTTATTAAGAACTTTTCTTCCATTGTCAAACCTCTGTCCGATCTTACGCACAAGGGTGCTAATCCGTCTCGTTGGCCGGTATCTGCTGAGGAAGCCTTTGAGAATTTGAAGTTGGCATTTGCTGTGGCTCCTATGTTATCCCACCCCAATCATTTACTTCCATTTACGTTAGAGGTTGATGCCTCAGATATTGGGGTTGGGGCAGTACTTTCGCAACGATACGATAAAGGTGGAACACTCAGACCTTGTGGGTTTTTTTCAAAAAAGTTGACTGTCACTCAAAGCCACTATGAGATAGGTGACAGAGAATTATTGGCCATTATCCTCGCTCTTAAGGAATGGCGTCATTTGCTTGAAGGTACTAAGAATCCTGTCTTAATCCTAACAGATCATAAAAATCTGACTTATCTCTCGGAGGCCAAGAGATTGTCCTCTCGTCAGGCCAGATGGGCACTGTTCTTGTCCCGATTTAATTTCATTGTATCATATTTACCGGGATCAAAGAATGTTAGGGCTGATGCACTGTCAAGACAATTTGAGGCCGACAGTGACAGAGTGGAAGAACCAGCACCTATCATTCAACCCGATAGAATATTGGCTACTATACGCACAAGTATAACTTCTCCTTTACGGGAGGAGATCCTGGCCTCTCAAGGGTCCGCTCCCCATGAAACCCCGGTGGGCAAATGTTTTGTCGCTGAACCATTTCGTACTAGGTTGCTCGAAACGTACCATTCCTCTAAGGCTGCGGGACATATTGGTAGAGACCAACTGTTATGGTCCCTTTCTCAGTTATTTTGGTGGCCTTCCATGAGAAACGATTGTGCCGAGTTTACTAATGCCTGTGCCACCTGTGCCCGCGCTAAGACCCCGAGACATCTCCCAGTGGGCTTGCTTCAACCGGTGCCTAATGGCGAATGCCCCTGGTCTCATGTTTCCATTGATTTTATGGGAGAATTGCCTATGTCTAAAGGGTATTCCTTTATATTCATGGTGGTGGACAGGTTTTCTAAAATGGCTCATTTCGTGCCCCTCCGTGGCCTTCCTTCAGCTAAGGAATTGGCAATTGTGTTCGCCAGAGAAGTATTCCGGTTGCATGGAGTGCCCAGGGTACTGGTGTCCGACAGGGGGAGCCAGTTTGTGTCTAGGTTTTGGAGGGCATTTTGCCAACAGATGGGCATACAGCTGTCCTTTTCCTCTGCCTACCATCCCCAGACCAATGGAGCCGCTGAACGAGCTAATCAGGGCTTGGAACAATTTCTCCGTTGTTTCGTTACTGACCATCATGATAATTGGTCCGACTTGTTGCCTTGGGCAGAGTTTGCAAGGAACTGTGCGGTCAATTCTTCATCGGGGAGCTCCCCGTTTCTGATTAATTACGGGTTTCAGCCCTGTTTGCTTCCCGATTCATTTCAGGCGCAACAGATTCCAGCTCTGGAATCGAGCAACTCCGTTCCACATGGGCACAAGTTCAGAGGGCACTTGGTCAGTCATTTCAGCGCCATCAGCGCCATGCCAATCGCAGAAGACTTCCAGCGGTTTCTTTTCAGGTTGGGGACAGAGTATGGCTTTCCTCCAGAAATCTCAAGCTGCAGGTTCCGTCTAATAAGTTGGCTCCCCGGTTCATTGGTACATACAGAGTCATTCGCAAAATTAACCCTGTCTCCTACGCTCTAGACATACCTGCTTCCATGCGTATCCATAATGTGTTCCATGTGTCCCTTCTCAAGCCTCTGGTTTGCAATCGCTATACTACCACACCTGTGGTGCCAGGACCTGTTGAGGTTGAGGGTCAGGAGGAGTACGAGGTTCAGGGCATTATTGATTCCCGAAGGCTTAGAGGAAGGGTACAGTACCTGGTACATTGGAAAGGATATGGTCCTGAAGATCGATCATGGGTGGATAGCAAGGACCTTCATGCACCTAGGCTAGCTAGGGTCTTTCATGCCAAATACCCACAGAAACCTAGACCCTATTCTAGGAGAGGGGGTCTTTGAAAGGGGAGTACTATCACAGTGCCTGTGATTGCTGCATTTTCTTGTCTGTCACCAGTAGGGGGCTTCTATTGGCTGTCTGCATTTAGCCTGCCTCATATTGCCTATTTAAACCTGGATTGGGCACCCTTTGAGTGCCCTTTCGTGTTGTTTCTGACATTTTTCACTATCACTATGTCCAGTGATTGCTGGGCCTCTGTTCCTGAGTTCCTGATTGCAGCTGTTCCAGTGCCTCCTGAATGCTGAGTTGTTCCAGTCCTGGTTCCGGCCTAGTCCTCTGGGGTTGCAGTTCCTGCTGACCTTCTTCTCTGCTGTTTCCTGCCCTGACTGATCGCTCTGCTGGTTCCTGCCATCTCCTCGCCTGTCTCCTGTGATCCTGGTGACCTTCTGCTTGGTCGCGTCGGCGACATTGTTTGTTAGTCCCAGCGTGCGGATGCTGGTTTGCTCCAAAGCCTTGCGGTTACACGATTCTGTTGTTACTCCAGTGTGCGGACACTGGTTTGCTCCAAAGCCTATCGACTATACTATTCAGTGGTTGGTCCCAGCGTGCGGACGCTGGTTTGCTCCAAAGCCTTGCGGCTACACGATTCCCTGTTGGTCCAGTGTGCGGACACTGGTTCGCTCCAAAGCCTATCGGCTACACTACTCGGTGGTTGGTCCCAGCGTGTGGACGCTGGTTTGCTCCAAAGCCTTGCGGCTATACGATTCACTTGTTAGTCCAGTGTGCGGACACTGGTTTGCTTCAAAGCCTATCGGCTACACTACTCAGTGGTTGGTCCCAGCGTGCGGACGCTGGTTTGCTCCAAAGCCTTGCGGCTATACGATTCACTTGTTAGTCCAGTGTGCGGACACTGGTTTGCTCCAAAACCTATCGGCTATACGATTCAGTAGCTGGTCCCAGCGTGCGGAGGCTGGTTTGCTCCTAAACCTTGTGGCTATCCGATTCAATTGTTAGTCCAGTGTGTGGACGCTGGTTTGCTCCTAAGCCTTGCGGCTATACGATTCCTCTGTTGGTCTCAGTGTGCGGACACTGGGTTGCTTACGATCCTGTCACTCTGTCATTATCATCCGACAGCTATTGATACCTCTGGGCTGCCTTGCCCGGTATTGGTAAGGCCGGTAGAACCTTGCTTCGCATTCCCCTTGAGGTTGCCTTACCCGGTATTGGCAAGGCCGGTAGAGCCTATATCGAGGGTTGTTGGGCTGCCTTGCCCGGTATTGGTAAGGCCGGTAGAACCTTTTGCCACATTCCATCTGAGGTTGCCTTACCCGGTATTGGCAAGGCCGGTAGAGCCTACACCGTGTACTTATTGGGGCTGCCTTGCCCGGTATTTAGGTAAGGCCGGTAGAACCTTGACGCTATTCCATCTGCAGGTTGCCTTACCCGGTATTGGCAAGGCCGGTAGAGCCTATTATTCCATCATCTCAGACTGTCCTGTCTGGTATATTGACAGGACCGGTAGAGTCTGCATACTGTCTTTGCTATTTACTCTTGATATATGTGTATGTGATTGCCATTCTAAGTGATCATTTTATTATTTCAATAAAATTGAGTTTTTTACCTAAAACTTGTGTCTGAGAGTCATAACAAACCGTGACACATATCTCATACTTCTTATCGATATTTATAATAGATGTCCCGAAGAACACATCTCTCTTCGAAGTGGAGCTCAACGTTCAATTGTGAGCATACAATCTTCACCAGTTAAATGGTCATTGTTGGGAATCCACCTCTCAGCGGAGGTGGTAATGTGCAAAGTGAATAGGCAAGAAACGTTGCGAAATCTTATGTCCCATAGACCCCTAAGCAGATCCATAGTACCTCTTTTATTTTTAATGCTTCCTCGATCCCTGGCTCTACGTGTGCTGCTTCATGGCAGTCATCACGGAGTCCTATGATGGGATATCTCACAGTGTCCACGACCAGTAAATCTGCGGGTGTATTTTCAAGGACAAGTACTCGCAACACCAGTCCCCTGGCTCTACGTGTGCTGCCCAGACAGACATCACGGAGACCGATAACAGGGACTTATTGATAAATCTAAAGACAAGAATTATTGCATAGCCAGTCATTTTTAATGCACAGAAGATCCCCTGTCTCCGTCCCGGTAGGACACAGTCATCGCATCAAAATAGTGACACGTTTGGCTGTGCCCGCACGAGAACAGAGTACCCGGGATTGCCATACTTCCATCCCCAAGCCTAACCGCAGTAGTAGGTTTCACGCACACCCGACGACCAACAAGTACATCTATGTGCACAAATCCCACCACTAATCAATGTGTCAATTTAAAAGTCACAAAAACAAATAAAGCTATCACTATGGAGGAACGACATGATGTTTTTTAAGGATATCCATCAATTCTTTATATACCACCATGGGTTTTGAACACATCCTAGACACATCATGCCCTGCTTAATCCGATAATCAAGAAAAAAATGCAAAGCCATTAGGGGCAAATGTCCGCCCCGAAAACAAGTTACTCTTTTTGATTAATAACTGCATGGGCATCAATGTCGCTGTGTGTTCACAACAACTCAATATCAATTGAAAGGAATACATTAACAATTCACCAGCAATTTACAATCTACTTCCCTGGGTTCAAAATCCAATGTCCATGTAATCATATAGCCATTATGATAAAAAAAAGTCTATCACAGGATAGTATTGATGTCCAGCTCAAGCATAAATGTAACGTTTCCTTTAAAGAAAACAGTGTAACAACAGTTTATCATTCAGACCTCTAGAAGCAACTGTATCAAGAAAGTGTATCCACCTAGCCTCTTTTTGAAGAAGCAATTTGCCTCTATCTCCTCCTCGTGACAATTGTGGAACATGATCTATTGCCGTATATCTCAATGTAGGTAAAGGATGATTATGTTGTGCAAAGTGTGGAGCAACCGGTTGATCCTTAATTTTGGAGGATTGTCTTTGGTTGGGGTTTCTACTAGCTTCCAATGCAGCTTTGATTGCTGCCCGATGGTTCCCCATTCTCTCCTTAAATGTATTGGTGGTTTTACCCACATACATGAGCCCACAAGGGCATAAGATGATATAAATCACAAATTGGCTATTGCAGCCTAAATGATAGTTAATAGAAATCTTGAAACCCTTGTGTGGGTGTTTGAAAGAAGGTCCTACCATCATATAGTTGCATGTAACACAAGAAACACATTTATAACATCCCTTCTTTAGAACCATTTTATTTTGATTATAGCAATTTACTGGATCCGTTTTAACCAGTAAATCCTTGAGGTTTTTCCCTCGTCTGTAGCTCATCATAGGCAGTGATTTCAGAACCTGTTTAAAAGCTGGATCACTAGTAATTATAGGCCAATGTGTTGTGACACTTTTTTTAATAATATTTGAGCTTGTACTAAACGTTGTGGCCAAAGTCATTCTAGGTTCCTTAATTGATGTTTTCTTTGAAAAACTGTCCATCCGGGATATGCCTTTTGTGGACTTAATGCACTCATCAATGAGATCAGATTTATATCCTCTATCAAGAAATCGATCCCCCATTTTATTCAATTCTGTATGTAATGTGTCCTCTTCACTGATTATTCGTCTCAATCTTAACATCTGAGATTTTGGTAAACTTTGGATCAGATGTGGTGGATGGTGACTGGTGGCTTCCAAAATGTTATTTCGATCAGTGGGCTTTTTAGATAATATGGTAGTTATTATACCATTGGAGGACTGGACTAATACATCTAAAAAAGGAATCTTCTCATAGCTATATGATAATGTCAATTGAATGTGGGGATGGTTTCTATTCAAATCTGTCACTAAGGTCTCAAGTTCAATGGGTGTTCCATTCCACAAAATAAACATATTGTCTATGTAACGAATGTAAAAGACACTTTTAGATCTGAACAGATCATGTTTTTGCAAGAACTCCATCTCATATACATGCATATAAGCTGGTGCCATACAAGCCCCCATAGCTGTGCCTGTCTTCTGTAAATAAAATTTATTTTCAAATCTGAAATAATTTTTTGTGAGACAGAATTCTAGCAAAAGCAGGAAGTATTCTACTGGAGGACCCTGGTATAAAGGATTCTTGGAGATCAGGTCCCGCACAGCGGCTATACCACCTTGGTGTGGAATTACCGTGTACAGCGACCTGACATCCATTGTCCCTAACAATATATGATTAGCATCAACTTCTAAGGCCATCAACAGTTGCAAAAAAGTACTGGTATCCTTTAAATAGTAAGGCAGATTCTGTACACATGGTTGCAAGTGGAAATCAATATATTCTCCCAAGGGATGTAACAGTGATCCCACTGCAGAAATTATTGGCCTCCCTGGTGGGACAATCAATGACTTATGAAGTGTGAGATATGTATGTATTATATACTCCATACTGGAAGTGAGAGGAGTGATGGACATGTGGGGATGCTTCTAGGTCCCCTTCGGGTGCCAACTCCTTCCCCGGCCACGCAGATTATTTCATGTGTCTTTTAGATGCATCGTTTATTTATGTTTGATTTACAATGTAATTTTGTAAGTATTGCTTTTTAATTATAATGTCTCCATATGTTACCAGAACACAGTGGAACTGAGATGGTTTGAGCGATAGCGAGTGAGAAAGACTGACAACGTATCTCCGTAATATTTTGACCAATTACATTGAGTGAGTTAGTTTACAATTTCATATGCGGGTCACCGCTGCGTTCCACATTGTACGGATTCGTTGCCGTAACAGCCTCGCTGCGCTCTTGGCGCTATTTCTGTTCAAACTGTATTTAAGGTTAGTGATTTGTGTTTGTTGGTGTCTTGAGAAAGGCCCCAAGAGGGGTCGAAACGTTGACAAGAGCTAATGTTTTGAATAAAGGATTTTAATGTTTAAAGAAAGACCTGAGTGTGCACTTGATGTTTGATGTTTTTACATCTGCAAATCGTTATACATTTTGTTCAAGTTGCACCAGGCATTATCTTTGGATTTTTTTGTGTATTGGAGTGCCCACTTTTTGTAAATTTATATTGGATATCGATGGTTTTCAATATCTTGTGGTTGCACCCACGGTGAAGTGTTGCTGTTGAAGAACTCCCATTTGAATTGATTTTTTTGAGTGACTAGACTTTTTACAGAAAGCTGTGTGGTGGCTTACAAGACCTATGGAGTCTTTCTTTGAGATAGCAGGAGGAAATGACCAGGATGCTCAAACTTATATGATTGACCATTCCAAAATAGAATCCATTCTGTTTAAGGATAACTTCTCTACCAGCTATGGACAATCTACACCTGTGGAACTATACCATCAAATTTTAAAACACAAGAAACGTGAGGTGGATTTATTACTACATGGAAATACACTTTCTGAATACCATCGGGAAAAGAAAATTCTGCGAGGTTTCCGTATTAAGAATATCCCAACAATTGGACGCTTAAATGCTTCCTTTTGTAAAAAATGGGTAGGTGTTCTCAATCAATGTTCCCTTGATCTCATGGTACTGGTGGTGGAAGAAATAAACTATGAAATCAGTGAGGTAAGAAAGAACATTTTGGAATTTGAGAATAAACATAATGAAACACTGAAAGGGGATACAGGTACTGATTGGATAAAAAAGTTAGATGAACAGGTTGATGGCTATAAAAATAGATTAGCCAAATACAAAAGAGAAAAATTTAATAAAGTTATTGATGACTATAAGGAACATAGGGTGTATAGATGGTTAAGTGGCACCACAGAACCCAATAAAAGAATACAGCCTAGGAGACGTGTGAGACGAAGACCAGTAATTCAGGGACTGACTGATAAAGAGGACAGTTTTTCATCGTCATTAGAGTCAGAGACAGAAACAAGTTCTAGCGAAGCTACTCCTTTTTTAGGGATTACAACAAGAGCCCAAACAAACAGAGGACGAGGGGGGGGGGGCAAAGGCAAAAATAGACGGTACTATGAAACCCCCTCTTCCCAAAACTTAATTTACAATTTATCTTCACATACACTCACAGTAGGTGAATCTAGATTATTACAGAGAGGTCTCACATTTGTTCCTACAGTCTACCAATCCAAATTTAACCAACAAGTTGATTTATATCGTTTCAACAGAAATTTACGGTTAAAAGAACATTTTTCTGTAGAAACAAATATGACAGAAACAAGTATTCCCTTCAAGAAAAAATCAACATTTGATCCACCTAGCAATAATGCTTCCATAAAAACATTCCAGAGATTGGTGGAACAGGATTGCAATAAGGTTAGTCAGAATAAGAAACATTATTCCAACCTGTCCAAAGATGAGCGCAATGTCATTAAAACACTTACTGCTGACTCTAACATAGTCATTAGAACAGCAGATAAAGGCGGTGCTATTGTGATCATGAATTACTCTGATTACAGGAAGGAAATAATGTCACAATTATCTGACGTAGACACTTATCAGTGTCTCTCATTTGATCCCACCAATTCTTACAAATGTGAATTGGATAAATTAATAGCTATGGGCGGAGAAGCTGGATGGTTAGATGAAAGGACTAGCCAATATCTTACCACTGATTATCCAAGGAAACCCATTCTATACACATTACCAAAAATTCATAAGTCATTGATCGCCCCACCAGGGAGGCCAATAATTTCTGCAGTGGGATCACTGTTACATCCCTTGGGAGAATATATTGATTTCCACTTGCAACCATGTGTACAGAATCTGCCTTACTATTTAAAGGATACCAGTACTTTTTTGCAACTGTTGATGGCCTTAGAAGTTGATGCTAATCATATATTGTTAGGGACAATGGATGTCAGGTCGCTGTACACGGTAATTCCACACCAAGGTGGTATAGCCGCTGTGCGGGACCTGATCTCCAAGAATCCTTTATACCAGGGTCCTCCAGTAGAATACTTCCTGCTTTTGCTAGAATTCTGTCTCACAAAAAATTATTTCAGATTTGAAAATAAATTTTATTTACAGAAGACAGGCACAGCTATGGGGGCTTGTATGGCACCAGCTTATGCCAACTCCTATATGCATGCATATGAGATGGAGTTCTTGCAAAAACATGATCTGTTCAGATCTAAAAGTGTCTTTTACATTCGTTACATAGACGATATGTTTATTTTGTGGAATGGAACACCCATTGAACTTGAGACCTTAGTGACAGATTTGAATAGAAACCATCCCCACATTCAATTGACATTATCATATAGCTATGAGAAGATTCCTTTTTTAGATGTATTAGTCCAGTCCTCCAATGGTATAATAACTACCACATTATATAAAAAGCCCACTGATCGAAATAACATTTTGGAAGCCACCAGTCACCATCCACCACATCTGATCCAAAGTTTACCAAAATCTCAGATGTTAAGATTGAGACGAATAATCAGTGAACAGGACACATTACATACAGAATTGAATAAAATGGGGGATCGATTTCTTGATAGAGGATATAAATCTGATCTCATTGATGAGTGCATTAAGTCCACAAAAGGCATATCCCGGATGGACAGTTTTTCAAAGAAAACATCAATTAAGGAACCTAGAATGACTTTGGCCACAACGTTTAGTACAAGCTCAAATATTATTAAAAAAAGTGTCACAACACATTGGCCTATAATTACTAGTGATCCAGCTTTTAAACAGGTTCTGAAATCACTGCCTATGATGAGCTACAGACGAGGGAAAAACCTCAAGGATTTACTGGTTAAAACGGATCCAGTAAATTGCTATAATCAAAATAAAATGGTTCTAAAGAAGGGATGTTATAAATGTGTTTCTTGTGTTACATGCAACTATATGATGGTAGGACCTTCTTTCAAACACCCACACAAGGGTTTCAAGATTTCTATTAACTATCATTTAGGCTGCAATAGCCAATTTGTGATTTATATCATCTTATGCCCTTGTGGGCTCATGTATGTGGGTAAAACCACCAATACGTTTAAGGAGAGAATGGGGAACCATCGGGCAGCAATCAAAGCTGCATTGGAAGCTAGTAGAAACCCCAACCAAAGACAATCCTCCAAAATTAAGGATCAACCGGTTGCTCCACACTTTGCACAACATAATCATCCTTTACCTACATTGAGATATACGGCAATAGATCATGTTCCACCATTGTCACGAGGAGGAGATAGAGGCAAATTGCTTCTTCAAAAAGACGCTAGGTGGATACACTTTCTTGATACAGTTGCTTCTAGAGGTCTGAATGATAAACTGTTCTTACACTGTTTTCTTTAAAGGAAACGTTACATTTATGCTTGAGCTGGACATCAATACTATCCTGTGATAGACTTTTTTTATCATAATGGCTATATGATTACATGGACATTGGATTTTGAACCCAGGGAAGTAGATTGTAAATTGCTGGTGAATTGTTAATGTATTCCTTTCAATTGATATTGAGTTGTTGTGAACACACAGCGACATTGATGCCCATGCAGTTATTAATCAAAAAGAGTAACTTGTTTTCGGGGCGGACATTTGCCCCTAATGGCTTTGCATTTTTTTCTTGATTATCGGATTAAGCAGGGCATGATGTGTCTAGGATGTGTTCAAAACCCATGGTGGTATATAAAGAATTAATGGATATCCTTAAAAAACATCATGTCGTTC
This sequence comes from Rhinophrynus dorsalis, assembly GCA_037306005.1. Classification (NCBI taxonomy): domain Eukaryota; kingdom Metazoa; phylum Chordata; class Amphibia; order Anura; family Rhinophrynidae; genus Rhinophrynus; species Rhinophrynus dorsalis. The sequence goes on from CM074721.1 coordinate 150,619,256, forward strand.
CTCCATAGTGATAGCTTTATTTGTTTTTGTGACTTTTAAATTGACACATTGATTAGTGGTGGGATTTGTGCACATAGATGTACTTGTTGGTCGTCGGGTGTGCGTGAACCCTACTACTGCGGTTAGGCTTGGGGATGGAAGTATGGCAATCCCGGGTACTCTGTTCTCGTGCGGGCACAGCCAAACGCGTCGCTATTTTGATGCAATGACTGTGTCCTACCGGGACGGAGACAGGGGATCTTCTGTGCATTAAAAATGACTGGCTATGCAATAATTCTTGTCTTTAGATTTATCAATAAGTCCCTGTTATCGGTCTCCGTGATGTCTGCCTGGGCAGCACACGTAGAGCCAGGGGACTGGTGTTGCGAGTACTTGTCCTTGAAAATACACCCGCAGATTTACTGGTCGTGGACACTGTGAGATATCCCATCATAGGACTCCGTGATGACTGCCATGAAGCGGCACACGTAGAGCCACGGATCGAGGAAGCATTAAAAATAAAAGAGGTACTATGGATCTGCTTAGGGGTCTATGGGACATAAGATTTCGCAACGTTTCTTGCCTATTCACTTTGCACATTACCACCTCCGCTGAGAGGTGGATTCCCAACAATGACCATTTAACTGGTGAAGATTGTATGCTCACAATTGAACGTTGAGCTCCACTTCGAAGAGAGATGTGTTCTTCGGGACATCTATTATAAATATCGATAAGAAGTGTGAGATATGTATGTATTATATACTCCATACTCGAAGTGAGAGGAGCGATGGACATGTGGGGATTCTTCTAGGTCCCCTTCGGGTACCAACTCCTTCCCCGGCCACGCAGATTATTTCATGTGTCTTTTAGATGCATTGTTTATTTATGTTTGATTTACAATGTAATTTTGTAAGTATTGCTTTTTAATTATAATGTCTCCATATGTTACCAGAACACAGTGGAACTGAGATGGTTTGAGCGATAGCGAGTGAGAAAGACTGACAACGTATCTCCGTAATATTTTGACCAATTACATTGAGTGAGTTAGTTTACAATTTCGTATGCGGCTCACCGCTGCGTTCCACATTGTATGGATGCGTTGCCGTAACAGCCTTGCTGCTCTCTTGGCGCTATTTCTGTTCAAACTGTATTTAAGGTTAGGGATTTGTGTTTGTTGGTGTCTTGAGAAAGGCCCCAAGAGGGGTCGAAACGTTGACAAGAGCTAATGTTTTGAATAAAGGATTTTAAAGGGGAACTTTCACCCCTTAATAACTAAATCTCCCTTAACTGCTGACCTGGCGACTAGCTGCTTAGTAGCGCTAGTCGCCAGAAAACTTACCCCGTTCTCAAGATTTCGCCGTTTGAAAGGATCAGGAAGCACGGACGTCTCTTCACAGTGACGTCCGTGCGCCTGCGCTGTCAGTCCCTTGTCAGTCCCTTGTGCACCGTATGCACCGTACGGTGCACAAGGGACTGACAAGGGACTGACAGCGCAGGCGCACGGACGTCACTGTGAAGAGACGTCCGTGCTTCCTGATCCTTTCAAACGGCGAAATCTTGAGAACGGGGTAAGTTTTCTGGCGACTAGCGCTACTAAGCAGCTAGTCGCCAGGTCAGCAGTAAAGGGAGATTTAGTTATTAAGGGGTGAAAGTTCCCCTTTAATGTTTAAAGAAAGACCTGAGTGTGCACTTGATGTTTGATGTTTTTACATCTGCAAATCGTTGTACATTTTGTTCAAGTTGCACCAGGCATTATCTTTGGATTTTTTTGTGTATTGGAGTGCCCACTTTTTGCAAATTTATATATATATATATATATATATATATATATATATATATATAATTATTATTATTTTTTTTTAGCTTTGGAGTTCAGCAGTGTTTGTGAATTCTTTCACAACAATGGATGCATTTGTTATAAAGAAACCAAAAATAACACCAGAAGGAAACACCAACAGGGAAAACAGTGAAGAAAGGGACAGTCAGTTAGCCAGTACAAGTGGAAACCTTGGCACCAAGTCAAAGACAGCAGCTGCTCCCAAATATCGTCAGTACAGTGACAGCCACTTAGAGATGGGATTTACTTGGTGCGGCGAAGAGTCTTGTCCTCAGCCTGAATGTATCATTTGTGGCAGAAAACTGGCAAATGAAGCGTTGGTTCCTAGTAAACTGAAACGTCATTTTACAACAAACCACTCAAACTTGGTAGGTAAAAAAAGTGAATACTTCAAAACACTGCTGGACTTTCAAAAACGCCAGACAACAAAAAGTTCAAAAACTTTCAAAGTTTCTGAGAGGGCTCAGGAGGCTAGCTATTTGGTAGCTGAACTTGTGGCAAAGCAAATGAAGCCACATACAATAGCAGAAAATTTAATATTACCTGCCACTTGTAAAATAGTTAATAAGCTATTTGGTCCAGAGGCAGAAAAAGAAGTTTTGAAAATTCCTTTGTCAGACAGCACAATTAGCAGGCGAATTGGTGACATGTCAAAAGACATTGAAATATTAGTAACAAAAACGTTAAAAATGACAAATATGTTTGCCATACAAGTTGATGAGTCAACAGACATAAGTGGAAAAGCCCAGCTTTTAGAATTTGTCCGGTTTATTAATGAGCAAAATATAGAAGAACGTTTTTTGTGCTGTAAGGAGCTCAAAGAGACAACCCATGGCCAAGACGTTTTTGATGTATTAACAGCATATTTAGAATCTGTTAGCCTTTCTTGGAATGCTTGTGTAGGTGTCTGCACTGATGGTGCACCCTCAATGACCGGATCAATGAAAGGCTTTGTATCTCTTATCAAGCAGCAACACCCAGGTATCATTAGCACTCATTGTTTTCTGCACAAAGAGGCTCTTGTAGCTAAAACATTAGCTCCTGAATTTAAAGATGTTCTTAGCCAAGTTGTACAGATTGTGAATTATATTAAACACAGACCATTAAAATCACGGCTTTTTGCAAAGCTATGCGAGTCTTGTGATTCTGATCATGTGAGGCTAATTTTACACACTGAAGTGAGGTGGCTCTCAAGGGCCAATGTATTGTCTCGAGTTTATGAGCTTAGGGAAGAAATTCATACTTTCCTAACTCTTGAAAAACATGAATTATGTGAATTTCTTAGCTGTGAGTTCTGGATTTGCAAGCTGGCCTACTTGGCTGACATATTTCAGGTATTAAACAAGCTGAACCTGAGTATGCAAGGTAAGACAGAGAACATCCTGAGTTCTGACAAGCTACAAAGCTTCAAAGAAAAACTATGTCTATGGAAAAAGCGTGTAAGTGAGGGTGATCTGGAGATGTTTCCTCTCACTTTTGCTAGAAAAAATAAAGAAATCATAAAGCAAATATCAGATCACTTAGCAACACTGGAACAGAAAATAGAACGCTACTTCCCAAATCTGAATGTGGTTCTCTATGACTGGATTCGTAATCCTTTCTCAGAGCTTGCTAATCGCAGTGATGGACAATTCAGCCTCCAAGAGGAAGAAGAATTAATAGCTATAAGACACGATCGCAGCCTGGAAATTAAATACCATGAATTGTCATTGGACACATTTTGGATAATTGTCTCTGGAGAACATCATAACATTGGAAGAAAAGCACTTGCTATTCTTTTACAGTTTTCAACCACTTACCTCTGTGAATTGGCTTTCTCATCCATGACAAACATTAAAACCCAAAAAAGAGAGAGGCTGCTATCATTGGAGGATGAATTAAGAGTGTGCCTATCATCAATTCGTCCAAGGATTGACAAACTCTGCAGGCTTAAACAAGCTCAAGTTTCACACTAAATAGCACAGAGTAGCTCTCATAAATTTTATTTCATATAAAATATGTTATTTGTATTCTGTCAGTGTTTAGTTTCTGATTAAAATTTGTAGGGATTTTGGGCTCGATTCAAATGTTGGCGTTAAAACCAACGTGAAGAAAAAAACTGCCTTCGCTCGTTAAGCAAGACCAGGTAACGTGAGATTCAAATCTTTGTTACCCAGAAGAGTTAACGAGCGACGGCCTACAAAACACACGAAGACTACAAAACTGGAGTCGCCAAATATTTGACCTCATCGTCGACGCCAAATACACGATAAACGCGAGAAACGTCTCCAAAAAAAAAACAAACACGCGAAACGTCCAACGTGACCCAGTCTCAGCCAATCACAGCACCCCAAAGTATCAAGTTGAGTCGAATAAACTATAAATAGACCCAAAATCACCTACGCACCTTTGTCTGTTATCGAGTTCCCAAGAGCTAGATATCAGGACCCAAGGAGCGGAGGTTAGTTTTTCAGAGAAAGGGAGTTTAGGCGGCGCACACACACAGACAGGTAGAAGGAGAGTTTGGCAGCACACAAAGCGACACAATACACTTTTGAACATACAAATACACGCATCCAAACACACATACACACATACACATAGCCCATTTTTTTTTTTGTAAAACACACACACACTTTTTTTCTTTATTTTGACAGTGTGAGTCTGTGAGTGCAAGTGAGTGACAGAGAGTGAGTGAGTGAGTGAGTGTGTGAGGGCCTGAGTGAGTGCCTGGGTGTGAGTGGGTGAGAGAGATGGAGAGGAGAGGAGAGAAGAGAGGGGTGGGGAGTGTAGGAGGAGAGGAGGAGGAGATTCAGGGGGGCAACCCTGGTCAGGGTAGGGGAGGGAGAGGGAGATCTCTGGGGCGGAGGGGCAGCCACCCAAGACCAGGCACATCTAGTGCAGGGGCAGACACAGTGGGACGAGGGGTAGTCCCCCTGCACCACACACAGACAGGGCCAGTGCAGGCAGGGCTGGGGAGCCACAGCCAGGGCTCTCAACCAACCTCTGGGGGTGAGGAGGAGGAGAGGTTTAGAGAGCCCAAATACACAGAGGAGGAAAACCTGGTCCTCTGTGAGGCTGTGGTTGCCCACTACAGGTACCTCTTCCCCAAGGGGCCTAAAGCTGGCCTGTCAGCAAAGAGGAAGGCAGCCTGGAAGGAGGTTGTGGCTGCTGTGAATGCAGTGTCCTGCCGCAGCCGGACGTTGGATTCTGTGAAGAAAAGATGGGCAGACTGCAAGGCTAAGGTAAGACAGTAACATAGCAACACAGTAATCAATGTTGAGAAAAGACCTGTATACATCTAGTTCAACCCTTTTCCCATTTTTGTCTACCATTATGAAGGTGAAGAAGAAGATGGGCGAGCAGGCCTTGCACGCTGCTGGCACAGGGGGTGGTCCTCCCCTGCGGGTGGAATACAGCCAGTGGGAGGAGGCTGTGCGTCAGACCATCTCCTCCATCATGGTGTGTGGGATCCCTGGATGGAGTGACACCGGGGATGAAAGTAGCCTCCAGACCACTGGTAAGTGCATCAAGACCCACACACACATCACACCAATCCTGACACCCACCAGGCAGAGGCCAACACAGTGACACATGGACAGCATTACACAACACAATTCAGTCACACAGCTTGGAGGGACGTCACACAAGGACAGAATACATGACCAACCTAGCCTGAATGGTAATGGTCAAGTCCCTGTTGAACCCCCTTTATGCTGTCCAAAACGACATCATGCACAGCACAAAAACAATGCACAATGTCATGTGTCAGTCACAGATCCAACTGTTATGTGTATCACAATGTCATACACATAGTGACAAAGAGGTCAGCACACAACCCCTTGAATGCCACAGGGATAAGTAATTCGTTGGTTGACAATACATTGGCTAGTCCCTTGGCACCCAATGGGTTACCGGAGAATAGCAAGGAGGGGACTTGGTGTGTTTCCTATTGTATTGTTACTGCATGTCAGGGCTAGACGTTGTACATGTAGTTAGTTAGTCTAAGTGGAATAGTCAAGGTTCAGCTTTCTGCATCATATGTAGCCTGCAGAGTGGGGATGGCCAGGGGGCATTCCCCGCCATCCCCACTCTGCAGGACATATGTGATCCACAGGACTCAACCATGATGGGGGGGGGCATTCACTAGGATGTCAGAAAGAGGTGACAATGTGTACATGACAACTGCAGTGTCATCACACCTGAAATCCCTGTGTTGTTCTGTGGAGCCAGTGCACTGAGATCTAAACAACACGTGACATACCAGTGCTTAGGCTCCATAGCATAACAAACATGTGAAAAGGTAGAAACAACCTCCAATAGTACATTCTAACAATGCACTTGTTTGCTGTGTGTTAGGATTTTAGCGGTCCTGGGGTGTGTTTGTGTGTCCTCCAGCTGTTTGGGTTCCTGGGTTCCACAGATCATGTTGGTTGGCGTGCTTGGTGTGGTTATTCCTGCTGCCGACATCATTTACTGATTGATTGGCCTCTGTAGTCATAGGTCCTCACTGGTGCATTGCTGTGTTTAGAGGTCCTGGTGTGTTTGCTGTTGAGGCCTAGGTGAAGAATGTGCAGTGGGTTTGTGTCACTCAAGGTGTGATAGTTCAGTGTTGCTCACCACATGGATCCTGATGAATGGGGATAGCAAGGAGGTATATGCCTTGCCATCCCCATTGCTCAGGATACACATGATGACCAAATCACATCACTGCAGGTTACTGTAATCAATGTATGTGATCACGTCAAACCTAGCAAAGTGTGTTAGGATGGTAACCAATGCATTGCAAAGAAATGCAATGGAAACCATCCTGCCACTCAACGGTTTGCGTGTCAGTGTAATAGTCTTGCAGCACTCCTGTCATAGTTCACATCACTGATTACATCATGTCATTTCCCCACACAGCACACCAGACAGCAGGAGCAGAGGACACAGGAGGTTCCTCCACTGAGGAGGCCAGCACCTCCAGTGCACCACCACCACCACCACCACACCAGCAGCAGTGGCAGCAGCAGTGGCCCCAGCATGGCCCCCAAGGCCCACTGCACCACCAGCAGCAGTGGCCATACCATGGCCCCCAGGCTTCACCCCACCAGCAGCAGCAGCAGCAGCAGCAGTGGCCACAGCATGGCCCCCAGGCCCCACCTCCCACAGTCCAGCACCGGTACACTCCCCTGCAGGATGTGCCGACAGCCATGGGGAGGCACCGGATGCCCGACATCGTGGGGATGCCACAGCATGGGCCACTGCAGGCAGCCACCAGGCCACAGCCGCGGGACAGTAGCCAGTGGCCTATGGACTATGAACACTTTGGCCTCATTGGCCAGCCACAACGGCCACAGGCCCTGGTGGTGGTCACCACACCATCCCCGCCCCAACACACAACACCCCCACAAACCATGCTAGCCACACATATGGCAGTTGTGACATCCCCAGGGGGTCACTCATCTGGGGATGCAGTGATGGGCTCCCCATGCTCCCTCCACATCCGGACCCATGGGTCCACCCCATCTCCCCCAACACCTGTGGTGGAGCCACAGGACAGCCAGAGGGCATCCCCACCACTGTCCCGTTCCCCCTCCACACCACACACTCCTGACAACACCATGGTGATGGATCAGGAGTGTCTGGTACTCCAAAGGAGGCAACTCAGGGTGGCCAGGAGGTGTGCCTGCTCACTCAACAGGCTTGAGCAACATATGGCACACCTCCTGGACAGCATGAGGGCACTGGAGGCCCATCACGTTACTCTCAGCAACCACATGGTCACCCACACCAACAGGGTGACAGCTTCAATTGACCAGGTGGTTGCTGAGCTCCGTGAGAGTAACAGGCTGGAGACCATCCGCCAGGCCCAGGCCTCCAGTTCCAGTGCCTCAACCCCTGCCAGCACTCCACCAGTGGCACCCCCAGCCCCCAGAACCACTAGAGCCTCACGGCATCAAGTGCAGGAAGCCACCCCTGCAGCCCCGCCCAAAGCACCCCCCAAAAAAAGAAAATAAATGTGCAGTTGTTGCTTGAGAACATATCAATGTCTGTGTTTTATTCAGATGATACAGTTAGAGGGGCAGAGTTGTCTCCAATGCATTGCAAAGCTATGCATTGAACTCAACTCATGCACATCTAACATGGGGGTCAAGTAATGAGTTGTCTCCAATGCATTGCAAAGCTATGCATTGAACACAACTCATGCACAATGAATGGTGTCACAAGCTTTTACAGCAGGGTGAACACACACATCACAATCAGACATGTTTGTCCAAGTTCAACTCACAGACATCTGAAAGCCGAACAACATCAGGGTGTTGTTCCATGATGTGACTTGAACTTAAACAACATGAACACATTAGATATCTCAACAGATAAACCACATGATCACAATTAAGGGGATAGTAATGCTTAGGATGTGTCCAAACATATGTAGTTGGGTTCACCCCCCTGATTGAAAAAGGGAACAACCACTGCTGAAAGGTGTTTCATTCCAAGGTTTTCCCAGCTCAACACTTGAAGTCATATAACAAATATCCCAGTGGCCTGAAGGTGTCAAATGGCACTGTGACTACATCATCCTATGGGGATCCATGGTGCAGGGACCGGAGCTGTCCATTGTATGGTGTAGTAACAGTGCCATTTGACACTTTCAGGCCACTGGGATATTCAATCTATGAATGTAAACTTGGAGTTGGAACAACTTTTGAATTCAACACCTGTCAGCAGTGGGAGATCACTTGTTTCACTCAGGGTGATAAACTCTACTGCATGGATTTTCAAACATTCAATGTATTACTATCATCTTTTCAAAGAACATGAAGAGGGAGAAGTAATCAATGACACAAGATAGATAGTTATATACGATCATATGTTTTATTGATATCAACACTAACAAACAGATGATCCTCATGGATGTGGAGTAAACATGTCACCGGAACAAACTTCTGGACCATATTAAATCATGGCCTGGATGCCTGCAGAGGGTGGAAACAAGATTGAAGGTGCACTATGAACACAACAGTCATGCTATTCCTTTGCCATCATATTTTCTTTCTCTCTCTCATATAAATATTTATATATATATATATATATATATATATATATATATATATATATATATATATATATATATATATATATGGTGTGTTGTCCATGAACAGTCATGTGGGTTATGATGGACTAATGGTAAGGTGTGTGTTATCCAGGTAATTATTTTCTGGTGTGTGGTTAGTGGTGTGATGTGTTGTAAGTGGTATGTACCTGCCAGGTGTGTGTTTCGTCTCCATGGACTGCTGAGGTTACATAGGTGAGCTTGACATGTTGTTGGAGTGACAGATGTGCATGTGGTGTTGTGTGTTAACCCCTGTTGTTCGGAGGTGATTTTGGATGGCTTATGTTGTGCTGCTTTGTGTTCCCCTGGTCCCTGTTGGGTTGCTTGATTCTTATGGTTTGTCTGTGTAGGGCGGTGGTTCCCAACCAGGGTGCATTCCTCCCAACATTTCAAATGGCGAAAGAGGGACACTTCTGTTTTAGGTGGCGTTTCTGGGGGCACGTCTGGTAGGTGAGGCATTGCCAAGAATATTTAAGTTATTTCTTGACCCATCTGCACCTCTTTGTTTAACTGATGGATGATTTAGAAAAAGAACAAAGTATTTTAGTTGCCCATATTACTGGATAAACACATATACTGACAATTAACAACACATTTATGTATGTTTTATTGCTGTGGACCAATGTAATACACATCACTCATTCTGATGTCCGAAAAAGTGGGACAAAAGGGTAGAAAAGAGGGACAGAGGGATTTGGATCTCCAAGAGGGACTGTCCCTCCTAAGAAGGGACACTTGGGAGGTATGAGGGTGTCATGTGATGTTGATGCCCCATGTGCACCAGCTCAGGATGCATCACTTTTCCCATGTTGCTATGTTCTGCACTGGTGATTGGTAATATTGACTTTACACATTTTTGGGGGGATGTGTGTATGGGACATTTGAAGCACTATTCCTCCTCATTGCCATTGACAAAGTGGTACCTGATGCTGGCCATATGTTTTTTTTTATTTGGGTATTCCCTTGTGCCCGCTTCCTCCAATACCTCTCCTCTCCTCACGCGTTGGCATTGTGCCAACGCGTCTGCGAATTGTAGAATAGGCGACGCCAGGCAGGGGACAATGGCGACGTGTGAGGAGAGGAGAGGTATTGGAGGAAGCGGGCATCAAATACAAGCCTGCCACCCGCTTCCTCCGATGTCTCTCTTGTCCCCAGCCTTTTCTTATGCTGCGGGCTTCACAGCCACCCGTAGCAATGGCACTTTTATGAATGAAGGGAAGCGCTGCAGTCAGAGTGCAGCCTGCTTCCTTAATTGTATTTTAACCCTTTGAGTGCCAGTGTGGAATGCAGCGCACGCCTTTGCAATGCGTTGCATACCACTCTGGCACTCAAGGGGTTAATAATGTCCTACTTACTGTGTCCCATTGTTATTTGTGTGTTTGCTTCACTCTGCATTGGAAGGAGAGTGGAGCAAAAATAATGATAGCAATGGGACACAGGTGGTGGGCATTACAAATGAATGGATCTAAGTCAATCTACATTTCATGATAGTATTTATATTATACAATGTATGTAACACACCCACTCACACACATACAGGCATACCTTGCCTAATAACCCTTTGGGAACCAGAGGGCTGGGAGACATGCTATGCAATGCTTTCCTACCTCTCTGGTAATCAAAGGGTTGATTGTGGAGTAAAAGACAGATTTGTCCACTACATGGAAGTCCATGAGGTGGATGTGGATGGGGTTAGTATGTCCCATATATGCAATATATGTGACATATTAAGGGGTGTGTGGAAGGGGGCATTGTGTAGTGCTTGGTGTACTAGTTTTCTTTATTGTAACCCTTTGAATGCCACAGGGGTGAGCAGTACACATCCCTATGGCATTCAAAGCTGTCTATGGTGCTGAAAGCCATCTCTGTGTTCCCCTAGTAGCTGGGTAGGGAAAAGCACAGAGAATGCTGTTCAGAACTGGAGACGTGGGTTTTTTAACACTGCCTCCTGTGCTATTCGCCAAAAAAAGTAGGCGTTAGATTTCTGGCGTGAAATGTTGCAATTTAACTCGCGTTAGCCCTAACTCCAACATTTGAATCGCTTTTGGCGTCGCTTGTACATTATCCTCTATGGGTGAGATCTTGCTGTTCTGGCGACGGGCGACGTCTGTTTCAGAACTGGCGTCGCTTGTTTCTAGTAGAACATTTGCATTGCTCAGTTGACGTTAAAAGCAGCGTCGCCAGTTTTTTCTGGCGACGCCAACATTTGAATCGAGCCCTTTGTTTGTACTTGGTTTACTCTTTTCCTATCACAGCACACATTTGGCATAGTTTTGAAAAGTGCTGCTTGAAGGATAACATATTTCTTTATTTACTGTAATTTGCCTTATGCTGGAGTCTGGACTGCTATTAAAGTCCCTAAAATTCACTATTACTCTGTGTGCTGTCCATTTGTTATCAGTACTTATCTGTATAACTAATTTTTGCTCTGCTCAATTATGTTATACTGATTTTAGGAGGTAAAATTAACTACTCTTATATATGTGCTATTCATTACACACTGTTAAAGGACTGTTGAGACGTTAGGGGTGCCCCAGGAATTCCAGACAGTGTGTAGGGGTGCCTTGAATGAAAAAAGGTTGAGAACCACTGCCTTAAAGGGGAACTTTCACCCCGCAATAACTTAAAGTTCCCTTACTGCTCACCTGGCGACTAGCTGCTTAGTAGCGCTAGTCGCCAGAAACCTTACCCGGTTCTTCAAATATATGCGTTTTAAAGGAGCAGGAAGCACGGACGTCTCTTCACAGTGACGTCCGTGCGCCTGCGCTGTCAGTCCCTTGTCAGTCCCTTGTGCACCGTACGGTGCACAAGGGACTGACAAGGGACTGACAGCGCAGGCGCACGGACGTCACTGTGAAGAGACGTCCGTGCTTCCTGCATCTTTAAAACGCATATATTTGAAGAACCGGGTAAGGTTTCTGGCGACTAGCGCTACTAAGCAGCTAGTCGCCAGGTGAGCAGTAAGGGAACTTTAAGTTATTGCGGGGTGAAAGTTCCCCTTTAAACAGTACTACAGCAAACTACAAACACTCATCATCAACACCAAGAGGAAGAAACTACAGAGACTGAGATGCAAAGCAGGTTTACCAGCAGAATCTGTAAATCAACCAGAACAGAACTGCATTGTAAACCTTTCCACACATAAGCCAAGCAGAGAAGAAATATCTGTACTTTCAAAGGGCCTGTCATTCTGCCCCACTAAACCTGTGGACAGGGTAACACTCTGCAGTGACATGGAGGAGTTTTTCAGAAAACTCAGACTCAAGGAATTCTTCCATGACAAAATGGATAATAATAATAACAACACCACAGAGCTACATCACAATGTCAATGCACCCACAAAAAGATCCACCAGGACTCCAAAACCAGGAAGTAACCCTACACTGGACAGATACATAGAGAGCTTCAGGAACAGAGTCACTACAGAAATACTGGAGAAACAATGTGAACCAACACCCAACCTAACCCAAAAGGAACAGAAAGCCATACAGTCACTAAAGAATAACCAGGACATTATTATTAAGCCTGCAGACAAGGGGGGAGCTGTTGTTATAATGAACACTGTGGACTACATTCAAGAAGCAAATAGGCAACTCTCTGATGAAATATACTATGTAAAATTACAAGATGATCCCGCAAAAAATTATACAAAACAACTTAACAGGATCATAAATGAACTGCTCTCCAACATTGAAGAACAGATAAGGCCCCTAATACCAGCAGATCCAAAAATAGGCTCCTTCTACATGCTACCAAAAATACACAAGTAAACTGTCACAGACTCAATAACGACAAGCGGACCAGTACTGTAGGTAACACACTCTTTATTAGGATATGCACGTACAGATAGAATGGCAACAGCAATAACACAATACAATATAGCAGATGTAAGGAAGGCTAGTGCTGCTATAGAGGTACCGAGCTGAGCTCCAGAAGACAGGATGCAGATAAGCTGCCTCAGGTCTGCACCTGAGGATCACACAGGTCCACACCTGTACCGACAAGGTTCCTGAGAAAGGCTACAGCGCCACAGGAACGCACCTGAACAGACAAGATACAAGAGAAAGGCTACTGAATACAGGTCTGCACCTGAACAGCCAAGGATCCAGAAAAGGCTACTGCGCTACAGGTCCGCACCTGAACGCTGCAGTAAATGGACAGGGACAAGGAGACATCTGCCAGGACCACCAGGAGTACCCAACCAGTTATCCACTTTAGCTTTGGTATGCTGGGTGTGCAGTGGACAACCCCAGGTAGCGCCAAGGTGGGTAGTCAGACAAATAGGAACCCCCAAGGAGCAAATACAGAAACTAGAGCCGCAGGTCGTACCAGATAGGTATAGGACTAGCCAGGGTCATACACAGAGAGGGTAGTCGGACAGAGCCACAGGTCAGTACCGAGACGGATAGTCAACCAGGCCAAAGGTCATACACAGAGGAGTTAGTCTACTAGAGCCGCAGGTCCACACCAGAAGAAATGTCAGCCAAGCCGGGGTCATACACAGAGCGGGTAGTCAGACAAACCAAAGTTGGCACCAGAAGGTAGTCAGACAAACCAAGATTATGCACAAACACAAGCCAACTGCACTGGACACCACGAAAGTGCAAATGAGTTAGTGTCCAGGCAGTTTAAGTACTCTAAACTCCACCCCTGGAAGGTGGAGCACTGTCACTTTAAGAGCTGCACACGTCACTCAAGGAATCCCCAGTGATGCGTGCCTGACTCAGCCGGCCAATAGAGGGAGCCAAAGCCATGCAGGCACCCATACGCACAGCCCAGGAACAGCATCCGGGACACCACGGGGACCGGCTGCCGAACGGGGCACAGAGCAGCCAGTTCACTGGAAAGGTAAGCGTGAACACTTACAATACCTCCCCCTCAATGTCCCCCCCCCGCAGAGGCGGTCGAGGCTTAGATGGAAAACGTGAATGAAACCGTCGTATGAGCGCGGGAGCATGCATATCAGTAGCAGAAACCCAGGAACGCTCCTCAGGTCTATACCCTTTCCAATGTACAAGATACTGTAAGTGACCTCATACCCTACAAGAATCGAGAATGCTCTGTACTTCATACTCATCATGATCTGAAACTCTCATGGAAGCCAGACGTACAGGAGCAGAAGTATACCAGTTGCAGACCAAGGGTTTTAGTAATGAAACGTGGAATACATTGTGAATGCGCATATTGACTGGCAGTTCTAGAGCGTAGGCGACAGGATTGATTTTACGCAGGACACTGAAAGGACCCACAAACCGGGAAGCCAGTTTTCTACAAGGTACTTGTAGGTTCAGGTTTTGTGTGGAAAACCAGACTCTCTCCCCCACCTGAAATGCTGGTGCTGGTAACCGTCTACGATCAGCCTGTCTTTTTTGCTGTTGGTTGGACCATTGCAGGGTTCTTTGTACCCGTACCCATGTGGAGCGGAGTTCCCTTAAATTCTCCTCCAGAGCAGGAATATTCTGTGCCTCAAATGACTCAGGAAGTACAGAAGGCTGGAAGCCATAGTTAATCATGAACGGGGAATTCTGAGTAGAAGAATTCATGGCACAATTCCAGGCAAAATCTGCCCACGGCAACAGGCTTGGCCAATCATTGTGATGGTCCGAGATATAACAGAGTAAGAACTGTTCCAAAGCCTGGTTTGATCTCTCTGCCACACCATTAGACTGAGGGTGATAAGCAGAGGAGAAAGAGAACTGGATGCCCAATTGCGCACAGACAGGCCTCCAAAATCTCGACACAAACTGGCTTCCCCGATCTGATACAATTACTTTAGGCACCCCATGGAGCTGAAAGACCTCCTTGGCGAAGATCTTAGCCAATTGCTGGGCAGTCGGTAATTCTTTAAGAGGTACAAAATGAGCCATTTTAGAAAACCGGTCCACAATTAGTATGACCGTAAATCCGTCGGAAGAAGGTAATTGCAATATAAAATCGAGATGTGAGACCAAGGCCTCTCCCCATTAGGTACTGGAAGCAGGAGACCCACTGGAAGGTGCTGATGAGTCTTAGTTATAGCACAGGTTTGACATGCTGCTGCAAAGGCAGATACATCTTTATGGATGCTGGGCCACCAGAATAATCGTGATAAGGACCAAAACAATTGATCTCTACCAATATGCCCATCTGCTTTAGAGGAGTGGTAGGTCTCCAATAGCTTGGCCCTTAAGGTTTTGGGTACAAAGCATTTCCCATGCATATCTCAGATCCCTGAGGGGAAGGAATACTGGTGCGAATGGTTGCCAGAATACGATCCGGCGAAATCACAGGCGTAGGATCACACTCCTCTTTAGACAAGGGCCCAAACTGAAGGGACAGAGCGTCAGCCCTAATGTTTTTTGTACCAGGCAGATAAGATACCACAAAATTAAAGTGCAACACGAATAATGCCCATCGAGCCTGTCGTGGGGACAAGCGTTTAGCCTCAGAAAGATAACACAGATTTTTATGATCAGTAAGGATCAGAAATGGAAAGGAAGTGCCCTCAAGTAAGTATCGCCATTCAAGTAATGCCAGAATAATGGCCAACAATTCACGATCTTCAATGTCATACATGGTCTCTGGCTTAGAGAGTTTATGAGAAAAAAACCCACACAGCAGCAACGGCTCATCAGGAGATGACCACTGAGACAGGAGGGCACCTACTCCCGTCTCAGATGTGTCAACCTCCAGAGTAAATGGCAAATTCGGATTAGGATGTCTCAAAAGCGGGGCTGCCGCAAAAGCTGCCTTGAGTGTTTAAAAGGCTTGCAGAGCACCAGGAGACCATTCAGAGGTATTAGCACCCTTGTGCGTCATATCCGTAAGAGTTTTGACAATAGCTGAAAAGTGTCTTATGAATTTTCAATAATAATTGGCAAAGCCCAGGAATCTTTGAATAGCTTTGAGTCCCATAGGAAGAGGCCATTGGAGTACTGCTGACAGTTTCCCAGGGTCCATAGCCAACCCAGAAGAGGAAATTACATACCCCAGGAAGGTCACCTGGGACTGGTGAAATTCACATTTCTCCAATTTACAGAAGAGATGATTAGCCCTTAGGAGTGACAACACTTTTCCACATCTGTACGGTGTTGCTCAGTATTTGGGGAATGGATGAGAATGTCATCCAGGTAGACGACCACACAACTCATGAAAAGGTCCCGCAACACATCATTAATGAACTCCTGGAAGACAGCGGGAGCGTTGCACAGACTGAAAGACATTACCAGATATTCGTAGTGACCACTCCTGGTGTTGAATGCTGTCTTCCATTCATCGTTCTCTCTGATACGCACCAGGCTATATGTGGACCGTAAATTGAGCTTAGTAAAGACCGTTGATCCACGCAACCAGTCAAATAACTCTGTTATCAGTGGAATGGGGTATGCATTATCATAATTTTATTAAGCCCCCGGTAATCTATACACGGCCTTAATTCGCCATCCTTCTTCTTTACAAAGAAGAACCTTGCTCCTGCCGGGGAGGTGGATTTCCTAATAATACCTCTAGAGAGAGTGTCCGCCACATAGTCCTCCATGGCCTGGTTTTCAGCCAAGGAAAGGGGGTACACCCAGCCCTTAGGAGGGATTGCCCCTGGCACCAATTCGATAGCGCAGTCATACAATCTATGAGGCAGAAGAGTTGTGGCCTGCACCTTGTTGAAAACCTCACTGAAGGACAGATACTCCTTAGGTAAGGTGGAGGAGGAAGAAGACAAGCCCAAAATTCTAACAGGACGAGTCAGGCATGACTCTGTACAACGTGGAGACCAAGACAAAATGTCGCAACTGTGCAAGTCCATCCTGCCTGTTTTTGAAGCCACGGAAACCCCAGAATGACTGCATGATGTGGGGAGTTTATGACCTGAAACTGGAGTGTCTCATGATGTAGGGCTCCCACCAACAGGTCTACAGCAATGGTCTCATGAGTCACCTGAGGCGGTTGTAATGGCCTGCTATCGATAGCCTCTATAGCGAATGGAGATGCCCATGGCAATACAGGAATGGCATGTTTCTCTACAAAACCTGTATCAATGAAGTGACCCGCCTCTCCAGAATCAATTAGGGCCGGGGTTATTACATAGGACTTGGCCCAAGAAAGGACGACCTCCAGTGGGTTTCTCTTGAAAATCTCCTGGGGACTGTGAGACCCCACCTAGAATTTGTCCCCTACGTGACTCTAAGTGCGCCCATTTCCCGGACGTACGGGACAGTTGTGCAACAAATGTCCGGGTTTACCGCAATAGGCTCCCCCCCTCCCAGGTCGGAACTAGGAGGCTTGGGAGGTGAGGAAGGAATGGGTGGGCAATTAAACGTCGGTGCCAATCGTACTGGAGGCCTCCGTAGGCGCTCCTTAAATGACGGTCTCTCTCTGATACGAG
Organism: Rhinophrynus dorsalis; assembly: GCA_037306005.1. NCBI lineage: Eukaryota > Metazoa > Chordata > Amphibia > Anura > Rhinophrynidae > Rhinophrynus > Rhinophrynus dorsalis. The sequence continues at coordinate 150,636,512 of CM074721.1, forward strand.
TATCAATCAAAATGATAAACGAAATCAAATCGTCTAGATCTGAAGGCAATTCCCTGGCTGCAATCTCGTCTTTGATTACATCGTTTAGCCCTTGTAAGAAGGCGGCTACCAGCGCCTCATTATTCCATCCCACCTCCGCTGCCAAGGTGCGAAACTCTATTGCATATTCGTAATCAGTAATCCGACTTTGCTGCTCTCATTGGGAAATGCTTGCGGTACCATTTCCATGTAAATGCCCAACTGGTTTAGGAAACCATGACACAGGGCTGGGTCTCCCCCATACCGCTCAGGAAGCGGCACCCGACTGGAAAAACCCCTGATCATGCCTGCATCAGGGGCAGCTTGCACTGCCGATGCCAGGTTAGCAACGGGGGAGGCCACCGGTTGTCCGACAGGACAGTCAAGGTTTGCAGTATGGTTCAACAAGGTCTATAATGCAAATGTTATTTGATCAATTCGTTGATCCTGAGCCTCCACCCCGGCTAGGAGGTGCTGTGCCGAAGGGTTACCAGTACCGTCCGTAGACATGGTCCTTTCATACTGTCACGTACTCAATAACGACAAGCGGACCAGTACTGTAGGTAACACACTCTTTATTAGGATATGCACGTACAGATAGAATGGCAACAGCAATAACACAATACAATATAGCAGATCTAAGGAAGGCTAGTGCTGCTATAGAGGTACCGAGCTGAGCTCCAGAAGACAGGATGGAGATAAGCTGCCTCAGGTCTGCACCTGAGGATCACACAGGTCTGCACCTGTACCGACAAGGTTCCTGAGAAAGGCTACAGTGCCACAGGTACGCAACTGAAAAGACAAGGTACAACAGAAAGGCTACTGAATACAGGTCTGCACCTGTACAGCCAAGGATCGAGAAAAGGCTACTGCTCTACAGGTCCGCACCTGAACACCACAGTTAATGGACAGGGACAAGGAGACGTCTGCCAGGACCACCAGGAGTACCCAACCAGTTATCCACTGGAGCGTTGGTATGCTGGGTGCGCAGTGGACAACCCCAGGTAGCGCCAAGGTGGGAAGTCAGACAAATAGGACCCCCCAAGGAGCAAATACAGAAACTAGAGCCACAGGTCATACCAGATAGGTATAGGACTAGCCAGGGTCATACACAGAGCTGGTAGTCGGACAAAGCCACAGGTCAGTACCGAGAAGGATGGTCAGCCAGGCCAAAGGTCATACACAGAGGAGTTAGTCTACCAGAGCCACAGGTCCACACCAGAAGGAATGTCAGCCCAGCCGGGGTCATACACAGAGCGGGTAGTCAGACAAACCAAAGGTTGACACCAGAACGGGTAGTCAGACAAACCAAGATTATGCACAAACACAAGCCAACTGCACTGGACACCACGAAAGGACAAATGAGTTAGTGTCCAGGCAGTTTAAGTACTCTAAGCTCCACCCCTGGAAGGTGGAGCACTGTCACTTTAAGAGCCGCACACGTCACTCAAGGAATCCCCAGTGATGCACGCCTGACTCAGCCAGCCAGCAGAGGGAGCCAAAGCCATGCAGGAACCCACACACACAGCCCAGGAACAGCATCCGGGACACCATGGGGACCAGCTGCCGAACGGGGCACAGAGCAGCCGGTTCTCTGGAAAGGTAAGCGTGAACATTTACAGAAATCCAGGAAGACCCATAATTTCAGGAACTGGTACACTCACCGACAATATCTCTGGCTGCGTAGAAAGTACCCTGAAACCCGTGGTAAAACAAACACCCAGCTTCCTTCAGGACACCACGGATCTTTTAAACAAATTAGCTGACTTGGGCCCAATTCCAGAGAGCACCATCCTGGCCACTATGGATGTAGAATCCTTTTACACCAAGATTCAACACATGGATGGCATAGCAGCATGCCAGGGATATCTGGAACAAAATAACACACCCATGGAACCGGTAACAAAACTCATACAGTTTATTCTCACCCACAATTACTTCAAGTTTGGACAGGACCTCTACCTTCAGAAAATGGGGACTGCAATTGGTACCCGAATGGCACCACAATATGCTAACCTGTTTATGGCAAAATTGGAAGAGGACTTCCTGTCCACCTGCCAGATAAAACCCCTGGTCTATCTCCGCTACATAGATGATATTCTTATCATCCTGACTGCCAGTGAAGAGGAACTTCTCAAATTCCATGAGAATTACAATACATTCCACCCCAATATCAACCAAACACTCAGTCACTCACACACAAACATTAACTTCCTTGACACAACTATCAGTATTCAGAACAACTCCATCCACACATCCCTATACTGCAAACCAACAGACAGACCAACCTACCTGAAAAACAATAGCTTCCACCCAAAACACACAAAGAACTCCATCATATACAGCCAGGCCATCTGTTCTGACATGATGGACTGTGACAAGCACCTCCAGAAACTCAGAGGAGACTTTATAAAACACGGTTACAGAGCAACTATTATTGACAGTCAGATACAGAAGGCTACCCAAATGCCAAGAAAAAATCTGTTGAACTACAAAGAACAACATAAGGGAAACCAGGTGCCACTGGTGGTCACTTACCACCCCCATGTTGAAGTTCTATGCAAAATATCAAGAGAACGTCAAACAAAATTACATATGGATGAAAGACTTAAGAACATATTCCCACAGCCTCCCTTACTGTCCTTCAGACAGCCTCCCAATTTGAAACAACTGATGGTGAGAAGTGCCCTGAATAAAAATACAAAAAATGGCACATCTCCCTGCCTACAAAAGAGATGTGAAACCTGTGCATACATTTACACCACTGGTAAGATATCAATTCCAAACACCCAGTTACACCATAAGATCAATGGTACCTTCACCTGTAAATCATCCAGTGTAATATACCTTATCATGTGTGCAAAATGCCCAGCAGCTCTGTATGTGGGAAAAACTGGACAAGCACTACATAAGAGGTTTAATTCCCACAGATCCAGTGTTAATAACAAAAAGACAGAGGCACCATTTGTCAAAATGGGCACAGTGTCAGGGACATTAAGTTAACTGTATTGATGGGACGGTTCCGCACTCAGAGGGACAGAAAGGTATGGGAGGTAAACTTAATGTTAAAATTTAATGCAATTTGTAGTGGTTTGAATAAGGACAGAGAGTTTTTGTCACATTATCAGCATCGTAAATACCTCTAAAGCCTCAGAGGAAGAGTGCAATTTACCACTGACTGATCAAAGTATCTGGATCTGGATTAAGATCTCTTATCTGATTTCCATGCTAAACAATGCAATGTGTACTTGAATTTAAGAGATATGTTTTCATATTTATCTGTATAACATGTCTGAGGAAGAGACCTAAGGTCTTGAAAGCTTGCATTCTAAATCTGCTTAGTTAGCCAATAAAAGGTATCAAAAACTATATTTGCCTCCTGTATTTCTGTGGCTAACACGGTACCAACTCCTTTATTAACCCGTTAACATCCAGTTACTGTGTTTTTTGGTCATGTCAGTAAGGGGTTTTACAATAGAGGGAAAAATTGCGGATAAATTTCCTGTAGTAGTTAGCGACCCCAAGGGAATGTTGAAGAGAGCGGAGACCTACAGGTCGCAGCCACTCGAGAACAGCCTTGAGTATATCAGGGTCCATAGTGAAACCGACCTCTGAAATTACGTATCCCAAGAAGGTGACCTATTTGCTGTGGAACTCACACTTCTCTAATTTGCAAAATAGATTATTCTGGTGTAATCTTTGTAGAACTTGGGCTACATCTGCATGGTGGCTTTCCATGGAGGCAGAATGGATTACAATGTCATCTAAGTATACCACCACATGGAGCATGTCCCGGAGGACATCATTAAGGAATTCCTGGAAAACTGCTGGAGCATTGCAGAGACCGAAGGGCATTATGATGTATTCGTAATGCCCACTCCTGGTGTTAAACGCGGTTTTCCATTTGTGGCCCTCCTTTATTCGTACCAAATTGTATGTTCCTCACAAGTCAAGCTTAGTAAAGACCTTGGATCCACTCAATCGATTGAATAGTTCGGTAATGAGCGGAAATGGGTAGGCGTTTTTAACCGTGACACGTTTGAGCCCCTTGTAATTAATACAGGGTCTCAGTTCTCCACTATTTTTCTTCACAAAGAAGAATCCGGCCCTGGCGGGAGAGGAGGACTTGCAGATGAAACCCCGGACAGCGCATTAGCAACATACCCCTTCATGGCCTTATTCTCTGTGTCAGAAAGAAGGTAGACTCAAACTCGAGGTGGTATGGCACCTGGTTGTAGTTCAGTGGTATAATCGTATGGCGGTGAAGCGGGAGCTCACCAGCCTGGCCCTTAGTGAATACATCAGGAACTCTTGATACTCTTCAAGCAGCAAAGAGACCGGGATGTGGTTATCACTCTCACCACTTTTACTAGGCATGTCTTGGAACAGTTGGGTGGTCATGCCATGACTTCGGCCCTTACCCAATCGAACGTGGGATTGTGTTTGTGCAACCATGGATAACCCAGGACCACAGGATAGTGAGGAGAGTGGATCACCTGGAATTGTAAGGTTTCGTGATAGAGAGCCCCTACAGTCATAGACAAAGGAGCGGTTTTGTGGGTGACCTGCGGAAGTTGTAGGGGTCTGCCATCAATCGCCTCAATGGCAAGTGGAGTGGTATTGAGCTGCAATTGAATGGATTGCTTCTGGACGAAGGCACTGTCGATAAAGAGGCCCATTGCACCAGAGTCAATAAGTGCCTCTAGTGCTTTATCCTTATGGATAGCCGGGGAAGCTGAGACGCCATGTAAGGTCTGTCCCCTATAGAACCTTAGGTGCGGGTGTTTCCTGGACGTGTGGGGCAAGTTCACAGTAGGTGCCCTGCCTTACCGCAGTAAAGGCACAGGCCCTCCCTCCTCCTAAAGGTCCTTTCTGCAACTGAAAGGTGAGTGAACCCAAGACGCATGGGCTCCACATAGCCTGAGGTCTCGAGACTAGGAAGTGCAGGAGGAGAGGGAGGAATGGGTGGGGACGAAAAGCTAGGGGCTAAATGGATGGGATGCCTCCGCAGGAGCTCCCTGAAGGAAGGTCTCTCACGGATTCGAGAGTCAATCAGGATGCAATATGAGACCAGTTCCTCTAAATCACTGGGGAGGTCCCAGGCTGCAATCTCATCTTTAACTGTATCCGAAAGCCCATTAGAGAAAGCAACCATGAGAGCCTCATTATTCCAACCAACCTCTGCTGCCAGGGTACGAAACCGTCCTTGTACCCTGCTGGATGGACATCAGTTGCTTGGCAGCCGAGGTAGAGCAGCCCGGTACATCAAATACCTTTTTAAAGGATGCCACTAACTCAGTGTAATTATATGCAATAGGTTTCTGAGTCTCCCAAAGGGGATTAGCCCATGCCAAGGCCCTGTCAGAGAAATCACGAGGCCCACCATATTCCCATCAGACGTGAAGGCCTATGGTATCATCTCCAGATAGATACCGACCTGGTTCAGGAAACCTCTGCACTGGTTAGGGTCGCCCCCATAACCCTGGGGAATCGGGGCAGACCCAGTCATGCCTCTAGCAACATTGGAAACGCCATTGGCAGCCAGAGCGGCAGCAGCTATAGGGACAGCCTTCACAGGGGGGCGCTGAGGCGGTGGAGCCAGATGTGCAATACGGAGCAACGAAGTCTGGAGGGCTAATGCAGACTGGTCCATGCACTGGTCTACCTGGTCCAACCTCCAAGGAAGCCAGTTAATAGTCTAAGCGAGACAGAACGAGGGTATTTATAAGAGTTTTAGTAGTTTGTTGGGAGAGGAACGGGTGGATTTTAGCAATGTTGCAGAGAAAGAAGCTAGATAAACTAGCCACAGAGTTAATGAGAGGGGAGAAGGAAAGAGAGGAATCAAATATGGCCCCAAAGCAGCGTGCTGAGCTGACAATGTCAATTCCATCAACTGCATTGGTGAAGCTAGGTGTTGGGCAAGGTCTTGGAGGGAAAATGAGCAGTTCAGTTTTGGATATGTTTATCTTCAACTGATGGTGTGTCATCCAGGAGGAAATGGCCAAGAGGCAGTCTGAAACTTATAGCTGTATTTGAGGTGAAAGATCAGGAGTGGATATGTAAATTTGGATATTATCAGAATTTAGATGGTGCTTGAAGCCAAATGAATTAATACGTTCACCCAATGAAAGGCTGTACAGTGAGAAAAGCAGCGGACCCAAAATCGGAACCAGAGGGATTGTGGAGGAGATGTTATTGCCAGAGTACACAAAAAAGGAACGTTGTGAGAGAGGAGGAGAGCCATGAAGCAGCTTGATTTCAGAAACCAAGATTGTGGAGAATTTGAGCAAGAAAAGAATGGTTAACTGTGTCAAAGGCAGAGGATAAGTCGAGTAGTATAAGTATAGAAAGCTGTCCTTTGGCTTTTGCAGTCTGGAGATCATTAGCCACTCTGCATAAAAGCTGCTTCCTTTGTTACAGGAGTAAAACCACTGAAGTATGATGAGGGGGGTTTGGGGAGAGAGAGTATTGCATTTCGTACTGCTCTGGCACTCAAAGTGTTAAGATACAATAATTAACTTGGCCCTTCGGGACTTTGACCAGTAGATGGCACCCTTTCCTCAGGTATGAAGACTATGGATGGGCGAAAAATTCAGCCTCAAACTGAAACTGGTGAAAAATGGCAATTTCCGCATGGCGAAAAATTTCCTGCAAAAAGTGCTTATTTTCCACTTTTTTCTCGCTTTTTTCACCTAGCTCATTCCATTAAAATCAATGGGAACGGGGGTGTGGCCTAGCGATCTACTAGGATGGACATGTAGTTGTAGAGCTCCTTACTTCTCATTCCCACCTATTAGGCCTTCCTATTATATGGTTTTGCTATGTAAACCTTTACCTATTAGCGCTATAGTCCCCACGAGATGCGGATTTCGAGGCTCCTTGTCTCCCCTACTATTTCCACTGTTATTATTATTTTTGTGCTGCTTATCCAATTTACTTACGCATACATCTGCCAGCCACCTCTTCTGGGGTGTTGTTCTATACTGTATATACATGTCAGGGACAGGTGTGGTTGTTCCGCCCTGCTTACCAGACTAGAGTGGGATTATTCTTGATTTTTTCTCTACTACCTCTCTCTTCCTTCTGCCCTCTGTTCCTTGCCCAGTGGACCCAAATCTGTGTCTGGACTTGGGAACCCTCACTCAACATTTCTGACCCCAGTCCCTCAACTTCTTTGGGTAGCTCTGTCCTCATTTTTCCAACCTCATGGTTACAGGAACTAATGCTTCTGGTGTGGACTCAGGCCTACTAAAAATTGTGTCTCAAAATGCTAAGGGGTTAAATTCTCCCCGGAAGTGATCCGTGGCTTTGAGGGATTTCCAGCGACTGGGGGGTATTGTTTTCATCCAGGAGATCCATTTTAAAAAAATCTCAAGAAATGAAACTGACTAATGTGTCCTTCTCCCAGGCCTTTACTGCTTCGGATTCGGTTAAGAAAAATGGAGTGACTACTCTATTCCATAAAAATGTTCCCTTTTTCCTTATGGCCCAAATAAAAGATAAGGGAGGTAGATTCCTGTTTCTTAAAGGCACAATTGAGGGTACTGTCTATACATTTGCGATCATTTACGCTCCCAATTCTCTCCAGATAGATTTTTTGGATTCCACCCTCGCTAAATTAGCTTCTTTTATGGAGGGATTGCTCATCTTGGGGGGTGATTTCAATATCCCTCTTTACCCTAAACTCGACTACTCCTCGGGTAACACTTCCTACTCTCAAAAGATAATTAGACTGTTTAACTAAATACTTCACTCACATAGACTTATAGACTCCTGGCGGGTTTTGTACCTGGAGGGAAGAGAATTATACGTTCTTCCCCCATCCCCACAACACTTATACCTACATAGACTTTGTCCTCCTCCCACATTGCTTCCTCCATCTTCTTCACTCTGCCTCCACTGGTTCCATCACCTGGTCTGACCACGCTCCCACTGCCACTACTATACAGCTGACTCACACTCCTTTCACTCGTAGAGCTTGGAGACTCACCGAGTCCTTTCTTCTCAATAAATCCATTTGTACCACTGTAGAGGAGACGCTAAGGAATTATATCTCAGATAATTCTTACTCTGACGTTTCCAATTTAGCCACCTGGGAAGCACATAAGTGTGTGATCCGGGGTGAGCTCATCAAACAAGCATCTTGGGCTAAGAAACAAAGGACTCGGGAAATTGATGACCTGTTACGACAGATCCGTGCCTTGGAATCTCTTCATAAAAGGTCGTAAATGGAACTTGCCTTTATTGAATTGCAAACTTTGAGATGTCAACTTAAAGCTCTTCTGGGGAAATTGGTGGACCGCTCATTCTTTCATTCCAAACTTAAACATTTTGAATTTAGCAATAAGTCAGGTCTAACCCTCGTGCGACGACTTCAAGCCCGTCTATGTCATCATTATATCCCAAAAATTAGCTCCTCTATGGGTGTTTTGGTCAGAGATTCTTGTCAGATTGCAGAGGTGTTTCGGGACCATTATTCCAATTTATACAATCTGAGGCCCTGCCAAGATCCTCCCTCGTCCGCTTCTGATGCCCTCCGGAGTTATTTAGCCGACGCTTGCTTGCCCCAGCTTTCGAATAAAGACTGCTCCCTTTTGGAGTCTCCTATCTCTGAAGAGGAAGTTTCCAGGGCTATTGATGCTCATCCACCTGGGAAATCCCCTGGACCAGATGGATTCTCCAAAGTCTATTATAAAATCTATAAACACCTTAGTACCATTTCTCATTTCCACCTTTACAACCTTACCTGATGACATATCGAGATACCCAACCTTTACAGAAGTACATATCTCTCTCATTCCAAAGCTGGATAAAGATCCGCTCTTTTATGAGAACTATAGACCAATCTCTTTATTAAACCTCGATCTGAAATTATATGCTATATATAAGTCCTAGCAGACCGTTTGAAGCCTTTTTTGCCCTCTCTGATCCACCTGGATCAGGCAGGCTTCACACCTCACAGAGAGGCTAGAGATAATACCCGGAAACTTCTTAATCTAATTCATTCTGTTGCTCTATCAAAGACACCCACTCTGCTCCTTACAACGGATGCTGAGAAGGCATTTGACAGGATAGATTGGGGATTCCTGGTGCATACTTTAGAGGCTTTTGGGCTGGGACCTGTCTTTTGAAATTATATTCTTTCAATGTATTCCAACCCATCTGTGAGAATTCGGGTTAATGGTTGTGTCGCTGCTAGGTTCTCTATCACGAACGGGACTAGGCAGGGATGTCCACTCTCACCTCTCTTGTTCGTTTTGGTGATGGAGCCGTTCGCCCAGCATGTTCGTTTAAATCCTAACATTACAGGTATCATGCTGGGGCCAAAGGAATATAAGTTGTCTATGTTCACAGACGATGTTCTCCTAACAGCAACATATCCTGAGACGTCTATTCCGGAATTCCTGCCTGAATGCTCCACCTTCTCTGCCTTTTCTAATTCTATACGTATCATGGCTGGGTCCGATGCAAGTCATAAAAATTATGATCCTCCCATGGATTTTATATTTATTTCAGACAATTCCGATACAATTGTCTAGAAAATTCTTCACAGATCTCAACCGTCTCCTTAATAAATTTGGTTGGAGATCTTGGAGACAGAGGATAAGTTCTCAAACACACTCTAGACACTCCGCTGCCGGTGGGGTGGGTTTCTGTAATTTCCTCTTTTCCCATCATGCAGCCTGATTGGGTACCTTAGTGGTTCACATAAATCCTGGATTTGTATGGGGAGATCCTTTCCAGGAATAGAGGATCCAATTTTAGAGTTCTTCAATCCACATTCAGAAGTTGCTCTCCCTCCTGTCCGTCATCCTACCATATCTCCAGTCCTCCTTGTAGGTCACCGATATAAACGTGGGACAACTTTTCCCTCGATATTCCCCATTTATGAGGATTTTTTCCCATCTGCCTTCTCCACACTTCTTAGACTCTAATCAATTCCCTAGATGGTCTTCTCTTACAGAGCTTATCATACGGGACCTTATAAAGGAAGGGGCACTCCTTGGCTTTTCAGACGTTAGAGACTCCTTTTCTCTCCCTCCCAAGGAAATATGGTGCTATCTCCGGATTAAACACTTTATTGACACCCCCCTTATTCATGGCTCCACCACTAGACAGTTAACGAACGTTGAGACCCTTCTTCAGCAGAAAAGCCCAGAGAGGAGATTTATGGGTAAAATATACGCCATCCTACTCACAGAATTGACTACAGATCCTTTAGCCAATGTGAAGGCTTGGGAGAGGGATCTTGGTAGGTCACTACCCAAGGTGGCCTGGAAGGCGATCTGGAAAACCATGGTCACCTCCACTATCTCCTCTCAGTCGCTGGAACTTAATTACAAGATTTTATTCCGCTGGTATCTTACCCCTGATAGGCTCAGAAAGCTATTCCCTTCCACTTCTCCCAATTGTTGGAGATGCGGGACTTCCCCAGGCACATTTTTGCACATTTGGTGGTCATGGCCACTTATTAAACCCTATTGGGAAAAATGCCTGGCAACAACTGAATCAACCCTCGGGGTCTCCTTAGCCAGGGACCAGTTGCATATTTTGCTATATAGTAGCCTCCCCCCTCTCCCAAAACCTGAACGGTACCTGTTACTTCTTTTCCTTAATTCCGCAAAAGCTTTAATACCACTAAAATGGAAATCGCCTGACCCTCCTTCCCCTATCAGCTGGAAACAGAGGATAGTGGAACAGGCGTCACTCACACGGTTGGCTTTACTGCACAGGGGTTATGACCTTAGTGTCCTCTGGCCAGCCTTTATAAACTGGTTTCCCTTAAGTCTATTCGTTGTTCGGATCTCCACAGGTTCTTCCCTCCCCCCTTCCCACCTCTCCACTCTTTCCTCATTCTCTCTCCCACTTTTTTTCTACCTTCTTTTCTATGAGCTTTGTCCTATTCTCTTCTTTACTCAACATTTTCTGGGATCCATTTCAACCAACCACTATTAATGACTCCTGTCAGGGTAATATATTGCATTGGGAGCATTTATTGAATTTTGGGGGAATGTTTTTGTTTATGTAGATTCAATACATTGTTTCTATTCACTGAAAACTGACTTCAGCCTTATTATTCTAAGTTTGTATGTACTGCTGTGTACTGATCTTCCTTTGTTTATGTATACATTGCATATCTCAATATGTGTGTTCTTCTTTTTATGTTTTTCTCTTTGATGCTGATTCAATAAAGACTGATTTAAACAAAATCAAAGGGAACATTGAAGTTACACACAACATAAAACAAATATTCAGTGCTGGCCCAAGACATTGTGCTGCCTGGGTCCAAGGATGAAATGCTGCCCCCCAAACCATGCCCACCAAAACAAGCTCACATCTATTATGTGATATTTTAGAACTGTCCATTTTTTACAATTGCAGCAGTGTTAGATAGCAGTCTTTCACACAGGACACCACTGTAACCCTTTCATAACCAGGGATGTCAGTTCCTGACACGCCGAGGATCATAGATGGGATTTGTATCCCGGCGTTGCCAGCAAAGTCCAGATGATTCATTTCCATTGTTTGGATAAGTGGAGTTTCTCTCTGTTAAGATGATTTCCCATGTGTTTTTAAGTGTCCAATTAGGATGGAGTTAAGTGTTTTTAAATAAACCCTTCCAACTGCTGCACATAGTCTATGATTAAGCGCTTTTTTAGCGCGAAACATGTCAGACGATCCTATCAGCTAAGTACAATTGTGTCTTGCTCCCCCTGTTTTTGTAAGTATTTGCCATTTTTAACATTGATACAATAAAGTTATTTTGCTATGGATCGGCCCGAAGTGCATCCTTTCGTTTACATCCAAATGATTGATGGTAGTTTGCTCCGCCCTCATGGTGAGTGCTTCTGAAATCTTTGAACTTTGGAACTGTCTATGGATTGCAGTGTCAGAGCGCTGCCTCAGTGAGCACCTCGTTTTTGGCTGTGAGTCCCATGTTTGGGTTTGTTACTATTGTTCCTGATTGTAACAACGTGTAGCACAATTTGTTTCTTTTTATATTCTATTATATTCTATTACTCCGTTCCTGAATGCTCCTTTGTTTTATGAAAGAGGAGAAGTTTAACTGGCTGTTACAAGGGTACAATTGGAGATTATATCGTCATATATCATTATCCTCTATAGAAGCCATCTATGTTTCACGATTGGGATTGATATGATTTTCAAATGTGCACAGGTCAATAGCAATTATATATATTCATTATGATGACATCAGTGGTTGTAGCAGACACTTTTGTTTTCATGTTTAATCTTCTCCTGGTAGGGGCCAAAATATTCTTTAGAGATGGGGCTCTTCTGTAAATCATTCTGGGATATTTTGGGATTATAGCTGTCAAGGAATCTAAAATCCTCCAGTGTCTTTTGAGAATTAATATCTCCTATACTATCATTATACCTAGTAATGAACAATGAAAAAGCTCAGAACTATATATTAGTTTCATATTTTTATACTTTTTCTTATTATCACTATTTTTTTCAACTGTCAGTTGATCTTCAAATGGCACTCGCTCGTTATTATTTCGTATCTGAAACCTTTTTCTTTGAACTCTAACTATTGCATCCTGGATCAGACTTCCTGGGTATTCTTTTTCCTGAAAACAACTTTTCAAGATCTCAGACTGTGTATCATAGTCAGGTATGTCACTATAATTTCTCGCTATTCTACAGAACTGCCAGTAGGGCATGTTCTGTAGACATTTCCGGTGGTGACAGCTCTCAAATAGCTTTTAGTAGCTACCTCTTTGAAAAACATTTTGGTTTTTACTACCTGGAGTGCCCCACAAAGTTAAATCCAAAAACTGGATGCTATCCTTATCTATAGTGCTCGTAAATCTCATACCCACTTGCTAGAATTTAAATGATTAACAAAAGGGAGAATAGAATCCTTATCCCCCTTCCAAATCACCAAAATATCATCGATAAAGTAATGATAGGACACCAAATTTGCACACAGCCACTTTGAACCATACACCATTGTATTCTCTAGGTGTCCCATAAATAGGTTTGCGTAGCTGGGTGCAAATGTGGTGCCCATTGTAATACATTTTGTTTGCAAAAAGATATCACCTTCATATTCAAAACAATTATAAGTAAGAACGAAATCAATATATTTCTAAATGAATTTGATCTGATTTTGCAGCATCAAATGGTCTTCCATCAAAAATAATCTGCAGGCCTCTAATCCTCCCTCATGGGTTATATTTAACTACAGTGCTACCACATCTATTGTGGCCCAATAGAAGTCTTCCTCCCATACTATATCGCCTATTAGATCTATAACATGCATAGTATCCCTAATGTATGACGGGAGACTCAAGACTAATTTCTGTAAGTGGTAGTCTATTGTAGGAAGACAGGTTGCACATCAGAGAGTTTATGCCTGATATGATGGCCCTGCCAGGAGGATCCGAGAGAGACTTGTGTAGTATGATGGTAATACAGGGCCATCCTGGGTTCCTGTATACAAATAAAGTCCCTCTCAGATCCTCCCAGCAAGCCCACCATACAGGCCTCATTGATATAAGTTTTCAATTCTTCTGCATACTTGCTAGGGTCAGAACTTAATTTGATTTGTTTAAATCTTTTTTATTAATTCTGCAACAAGATACAAAAGTACATATACTTTTGAACTCTGGAATTACAAAGGAAAAATAGGAACAATACCAGAACAACAAAGCATATCCAAGTAGTGAACAAAAATGAGTTGATTCATTTATCATTGTAAAAGCATACAAATCACAATAACAGGTCAAGTTAATGCATGGAGAGGAGAGAGAGGAAAGGAAAAAAAAGACGAAAGGAAAAAAAAAAAGAGAAAAGGTGACACAGACGCAAGAGGGGTGGCTATTAAAATGCCAAAAAAAGTAACTGCTAGAAGGGAGAGAAAGTGAATAGAGGAGGAAAAGTGGAAGAAGGAATAAGTAATAGAGACCCATGGGGGGAAAATCAAATCTTAGTTATGTTGTAGCCAGTCATCAAAGTGGGACCAGATGTCACTCAGGTCACAACCTCTATGCATTAGAGTCATACGGGTAAAGGAAGCTTGTTCTATGTCCCTTTGCTTCCAACTGAGAATCGAGGGAGGATCCGGAGATTTCCATAAAAGAGGTATCATAGCCTTTGCCGTTGTCAGTAAAAGAAGCAATAGGCTTTTATCTGTTTTAGGTAAAGGGGGAAGACCACAAAATAGTAGAACTTGTAAAAGCTCTCTAGTAAGGGAAATCCCTAAAAACTGCTCAACAGATGCCAAGCATTGTGCCCAGAAGGGTTGGATCTTCTGGCAATTCCACCATATATGCAGGAGGGACCCCAAAGGGTCTCCACACCTCCAACACTTAGAGGATGTATTGGGGTAGAATTTCTTCAATTTTTCAGGTGTAAAATACCAGCGGAATACAACCTTATAATTCAATTGCAACAACTGAGAGGAGACAGAAGAATAAGCAGTAACTTTGAACTTAATTTGATTTAATATTCTTTATCTGACAAAATTCTTCAAGCTTCCCTATGATAGTCAAACAACTTTTGCACATCCACAGCTCCCTAGTCTACAGATTATATTGTGATGGTTGCACAATCTTTTAACTTCTTCATAGCCTGAAATTCTTTCCTAGTTAAATTTTTGCTGACTACCTTTTTTCTGAATCTTTTTTTTTTAAATATTCCATTACCTAGGAATTAAACAGGTCAACATTATGACCCTGAAATTGAGTTAGATTAAATTTCGACCTTGGTTTCAGTGGATTGGGAACTGTTCCCTTTAAAATGTATTCTGTTGGAGTCTCAATTGTTGGTAAAATGTCTCTTCCCTCATCATTCAATATTCTATTTGTTGTATTTGGGGTATTTGATCTATATTTTTCTATTGCATTTTTTTGAGCAAAATACCTCTGCAAAGATAATTTTCTAGTGTATTCATTTAGTTACACAAACAAGTCAAAATAAATTCAGATAGTTTGTGGGACAAAAAGATAGTCCCTTTTTTAGATGTCCCTTCTCATCCTTACTTAAAATATACTCAGACAAGTTGAACATTTTTATTTCTGACTCCACTATGCTTTCCTGTGTGCTTGATTCTCTCCCTCCTCTGCATCCTCTGGAGCTCCTCTTTTTTCACCCTAGTCCTCTTTCATCTGTGGAAATCGATTGTAATTTCTCCACCAAGGGGTGGTTGTTCCCACCCCCCTAAAAAAGGTAATGCAGAGGAGGCAGGGGATGAGGCACTTGCACTGATTGTGTTTTTATTTTCAGTAGATATTGGAGCTACCATGCGCTTGTTACTATTGGGATGTCTATTTGACGGACCTTCATCTGGATCCTCCTCAATTTTATCCTCCAAATCTGGTGTATCTAAAACATTTTTATTAATTTCATCTGGTTTGCTTTTAATTTCAACTTTCTTGTACTGGGGCACATTGCCTTGATGGACATTACTATATGTGCCTTTATCAGATCTAGATCCCAGTCTAGTCTGTTTGGTGTAATTTGGTGTGCCATTATATGTGTTTCTTTTATCTCCTTTTGTTTTTCCACTTGGACTATTAATTCTATGGCCATTCTCATTCTGCCTCACCCTCCATCTATTTGGTTTCTCTCTCTGTTGTACTCTAACCTGATTCTTTTTATAGTCAGATTAGTCTCTTTCCAACTATCTGCTCTTTCGATTAACAATCTCTCTTGTTGTTTCAACATTGTTTCAGCATTGTTTCTGGTGCGCTCGTTTAATCTCTCAAATTTTCTATAGTTTTTATATTTCAAGTTCTTGGTTTTGAATTTCAATCTTATTCTCAACCTCCATTAATTTTCCCTCTCTGAATTCAATGAGTAATTGGATGAGACTAAACAAGCAAACATCCAGAATTTGATACCAATTTTTGGTGAATTCTTCCTTTTTGGGAATGTGGATAACAATCCTACTCTCAAACCTCTTGGAAGCATCTCTTTTGATAAATATTTCTTTAACAACAAGATATCCCACCATTGTTTACATTCTTCCTTTAAATTATTTTCCATCTCAAAGAAAGATTTGCTTAGATCTACCCCAATAGTACTAGAGCCATGATCTGACAATGCTAATGATTCTTTTTCCAAATCTTTAAACAGTTCTTCTTGTGGTTATATATAACCACAAATGGTACTTACAAAATGACTAGCTGGTAATACACTTATGTGTTAACCAGCAATAGGGCTCAGGGATTTTAGTAAGCTGTTTCCTATTCAGCTGTTGCCGTAATGGATACCCGGCAGTTCACTCTCCACGTCCACTCTCAAAGGGAACAACAAACCCAAAAAAGAAGAAAAAACAAATAAGGGGTGCCAATAGTGCTTATATCAGACAGACAATGGAATAATAGCCAGAATAATAAATAGTACTCGCATTTATATATGGCTGTGCAAATACATATTCATAAACACAGCAAACATAGCAGGCAGGGATATCTTACCACCCTTGCTTGGTATGCATTCAGTCAGGTCCTTCTGGTGCCTATCTCATAGGACTCCAATTCGAAACGCTCTCCAGAAAAAATTGCAGCCGATCCAACAGTTACATTCCAAAGAATCAATTTATTAAAACAGTAAATGTTACAAATTCAAAAAAGCATATTTAGGTATTATCACAGTACCCGTGATTCCTCTGGTTGCGACACTGCTACTTCCTGATTTTTCCATACTGCATTCTTATTGGTGATCTCACAGTAAATCAGGTTGAAAAAAGACACAAGTCCATCAAGTTCAACCTTCGCTTCATACCTCAGTAACTAAGAATTTTATAGCTTTCCTGCTACCAATTAAATTAGTCTTTATCAGACCTTCCTGATCTGCCTACTGATAAACAGTATAACTCTGTATGTTCCCTTTTGAAAGAAATGTATCTAATCTTCTCTTAAATGTGTCCATTGTATCTGCCATAACTACCTCCCTGGGCAATGAATTCCACAATTTGACAGACCTTACCGTAAAAAAACCCTTCCTCTGCTGAAGTTTAAACCTCCTTTCCTCTAATCTCAAGAGGTGTCCCCTGGTCACCTGAGCAGGCCTTGGAATAAATAGCTCACCGCAGAGATTGACCTCTCATATACTTGTACAATGTGATAAGGTCTCCTCTTAGTCGTCTTTTCTCTAGAGTAAATAAACCAAGTTTGTTTAGTCGTTCCTCATATGTCAAGTCCTCCATTCCCTTAATTAATTTTGTTGCTCTCCGCTGTACCCTCTCTAGTTCTAGTATATCCTTTTTCAGAACCGGTGCCCAAAATTGCACTGCATACTCAAGGTGAGGTCTTACCAATGATTTGTATAATGGCAAAATAATGTTATCCACTCTAATGTTATCTCGCTGACTCCTCCTATCGATTGCCTTTATATTCTTGGCGCCGTCATTATGGCAGCGTCCTTTCGTAGTGTACCAGTATCTTGTGTTTGATCCTGTGGTTCCTGGTATCCTGTGTATGACCCGGCTAGACTGACTACGTTCCTGTTTGAATGCCAGTACCTGACTTCCGTTGTGACCCGGCTTGGCTGTCTATCCTGCTCCGCGTACCAACCCGGCTTGGCTGACTATCCTGCTCCATTTACCGACCCGGCTTGGTTGACTATCCTAATCCGTGTACCGACCTGGCTTGGCTGACTACCTGCTCCGAGTTCTTACTCGGCTATCCGTTGTTCCTGCTCCTAGAGTGCCTGTCCAGCACTGTGTGCCTCCTCTCACTAGTGACCCGGCAATTCCTGGTCACCTTGTGCTACTCGTTCCTGACACTCCAGTGTGTCGGTGAGCTTCCTCGTGTACCCGCACCTGTTGTACGCTTGACCCAGCACAGCTTGTCGCTCCATCACTACAAGTTTGGCTGCTGCTCCCTGGGTGCCTTGGTAGTTCCCTGTCTGTGCGGCCTTAGGGCCTGGTGGGGGTCTGAAGCGTCCCTTACCCTAGATCTAGGGTTGGTGCGTGGGTTAGTGACTCCGGTCACAAACTGGTTGCCTTAGTCCCTTGGGTTGGTTCGGTTGCCTTGCCACTTACTGTCAGTATCACTTTGCCACCTAGCGTACTAGGGGTTCGGTTGCCTTGCCACTTACTGTCAGTATTGCTTTACCACCTAGCATACTAGGGGTTCGGTTGCCTTGCCACTTACTGTCAGTATCGCTATACCACCTAGTGTACTAGGTGTTCTGTTGTCTCTCAGCTCCAGTCAGTCTTCCTGACCTCCCTAGTGTTCTAGGGATCCTGTTGCCTCGCAGAATACTGGGTGTCTCACTGCTGTATCTAGCATTCTAGGGGTCTTGTTGCCTTTTCTGTACTGTCTACTACTAGACAGACTCCCTAGCGCTCAAGGGAGATTGCGTTGGGGTCCTCCTTCCGACTAGGGCCTGCTAGCTCCGGTTGTTGGCCTAGTCGTTTCTGCTACCACCCTGTGGTATTCTCTGTTTCTGGACTAGATTCTCGCTGCTGCTGTACTAGTCCAGACCCTGGGTTAATCCTTGGATACCTTTCCTTGTCTGCTTAACTGTTCCTGTATCAGTTGCCTGTTTACATATACATTATCTACTGTTCTGTATGTGTTACAGTACTTGTTTCACTAAACCATATGTGTCTGAAAACTGTAACAGTATGAAAGGGCCATGACCTCAGACAGTACTGGTGAGGGTAATTCACAGAATATCCATTGGAGGATGGATTTACATGAGCAGCGTATGGACCAGTTGTCTCTGGCCGTACATTCCATCTTGGAACGTACCACACACCTTGACAAACCAATGCAAGCTCCGGTGGTCCCCCCCACTGTGACACCAGGAGCACAGTCCCAGGCACTTGGAACCACGAATAGAGGGTTGTCTGCAACCGCTCCGTTACCATTAAGATACGATGGGGAACCTACACTGTGTCGTGGGTTCATAAATCAGCTAGAATTTTTTTTGAACTGGCATCACATGCATTTCCAAGAGACAGAAGAAAAGTGGGGTTCATGATATCTCTATTGACCAGAAGGGCGCTGGTATGGGCTAATCCACTGTGGGAGACAGCCAAACCCTGTACAAAGAACTTTGCCAAGTTTCTACTTGCTTTCCGTATAGTGTTTGAAATCCCAGGAAGAGCCACCTCTGCTGCCAAACGATTGATGGAGATTCAGCAGGGCTCACGTACGGTAGCAGACTACGCTATAGAATTCCGTACATTGGCAGCAGAGGTAGGCTGGAATAACTAAGCATTGGTGGCAGCCTTTTCACAAGGGCTTGACGATCGAATCAAGGTTGAGACGGCAGCTCATGATTTACCTGACGATCTGGATAAGTTAATTGAACTTGCTATTCTTATTGATACGCACATTAGGTAGCGCACCCCAGCGAAAGCCAGCAAGGAGCGACTTTCTCATTACCCCCTGGTTGGCTTGGGGCTCCCACCCGTGTCTCCTTTACTACCCACTCCCCCTGGTCACAAGGAGGATAGTGGTGAACACATGCAGCTGGGGTTTAATAAACTGTCCAGGTGTCGGCGTCCGGCGCGTCCGCAGTGTCCTGGAGCAGTTCGGCGGCGCGCCGGGCTCTGTCGGCGCTCGGCGTCACTGCAGCTTCACAGGGCGGGGCGTGGTGACGTCAGACATAGGCGCGTCACTCGTGACGTCAGGGGGCCTCCTCCATATAGCTAGGCATCACGGAGCAGTGGATGCTTAGTTATACTTAGGCTCCCTGACTAGTAGGATCTCCTGTTCTGCTAGTCTTGTACTCTACCCAACCCTGACCTCTGGCTAAACCTCTGACTAGCCCATCTGGATCCCTGCCTACCCTGACCTCTGGCTAGACCTCTGACTAGCCCATCTGGATCTCTGCCTACCCTGACCTCTGGCTAAACCTCTGACTAGCCTATCTGGATCTCTGCCTACCCTGACCTCTGGCTCAGCCTCTGACTAGCCCATCTGGATCCCTGCCTACCCTGACCTCTGGCTAAACCTCTGACTAGCCCATCTGGATCTCTGCCTCCCCTGACCTCTGGCTATCCCCTGACTAGCCCATCTGGATCTCTGCCTGCTCTGACCTCTGGCTGCTCTTTGGACCTACCCTCCTGGTTCTCCATCTCGCTCTGTCCGCTGGCTGTTTCCGTGTCCACGCTCCATTGTCGGCCACACACCACTCCGGATCTCCTCTGTTGGCCTTCCAGCTCCTGGTCTTTCTCCTCATCTGTTCTGGATCTCTCTCTCTTCTGAAGCTGTCTCCAGGTCTCTGACTCCACCTGTTCTTCTGAGTTGTTAGACTAGGAAGCTCCAGTTTGTTCTGGTTTCTACCTTGGTTCTGGCCTTATCTGCTACTGGGTTCCTATTCATCCGTTACTACTTGCTGCTTCCCTCTTCTGCTTTATTATCTTGCTTTCTGCTGGTCCTCTCTGGGGTAATACATTTCCCTTAGGGCACGGTTCAGTAAGCATACATTCCTTCTATTTTCTTGCGTACTTCAGGAACGCTGCCAACGGCGTTGACAGAAGCGCTGATACCAGGGAGGAACGGTCCTACCGGCGCAGACAAGGTCTGTGCTTATATTGTGGAAAGGCTGGGCACATTTTGCGCACTTGTCCCGTAAGGTCGGGAAACGCACGCACCTAGGTATCCATAGGGGACAGGTCCTAGGTGGGGTACAACAGTCCTCAGATACTGATTACCATAAACCCACAGTGGGGGTTGTGGTTTCCTGGGCAGAGTCCTCCGTAGAGACGCTTGCCTTGATTGATTCCGGCGCGGCTGGATTCTTTATGGATAAGTTGTTTGCTCTGTTGCACAAGATTCCACTGGTTGAAAGGGAATCTCCTTTGGCTATTGAGGCCATTGATGGCAGACCCCTAGTACTCGCACACATTACCCAGGAGACGTTACCGTTATCATTACGGATTGGGGCACTTCATAGGGAGACGCAATGTTTCCAAATTATACAGTCTCCCCATCATGAGATCATTCTGGGGTTTCCATGGTTGCACACGCATAATCCCAAAATGGACTGGCATTCCTGTGAGATCATGGCATGGTCAGATTATTGTATGGAGCACTGTATATCGCAACCTACCAAACTGTTGTGTACCTCTCTTTCCTTGCCCACTGAATACCAACCATTCAGCGATGTGTTCAGTAAAGGAGAGGCTAGCGCATTGCCACAGAATCAAGCCTATGACTGTGCTATTACTCTGCCGCCTGGTGTCCTGCCTCCTCTGGGTCGTACATATCCATTGTCTTGTGAAGAGAAAAAGGCCATGGAGGACTATATTGCAGACGCTCTGGAAAGAGGTATCATCTGAAAGTCATCCTCTCCCACGGGGCTGGTTTCTTTTTTGTAAAAAAGAAAAATGGCGAGTTCCAGCCGTGTATTGATTATCGAGGCCTGAATAAGCTGATGTCTAAAAATGCTTATCCCATTCCACTCATTACAGAGCTGTTTGACCGTCTGAAGGGCTCGTCCATTTTCACCAAACTGGATTTACGGGCAGCGTATAATCTAATCAGGATTAAGGCAGGTGATGAGTGGAAATCCGTTTTTAATACTCGTTCGTGTCACTATGAGTATCTTGTAATGCCCTTTGGGTTATGTAATGCTCCAGCAGTATTCCAGGAGTTTGTTAATTATATCCTGAGGGATATGTTGCAGTCCTGTGTGGTGGTGTATCTGGACGATATACTGATACACTCCTCCGACATTGCACAACACCGCAGGGACGTGGTTGCAGTATTACAGAGATTACGAGAGCATAAACTGTACTGCAAATTAGAAAAATGTGAATTTCACAAGTCAGTGGTTCTGTTTCTGGGTTTTATGATCTCCACAGATGGCATTGCTATGGACTAGGATAAACTATCGGCAGTTTTGCAATGGCCACGCCCAACGGGGTTTAAAGCTATTCAACATTTCCTGGGCTTTGCAAATTATTATAGAAAGTTTATCCGAGACTTTTCCAGAATCGTGAAGCCCTTGACCGATCTCACACACAAGAGGACTAATGTCTCCAGGTGGTCTGTAGAAGCTGAGCAGGCGTTTAAGACGCTGAAAACTGCTTTCCCAAAGGCTCTGGTTCTGTCCCACCCAGACCCTATATTACCTTTCACCCTGGAGGTTGATGCCTCGGAGACAGGGGTGGGGGCAGTCTTGTCCCAGCAGTTGGGCCCTTGGAGGATATTGAGGCCATGCGGGTTCTTTTTGAAGAAAATGTCCAAAGCTCAGAGCCTCTACGATATCGGTGATAGAGAACTCTTGGCAATCATTCTCACCTTATGGGAGTGGCGACATTTATTGGAAGGTACCAGGGCTCCTGTGCTGATCTTGACAGATCACAAGAATTTGACATACCTATCGGAGGCCAAGAGACTCTCCTCCCAAAAAGCCAGATGGGCATTATTCTTGTCAAGCTTTAACTTCATTGTATCATACCTTCCTAGTTCTAAGAATATCAGGGCTGATGCCCTGTCCAGACAATTTGGTCATGAGCCTGAGAAGGATGAAGTACCGGTGCCAATTATTCCCCCTGACTGTATACGTGCTACGTTGCTTACAAGTATCACATTAACTTTGGGCGAAAAGATTCTGGCCACCCAGGCCAATGCTCCTCTGGAAAAAACGGTGGGGAAGTGTTTTGTGGCTGAGCCTTACCGCACTCAATTACTTGAGACCTACCATGCCTCTCGGGCAGCCGGTCACGTGGGTCGCGATCAGCTAATATGGTCATTGTCCCAGTTGTTTTGATGGCCTTCCTTGCGATCAGATTGTGCCCCCTTCATGGCAGCCTGTACTACATGCGCCTGTGCCAAATCCCCGAGACAGCTTCCAGTTGGGTTGCTCCAGTCCATTCCCAACAGTGATCATCCGTGGTCACATGTTTCTATTGATTTTCTGGGGAAGCTACCTGTGTCTAACAGGTATTCATTCATCCTGATGATGGTTAATAGATTTTCTAAAATGGCGTACTTTGCTTTCCTTCCCTGCCTACCTTCCTCTCAGGAGCTGGCCATCATATTTGCAAAAGAGGTATTCCGGCTCCATGGAGTACCCAGAATTTTGGTGTCCGATCATGGGAGCCAATTTGTATCCAGATTTTTGAGGGCATTTTGTGGCCAGATGGGCATACATTTGTCTTTTTCCTCAGCCTACCATCCCCAGACTAACGGGGCCGATGAACGTTCCAATCAGGGAATGGAACAATTCCTGCGCTGTTTTGTGTCAGACCATCACGATAACTGGGCTGACTTGTTGCCATGGGCAGAGTTTGCCAGGAACTGTGCGATTAATTCTTCTTCTGGGATCTCTCCATTTCTTATCAATTATGGGTTTCAGCCTTGTCTGCTCCCAGATACCTTTCAGACACAGCAAGTTCCGGCTTTGGATGAGCATATACGGCAGCTCCACTCCATATGAGCACAAGTGCAGAGAGCCCTCGGTGATTCCTATCAGCTCTATCAGCGGCATGCCAATCACAGATTATCTGCACATTTGTTCCAGGTGGGGGATAGGGTATGGCTGTCCTCGAGAAACTTCAATTTGCAAGTTCCATGTAATAAATTGGCTCCCAGATTTGTGGGCCCCTTTAGGGTACTCCGTAGAGTAAACCCGGTCTCCTATGATCTGGATCTCCCGGCTAGCATGCGGATCCATAACGTATACCATGTTTCACTATTAAAGCCGTTGGTTTATCGTTACACTACCACTCCTATCGTCCCCGGACCCATCCAAGTTCAGGGCCAAGATGAATACGAAGTACAAAGTATTCTTGATTCCCGGAGGGTTCGGGGGCATCTCCAGTACTTGGTACATTGGAAGGGCTATGGTCCCAAGGAGCGCTCTTGGGTCACCCTGAACGATCTTCATGCTCCTGCATTGTTGTGCAGATTCCACGCTAAGTTTCCCCAGAAGCCGGGCCCTACTCCGTGGGAAGAGGGTCCTTGAGGGGAGGTACTATCACGGTGCCTGTGATTCCTCTGGTTGCGACATTGCTACTTCCTGATTTTTCCATACTGCATTCTTATTGGTGGTCTCGCTGACTCCTCCTATCGATTGCCTTTATATTCTAGGCGCCGTCATTATGGCGGTGCCCTTTCGTGGTGTACCAGTATCTTGTGTTTGATCCTGTGGTTCCTGGTATCCTATGTATGACCCGGCTAGACTGACTACGTTCCTGTTTGATCGCCAGTACCTGACTTCCGTTGTGACCCGGCTTGGCTGACTATCCTGCTCCGTGTGCCGACCCGGCTTGGATAACTATCCTGCTCCATGTACCGACCCGGCTTGGCTGACTATCCTGCTCCGTGTACCGACCCGGCTTGGATGACTATCCTGCTCCATGTACCGACCCGGCTTGGCTGACAATCCTGCCCCGTTTACCGACCGGCTTGGCGGACTATCCTGCTTCTCGTACCAACCTGGCTTGGTTGACTACCTGCTCCTTGTACCGACCTGGCTTGGTTGACTACCTGCTCCAAGCTCCCACTCGACTATCCATTGTTCCTGCTCGTAGAGTGCCTGTCCAGCACTGTGCGTCTCCTCTCTCTAGTGACCCGGTAATTCCCGGTCACCTTGTCCTACTCGTTCCTGACACTCCGGTGTGTCGGTGAGCGTCCTCGTATACTCACACCTATTGTACGCTTGACCCAGCGCAGCTTGTCGCTCCATCACTACGAGATTGGCTGCTGCTTCCTGGGCGCCTTGGTAGTTCCCTGTCTGTGCGGCCTTAGGGCCTGGTTGGGGTCTGAAGTGTCCCTTACCCTAGATCTAGGGTTGGTGCGTGGGTTAGTGACTCCGATCACAAACTGGTTGCCTTAGTCCCTTGGGTTGGTTCGGTTGCCTTGCCACTTACTGTCAGTATCGCTTTACCACCTAGCATACTAGGGGATCAGTTGCCTTGCCACTTACTGTCAGTATCGCTTTACCACCTAGTGTACTAGGGGTTCGGATGCCTTGCCACTTACTGTTAGTATCGCTTTACCACCTAGCGTACTAGGGGTTTGATTGCCTTGCCACTTACTGTCAGTATCGCTATACTATCTAGTGTACTGTTGCCTCTCAGCTCCAGTCAGTTTTGCTGACCTCCCTAGTGTTCTAAGGACCCTGTTGCCTCGCAGCATACTGGGTGTCTCACTGCTATACCTAGCGTTCTAGGCATCCTGTTGCCTTTCCCGTACTGTCTACTCTAGACAGACTCCCTAGCGCTCAAGGGAGATTGCGTTGGGGTCCTCCTCCCAACTAGGGCCTGCTAGCTCCGGTTGTTGGCCTAGTCGTTTCTGCTACCATCCTATGGTATTCTCTGTTTCTGGACTAGATTCTCACTGCTGCTGTACTAGTCCAGACCCTGGGTTATTCCTTGGATACCTTTCCTTGTCTGCTTAACTGTTTCTGTATCAGCTGCCTGTTTACATATACATTATCTACTGTTCTGTATGTGTTACAGTACTTGTTTTTTGCTTAATAAAACTGCATTTTACTAAACCATACGTGTCTGAGTGTCTGAAAACCGTAACAGGTATCTTATTAGTGATTAAAAGAATCCACTAAAAAGCACGTTTTGCAGCAATATACCACTGCTTCTTCAGTAATGTAGGTAATAAAAACTAGAACACAGATAACAGCAGCAGCAGCTATTTACAGTGGATATAAAAAGTCTACACACCCCTGTTAAATTGCCAGGTTCTTGCGATGTTAAAGAACGAGACAGATAAATCATGTTACATAAATCATGTTAACCCCTTCAGTGCCAGAGGCTCGGGCCATTTTCTGAACCCTGCAGGCCAGACACTTTTTCAACATTTTTGCTATCCTTCCGTTTAGGCTTGATTTCCTCTGGGGATTTTTAGTTAAATATGGAAAACTATATATTGTTTTTTTCAGAACGAATTGAGCTTTCTCGTGATACCTTACATGAAGAGAATTTTACATCGTGCAAAAAGCTATGATGTCATAATGACAAAAAAAAGTGAAAATGTACTCATTTTGCTAAAATCACATACTATGTATCAAAAACATTTACCTTGATTGAAAAAGTTTCAATTATTTGAAAAAGCCCAGAGTCCCCCGAGTAAAAAAATACCAAATTTGTATAGTTTTACCTAAGTCCAAGGCTAGCGCAGAGCCCTAATCACCAGCAGCGCAAAATGACATTTTCAACTTTATAAACTAAAATGCACATTCTAGGGTTTTTGTGGTAAAACTACCCTAAAACAGTGGAATAACTATATAAAACTATATATTTCTGAAAAGTAGACAACCTGCCGCATCTAATGAGGGGTAACTTGCCTTCTTGCCCCAAGCCCGTGGTACCCAAATGCTTCCAGAAGGTGGCACTATAGGAAAAAAATGGCATTTTCTTACATTTCTGCCCCTTCAACTGTACTGAAATCTGTGAAAACCATGGAATTTACAACTGTATTCATTAGCTAGTGCTCTTGGGAGAAAAATTACACCCCATTGGTTTGGGTTCACCTACCACAGGGGATGCTAGAAGTGCAAAAAGACACCTACTACAACCTCTAAATTTTCTAACATTTTTTCAAACATTACTTGTCTATACAAAAATGGTTATAACAACTAGAGAAGTAAAGAAAGGCTACACAAACCATACCATTTTGGAAAGAAGACAACCTGCCGCATCTAATGAGGGGTGAATTGCCTTCTTACCCAAAGCCTGTTGTGCCCAAATGCTTCCAGAAGGTGGCACTATAGGAAAAAAATTGCATTTTCTTACATTTCTGCCCCTTCATCTGTATGGAAATCTGTGAAAACCATGGAATTTCCAACTGTATTCATTAGCTAGTGCTCTTAGGAGAAAAATGACACCTCATTGGTATGAGTTCCCCTACCTTAGTGGGCGCTACAAGTACCAAACTACACCTATTGCAGCCACTAATTTTTCTAACATTTTCTCAAACATTACTTGTCTGTACAAAAATGGTTATAACAACTAGAGAAGTGAAGAAAGGCTACACAAACCATACCATTTTTGAAAGAAGACAACCTGCCGCATCTAATGAGGGGTGAATTGCCTTCTTACCCCAAGCCTGTTGTGCCCAAATGCTTCCAGAAGGTGGCACTATAGGAAAAAAATGGCATTTTCTTACATTTCTGCCCCTTCATCTGTATGGAAATCTGTGAAAACCATGGAATTTCCAACTGTATTCATTAGCTAGTGCTCTTAGGAGAAAAATGACACCTCATTGGTATGAGTTCCCCTACCTTAGTGGGCGCTACAAGTACCAAACTACACCTATTGCAACCACTAATTTTTCTAACATTTTCTCAAACATTACTTGTCTGTACAAAAATGGTTATAACAACTAGAGAAGTGAAGAAAGGCTACACAAACCATACCATTTTTGAAAGAAGACAACCTGGCGCATCTAATGAGGGGTGAATTGCCTTCTTACCCCAAGCCTGTTGTGCCCAAATGCTTCCAGAAGGTGGCACTATAGGAAAAAAATGGCATTTTCTTACATTTCTGCCCCTTCATCTGTATGGAAATCTGTGAAAAACATGGAATTTCCAACTGTATTCATTAGCTAGTGCTCTTAGGAGAAAAATGACACCCCATTGGAATGAATCGACATACCTTAGGGGTGCCAGAAAAGCATAACTACACCTACCTGTTTGCTTCTTCGAAAATGGCTGCTTGTACTAAAATGTTCATAACTGTTAGAGAAATGATGGAAAGGCATAAAAGGTATACCATTTTGGAAAGTAGACATTCTCCCGCATCAAATGAGGGGTCACTTGCCTTTCTACCCCTGGGCTGAAGTGCACAAATATTTCCAAAAGGTGGCGCTATGGGAATAAATACATGTTTTTTTTTACATTTCCACCACTTCAAAGATACTAAAATCTTTGAAAACCATAACATTTCCTGCTGTATTCAGTACCTGCTACCAACATGAGAAAAATGGTAGCCCATTTGTGTGGCTTAACATACAATATGTGGGTGCTAGGAACACGTACGTAAACCTGACACTTTTGTTTCTTAAATTATCTGCTTGCACTAAAATGGTTATAACCATAATAGATATGCAGGAAAGGTAGAAAACAATGCCATTTTGGAAAGAAAACAACCTGACGCATCTAATGAGGGGTCACTTGCCTTCATACCCAAAGGCTGGCAAGCACAAATGCTTCCAGGAGGTGGCGCTAATGAAAAAAAAGGCATTTTCTTACATTTCTGCCCCTTCAAATGTATGGAGCTCTGTGAAAACCATGGAATTTTCAACTGCATTCGTTAGCTAAAGCTCTTAGGAGTCAAACGACACCCCATTGGTATGAGCTGAACTACCTTAGGGAGTGCTAGAAGTAGAAAACTACACCTACTACAAACTGATGTTTCTAACATTTTCTCAAACCTGACTTGCCTCTACGAAAATGGCTATAACACCTTCAGAAGTGAAGAAAAGGTAGCTAAACTATACCATTTTGGAAAGAAGACAACATGCCGCATCTAATGAGGGGTCACTTGCCTTTTTATCCCTAAGTTAGTTGGCACAACTATTTCCAGAATGTGGTGCTACAGGAAAACAAACAAACATTTCTTTTACACTTCAGTCACTTCAAAGATACTAAAATGGTTCAATGGCGTGGGATTTCCTAGGAGGACTTCTTGCCAGCCTAAGAAAAATGGTACTCAACTGCTGTGGGTTGACATACCAATTTGAGTGACAGGAGTGTAGCTACCAGTGAAATAGGAATGGGAAAGCAAACAGTGTATGTGTGATTTTATGGCTAACAGATGAAAGAAGCTAGGGCGTCAGCCAGTGTACGCGCGGACCTGTGACTACCAGTGTAACAGTGTGGGAGGGTGAGGGATTAGGCAGTGTGTGTGGGTATGAGCAGAGGAGCAAGGATGGTGGAGATGGTGGGGCAGTGTCTGAGAGTGTGTATGGGAGATCTGTGACTACCAGTGTGCACTGTATGTCCCCCTCATACAAAGTTTGATTCCCAGCCTGAATCTAGTGCATACTGGTACTTTGAGTCTACCAATAGGCAGTGGAAACAGGCTGGGGGTCAGGCTGGGGAATGGGACTGCCAGTTGGCTGTGGAACCAGGCAGGGGAATACGGTACATGTGTATGTGTGGGGGGGAATCGGAGGCATTTTTTGTGCATGCCACAAGGGTGCCCAATGCACTGCAAAGCAATGCGTTGGACCCTCTGTTGCACACAAAGAGTTGGTTTTTTTTAATTATTATTTTGTATTCATACCTCGTTGGGGAGGCGGTGTCAGGAACATTCCTGGTGTCCCCCATCCAGGTCTAAAAACAGAATAATAAAAAAAAAAAAAAAAAAAAAAAAAAAAAAAGTGTGTGTGTGTGTGTTACAGGGGGTCCAACGTATTGCAAAGCACTGCGTCGGACCCCCCCTGTGGCACGTGCATTTTTTGGGGCTTTTCCCCCCAATATTTTTGTGTAGACCTCGTTGGGGGCATCAGAACCCATACAATGAGGTCTAAATAAAAAATAAAAGGGGAAAACAAAATAATCCTTTGGGTGCCACAGGGGTGTCCAGTGGATTGCAAAGCAATGCATTGGGCCCCTGTAGCACACAAAGGGTTAATTTTTTTATCGTTACTTTGTATTCAGATGGCCACCAAACAAGCTCTGATCACAAAGTAATGATAAAAAGTCCTGTGTGTGTGCCACAGGAAGGGGGTCTGCATTGAACCCCTATCCCAGTGGCACACACAGGGTTAAATTTTTTTTAATTTATTTTTTTTTATTATATACCTCATTGAGGGGCATCAGGACCCCCTGATCCCTCCCCAATGAGGTCTTAGTAAAAAAAAATATATATGTCCACAAACGGAGTGACCCTGTGAGTGCCACAAGGGTCTCCAGCGCATTGCAAAGCAATGCATTGGATCCTTGTGGCACTCAGAGGGTTAATTTTTTTTCTGTCATTACTTGGTAATCAGAGCTTGTTGGGGGGCCATCAGGACCAATCCTGATGACCCCCCCAACAATCTCTGATAACAAAGTAATGATAAAAGCCCTGTGTGTGCCGCAGAAGGGGGGCTGCATTGCCCCCCCCCGTGGCACACACAGGGTTAATTTTTTTTTTATTTACTTTTTTTTATTATAGACCTCATTGAGGGGTATACAAACCCCCCTGATCCCCCCCAATGAGGTCTTACAAAAAAAAAAAAAAAAGTTATCAAAAAAAGTGTCCCTGTGAGTGCCACCGGGGTCTCCAGCGCATTGCAAAGCAATGCATTGGACCGTTGTGGCACTCAGAGGGTTAATTTTTTTTTAATCATTACTTTGTAATCAGAGCTTGTTGGGGGGCCATCAGGAGCAATCCTGATGGCCCCCCAACAATCTCTGGTAACAAAATAATGATAAAAGCCCTGTGTGTGCCACAGGAGGGGGGGGGTGCATTGGACCCCCACCTGTGGCACACACAGGGTTAAAAAATTTTTTTTTTTTTTTTCTAATTATAGACCTCATTGAGGGGCATCAGGATCCCCCCTGATCCCCCCAATGAGGTCTTAAAAAAAAAAAAAAATCCCCCCCAAAGAATAGACCCTGTGAGTGCAACAGGGGTCTCCAGCACATTGCAAAGCAATGTGCTGGGACCCTGTGGCACTCACAGGGTTACTTTAATTTTATTAAATTTTTTTTTTATTTTTTTTTCAAACATTTCAGACTTCGTGGGGGACATCAGGACCCCTCCTGGTGTCTCCCCAGTCATTGATCTCCCAGCCGATAGGCTGGGAGATCAATGATGCGACCGCAGGAGAGCAAGAGCTCTCCTGCCCTTCACTCCTACCACCGGTAGGAGTGAACAGGATCGGGGAAACTTCCCTAAAGTCATCGGTGACCATGTCACCGATGACGTTTGGAGGATTCCCCCGGTCCCGCCCACTCCTACCCGGAAGTTCGGGTAGGAGAGAGGGGGAAGGAGAAACTTTGTTTCTCCTTTGTCTTTATTGATCTCCCAGCCCGATCGGCTGGGAGATCAATAACTGGGGAGGCATGAGGAGTGATCCTCATGCCTCCCCATGAGTGCCAGGGGCTTTTTTTTTTTTAATGCGGCCACTGCATGCCGGTTATACCGGCTCATGCAGTGACCGCATTTCACTCTTACGCCGTACGAGCGTGGCACAGCAGGTACAGCTGTGTCCACTCGTACGGCGTAAGTAGCTGGCACTCTAGGGGTTAAATCAAAAGGTGCTTCAACAAAGTATTAGTTTAAGGGTGTGCACACCTATGCAACCAGGTTATTGTGAGTTTTTTATTTTCCCCCTCAATGATTTCAGTTTGTTTTGCAATTGAATTGTTCATGTTATAGGTCACATTAAAGGTGGAAAAAGTTCTGACATGATTTATCTTTGTCTTATTCTTTAACATCACAAGAACCTGGCATTTTAACAGGGGTGTGTAGACTTTTTATATGCACTGTAACATTTCCTGCACCAGAAGACTGGTCTGATATCTGGAAATCACATGCATCCTATCACGGTGCCCGTGATCCATTACCAGTGGCATACCTGCCTCTCCCCACTTGTGACTCTGCAGCAGCATGTTTGGTCACTACCTGGCTATGGACTTCCTTTTTGCATACGCGCTTTACTACAGCATGCTAGCTATTTTGTAGACTCTGCCTAATTGGCCGATTAATTTCCCGCCTCTCCGGTAGGCCTTATATGCGGCTTTCAGACTTAGATTCAGTGCCCTTTCATTGTGTATCTGAGCATTACTTGTATTCCGCTTTTCGTTGTGACCCGTTTTTGACTGCTGATTCAGATTCGTGTACGACCCTTAACTCCGTCTGACTACCCGATTTGTACCTGAACCTCTGGCCTTGTCTGACTACCTGATCCGTGCTTGATCCCTGGCTCACTCTGACTACCCGATCCGTGTATGACCCCTGGCCTGGCTGACTACACGCTCCGTGCTAGTACTGTGGGTCCGTATGACTACCAGATACGTGTATGACCCTGGCTTTGTCTGACTCCGCTTGTCATGTACCTTGGGCCTGGTTGCTCTCCATGCAGGTCTCTGGGCCTGGTCTCTGCCACCATACTACTCCGGGTTTGTCTCTACCCATAAGCCTTGTAGCGCTCTGGTCTTACCGGTATCCTGCTTGGACCCTGGCATCCTAGGGTGTTGTGTCAGATTGCTGTGGACCCTAGAGTTCTAGGGTATTGCGTCTCTGTGATCCTAGCATTCTAGGGTATCACGTCTCTGTTGACCCTAGCATTCTAGGGTAGAGTTTGGCCACTTGCCACCCAGCTCCATCTCAGGTGGCTCCCAGAACCTTAGGCTAGGTTCTCTTCTTTGCTCCTGGTTCCAGTATTTCGGGCTAAGTTCAGTGTCAGCTCCTGGGTAGTGGACTGTAGCACTGTCTCCATGCCTGACCCCAGGAAAGGTTGGGGAAGTGCTTATTTGCTATTATATGTAATATCTCTTTTAATAAAGTGGTGTTGATCTTAACTGTACCTGTGTCACAGAGTGACTACAGAAATAAAGACACTGACGAGTACAGATGAAATTTAAATAAAATGTATTGAAACACAAAAGTAGAAGCAATGTATCATACACTTTCATGAGAATAGGGAAGAACAGTGCACACACTTCCTTCACTAGGCAAGTGTGATATGGATTCACGTCTGTACCCTAATGCTAGGGTAAACCCAGGCAACAGGAGAAACTCCAGAACGCTGGAGCACCACAGTAGCGACTCTAACTCCACTACCTTCTCGAGACCAGGTGTGAGGACAGTGCATAACACTTCCTCAACCCCTCACTAAGCAGGTGTCAGCTAGAATCCGTACGGCCCTTAGTAACCTTCACGAGACTAGATGTGAGGACAGTGCATGGCACTTCCTCAATCCTTCACAAGGCAGGTTAACAATAGCGCAACTATACCCTCCCGCTAGGGTATACCAAAGGCAAGGTAAACTGCACCTAGAATGCTAGGTGAGGCAACAACCAACCGAACCTAGACCACAGAAAGTCAGTGACAAGGACTGACTGAACAAGCACTGCTACAGGGTAGTGAGTGCAGCATAAACAGTAGGCCCAGGATGCCAAGGATGACAATAGCCAGGGCTGGGTAGCCGAGGCTGGCAGTAACCAAGCCGGGAGCGCAGCAGAGGAGGAGGTAGTAAGATGAAGCCAGGAGTCAGAGCCGGATCAGTTAGTCAGACGAGGCCAGGGTCTAGAACCAGATCGGGTAGTCAGACGAAGCCAGGGGTCAGAGCTGGATCGGGTAGTCAAACAAAGCCAGGAGTCATAGCCGGATTGGGTAGTCAGATGAAGCTAGGAGTCAGAGCCGGATCGGGTAGTCAGATGAAGCTAGGAGTCAGAGCCGGATCGGGTAGTCAGACTAGATCAGGAGAAATACACAGGAATCAACAAATGGACCAACACAGCACTAGGCTCAGGTACACCATGAAAGGGCACTGGTAAATGAAAAAGCTGAGGCCTTTAAGGCCAAGTAGGTGGGCAGCGACATGACAACAATTACCAGTGACCTATAAGAACAGTGACTTGCATTGAGCGATAGCCAGAAAGTAGCAAGGTCGCTGTTACCGTAGCTCAACACTGGAGGCAATCACGGGCACCGTGATAACCTGTCAGAGTCATTATTTGTCTGAGTTACCGTGTTAGTACGAAAGGGCCGTGACTACCGAAGGTACAGGTAACCCACAGGTGCCTAGCATTCTGGCCAGAATGGACTTACAAGATCAACGTATTGATCAGCTTTCCTTGGCTAATCAGACCCTCCCTAATTGCACAGCACACGTCGACAGGGCTGCATGACAACCGGTGGCCTCCGCTGACCCGGCACCAGTGGTGGTTGCAAATTCAGAGTTTGGTATGTTCCGAGGGCTGTCTGGATAAGCTCCACTCCCTCAATGCTATGATGGGGAACCTATCAACCAATTGGGCATTTTTCTGGAATTGGTGCCGAATGCTTTTCCGAGTGAACGAAGCAAAGTTGGCTTCATGATTTCTCTCCTGTCTGGTAAAGCATTGGCTTGGGCTAACCCTTTATGGGAAACAGAGAAATCCATAATTTCTAATTTCACGGAATTTGTGACAGCAATCCGTAGAGTCTTTGATGTTCCAGCCTGGGCAATGTCTGCTGCGAAACAACTCATGACTATCCGCCAGGGCGCACGCAGGGTAGCTGAGTACGTAATTGAATTTTGTACTCTGGCAGCGGAGGTGGACTGGAACAATGAGGATCTAGTAGCCACTTTCTCGCAAGGGCTAAATCACTAGATCAAAGATGCCGGAGGATCTAGATGAACTCATCACCTTTTCGATTCTGATCGATACTAGGATCAGAGAAAGATCCTCGTTCAAAGAACAGATGCCTGTCTTCCTCCAGATTGGCACCTAAATTTACACTCCCACCCAATCCTCTCTCACCTCCCATGCCTCCCAGTGCTGAGACTGTCAGGACGGAACCTATGCAACTGGGGTTCATGTGTCTTGCAGGGGAGGAGAGGGCCTTCAGTAGAAGAGAGAGGGCCTTTGTCTTTATTGTGGTAAGGCAGGTCTCTTGTTGCGGTCTTGTCCCGTGCGGCCAGGAAATGCCCGCACCTAGGGTTGTGTCGGGGACAGACCCTGGGTGGAGTTTCACAGTCCCCAGACCAGATGCAAGTTAAACCCATCCTTGAGGTGATTACATCTTGGGCTGCATCTTCGGTCATGGCTCTGGCATTGATAGACTCTGGAGCAGCAGGGTATTTCATGGATGCAGAGATCGCTTCCAAACATGCCATTCCGTTGGTACCTCGTTCCTCTCCTCTCGTCATTGAGGACATTGATGGGAGACCATTGTAACCGTCACATGCGACACATGAAACTTGTCCACTGTCTCTAAGGGTGGCCCACAATTCCAGGTCATAAAGTCTCCTCCCTATGTTATCATTCTAGGGTTTCCTTGGCTACAGACACACAACCCCAGAATAAATTGGCAAATGTGCGACATTCTGTCTTGGTAATCCCATTGTGCCGAGTCTTGTTTTCAGCAGCCTACAAAGATCATTTGTACCTCTTCCTTATTACCCTCAGAGTATCAGTCTTTCAGTGAGGTATTCAATAAGGTAGAGGCCAGTACTTTGCCAATGCACAGGGCATATGACTGTACTATTAATTTTATACCAGGAGCCACACCTCCCAAAGGGCGTACATATCCTCTATCGGTAGAGGAGACTCAAGCTATGGAGGCGTATGTGGCTGACGCCCTAGCCAGAGGGATTATTTGTAAGTCATCCTCACCTGCAGGTGCAGGATTCTTTTTCGTAAAGAAAAAGGATGGGGAACTAAGACCCTGCATTGACTAGAGGATTGAATAAACTTATGGTCAAGAATGCTTACCCCATACCTTTGATTACTGAGTTGTTCGACCGAATTAAGGGTTCCACGTTATTCACCAAGCTTGATCTATGGGCAGCCTATAACCTTGTAAGAATCAAGGAGGGAGACGAGTGGAAATCTGCATTTAATACTCGTAGCGGACACTACGAATATTTGGTTATGCCATTTGGTTTATGTAATGCTCCGGTGGTCTTTCAAGAATTCATTAACGATGTACTAAGAGATTTATTACAAAGATGTATAGTAGTCTATTTGGATG
Organism: Rhinophrynus dorsalis; assembly: GCA_037306005.1. Classification (NCBI taxonomy): domain Eukaryota; kingdom Metazoa; phylum Chordata; class Amphibia; order Anura; family Rhinophrynidae; genus Rhinophrynus; species Rhinophrynus dorsalis. The sequence continues at coordinate 150,672,102 of CM074721.1, forward strand.
ATATCCTTATCCATTCCCCAAATCTATCAGCACATCGGGAGGATGTTGCATCAGTTCTGCAACTTTTAAGAGAAAAAAAGCTATCATTCCGTCCGATTGTTTTTTGGCTACTATACGCACTAGTATCACATCTCCCCGGGAGAGGAGATTCTGGCCTCCCAAGCCTCTGCTCCTGCAGACAAACCCAGTGGTAAATGTTTCGTACCCGAGTCTCTTCGAACCAGATTGCTGGAGACTCCCGGCTCAGGTTTTTCAAGTAGGAGAGAGGGTATGGCTATCTTCCCGTAATCTGAAACTCCAAGTGCCTTGTAAGAAACTGGCCCCTCGTTTTGTAGGTCCATACCGGGTGCTTCGAAGAGTAAACCCTGTCACGTATACCCTGGATCTTCCTGCTGGTATGAGCATCCACAATATGTTCCATGTATCTTTACTTAAGCCATTGATCTGTAACTGCTACACTTCTGCATCTGTCCAGCCTGGGCCTATACAGGTGGAGGGTCATGAGGAGTATAAGATACAAAGTATTCTAGACTCTCGCAGAGTCAGAGAGCACCTACAATATTTTGTACATTGGAAGGGTTATGGTCCAGAAGAATGTTCATGGGTGTCCAGTAGCAATGGCTATGCTCCTGCTCTGCTCAGCAAGTTCCATTCCCAGGTTCCATCTAAACTTGGCCCTCTTCCACAGGGAAGAGGTCATTGAGGGGTGGCTACTATCACGGTGCCCGTGATCTATCACCCGTGGCATACCTGCCTTTCCCCGCTTGTGACTCAGCAGCAGCGTGTCTGGTCGCTACCTGGCTATGGACTTCCTGTTTGCATACATGCGTCACTACAGCGCGCTAGCTATTTTGTAGACTTTGCCTAATTGGCCGATTCATGTCCCGCCTCTCCGGAAGGCCTTATATGCGCCTTTCAGATCTAGCTTCAGTGCCATTTTGTGGTGTATCTGAGCATTACTTGTATTCCGCTTTTCGTTGTGACCCTTTCTTGGAGTTGATTTTGATTTGTGTATGACCCTTGGCTCCATCTGACTACCCGATTTGTACCTGAACCTCTGGCCTTGTCTGACTACCTAATCCGTGCTTGATCCCTGGCTTCGTCTGACTACCTGATCCGTGTACGACCCCTGGCCTGGCTGACTACCCACTCCGTGCTAGTATTATGGCTCCGTATGACTACCTGATACGTGTATGACCTTGGCTTTGTCTGACTCCGCTTGTCTTGTACCTTGGGCCTGGCTCGCTCTCCGTGCAGGTCTCTGGGCCTGGTCTCTGCCACCATACTACTCCGGGTTTGTCTCTACCCATAGGCCTTGTAGCGCTCTGGTCTTACCGACATCCTGCTTGGATCCTAGCTTCCTAGGGTGTTGTGTCAGATTGCTGTGGATCCTAGCATTATAGAGTATTGCGTCCTGTGGCCCTAGTGTTCTAGGGTAGAAATTGGCCGCTTGCCACCCAGCTCCATCTCAGGTGGCTCCCAGAACCTTAGGCTAGGTTCTCTTCTTTGCTCCTGGTTCCAGTATTTTGGGCTAAGTTCAGTGTCAGCTACTGGGTAGTGGACTGTAGCACTGTCTCCACGCCTGACCCCAGGAAAGGTTGGGAAAGTGCTTATTTGCTATTATGTGTATTACCATCTTGACCACAAGGGACAAGAACTTTTGAGCCGAGGCTGAGGTCCACTCCAGATCACGGGACACTTTGTTCATGATCTGCTGAACAGAGTCCTCTGTCAGATAGATTATACCCTGACAGGTGTTAAACCGGAGACCCAGGAAGACCAGGTTCTAAGAAGGAACTGTAGCAGACTTGTCCATGTTCAGAATCCATCCATGCTGGAGGAGGATCTGGGCACATTCCTGGACCTGGAGGTCTAGAAGGTCCCTGGATGGAACCCTCTGCAGAAGGTCGTCCATGTACTGAGTCACCAGAATCCCCTTGGTGTGCAGGAAGGAAATCAAGTGGTGAGCCCAAAGTGGAGGGTGGTAAACTGAAAATGTCTCAGATTGCAAGCAAATCTGAGATATTTCTGACTGTCCGGATGAATGGGGATGTGCATGTAAGGATCCTGCAGATCCAGAGAGGCCAAAAATTCCCCTAGACACATTGCAGCGAGTACAGAGCGCAAAGACTCCATTTTGTAGCCAGTATGGACCACAGAGGAATTGAAGTCCTTGAGATCCAGGATGGGAAGGCTGCCACCATCCTTCTGGAGAGCTACAAATAGGTTGGAATAAAAACCTACACCTCCATCTTGCAGATGAACTGGAATCAGGACTCCCTTGTCCAAGAGAGCCTGCACCACCTTGTTGAAGAGACATAACCTTCCCCGAGACTGAGGAGGATGAGAAAGGAAGAACCTGTAGGGAGGTAGGAATGTGAAAGGAATCCTGTAGCCTCCTGAAACCACCTGTAATACCCATTGAACTGCAACAGAGCCTGCTCAAATGCTTGAAAAATGACCACCTACAGGTGTATGCAGTTCAGGGAGTCATGTCGAAGAAAGTTTAGTGGGTTTGAGTTTGGTGGAGGAGTGCTTGGACCTCCACTGTTGCCTGGCCATGGGGGTGAAGAGTGGGGTTCTGGACTGAGATACACCAGGATTCAGCCTTTGTACCTCACTTAGGCGGGGATGTAAAATACATTTTTTTCTGGCTATATTAGGACATTTAGGAACTGTAGGCAACAAGGTGCTTTTACCCCCAGTGGCCTCACTGATTATGTTCTTCAGTTTAGGACCAAAAAGAGAAGTCCCCCTGAAAGGGAAGAGAGATTAGTGACTTCTTAGATAAGTCAGCAGACCAAATCTTAAGTCACAAAGTGCATCTAGCGGCCACAGAAAAGGCAGAAGCCTTAGCTAGAAGAGACAACATCAAAGAGAGCATCAATAACATAGTTCTGAGCCTCAAACATGTTGGCAAGAATAGACCACAGATCCTCTTTAGAAGCACCCTTGCGGACAGCTTCGGTAAGCTGTTCAGTTCAAACAGCAAAGGCGCTGGTAACCCAAACAGAAGCCAAGGTAGGCCTCAAAGAAGCACCAATGGTAGTGAAAGTAGACTTTAGGATAGCGTCAAGCTTCTGGTCAATTAAATCCTTACGCCTTGTGGCACCTGTCAAGGGCAAAGCAGTGGATTTAGACAGTCTAGAAATAGGGGGGATCAACCTGAGGAGGTGTAGCCCACTGAGCCAAAGCTGCATCAGAAAAGGGGTACAGCTTAGACAATCTTTTGGAAAGAGCACAACGCTTGTCAGGAGTCTTCCAATCTGATCTAGAGTGGGATTAGGCAGAAACAAGTCAAAACTGCCTTAATGAGACCCAAGCAGAGGGTTCAGGGTCAGCCTCCAAGGCGTCGCCATAGGTATGGGTTGAAGCCCCTTTAGCACACACCATCCTCAGACTCCTCAAAAAAATCCTCCTCAGAGGAATCAGAGAGATCAGGAATGCCAGTGGCCTTAGGGGCCACAAACCTGAACAAAGTGAGGGGTTTCCAAGATTGGAGAACACCCTGGAGGGAAAGAGGACACTGTGCAATAGAGGACTTTAAGTCCTTGACCCAATGTGGCTCTTTTTCATGGCTTGAGGGCCCTGGCAGAGATGCAGGGGCCACAGCACATGAGGGGTATAAATGTCCTGAATATTCTCTTTGGCATGAGGAACAATAATCAATGGGGGGGTCAAAGACGCCCTAACAGGAGAAGTGTCTAACAGAATTAGGGAACCCAAATATTGTCACCCAGATTAAGAAATCACCTTAGAAAGCCCAAAAGAGTACCTACCTGGCAGGCAAAGAGTTAACTTGTGGAGAGCGTAAGAGAATCCAAGCCTCTGTGCAGGATACTCCAAATAAGAGAGAAAATAGTGACCGAACCAGCAGGCAATCAGAGAAAAGCCTGCAATAACGGGCATTCTGGGCAATGTAGTATTTCTCTTGTAGTTCCCCACAGTGACCGAACCCCCAGAGACCCCCAAGACACTGAGGATGTGAACTGGAATGCAGGACAAGGGGAGACAAGAAGAATACGCTTCTCACGACTCGGTACCTGGAGCGTTTGCAAAGCAATCTGTCCCATAGAAGTAAATGGAGCATGCGGTAATAGTGTGGATTTCAAATAAACAGTAAAACTAAAAAGTATCTAAAAAGTGGTAAAACACATATAGAACACTTAATAAACATGAACACACAAATCCAATAGGAAAGTGAGAAAAAAAGTCCCCCAAATCACCAAGCAAGCATGGTACCACAAAATGGCCCAAAATGCACCAAAGACCCCAGAACAGAGATATAAAATACATGAGTGCAGGAGTTATCAAGAACTCCAAGGAAACCCCTGTGCAGAAGGGAACTGTGGGACAAGTGGACCATGTAACTCATAGGGTTGCTCACCTTTCTTGCAGGTCTTCTTTCTTCAGATTACTACTGGAAATGAAGAAGCTTCAGAGAGACTCCCTCTGGAGAGAGAGACATGGGTTGCATGATTCTCTTCCAGGGCTGCAAGGGTCCACAGACAGCACCTGTAAACTGGGCAATTCTCCAGGGGAAGCAAGCAATGGTAATCCAACTACTAAGGGAATTTGGGTACCCCATATCTAATCAAAAATAATTAAAAACTAAACAGAACTGTTCACAGCCTTCTCAGGGGATGGAACAAATCTATCTGGCGGGGAAGGGCTAAGGTAGCCTGATATGGAGAAGGGAGAGGCTCCACCCCTGCACGTCTTTCAGAATTGTTCCAGCCTACTGAGAGGAGCTGTCACCTCCTCATGGTACCTGGATGTCATATTGAATGACAGAGAAATAAGTTATATTAAAAGGCTAAACTGTGGTCAGTAAAAATAAGTGACATAGGCCATTCCTTTGAGAAATAAACTTATTTAATAAAAAAGGGGGGGTTTCAAGAATGAGTTTGATTAATTTATGGCAAAATTGAAGTTATGTGCCCTAAACGAACAGCGTAAAGCAAGCCCAGGCCCAGATGTGTTTAGCAAGTTAATTATTACAAGATGTTTGAGGATGAGTTATTGCCTACATCAGAGAGGGATAGGGAAAATATTGAAAATTACAGACCCATTAGTCTAATAAACAGTGATGGGAAGATATTATCAAAGATGTTACCCATGCGTTTAGGAGTCTTTTTACCACATTTGGTATATAAGGATCAGTGTGCTTCTATCCCAGGAAGGCACACAGTAGAGAATATCAGAATAATATTTAACGTGAAAAAAGTGATGTTTTAATATTGTCTTTGGATATCAATTATGCCTTTGACACAATAAATTGGACCTATGTGGAAAAATGTTGGTATATTTTTGATTAGACAGCAGATATTTAAGAGCAATTCATAATAAAGCAATTGCACATTGTTTAGAACCATTAGCAGAGGCAAATAGAAATGATGAAAATATTAAAGGAGTTGATATGGTAATACTGGGCCAGATAAAATAAGTATGTATGCAGATGATTTGGTACTTTTTCTGTCTAAACCACTAAAAAGTTCGACAGTCCGTGGATGATTCTTGAAAAGTGTGAATGGTTTTTCAGGAATACGGGTAAACAAGTGTGAGATATTCTGCACTGATCTTAAAAAGGTAATTGAGGTAATTACACTATTGATACAAAAATAGAAATATTCTATTTGGTGTAAATAAAAAATAAATATCTAAAGGTGACCCAACACCAAATGAGCATGCTTATAATCATGTAAACATATCGTTATATAAATTATAAAATGAAATATAGTGTATAAATTTAATCATTTGCTGCTTTCCAAAGATTCATTCATACCGGATGGGGAAAGGGTATTCATTGTAAAGACCCAATAAGACTCTCTATTAAAGAGCCTTTCAGTTCTAGTATAATGAAATGATCTAGCTATTTGTTCTATTGGTATGATTTGTAATACAGCAGAATCATGATTATGTTTTATGGAACAGTGTTTTGAAACATTGAGAAATTGATAACCCTTTTCCACATTCCGTCTGTGTTAACCAAATTTCATGCATCATGTCTGAGTGGTCCATTATCACGGTTCCCGTGATCTCGCTGTCACTCTCTGCTGTGGTGCGCTCCCATTGTAGGAGCTTGTTTAGCCTGCCCAGTGTGGCCTTCATATACCGGGTCTCTGGCACCTGTCAGGTGCCCTTTCGTGGTGTTCCTGTACCAGTGCTTCTGTTGCTGTGTTCCTGCGTTCCTGTGTACCGACTTGGCCCGTCTGACTATTCATGTTCGTTCCTGCTCCGTGATTGACCCGGCTTGGCTGATGTTCCTGCTCCGTGATTGACCCGGCTTGGCTGACGTTCCTGCTCCGTGATTGACCCGGCTTGGCTGACGTTCCTGCTCCGTGACCTGATTCCGGTGTTCCTGTCGTCCTGAGAGTTTCCTGCGAGATCCTGATTCTATGTCGCCTGGCGACATTTTGAACTGTAGAGTACAGTGCTTTGCAGACTGATCATCCACTTAACCCTTGCAGAGCTTGTTGCCTCCGATACTGAGCCTGTCTGTTAAACACTTGCTGAATACTGTTGCCTCCACTACTGAGCCTGTCCGTTAACACTTGCAGAGCTTGTTGCCTCCGTTACTGAGCCTGTCTGTTAACACTTGCAGTGCTTGTTGCCTCTGATACTGAGCCTGTCCATTAACACTTGCTGAGCTTGTTGCCTCCGATACTGAGCCTGTCCGTTAACACTTGCTGAGCTTGTTGCCTCCGTTACCGAGCCTGTCCGTTAACACTTGCAGAGCATTTGTGGCCTCCGTTAACTGTGCTTCCATCTTACACCTTACGAGCACAGGGTAGCAGTTGTCACACCGCGTGGTGCTATTGGGCGATACCGTTCAGCTCTTGCAGTGTTTGTGACTCCGTTAACACACCGGAAGGGTGCTATTGGCTCTGGTCCCATTCAGCTCACGCAGTGTTCGTGACTCCATTGCCGCACCGGAAGGGTGCTATTGGCTCTGGTCCCATTCAGCTCTTGCAGTGTTTGTGACTCCGTTACCGCACCGGAAGGGTGCTATTGGCTCTGGTCCCATTCAGCTCTCGCAGTGTTTGTGACTCTGTTACTGCATCGGAAGGGTGCTATTGGCTCTGGTCCCATTCAGCTCTTGCAGTGTTTGTGACTCCGTTACCGCACCGGAAGGGTGCTATTGGCTCTGGTCCCATTCAGCTCTCGCAGTGTTTGTGACTCCGTTACCGCACCGGAAGGGTGCTATTGGCTCTGGTCCAATTCAGCTCTCGCAGTGTTTGTGACTCCGTTACCGCACCGGTAGGGTGCTTTTGGCTCTAGTTCCATTCAGCTCTTGCAGAAGTGTTGGGTATCTCAGTTATCACCTGTCCTTGGAGTGTTTCAGCTCTGCCTCACTGCTAAGGTGCTTCCCACCTCGCACCACAGTCTCTTGCTGCTCTTATCATCTACTGGGTGTTGTCTAAACTCACCACAACAGAGACTGATTATTGCATTGGACTTTAACCCTTGTGCTCTGCTGTTTCTTTGTATATGACAGTATTGCTCCTAATTCATACTGTGCCTGCAAAGACATCCATTATCTATATCCATTTACGTGTCATTACCTATTTTAGCCCATAGGGGGCAGTGTTCCTTGTATCTCTCAATAAAACTGTGTTTTAGTCTAACCTCTGGTCTGAGTGTCTTACAAAACCGTTATAGTACGAAAGGGCAATGACCTCAGACAGTAAAGGTGAAGGTAATACACAGAACCTCCATTGGAGGATGGATGTGCATGAGCAACGCTTGGACCAGTTGGCACTGGCTATTCAGACGTTACTGGAACGTACGGTACAGCTTGACAAACCTAATCAGAATCCAGTGGTCCACCCAGTTCCGACACCGGATAATCATTCTGGGTTGCCCGCTGCTCCCCCCAGAGGCCTAACGGCAGCGGCGGCGTTACCATTGAGATACGATGGCAAACCTACCCTATGCAGGGGGTTTATCAATCAATTAGAGATATTCTTGGAATTGCCGCCTCATGCTTTTCCTAATGACCGTAGCAAGGTTGGGTTCATGATATCATTATTAACGGGCAAAGCTCTGGCATGGGCTAATCCCTTGTGGGAGAACGCTAAACGCTGCACTCAGAACTTCAGTGAGTTCATAAGGAAGTTCCGTAGAGTGTTTGAGGTACCTGGCAGAGCCGCCTCTGCTGCCAAAAGATTGATGGAGATACAAATGGGCGATCGTACAGTGGGCGATTATGCCATAGAATTTCGGACATTGGCAGCAGAGGTGGGATGGTATAACGAGGCGCTAGTGGCAGCCTTTGTTTAGGGGTTGTCTGACTCCATCAAAGATGAAATAGCTGCCAGAGATGTACCCAGTGACTTAGATGAATATATTGATTATGTCATGCTTATTGACTCTCGTATCCGTGAAAGGCGCCTGGCTAGAAGGGCGAAATCCAGAAATTATGGGCACGGCAGCCCTTTAAACCCACCCTCGCCTCCCATTCCTCCTGATCGAGCATCTGAACCGGGTGAACCAATGCAACTCGGATTCACTAGACTTACTAAGGAGGAACAGGCGCACCGTAAAAGGCAGGGTTTATGCTTATATTGTGGCAAAGCTGGGCACTTACTACGCACTTGTCCGGTACGGCCGGGGAAACGGACACACCTAGGGTACCTTGGGGGACAGGCCCTAGGTGGCGTACAACAGTCCCCAGACTCATGTACACAGAAACACACCATCCAGGTGGTATTTTCCTGGGTCGATCAGTCTGTGGAAGTATTTGATCTGGTAGACTCTGGTGCAGCAGGGTACTTCATGGATCGTTCTTTTGCCGAACTGCACAAAATTCCCTTGGTCAAAAGGGACACTCCGCTAGCCACTGAAGCCATTGACAGTAGACCGTTAGAGCCGGCATTTATCACTATGGAAACGACTCCTATCACTATGTCTATTGGGGCTCTCCACAGGGAGAAAGTACGTTTCCAAATAATTCATTCACCTCATCATGCGGTCATTCTGGGGTTCCCATGGTTATTGTTGCATAATCCCCAGTTTGATTGGCAAAGATGTGAGGTCAAATCATGGTCTGAGTATTGTACTAAACACTGTTTGTCGCACCCGGTCAAGATTTTGTGTACCTCTCCCTCCGTGCCAGCTGAATATCGTGAATTCAGTGACGTATTCAGTAAGGGAGAGGCTAGTGTATTGCCTCAGCACAGACCGTATGATTGCGCTATTGATTTGCCTCCAGGCGTGGTGCCTCCCAGTGGTCGGACGTACCCTTTGTCCTGCGATGAGAACAAGGCCATGGAGGACTACATTGAGGACGCCCTCAAGAGGGGAATCATCCGCAAGTCTTCCTCACCGGCTGGTGCCGGTTTCTTTTTTGTGAAAAGAAAAATGGCGAACTAAGACCATGTATTGATTATCGTGGATTGAATAAGCTCATGTCCAAGAATGCCTACCCCATACCACTCATTACGGAGTTATTTGACAGGTTGAAGGGCTCTTCTATCTTTACGAAACTTGATCTTCGGGCCGGGTACAACCTGATAAGAATTAAGGCTGGGGATTAGTGGAAAACGGCATTCAATACTAGGCCAGGGCACTTCGAATACTTAGTGATGCCATTTTGGTTATGTAATGCACCTGCCGTATTTCAAGAGTTTATCAATGACATCCTCCGTGATATGCTTCAGTCTAGTGTGGTCGTATACCTCAATGATATATTGATACACTCTGCTAACCTAACCCAGCACATCAAGGATGTGTCTGAAGTTTTGCTCCGTTTATGCAAGAATAAACTGTTCTGTAAACTAGAAAAATGTGAGTTTCACAGGTCCAAAGTACCCTTCCTGGGGTTCGTGATATCTAAGGATGGCATTGCCATGGACCAAGAGAAACTGGCAGCAGTCCTACAATGGCCACGTCCTTAAGGGTTAAAAGCTATCCAACGCTTTTTGGGCTTTGCCAATTATTATAGGAAATTTATCCAGAATTTCTCTACAATTGTTAAACCTCTGTCTGACCTTACACATAAGGGCGCTAATGCCTCTCAGTGGTCCGAGGCAGCTGAAAACGCTTTTGAGACTTTAAAATCCGCTTTTGCATCTGCTCCTATTCTGTCCCACCCCAATCCCGCCCTGCCATTTACATTGGAGGTTGATACCTCTGAAGTCGGGGTAGGGGCAGTTCTTTCCCAACGCCCTGCCGGGGGTGGTACCTTGAGACCTTGTGGGTTCTTTTCCAAGAAACTCTCTAGTGCCCAAAGTCATTATGAGACTGGTGACAGAGAACTCTTGGACATTATCCTCGCATTGAAAGAATGGCGCCATTTATTGGAGGGCACGAGAACCCCGGTGTTAATCCTTACGGACCACAAAAATTTGACTTATCTTTCAGAAGCAAAAAGGCTGTCCTCTCGACAGGCTAGGTGGGCACTGTTCCTGTCTCGATTTAATTTCATAGTGTCCTACCTGCCAGGTTCTAAGAATGACAATTTAGTCCTGACATTGAGAGGGATGAAGACCCTGTACCTATCATTCAGCCAGATCGCAGATTGTACCAGTATCACTTCACCACTGGGGGAAGAGATTTTAGCATTTCAGGTGAGGGCACCCCCAGAAACCCCAGTTGGCAAGTGCTTTGTGGATGAGCCATTCCGTACCCGTCTGCTTGAGACTTACCACTCATCTAAGGCGGCTGGGCACATTGGGAGGGATCAGTTAATATGGTCTCTTTCGCAAGTATTTTGGTGGCCCTCCCTTAGAGCTGATTGCTCCGCATATACTGCAGCCTGTGCTACCTGTGCTCGTGCCAAGACCCCCAGACACCTCCCAGTGGGCTTACTTCAACCAGTGCCTAATGGTGAATGCCCATGGTCCCACATATCCATCGATTTCCTGGGAGAATTGCCTGTGTCTAGAGGGTATACTTTTATCCTAATGGTGGTTGACAGGTTCTCTAAGATGGCTCGTTTCGTGCCCCTCTCTGGTCTTCCTTCGGCCCAGGAACTGGCAGTGGTTTTTGCCAGAGAGGTGTTTCGCTTGCATGGGGTTCCCAGAGTGGTTGTGTCAGACCGAGGGAGTCAGTTCGTGTCTAGATTCTGGAGGGCATTCTGTAGCCAGATGGGCATACAATTGTCTTTTTCTTCTGCCTACCATCCCCAAACCAATGGGGCCGCTGAGCGTGCCAGTCAGGGACTGGAGCAGTTTCTGCGCTGCTTTGTGAATGATCATCATGACAATTGGGCTGACCTGTTGCCGTGGGCGGAGTTTGCCAGGAATTGTGCAGTTAATTCATTGTCCGGGAGCTCCCTGTTCCTTATTAATTATGGGTTCCAGCCGTGCCTGCTCCCGGACTCATTTCAGTCGCAGCAGATTCCAGTTCTGGACGAGCATAATGAGCAGCTTCGCTCCACTTGGGCACAGGTTCAGAGGACCCTCAGCCAGTCATTCCAGCGACATCAGCGGCATGCCAACCGTAGACGGCTGCCAGCGGTCTCCTTACAGGTTGGGGACAGGGTATGGCTCTCCTCCAGAAATCTCAAGTGCCGTCCAACAAGTTGGCTCCCCAGTTCATTGGTCCGTTCAAAGTCATCCGCAAGGTTAACCCTGTCTCGTACGCACTGGAACTCCCAGCATCTATGCGCATTCATAATGTGTTCCATGTGTCTCTGTTAAAGCCCTTGGTATGCAACCGCTATACTACCACTCCCGTGGTTCCTGGGCCGGTGGATGTTCAAGGCCAAGAGGAGTATGAAGTTCAGAGCATTATTGATTCCAGGAGGTTTAGAGGGAAATTGCAGTATCTGGTCCACTGGAAGGGCTATGGCCCTGAAGAGCATTCTTGGGTCAACCAGAAGGACCTTCATGCCCCGAGATTATTACGCAATTTCCACTCTAAATATTCCCGGAAACCTAGACCGTCTACCAGAGCAGGGGGTCTTTGAGAGGGGGGTACTATCACGGTTACTGTGATCTCGCTGTCACTCTCTGCTGTGGTGCGCTCCCATTGGTGGAGCTTGTTTAGCCCGCCCAGTGTGGCCTGTCAGGTGCCCTTTCGTGGTGTTCCTGTACCAGTGTTTCTGTTGCTGTGTTCCTGCGTTCCTGTGTACCGACTTGGCCCGTCTGACTATTCTTGTTCGTTCCTGCTTCGTGATTGACCCGGCTTGGCTGACGTTCCTGCTCAGTGATTGACCCGGCTTGGCTGATGTTCCTGCTCCGTGATTGACCCGGCTTGGCTGTCGTTCCTGCTCCGTGATTGACCCGGCTTGGCTGACATTCCTGCTCCGTGACCTGATTCAGGTGTTCGTGTCGTCCTGAGAGTTTCCTGCGAAATCCTGATTCTATGTCGCCTGGCGACATTTTGAACTGTAGAGTACAGTGCTGTGCAGACTGATCATCCACTTAACCCTTGCAGAGCTTGTTGCCTCCGATACTGAGCCTGTCCATTAAACACTTGCTGAGCACCGTTGCCTCCACTACTGAGCCTGTCCGTTAACACTTGCAGAGCTTGTTGCCTCCTTTACTGAGCCTGTCCGTTAACACTTGCAGCGCTTGTTGCCTCCGATACTGAGCCTGTCCATTAACACTTGCTGAGCTTGTTGCCTCCGATACTGAGCCTGTCCGTTAAAACTTGCTGAGCTTGTTGCCTCCATTACCTAGCCTGTCCATTAACACTTGCAGAGCATTTGTGGCCTCCGTTAACTGTGCTTCCATCTTACACCTTACGAGCACAAGGTAGCAGTTGTCACACCGCGTGGTGCTATTGGGTGATACCGTTCAGCTCTTGCAGTGTTTGTGACTCCATTAACGCAGCCGAAGGGTGCTGTTGGCTCTGGTCCCATTCAGCTCTCGCAGTGTTCGTGACTCCATTACCGCACCGGAAGGGTGCTATTGGCTCTGGTCCCATTCAGCTCTTGCAGTGTTTGTGACTCTGTTACTGCATCGGAAGGGTGCTATTGGCTCTGGTCCCATTCAGCTCTTGCAGTGTTTGTGACTCCGTTACCGCACCGGAAGGGTGCTATTGGCTCTGGTCCCATTCAGCTCTTGCAGGGTTTGTGATTCCGTTACCGCACCGGTAGGGCGCTTTTGGCTCTAGTTCCATTCAGCTCTTGCAGAAGTGTTGGGTATCTCGCTTATAGCCTGTCCTTGGAGTGTTTCAGCTCTGCCTCACTGCTAAGGTGCTACCCACCTCACACCACAGTCTCTTGCTGCTCTTACCATCTACTGGGCGTTGTCTAAACTCACCACAACAGACTGATTACTTGCATTGGACTTTAACCCTTGTGCTACTACTGTTTCTTTGTATATGACAGTATTGCTCCTAATCCATACTGTGCCTGCAAAGACATCCATTATCTATGTCATTACCTATTTTAGCCCATAGGGAGCATTGTTCCTTGTATCTCTCAATAAAACTGTGTTTTATTCTAACCTCTGGTCTGAGTGTCTTACAAAACCGTTACATCCGTGCAGTGTATTGAAGACCGCATTGGCAGTTTATTAAATATATAACATGGGAATCCCCATGGTATGTGAAACGAAGTAGTTTACCCTATGTCCAATATTCTTACAGGTCAAACATTTTTCATGACCACAATTATATGATCCTGGACTTATTAAAGGATTACCCTCCTCATTGTTGATGGCTCTATTTATCAAAATTTTATTTACCTGTTTCTTTAATCTGCTTGGGGCAATACTATTATTTAATGTTTTTGCTCTTTTGTATATGAGCTTGTTTTTTTTTTTTTTGTAAAATGTCTTTTAGTAATTGATCTCCCAATATGATGGGCCAATGTTTTTATAAAATGGATTGGATGTCTCTATGATCTTCATTATATTGTATAATAAAATGCATTGAATCCTTCTTATTTTTACGTTTAACCTTCTTATTTTGACCATTATTAGTGATTTTTTGATTTTCCTAAATCTTTTTCCTATCCATTTTTTTCGCTCTCACAAACTAGTTCTCGATTAATCCTTTTGGGTATCCCTTTTCTCTAAAACGTGCCTTTAAGATCTGACTTTGAGTGATATAGTCATCCATTTTCTTACAAATACGTCTTATTCGTATAAACTGACTGTATGGCACGTTATTTAAAAACTGCTTATGATGTGATTACCCACCTCATTGTTGATGGCTCTATTTATCTCAGTTTTATTTACCTGTTTCTTTAATCTGCTTGGGGCAATACTATTTTTTAAGTTTTTTGCTCTTTTGTATATGATTTTGGTTTTTTTTGGTAAAATATCTTTTTTTTATGAACACATTTTTATTGAAATAAGTAGAAGATCCAAGAATTATATAGTAACAGCATGTTACATCATACGGGTCAGTGAAACAGATTACAGATGCCTTCCCAGAAACAGAACAAAATGAAAAACAATGTTTACCAATTTTTGCTTAACATCAATACAGATAAGCTGGTATTTATCAGGCACCCAAGGCTGGGATCATATCAAAGAACAAGAGAGGTATAAAGGACAGAGAGTAGAAAACAGGGAAAAAAGAAAGAAAAGGGGAGGGTAGACCAGGGGAGGAAAAAATAAGGGAGAGGTAAGGTATCTTGCATTCTGAAAACAAAAAATCATTGGCTTACTCGGGAAAGCATTCCATAAGACAAGAATGATTACAGGAGTGGATGACATAAATCATGCCATCGGTCTAAAAGGAGGTGAATCTCTGTTGGGTCTCAACCTTTTTGGATCCATGAGATTCTCATGAAAAGAACCTGTTCCTCCACTTTGGATACCCAAGCCCTGAGAGAAGGAGAGTCCGTGGAGAGACAGTGTATAGGGATCAATGCTTTAATCACATTCAGCATGGTATAAAGAAGTAATTTTTTTTAAGGTGTGGTATATGCTTATTTAGGAGAATTTGCCAAGGATCCCTGGATAATTTAAAGTCTAGCCGTCCTTCTATGATAGGTAAACATTTATTCCATAGAGGTGCGATTAATGGGCAATACCACCATATATGTGATAACGTGCCTGTCCCCTTCCCCCAATTTACCATTCCGGTCCCTGTGTGGGTCTAACAAAAGTTCAAAGTCTGAGATCGGGTGTTGGAAACAATTTCGGAATTGTTGCTCTTCCAAGAGGTATTTAATGCGAAGGTATCGCCTGATTTTCTTGGGTAGGAGATGACACTTAGCGCTAAGCATTTCACATGGGATTACAGTGGAGCCATCTCTGAGGTCTGCAGCCGATAGATCAGAAGAAATGGTCCATAGAGGGAAAAGTGCTGTTTCCAAGGAGTGAGAGGGGGGCGAAGTGTAAAAATGGAGGATCGTGGAGATAGGAGGGTAACGAGAGCCTCCCGTCTATTCAAATAATTCCACGTTGCAAAAATGTGTCCAAGAATGGGGTGAGAGGATGCCGTTTTTTGACTGTTTACTAGAGTATGGCAGAAGTATTTCCGCCAACGGGTCTAACGTCAAATGAAAAGACCTCTCCAAATGGACCCAGTAAAATATATTTTAGTAATTGATCTCCCAATAAGATGGGCCAATGTTTTTCCAAAATGGATTGGATGTCTCTAGGAGCTTCATTATATTGTATAATAAAATGTATTGAATCCTTCTTATTTTTACATTTAACCTTCTTATTTTGACCATTATTAGTGATTTTTTGATTTTTCAAAATCTTTTTTCCTATTAATTTTTTTGCTCTCAAAAATGAGTTCTCAGTTAATGTTTTTGGGTATCCCTTTTCTCTAAAACGTGCCTTTAAGATCTGACTGAGTGATATAGTGATCCATGTTCTTACAGGTGCTTCTTATTTGTACAAATTGACTGTAAGGCACGTTATTTAACCACTCCTTATGATGTGAACTCGTATAAGCCAAAAAATTGTTTGAGTCAACAGCTTTGAAGTGGATACTGGTGGTAATCTCCTTATGTTCATAGATATTGAGCTCTAGATCTAAAAATACTATATTCTTAGGATTAAATACAGAAGTGAACTGGATGTTCCAAAGATTATGATTTAAATAATCCATGAATAAATTGAATGTATCTACATCACCTTTCCAATCCAATCACAAATCTTTGTAACCAAAAATTGATATACTGAGAGAGATCTGATGTCAAACTGTCTATCCCCGGTATGATAGGCCTCCCGGGAGGATCAGAGACTTGTGTATCTTGGGCAGATGATAATAAATAGTACTTTTGGAGTGTTCAACATACACAAAGTCCCTCTCCAATCCAGTCAATATACCCTCCAAGTATGCACCCTCTATGAGGGCACAAAATTCCTTCATATATTTTACAGATGTGTCACTTCATATTGTGTCTTGTCACACAAAATCCGTTGTGCCTCCTTGATATAACAGGATTTATTCATAACGACAACCCCCCCACCACCACCACCACCTTATCAGCACTCCTGATAACCAAATCAGTGTTATTCTATAACAGTAATTTAGGTTGAAAAAAGACTTGCATCCATCTAGTTCAACCCTTTTCCTATTCCTTTTTACCATCATTGATCCAAAAGAAGGCAAAACAAACCCTCAATAGAGCAATTTCAAATTCTGCCATGAATGGGGGGAAGTTTTCATTCTTGATTCCAAATGGCAATCAGATTTCTCCTTGGATCAACAAGCACTAAATAAATATTAATCCCAATACTAACGTACATAGCCCTCTGTGTTCTGCTCTTAAATAAGTATCAAGGCCCTTTTTAAAGGCATCTAATGTATTCGATAGTACCATCTCCTCAGGCAGTGAATTCCATACCTTTGTTGTCCTTACCGTAAAGAAACCCTTCCGCTGTTGTAGATGAAATCTCGTTTCCTCAAGTCTAAGTGGGTGGCCCCTTGTCCTTTGTACTGTTCTGTTAATGAACAGGTCTTTGGAGAGCCCTTTGTATGGGCCCTGAACATATTTATATAGTGTTATCATATCCCCTCTAAGATGCCGTTTCTCTAGTGTGTACAAGTTTAACTTTTCTAGCCTTTCTTCATAACTAAAACTTTCCATTCCCCTTACTAGTTTTGTAGCCCTCCTCTGCACTTTCTCTAGTTCCATAATGTCCCTTTTCAAAAAGGGCTCCCAGAATTGAACAGCATATTCTAGGTGGGGTCTTACCATTGACCTGTAAAGAAGCATAATAATATCTTCTTCCCTTGAGTCAATACCCCTTTTAATACATGCATTAATACATTTAATCTTATTTGCAGTAGCGTGCAGTGCCAGCTGCAAAGGCCAAGTCTATTGTCTACCATTACTCCCAAATCCTTTTAATTAGTAGATTTCTCCAGAGAAATACCATTTAAACTATAGGTTGCATTTTTATTATACCCAAATGCATAACTTTACACTTGTCTATATTGAATCTCATTTGCCTGCCCAGTTACTCAATTTGTCCAAATCCTCTTGTAATGAAGACACATCCAGTTCAGACTTTATAACCTTACTTAATTTTGTGTCATTGGCAAACACGGATACATGGCTCCCTATGCCCTCTAGGAGGTCATTAATAAACAAATTAAAAAGAAGAGGACCCAGGACAGATCCCTGATGTACTCCACTTATCACGTTAATCCAATTGGAGAACTTGCCATTTACTACCACTCTTTGCATACTATCTTTTCGCCAATTTCCTATCCATGCACAAACATTTTCCCCTAAGCCTGTTTCATTCAATTTGTACAGTAACCTCTTGTGTGGAACCGTATCAAATGCCTTGGCAAAGTCTAAATAGATCACATCAACCGCCGCTCCCACATCTATATTTTTACTCAGTTTTTCATAAATGCGATCAAGTTAGTTTGACAAGACCTGTCTTTCACAAAGCCATATTGACGCCTGCTTAACGATATTCCTGTTCAAGCTGAATTCTTGAATATATTCCCTTAGCAACCCTTCAAACAGCTTCCCTACCACAGATGTCAAGATTACAGATCTGTACTTTCCTGGCTGTGATTTTGATCCCTTTTTAAATATGGGCACCACATCTGCTTTACGCCAATCCATGGGCACCATACCTGAAATAAAAGAATCCCTGAAAATAAAAAATAACGGTCTGGCCAGGGCCTGGCTTAGCTCTTTAAGTACCCATGGGTGTATACCATC